>JAIOJX010000032.1:294986896-295601115 GCA_022376925.1 Tragulus kanchil
ACCTTCTCCACCTCTGGCTTCCACACACCTTGCTTTGGTTTCTCATCTTTCTTCTTCTTCTTGGCCCCACACTCCTTTTTGAGGGTTCTCTGAGGCGCCAGTTCCATGGCCTCACAGATGTAGGTCAACAGGCCACGCTCTCCGTCCTCCCCATTCTCAGGGGCAGCTTCCCCATTGGTGGTCACGTCTCCAGAAGCAAGACTGTTGATCAGGCCCAAACCTGGGTGCTGACCAGGTTCAGTCTCTCCCTCTTGCCAAGCTGCTGGGGGCCTGTCCTCGACCTCCCGGGTAGAAGCTGAGGGGGCGGGCACCTCAGCCCCGCTCAGCCGCCGCTTCCGCTGGAAGCGGTCAGGGCTGAGCTTGCGCAGGACATCGGCCTCCCCCACGGCCTCCTTCCCATACTTCCAGCTCTGCTCGATCTCCCGCATCTTTGCTGCAGCCTTGCGCTTCAGCTTGGCAAACCAGCACTGGTGGATCTTGTACTCTGTCATAGTGCCCACCTCCAAGACCCCCGAGCAGGACACGATGCCCCTGGCATTCCGGGCCGAGGCCTGGTAGATGGCGGCATCTTCCTCTCGACACCTAGAGGCAGGAGCGTGGGGTGGGAGGTGAGAGTCCCCACTCCCCGCCCCACACAGCCAGAGCTCTGCCCCCACTGCCCCACCCCACCCCGATGCTCCCCACCACGGCTGAGGACACTGAGGCTGGCAAGAGGGTGGGAGCTCACCAAGGCCATGCTGTTCTAGGAGGGATTAGCCCTGGGCTCAGGAGGCTCCCTTCATGAGCAGGTGACCCCACAGTCCGTGAGGAGTATGAGTGACACAGGAGCTTTTCTCAGCAGCTGACCTCATGGAAAATGTTTCTAGGGGTCAGGACCTCCTCTGGCTGTGCTCGGCTCTCTGGCTGTCACAAATACTCCCGCCTGCCCTTAGCAGATCCCAGATGCTGGCAGGCAGACACGCTCCACCAGGTGCTTCACTCCGCAGCCGAACCCTGTCCCCACCCCCAGATCCTGCCAGGGCATCTTCCTCTCACGGACTCCACTCCTGAGGAGGGACTTGGGCCACGGAACCTGCAGGAGGGCAGAGAGAACAGAAGAAGCCGACCCCCTCACCTGTAGAGCTGCAGCGTGTGGCGGTTGCCCTGATGCATGATCTGGTATTTTGGCAGGCCACAGTAGCGGTCCAGCTCCGTGTCATCCTTGTACCAGGTCACCTCTGGCTCTGGGTACCCTAAGAAGGAAGTAGCAGATTGGGCTGCAGGGAGACCAGCTCCAAAATAATGGGAGGAGAGAAGAGGATCCTATGGCTTCCCCAGACCACCTGAAGAGACTGGACTGGCCCACCTGCCCAGAGCTGGCAAGAGGAAGAGGGCTACCCTACGGCTCAGCTTATTTTTAGAAGCTAGGCCCTGTCAAAGCCAAAATCTGTTCCCCTTCAGCAGCTGGAAGGCAAATATAGAGGAGAAACTTCCTGGCTTCTGGTAAGAAGGGAAGCAAGGAGTCTCCAGAAAGCTTTAGCTGGTAGTAACCAGCTTCCTCTCTTTGGTGGCCTGTTGTACATCCTCATCTATAACAACACCTCTGTTCTCCGAGGTCTCTTCCTGGCACCCAACATCAGCACCACTGCCAAGCACCTCCTTCTTTCATTCCAAAATCCTGAGCTGTTTGTATTATTTGATGACGCAGCTAGAACATCCATCCATCCATCTACCCACGCATGCGTCATTCATCTATCCACCCATCCACACCTACCTGCTCACCCAATCGTTGCTGTGAAACTGACTGAGGTGTTTTCCCAGCCCCTCCTCTCTGGGCTTATAGCCCTACTCACAAAGAGAGCTTCCAACTGTGAGGGCCATGAGGCTCTGCCTCCCTGGCCACTTGACTGATTTGGTCAGTAATGGACACACGAATTCTTTGACCTGGCATTTGGGAATGGAACATAGAGACAGTCTACCACTGGGTCTGGACAACACTTAGAAGGGTACAGCCATATTCTGCCACATGGGCTGAGAAGCAGACAAAGCTGGTCTACAGCGAGATGGAAAATGAAGCTGACGTTCAGGATAGAATAAGAAAAAGGAGACAGAGGGGTCCCGATATCCTTCCAAATACTGGCTCCATTCCTTGCCTGCGCACAGCTACACTCCTACTTGTGAATTCCATACAAAGTCCATCTAAGCCTTAACATGGAGTTCTGCTTCATTTCTTAAGCTGGCTCCAGTTAATTTGCAATGGATGGTTATTAGCAATTAAAGACTCCTAATGTTGTTGTTCAGTTGCTAAGTCATGTCCGACTCTTTGCAACCCAGTGGACTGCAGCAGGCCAGGCTTCCCTGTACTTTACTATCTCCTGGAGTTTGCTCAGATCGGTGATGCCATCCAACCATCTCCTCCTCAGTTGCCCCCTTCTCCTCCTGCCCTCAATCTTTCCCAGCATCAGGGTCCCTGTCCCTTAAGTATACACATATATTAGATATGTGCTGACTACCAAACAAGGGTTATGAAGACATGGAAGCCTGACAGACAGCTCTCTGCTCTCAGGGAACGTGTTGTAAAGTCGAAATGGTAAGACAGGTCTCCACACAAGGCAGGGATGCACCTGCACATGGGCACCCATGCTCTGCCTGCCTTCCTGTCTATGGATAAACTGTGCCTACCTTAAGCACCCTCCCTGAATCTCATCTCCTCCTGTCTCATTGGAGACATCTCTCCAACAACCATTCCTCTTCTCTTGCATCATCAGGCTTTTCCTCTCTCGTATCATTCCCATCAGCATACAGGCCTCTGCCCTGTCTCCCTTCTTTTCTTTGACCCCACGTCTTCCCCTGCCTCCTGTTCCCCTTCTCTCTCCACTCCTTTACAGAGAAATTCTTTGAAAGAGATGTCTGTGCTCCCTATTGGCCTGTCTCCTCCAATCAGGTTTTTGTTCCCACCTCTGCACCAGAACTGCTCCCATCAAGGTCGCCCACATGTCGCCAAATCCACTGGCGATTCTCTAGCTTCATCCACCCAGCCTCTCAGGTTTGACCTTCTCTCCCTGAAAGCTTTTCTTCGCTTGCTCCTGGATGCCCCTCCTTCTGAGTGCCCATCTTACTCCACGAGAAGAAGGGTAAAAAGAAGGGTCCCATATTCTGCCACATGGGCTGAGAAGCAGACAAAGCTGGTCTACAGCGAGATGGAAAATGAAGCTGACGTTCAGGATAGAATAAGAAAGGAGACAGAGGGGTCCCGATATCCTTCCAAATACTGGCTCCATTCCTTGCCTGCACAGCTACACTCCTACTTGTGAATTCCATACAAAGTCCATCTAAGCCTTAACATGGAGTTCTGCTTCATTTCTTAAGCTGGCTCCAGTTAATTTGCAATGGATGGTTATTAGCAATTAAAGACTCCTAATGTTGTTGTTCAGTTGCTAAGTCATGTCCGACTCTTTGCAACCCAGTGGACTGCAGCAGGCCAGGCTTCCCTGTACTTTACTATCTCCTGGAGTTTGCTCAGATCGGTGATGCCATCCAACCATCTCCTCCTCAGTTGCCCCCTTCTCCTCCTGCCCTCAATCTTTCCCAGCATCAGGGTCCCTGTCCCTTAAGTATACACATATATTAGATATGTGCTGACTACCAAACAAGGGTTATGAAGACATGGAAGCCTGACAGACAGCTCTCTGCTCTCAGGGAACGTGTTGTAAAGTCGAAATGGTAAGACAGGTCTCCACACAAGGCAGGGATGCACCTGCACATGGGCACCCATGCTCTGCCTGCCTTCCTGTCTATGGATAAACTGTGCCTACCTTAAGCACCCTCCCTGAATCTCATCTCCTCCTGTCTCATTGGAGACATCTCTCCAACAACCATTCCTCTTCTCTTGCATCATCAGGCTTTTCCTCTCTCGTATCATTCCCATCAGCATACAGGCCTCTGCCCTGTCTCCCTTCTTTTCTTTGACCCCACGTCTTCCCCTGCCTCCTGTTCCCCTTCTCTCTCCACTCCTTTACAGAGAAATTCTTTGAAAGAGATGTCTGTGCTCCCTATTGGCCTGTCTCCTCCAATCAGGTTTTTGTTCCCACCTCTGCACCAGAACTGCTCCCATCAAGGTCGCCCACATGTCGCCAAATCCACTGGCGATTCTCTAGCTTCATCCACCCAGCCTCTCAGGTTTGACCTTCTCTCCCTGAAAGCTTTTCTTCGCTTGCTCCTGGATGCCCCTCCTTCTGAGTGCCCATCTTACTCCACTGGCCACGTCTCCTATCTCTTTCATCTGTCTTCTCCCCACCACCTAGGCCTAAAGTGCCAAATGGGCCAGCACTCAGGCCTTAGAACCATTTTCCATTCTTTCTATATATAAACTAGGGGACCTAATCCTGTCCTGCAGCCTTTAAATAGCCATATCTTCCTGACTCCCAAATTTGTATCTCTAACGCAGACCTTCCCTGAACTCCTGCTTCTTATTTCTGACTGCAAACCTGACATCGCCACTTGGAGGTCTCATGAGTATCAGACTTATCAAGTCCCCAGCCAAGCTCCTCCTCCCCCTCATCAAGTCAAGCCCCACTGATCTCAGTAAATGGCGACTTCATCCTTCTAATTTGGTGCAGGCCAAAAACATCCATCGGATGGCCCCTCCCTCCAGAATCTGATTGCTTCCTGCCGTTCCCCGCTACCAAGCATCATCTCACACCTCAGCCTCTGCAACAAGCTCCTTGCTCATCTCGCTACTTCCAACCTGGCGCCTCGTCAGCCCACTGTTGACACAGCAGCCAGGGCGAGCCTTGTAAAGCAAAGTAAATAAGGTCAGGTGGCAGCAATCCTCCACTCAAAACACCCACCAGCCCTGCTTCCTCCTTCTCTCTACCCTGCTGTCCCCCCTACCCAACCCCCACCACACGGCCCTGCTTGCTGACCTCCAGCACCACGTGAACATCACGTGTTGATTCTTCCGGACTCTGTTCACAGTTTACCTCCTTGTGTAAGAGGCCTTTCCTTCCCTGCAACAGTAACTCTGTCTCCCTGGAGATTCTTATCCCTCTTTCTCTGTTTCTTTTTTCTTCATAGAATCGTGGCCACAGGCTGGTTTTCATTCCAATCCCAAAGAAAGGCAACACCAAAGACTGTTCAAACTACTGTACAGTTGCACTCATTTCACATGCTAGCAAAGTAATACTCAAAATCCTTCAGGCCAGGCTTCAACAGTATGCGAATCGAGAACTCCCAGATGTACAAGTTGGATTTAGAAAAGGCAGAGGAACCAGAGATCCAATTGCCAACATCCACCCAGCCTCTCAGGTTTGACCTTCTCTCCTGAAAGCTTTTCTTCGCTTGCTCCTGGATGCCCCTCCTTCTGAGTGCCCATCTTAAACGCTCCTATCTCTTTCATCTGTCTTCTCCACCACCTAGGCCTAAAGTGCCAAATGGGCCAGCACTCAGGCCTTAGAACCATTTTCCATTCTTTCTATATATAAACTAGGGGACCTAATCCTGTCCTGCAGCCTTTAAATAGCCATATCTTCCTGACTCCCAAATTTGTATCTCTAACGCAGACCTTCCCTGAACTCCTGCTTCTTATTTCTGACTGCAAACCTGACATCGCCACTTGGAGGTCTCATGAGTATCAGACTTATCAAGTCCCCAGCCAAGCTCCTCCTCCCCCTCATCAAGTCAAGCCCCACTGATCTCAGTAAATGGCGACTTCATCCTTCTAATTTGGTGCAGGCCAAAAACATCCATCGGATGGCCCCTCCCTCCAGAATCTGATTGCTTCCTGCCGTTCCCCGCTACCAAGCATCATCTCACACCTCAGCCTCTGCAACAAGCTCCTTGCTCATCTCGCTACTTCCAACCTGGCGCCTCGTCAGCCCACTGTTGACACAGCAGCCAGGGCGAGCCTTGTAAAGCAAAGTAAATAAGGTCAGGTGGCAGCAATCCTCCACTCAAAACACCCACCAGCCCTGCTTCCTCCTTCTCTCTACCCTGCTGTCCCCCCTACCCAACCCCCACCACACGGCCCTGCTTGCTGACCTCCAGCACCACGTGAACATCACGTGTTGATTCTTCCGGACTCTGTTCACAGTTTACCTCCTTGTGTAAGAGGCCTTTCCTTCCCTGCAACAGTAACTCTGTCTCCCTGGAGATTCTTATCCCTCTTTCTCTGTTTCTTTTTTCTTCATAGAATCGTGGCCACAGGCTGGTTTTCATTCCAATCCCAAAGAAAGGCAACACCAAAGACTGTTCAAACTACTGTACAGTTGCACTCATTTCACATGCTAGCAAAGTAATACTCAAAATCCTTCAGGCCAGGCTTCAACAGTATGCGAATCGAGAACTCCCAGATGTACAAGTTGGATTTAGAAAAGGCAGAGGAACCAGAGATCCAATTGCCAACATCCACTGGATCATAGAGAAAGGAAGAGAATTCCAAAAAACATCTACTTCTGCTTTACTCACTATGCAAAACCTTTGACTGTGGGGATCACAACAAACTGTGGAAAACTCTTAAAGAGATGGGAATACCAGACCACCTTAACTGTCTCCTGAGGAATCTGTATGCAGGACACAAAGCAAGAGTTAGAACCAGACATGGAACAACGGATGGTTCAAAAAGAAGCATAACAAGGCTGTATATTGCCACCCTGCTTTTTAACTTATATGCAGAGTATATCATATGAAATGCTGGGCTGGATGAATAACAAGCGGAATCCAGATTGCTGGGAGAAATATTAACAGCCTCAGGTATGCACTCAGATGATACCACTATAATGGCAGAAAGCGATGAGGAAGTAAAGAGCCTCCTGATGAAGATTAACGAGGAGACTGAAAATGATGGCTTAAAACTGAACAATTCAGGGACTTCCCTGGTGGTCCAGTGGTTGAGACTCTGTGCTTCCAATGTAGGGGGCCCAGGTTTCATCCCTGGTCAGGGAACTAGATCCCACATGCCACAACTAAGACCCAGTGCAGCCAAATTATGATAAATAAAGCAATAATTTTTTAAAAACTCAACAATTCAAAAAACTAAGATCATAACATCTGGTCCCATCACTGTATGGCAAATAGCTGGAGAAAAAGTGGAAATAGTAACAAATTCTGTTTTCCTAGTCTCCAAAATTTACTACTGACAATGACTCCACGCTAAATTGCTTCAGTTGTGTCTGACTCTTCGCAATCCCATGGACTCTAGTCCGCCAGGTTCCTCTGTCCATGGGATCTCCAGACAAGAATACTGGAATGGGTTGCCATTAAAAGATGCTTTCTCCTTGGAATAAAAGCTATGACAAACCTAAATAACGTATTAAATAACAGAGACATCACTTTGCTGACAAAGACCTAGACAGTCAAAAGTATGGGTTTTTCCAGTAGTCAAGTGACAAGTAAACCATAAAGAAGGCTGAGTGCCAAAGAATTGATGCTTTTGAATTGTGGTGCTGGAGGACTCTTAAGAGTCCCTAGGACAGCAAGGAGATCAAACCAGTCAATCCTAAAGGAAATCAACCCTGAATATTCACTGGAAGGACTGATACTGAAGATGAAGGTCCAATACTTTGGGCACCTGATGTGAAGAGCTAACTCAATGGAAAAGACCCTGATGCTGGAAAAGATGGAGGGCAGGAGAAGAGGGCAACAGAGGATGAGTTGGTTGGAAGGCATCACTGACTCAACGGACATGAATTTGAGCAAACTCTGGGAGATAGTGCAGGACAGGGAAGTCTGGAAGTGCTGCAGTTCATGGGATTGCAAAGAGTTGGACACGACTTAGTGACTGAACAACAGTGCAATGCTACCTGACCTATTATACCCTGATGAGCTTCCATCCATCTTCTCCAATCCCCTGGGGAAAGAACAGCTCCATGACTTGTCTGTGTTATTCTCAGCTATGTCCCCTAGTTCCTAGAATAGTGCCTGGTATGGAGTCAACACTCATTAAGTATTTATAGGTGAATGAATGAAGCAATGTACTAAGGGCTCAGGGTACAGAGAAGGGAATGGGCACCTCCGGCTGGGGAATTGGGAAAGGCTTAATGCATGAGAGGCTGCATGGCTGTGAGGGGATGGAATTTCAGGAAATGTGGGTTCGGTGCCTGCACTTTCTTCCACAGTACAAATCTCTATACTGTAACCAGCTGTTCCCTTCTGTCTCTCTTCCTCGACTTACGCCCCATGTGAGTCAGAATCACGTCTCCTTCACTTCTTATCCCTACCACCTAAGACAATGCCTGGCACACAGCAGCTACTTAATAAAGACCTGCTGGTTGAGTGAGTAAAGGAGTAAGGGGATGAGTGAGTGAACAAACAAGAGTGGGTGGGGAGGGGACGCTGATGAAGGAACCATGACGCTGGAGTGTGGGGTGGAAAGCAGAGGGCACACTGGGGAACCGTGACAGGAGCACAGAGCAGGAGGCAAGGCAGCTGCCAGGTCGGCCAGGAACCCCCGACTGGCCTAAGGTTTTTCCAGTAGTCAAGTGACAAGTAAACCATAAAGAAGGCTGAGTGCCAAAGAATTGATGCTTTTGAATTGTGGTGCTGGAGGACTCTTAAGAGTCCCTAGGACAGCAAGGAGATCAAACCAGTCAATCCTAAAGGAAATCAACCCTGAATATTCACTGGAAGGACTGATACTGAAGATGAAGGTCCAATACTTTGGGCACCTGATGTGAAGAGCTAACTCAATGGAAAAGACCCTGATGCTGGAAAAGATGGAGGGCAGGAGAAGAGGGCAACAGAGGATGAGTTGGTTGGAAGGCATCACTGACTCAACGGACATGAATTTGAGCAAACTCTGGGAGATAGTGCAGGACAGGGAAGTCTGGAAGTGCTGCAGTTCATGGGATTGCAAAGAGTTGGACACGACTTAGTGACTGAACAACAGTGCAATGCTACCTGACCTATTATACCCTGATGAGCTTCCATCCATCTTCTCCAATCCCCTGGGGAAAGAACAGCTCCATGACTTGTCTGTGTTATTCTCAGCTATGTCCCCTAGTTCCTAGAATAGTGCCTGGTATGGAGTCAACACTCATTAAGTATTTATAGGTGAATGAATGAAGCAATGTACTAAGGGCTCAGGGTACAGAGAAGGGAATGGGCACCTCCGGCTGGGGAATTGGGAAAGGCTTAATGCATGAGAGGCTGCATGGCTGTGAGGGGATGGAATTTCAGGAAATGTGGGTTCGGTGCCTGCACTTTCTTCCACAGTACAAATCTCTATACTGTAACCAGCTGTTCCCTTCTGTCTCTCTTCCTCGACTTACGCCCCATGTGAGTCAGAATCACGTCTCCTTCACTTCTTATCCCTACCACCTAAGACAATGCCTGGCACACAGCAGCTACTTAATAAAGACCTGCTGGTTGAGTGAGTAAAGGAGTAAGGGGATGAGTGAGTGAACAAACAAGAGTGGGTGGGGAGGGGACGCTGATGAAGGAACCATGACGCTGGAGTGTGGGGTGGAAAGCAGAGGGCACACTGGGGAACCGTGACAGGAGCACAGAGCAGGGGAGGCAAGGCAGCTGCCAGGTCGGCCAGGAACAGACTCTGGGCAGCCCTGACTGTAAAGCGAGCCCCGTGTTTCCACTGTGACCTAAAGCCCCTGGTTACATCACCATGCGTGTCCTCACCACCCCGAGGGGTGAGCTCATCCCTCCAAGGGCCCGGCTCAGAGCCTCCCTGTCCCATGATCTGCCGAGTCAGGCCTCAACCTCCAGGGTGTCTGAGTCCAGCCAGGCTGCAGCGAGATGGCGGGGATGGACAAGAAGGGGACGCTGAGTGGACCCCACAGCTACAAGGCAGGGCTCCAGCCGCCACGGCACCATCTGGTGTCTCTTCACTAGCTGGGGGCCAACCTGACAGCATCAACAATGGCTTCTGGAAACAATTTTATTTGGGCGTAAAACATTTCTTTGTCCCCTGAGTAATATGAACTGTATTCTGAAACACACAATAGCAAGGGAGGGCTTCCCAGCTGCACATACATGCGTGCCCATGTGTAGGCCCACAGGCTGATGTGTACATACACACACACACAACACACACACACATACAGAGCCCTGGCCGGGGAAGCCCATAGCACACCTCTGCTCCACAGCCAGCACCCTGAGCCTAGAAGTCTACCTTGGGGACTTATAGCCTTATCCTAACCATTTCCAGCTGGAGAAGCTCAGATTCAGGAGAATAATGTTGATGAATGTCAATTTAGAGTTTTCAAAGACAGAATTTCATTTGGTCCTCATAACAATCCTGTGGGGAGGCGTAAAGGAAGTAGCATGAAGGCCTGTACTATCATAAGTGAAGAAAATAGCTTATAGTCATTGCTCTGTGAGAAAAGGGGATCCTTTAGGGGTGCTGTGTGATGGTCGGGAAGAGTGGGAAGGGGGGGATATACATATGACTAGTCTGGGAACATGCATATCTGTAAACAACAAAACTCTGTAAAAGTTAAAAGTAAAATAAAGGTTTAAAAAAAAAAAAAACAATCCTGTGAAAACAATTGTGAACGCTTGTTGAAGACTCAACTAAATGCCAGACACCGAGGACATTTTTCCATGTATTATCTCATCTCCTCACAAATCTTAAAAACAGGAATGTGCTGTTATCAGTCCTAAATTTAAGGAAGAGGAAATTCAGGGTCCTGAGAAAAGGCACCCGGCTGGTACGTGGAAGAGCCAAGATTCAAATCCTCCTCTTCTACAAAACAGGCAAGACAGGTGCCTGAACCCATCTCACACAAAAGGAAGATGAGAGTCAGAGAAATCAACTCACTTGCTCAGGGTCACACGGCTGGCATGTACCAAAGCCCCTGGTCTCCTTTCCTCATTCCACTGCTCTTCCCACCAGGGATTCTGGGACTAGCATGTAGGTGTCTGCCCCCAGCAGTCCTCATCTTAGACTTACTTCCCTAAAATGAATTTCCTCAGGAGCCTGGTTCTGTCTAAAGCCTAACTCCCCCTGTCTAGTTGGCTGCACATATATGTGCACACACCCACACACACGCTTACAAAGAATCAACAACAGAGGTGAGGACAGTAGGAAAATGGGTTACCATGCTGGACAGAGGTGGGCAGCCTCAAGGAGGACAGCAGTCCTCTGGCCAGGGGCTTCCTGGAAGAAACAGAAGCCAGAAGGCTCTGCCAAGGCCTGCTATCCCCTATACACCTACTTTGAGAGGGAAGAACCCCAGGGTCGTGGGCCACTTCTCTGAATCCCGGAGGGCTTCCCCCAGAGTCAGCCAGCAGGGCTCTGCTGCAGTTTCCTCTTCCTTACCTGGACTAGGGTCTAACCCACCCTGAACCCGCCACCTCCTCCTAGCAGGGCCCTGCTCAGCCCGACTCATCACAACCTCATTTAGGGAATGCTACCAGCAGGGTGACAGGAAGAGAGACAAGTGTGGTCACTCTGTCTCCATGGACAAGTCAGGATCACCAGGCCAGTCTCATGTGAAGGCCAGTCAGCTATACAGCCACCCAGCATCCTCCACTCCAGATGGGGCGGCAGGGGGCGGTGGGGAGATCCACCTTCTAGCCCTGTTTCCTCTGTTCTCTGATCTTTCTGCATAACCTTTTCCCTTCTCCCGGACCCTCTCTTATTTTCTACATTTTCTCCTGGTTATAATTGGGAAATGCCTATTTACAGTGCACTATGATGATCCCAGAGACTGCACTCCTAATCTGCTACACGAAACTAAGGTAAGCTGAGATCTCTCACACAGGTGGAGGAAGAGGAACCAGGTACAACAGTGGACTAAGGCTAAGGCATGGATGGCAGAGCCAAGATTCAAATCCTCCTCTTCTACAAAACAGGCAAGACAGGTGCCTGAACCCATCTCACACAAAGGAAGATGAGAGTCAGAGAAATCAACTCACTTGCTCAGGGTCACACGGCTGGCATGTACCAAAGCCCCTGGTCTCCTTTCCTCATTCCACTGCTCTTCCCACCAGGGATTCTGGGACTAGCATGTAGGTGGCTGCCCCAGCAGTCCTCATCTTAGACTTACTTCCCTAAAATGAATTTCCTCAGGAGCCTGGTTCTGTCTAAAGCCTAACTCCCCCTGTCTAGTTGGCTGCACATATATGTGCACACACCCACACACACGCTTACAAAGAATCAACAACAGAGGTGAGGACAGTAGGAAAATGGGTTACCATGCTGGACAGAGGTGGGCAGCCTCAAGGAGGACAGCAGTCCTCTGGCCAGGGGCTTCCTGGAAGAAACAGAAGCCAGAAGGCTCTGCCAAGGCCTGCTATCCCCTATACACCTACTTTGAGAGGGAAGAACCCCAGGGTCGTGGGCCACTTCTCTGAATCCCGGAGGGCTTCCCCCAGAGTCAGCCAGCAGGGCTCTGCTGCAGTTTCCTCTTCCTTACCTGGACTAGGGTCTAACCCACCCTGAACCCGCCACCTCCTCCTAGCAGGGCCCTGCTCAGCCCGACTCATCACAACCTCATTTAGGGAATGCTACCAGCAGGGTGACAGGAAGAGAGACAAGTGTGGTCACTCTGTCTCCATGGACAAGTCAGGATCACCAGGCCAGTCTCATGTGAAGGCCAGTCAGCTATACAGCCACCCAGCATCCTCCACTCCAGATGGGGCGGCAGGGGGCGGTGGGGAGATCCACCTTCTAGCCCTGTTTCCTCTGTTCTCTGATCTTTCTGCATAACCCTTTCCCTTCTCCGACCCCTCTCTTATTTTCTACATTTTCTCCTGGTTATAATAATAGGGAAAGGCCTATTTACAGTGCACTATGAAGATCCCAGAGACTGCACTCCTAATCTGCTACACGAAACTAAGGTAAGCTGAGATCTCTCACACAGGTGGAGGAAGAAGAACCAGGTACAACAGTGGACTAAGGCTAAGGCATGGATGGCAGAGACAGCGAACACCCTGGGAACCTCACAGCCTTATCTGGTAGAGCTGTAATCCCATCACGGCACGAGCTCCTGAGCAGAAGCCCACAGCCCTGGCTGGTCATCCTGAGACATGGGGATTATGGCAACTGAGGGGATAAGAGCTTGTTCCACTGAACTGGGCTTGAGACAGCGAAAAGCTCACTCCCATGACACTAGTGGTATTCAGTAAAATACCCCAAGACTCTAAGCCAGATGCAGGTCGGCTTCAGCACGCTGCTCTCAGAGTATGTGGCTACAAACAACAGAATGGAAGGAGGAAAGGAGGGAGGCCCCCACAGCAGCTGCTGTGGTCAAGGCACTGAAGCTGCAGCTGCAGTGGAGAGGCAATGTGGAAAGTGTCCTCAGCACAATCAGGGTCACCGAGGTCATACTGGAAAATATGTATTGAGTGCCTTCTTCGTGCCTGCCACAGGGGGTATCAGGGGTATGCTCCGTCTTGTGAAGTCATCGGGGAGAGAGATGTATGAACCAAGAAGCTGCACTGTGAAAGGCACAGTGAGAGCTCTCTGCGGAAATGCTGGAGATGATCTTCTGGAGGATAAACTGGCTGCCAGGCTTCCAGGTAAAAAGCAGCATGAGCACACCATCTACTTTCACTGTCTCATTCAAACCCACTAAACTACACTAATGAGACTTTTATTTAAAAATAAATAAATAAATAAATAAATACACCTATGTGTGTGTCTGTGTGTGATAGCTGCTCAGTCATGTCCATTTCTTTGTGACCCCATGGACCGTAGCCCTGTGAGGCTCCTCTGTCCATGGAATTCTCCAGGCAAGAATATTGGAATGGGTTGCCATTCACTTCTCCAGGGGATCCTCCCAACCCAGGGACTGAACCCATGTCCCCTGCATTAAGGACAGATTCTTTAATAATAGGAAAGGCCTATTTACAGTGCACTATGATGATCCCAGAGACTGCACTCCTAATCTGCTACACGAAACTAAGGTAAGCTGAGATCTCTCACACAGGTGGAGGAAGAGGAACCAGGTACAACAGTGGACTAAGGCTAAGGCATGGATGGCAGAGACAGCGAACACCCTGGGAACCTCACGGCCTTACTTGGTAAAGCTGTAATCCCATCACAGCACGAGCTCCTGAGCAGAAGCCCACAGCCCTGGCTGGTCATCCTGAGACATGGGGATTATGGCAACTGAGGGGATAAGAGCTTGTTCCACTGAACTGGGCTTGAGACAGCGAAAAGCTCACTCCCATGACACTAGTGGTATTCAGTAAAATACCCCAAGACTCTAAGCCAGATGCAGGTCGGCTTCAGCACGCTGCTCTCAGAGTATGTGGCTACAAACAACAGAATGGAAGGAGGAAAGGAGGGAGGCCCCCACAGCAGCTGCTGTGGTCAAGGCACTGAAGCTGCAGCTGCAGTGGAGAGGCAATGTGGAAAGTGTCCTCAGCACAATCAGGGTCACCGAGGTCATACTGGAAAATATGTATTGAGTGCCTTCTTCGTGCCTGCCACAGGGGGTATCAGGGGTATGCTCCGTCTTGTGAAGTCATCGGGGAGAGAGATGTATGAACCAAGAAGCTGCACTGTGAAAGGCACAGTGAGAGCTCTCTGCGGAAATGCTGGAGATGATCTTCTGGAGGATAAACTGGCTGCCAGGCTTCCAGGTAAAAAGCAGCATGAGCACACCATCTACTTTCACTGTCTCATTCAAACCCACTAAACTACACTAATGAGACTTTTATTTAAAAATAAATAAATAAATAAATAAATACACCTATGTGTGTGTCTGTGTGTGATAGCTGCTCAGTCATGTCCATTTCTTTGTGACCCCATGGACCGTAGCCCTGTGAGGCTCCTCTGTCCATGGAATTCTCCAGGCAAGAATATTGGAATGGGTTGCCATTCACTTCTCCAGGGGATCCTCCCAACCCAGGGACTGAACCCATGTCCCCTGCATTAAGGACAGATTCTTTACCATCTGAGCCACCGGGGAAGCCCATATATATATATAAACACGCACATATACATAATGGAATCACTAAATAAATGAAATAATAGACACCAAAAACAAATGGGATAATAGACAAGGAAAGCATAAACAACAACATTTTGAAACCTGAAAAGCAGACTCAAAAGCAAAAACTGGCTCAGCAGACTCAAGACAGCTTGACCCTAAGACAAGAGACTGAAAACTATCCTTTGAACACCAGAAAATCCTCAAAGGACACAGAAGCTGGTAACCAGATATCTCTGGAACCGTGCATAAAGGGAAAGAAGGAGAGGTTTTAAAAGGCTTAGAAAACAACTGTCTCTGGATCCCTTCACCGACTCCACACCACTGAGTAACTAACTGCTCCTTTCCCAACATGTCCAAAAAAGTGGTTTAGAATCCTGAAAGGTAAAATCCGCCTTGAGGGTAAGTCAGCACTGTTGAGGGCATTAATATTCTAAATGTATCTATGAAATAAATACTTTATGCTGGGGGCCCACCCAAATCACCTATCTGCAGAGCTTCCAGAAAACTTGGCAAGACATGAGAAGAGAACTCACTAGGGAGTCTGGCTAATCCAAGAGGAAGGAACTAAAACTCATTTAGTCAATTCTTAATTTCAGCAGCAGCCAGGTCCCCCTAAAGTGAAGATCCAAGGTTTCAGGTCTTCCTATTTGCTCAAAACTTTCAATCGGCTTTTTAGTATCCTACTCTTAATCATTATCTGACAACCAAAGATTCCTAGGTATCTAAGGAAAGCCTACAGACAGGAGATGAAGAACCAAAATAATTAATATAATAAAAGCAAATGGGAAGAAACACAAACTATACAGGAAACTTAGAAAACTATCATTACTAGTCTCAGAGAGCTAAGAGAAAATATTACATTCATGAGAGCAGGATACTTTAGAAAATGATTTCTTAAAAACTCTTAGAAATTAAAAACCCAACAGAAGAACTGAAAAATAACACTGAGGAAATCTCTCAGCAAGAACAAAAAGACGAATAGATGGAAGGGAAGAAAAGATGACAACATAAGAGAATGAGTCCAGGGGAGTAGATATATACCCACCAGGAGTTCCAGAAAGAAAGAACAGAGAAAACAGGAGGAAGAAATCAACATCAGAATAATCTCAAATTTCTCACAGTTAAAGGCCATCAGTTTCTACACTGAAAGCTTGCAAGCATGCCCCTGGATGAAGATACCCACATCAAGATACATCATTATGAAATATCAAAACACTCTTAATAGCTTCCAGAGAGGAAAACCAGCCTCCTGCACAGAATCAGGAACCAAACTGTTCTCATGCTCTGGACAGTAACATCAGAAGCAAGAGGGAAATCTGCAGAAATGTTTTCAAAATTCTGAAGGAAAATTAGTTTCAACTTGGAATTCTATACCTAGCCAAACTCTCCATCAAGGGCAAAGCAGGAAAAAAAAAGAGAGATACTTTCAGACACAAATTGTCTATTACTTATTTACCATATACTTCCCCTGGGAAGCTACCAAAACAAGAATGTAAATCAAGAGAGAGACAAATGTGGAATATAAATTTCAGGAAGTCCATTACAGGAGAGGTGAAGGGAACCTGCAGGATGCTGATGAAGAGAGATCCTTGGATGACAACTGTGCGCCCGATGCAGAGAGCCACACTGGTGCAGGATGACCCAAGGGAGAGAGCTGACAGCTCATCGCCCTAACACCTCCCGCTGCTGTCCCATCCTTGGGACATGATAAAGCCCCTGGAGGATGCAGTTCAATAAGACCAGAGAGTAAACCAAGAAAGAGGAAGACAGGTGATCCAGGAAACTGAATCAGACTCAGGAGGAAGGCAAAGGGAAGACCCAGTAAAATAGCCGTGTATTACACCTAAACGGTCACCAGTTCAGAAGAATAGGGGTATCTCTAAGGAAAGCAATAGACAGAGGACTAAAGGTACTGATCTTGTGGAAAGTTGTTTTAAAAGGCTATTGAAAGTATAATTAGTTATAGGTAGCAAATAGCCAAGTAAATGAAAAACCAAAGAAAGAACTAGAAAAATCAGAATAAAGAAAAAAATATAATCATAGTATACCACAATGTTCAGTTATGAATAATATTGCAGAGGCATAATAACTTAAACAGTACATACTGAATTAAGCAAAAATTATGACTATTTTTTGGAAGAGAAACGAGGGGAGGCAGAGACCATAATGGTGTGTCTGTGCTTAGTCATGTCCCACCAACTCTCTGTAATTCCATGGACTATAGCGCCCCAGACTCATCTGTCTAAGGGGTGGGTTGCCATTTTCTCCTCCAAAGAGATCTTTTGGACCCAGGGACTGAACCTGCATCTCCTGCATTGCAGAAAGATTCTCTACCACTGGGGAAGCCCCAAACATAATGGTAAAGACAGTTAATTCCCTATCTACCACAACAGGAACACTGGATAGCAGCTAAACTTGAAGACTCTGAAGTTAGCAGGATGCACATATTACTCAGTATTACAGAAATGTGGATTTGCCATAAGGAAGTGCTAAAGGCTGAACACAAATGCTTCTGGGAAGGCAAACTGATGTGGGGTGAAAAAAGCTTTTACCATATACTTCCCTGGGAAGCTACCAAAACAAGAATGTAAATCAAGAGAGAGACAAATGTGGAATATAAATTTCAGGAAGTCCATTACAGGAGAGGTGAAGGGAACCTGCAGGATGCTGATGAAGAGAGATCCTTGGATGACAACTGTGCGCCCGATGCAGAGAGCCACACTGGTGCAGGATGACCCAAGGGAGAGAGCTGACAGCTCATCGCCCTAACACCTCCCGCTGCTGTCCCATCCTTGGGACATGATAAAGCCCCTGGAGGATGCAGTTCAATAAGACCAGAGAGTAAACCAAGAAAGAGGAAGACAGGTGATCCAGGAAACTGAATCAGACTCAGGAGGAAGGCAAAGGGAAGACCCAGTAAAATAGCCGTGTATTACACCTAAACGGTCACCAGTTCAGAAGAATAGGGGTATCTCTAAGGAAAGCAATAGACAGAGGACTAAAGGTACTGATCTTGTGGAAAGTTGTTTTAAAAGGCTATTGAAAGTATAATTAGTTATAGGTAGCAAATAGCCAAGTAAATGAAAAACCAAAGAAAGAACTAGAAAAATCAGAATAAAGAAAAAAATATAATCATAGTATACCACAATGTTCAGTTATGAATAATATTGCAGAGGCATAATAACTTAAACAGTACATACTGAATTAAGCAAAAATTATGACTATTTTTTGGAAGAGAAACGAGGGGAGGCAGAGACCATAATGGTGTGTCTGTGCTTAGTCATGTCCCACCAACTCTCTGTAATTCCATGGACTATAGCGCCCCAGACTCATCTGTCTAAGGGGTGGGTTGCCATTTTCTCCTCCAAAGAGATCTTTTGGACCCAGGGACTGAACCTGCATCTCCTGCATTGCAGAAAGATTCTCTACCACTGGGGAAGCCCCAAACATAATGGTAAAGACAGTTAATTCCCTATCTACCACAACAGGAACACTGGATAGCAGCTAAACTTGAAGACTCTGAAGTTAGCAGGATGCACATATTACTCAGTATTACAGAAATGTGGATTTGCCATAAGGAAGTGCTAAAGGCTGAACACAAATGCTTCTGGGAAGGCAAACTGATGTGGGGGTGAAAAGCTGTATTGTGATATTTGCATTTTAGTATAATTTGAAGTCTTAAAACTCCTTGCAATATATTAATCTGATGAAATAAAAATTAAGAAAGAAAGATCAAGGACTTTCAATATAGGGAAGATAACAGATGCAAGAGCATGGAGTCATGAAAGAGCAGAGTTTTCCTAGAAAATGACTAGTGCCAGAGTAACGCATCAGACACAGACATGAGTGAGCAGCATCAGATGCTGTGGAGGGCAACAGCAGCATCTCCTCTCTGCCAGCTTGTGGGCTTGGTCAAGTCACCCAACCTATTCTAGTTTCCTTTTCTGTAAAATCTGACTAATAATAGCACTCAAGGGTTTTGTAAGAATTCAACAACATGTGTGTGTCTGTGTGTGTCTGTGCTAGTCACTCAGTCATGTCTGACTCTTTGTGACCCCGTGCAATGTGGTCTACCAGGTTCCTGTGTCCACGGAATTCTCCAGGCAAGAATATGTGGCAAAATGTGTCGTGCTGCACAAAGGTAAGGGATGCAGGTGCATCTTCATGTCCCTTGGAAGTATTCTCGGCTTGGAGCTCAGAGGGTCCCAGGCAAGGTGAAAGTTATGGGGAACCCAATCCCAGAGAAACTGTTCAGCTGGCTGGGACAAACAAGCTCCCAAGAATCAGAACACGTCACAGCTGGAAACCACCAATGCCCTTTAATTACTGGGGAAATAAGGTGGGGGGGGGGGGGCCCAGAGAGAACCTTGATTTGGCGGCTGAAGAGTGTAAAAGATAGGTACCCAACAGTGAGCGCTGCAGCCCTGAAGCAGGTGGACTCAGTGAAATGGGAGCCACTGCTGGGAGGTGTGCAGGAGGGCAGTGCCCAGAGCAAGCTTCCAAGCCCTCACCCTTCACTCTCCTTCCAGGAGTATCTCTCTTCCTATCCTGCCAACCTGAGGCTTCAAATTCCACCATGGAATCTGGTGAAATGCACACAATGATAGCCAGTTTCTAACACACGGTACTTAAGCTGATTTTTACAGAAATGTGGATTTGCCATAAGGAAGTGCTAAAGGCTGAACACAAATGCTTCTGGGAAGGCAAACGGATGTGGGGGTGAAAAGCTGTATTGTGATATTTGCATTTTAGTATAATTTGAAGTCTTAAAACTCCTTGCAATATATTAATCTGATGAAATAAAAATTAAGAAAGAAAGATCAAGGACTTTCAATATAGGAAGATAACAGATGCAAGAGCATGGAGTCATGAAAGAGCAGAGTTTTCCTAGAAAATGACTAGTGCCAGAGTAACGCATCAGACACAGACATGAGTGAGCAGCATCAGATGCTGTGGAGGGCAACACAGCATCTCCTCTCTGCCAGCTTGTGGGCTTGGTCAAGTCACCCAACCTATTCTAGTTTCCTTTTCTGTAAAATCTGACTAATAATAGCACTCAAGGGTTTTGTAAGAATTCAACAACATGTGTGTGTCTGTGTGTGTCTGTGCTAGTCACTCAGTCATGTCTGACTCTTTGTGACCCCGTGCAATGTGGTCTACCAGGTTCCTGTGTCCACGGAATTCTCCAGGCAAGAATATGTGGCAAAATGTGTCGTGCTGCACAAAGGTAAGGGATGCAGGTGCATCTTCATGTCCCTTGGAAGTATTCTCGGCTTGGAGCTCAGAGGGTCCCAGGCAAGGTGAAAGTTATGGGGAACCCAATCCCAGAGAAACTGTTCAGCTGGCTGGGACAAACAAGCTCCCAAGAATCAGAACACGTCACAGCTGGAAACCACCAATGCCCTTTAATTACTGGGGAAATAAGGTGGGGGGGGGGGGGCTCAGAGAGAACCTTGATATGGCGGCTGAAGAGTGTAGAGAGATAGGTACCCAACAGTGAGCGCTGCAGCCCTGAAGCAGGTGGACTCAGTGAAATGGGAGCCACTGCTGGGAGGTGTGCAGGAGGGGCAGTGCCCAGAGCAAGCTTCCAAGCCCTCACCCCTTCACTCTCCCCTTCCAGGGAGTATCTCTCTCTTCCTATCCTGCCAACCTGAGGCTTCAAATTCCACCATGGAATCTGGTGAAATGCACACAATGATAGCCAGTTTCTAACACACGGTACTTACTGTATGCTAGGTATTATTCCAAATGCCTTGCAGTCATACCATTACCATCCCCACTTTGCAAATGAGGTGCTCAATATCATATAACTGGAGAGGGAACAAACCAGCATTCTAAGCCAGGCAGTCTGTTTCCAGGACCTGCAGTCAGAACCATTATACATTACTGTCTCTCAGGTTTGAGATTCCAAAGTCTCAAACTACTCAACTTGAGAACCTCTTTCAGCTGGAGAGCTTCCGACCTTGCAATAAGAGTCATCAGTCATGTATGGATGCCTGAAGGTGAGGAACCTTTATGGAAGACAGGTTTTGAAGAACAGCAGGCTGTACGTGTAGCTCCAGAGTGGGAGGAGAAAGGGACCCCAGCCCACACAGCGAGGTTAAACTGGAGAGAAAGCTAAGAAAACCAATGTCAACTTGCACATCCAACCCCTTTCCAGGCCTGTGCCCACAGCCCCCTAGGACCCTGACCTTGGGGCAGTCCTGGCACAGATCATACAGAAGGCCTCATTACCTGTGACGATGCAGGTGAATTTGACGTCGCTGTCCTCGGACACAGCCCGGGACTTGAGCGTGGTCTCAAACAGTGGCTGGGTCTCCTCTGTTAGCTGAGCAATGATGGAGCAGAAGGTGCTCCTAGGAAAGGCAAAGAACTGTTCAGAGCAGCTTTTCTCCCGCCTCCGCCACACAATGCCATGGTCTGGCATGGCCCAAGGCAGCGTACATCTTACCACGTCCATCTGGCATCCTGTGGCTATGGCTCCAGCACCTGGTCAAGTCTTTTCTTCAAGACAGCTAGGCCTCTTGGCCAGGTGAGGAGCAGGGAAGTGACCAGGGGCAGAATGGAGTCCTGACCCAGCCCTTTTCTGACCAGGGACCAGGCTCCTGTGCATGCCAGACACCAGTCCTGGCATTGGGAGCCACTGCTGGGAGGTGTGCAGGAGGGCAGTGCCCAGAGCAAGCTTCCAAGCCCTCACCCTTCACTCTCCCCTTCCAGGGAGTATCTCTCTTCCTATCCTGCCAACCTGAGGCTTCAAATTCCACCATGGAATCTGGTGAAATGCACACAATGATAGCCAGTTTCTAACACACGGTACTTACTGTATGCTAGGTATTATTCCAAATGCCTTGCAGTCATACCATTACCATCCCCACTTTGCAAATGAGGTGCTCAATATCATATAACTGGAGAGGGAACAAACCAGCATTCTAAGCCAGGCAGTCTGTTTCCAGGACCTGCAGTCAGAACCATTATACATTACTGTCTCTCAGGTTTGAGATTCCAAAGTCTCAAACTACTCAACTTGAGAACCTCTTTCAGCTGGAGAGCTTCCGACCTTGCAATAAGAGTCATCAGTCATGTATGGATGCCTGAAGGTGAGGAACCTTTATGGAAGACAGGTTTTGAAGAACAGCAGGCTGTACGTGTAGCTCCAGAGTGGGAGGAGAAAGGGACCCCAGCCCACACAGCGAGGTTAAACTGGAGAGAAAGCTAAGAAAACCAATGTCAACTTGCACATCCAACCCCTTTCCAGGCCTGTGCCCACAGCCCCCTAGGACCCTGACCTTGGGGCAGTCCTGGCACAGATCATACAGAAGGCCTCATTACCTGTGACGATGCAGGTGAATTTGACGTCGCTGTCCTCGGACACAGCCCGGGACTTGAGCGTGGTCTCAAACAGTGGCTGGGTCTCCTCTGTTAGCTGAGCAATGATGGAGCAGAAGGTGCTCCTAGGAAAGGCAAAGAACTGTTCAGAGCAGCTTTTCTCCCGCCTCCGCCACACAATGCCATGGTCTGGCATGGCCCAAGGCAGCGTACATCTTACCACGTCCATCTGGCATCCTGTGGCTATGGCTCCAGCACCTGGTCAAGTCTTTTCTTCAAGACAGCTAGGCCTCTTGGCCAGGTGAGGAGCAGGGAAGTGACCAGGGGCAGAATGGAGTCCTGACCCAGCCCTTTTCTGACCAGGGACCAGGCTCCTGTGCATGCCAGACACCAGTCCTGGCATTCCCACTCCATCCTTACTGGGGGGACTTGCTCAACCTTTCATCTCCAGGGAAGCTCGTGCAGGGGGAGACACACATGGAAGGCCCGGCCTCAGAGATGGATAACCCAGCACAGCAGAGCCTCCATTCATGCCGTGGAGGGAAAGCCAGCTGACCAAGGATACATAGGTCGCAGGAGTTCAGGGGTCAGAAGAAGAGCCCCTGCATTTGGGAACACAGACCCACAGCAGACAAGGAACAAGCTGGCCAATGCCAGGGGTCAAGACCCAATGGCAGCCTCTAGTTCCTAGGCGTATCAGAAAAGAAAGATTCAAATGAAGCCAGACCCTACCCAGGGCCATGGACCTCCAGTGGAAAGCGTCCCGGGGGCAGCACATGCTCAAGTGAGTACTGGCAGCTCCAGGACCAACCAGCAGGACTGTCAGTCACAAACAGACCCACCCCTGCAAGAGCCAGGGCTTTCGGTTCCCTCATGAAAGCCCATCGCCCAGAACTCAGAGGCATTTGTGGGCTCACAGAGTCCAGCACAGGCTCACCAGCACTGCTCAGCATTGACAGTCCTCTCCTGACTGCACACACGCAGCAAACCACCATGCCAAACCCTTTCACAGGCCAATAGAGACACAATGCATCCCTAGGCGTGACGTGTAACCACATAGCCAGGTTGTGTGGTGCACAAGCTGTGCCCGGCCCTCCTCTCCCCCTCCCAACCCACACCTCCTCTGCCGAGCAGCAGGGAGGAGTGTGAGGTGTGATGTGAGGAGCAGCAGGAGGAACGGTGAAGGGATAAAACACATCACTCAAAGCTGCCTTTCTCTGTGCCTTGGAGGTGGCGGTTGCCCATGGGCAGTGTATGTCTGCCCGTGATTCCCTCTCCCCACAAGGGCTGCATGGCTCATGCCCAGTATCCCACGTCCATCTGGCATCCTGTGGCTATGGCTCCAGCACCTGGTCAAGTCTTTTCTTCAAGACAGCTAGGCCTCTTGGCCAGGTGAGGAGCAGGAAGTGACCAGGGGCAGAATGGAGTCCTGACCCAGCCCTTTTCTGACCAGGGACCAGGCTCCTGTGCATGCCAGACACCAGTCCTGGCATTCCCACTCCATCCTTACTGGGGGGACTTGCTCAACCTTTCATCTCCAGGGAAGCTCGTGCAGGGGGAGACACACATGGAAGGCCCGGCCTCAGAGATGGATAACCCAGCACAGCAGAGCCTCCATTCATGCCGTGGAGGGAAAGCCAGCTGACCAAGGATACATAGGTCGCAGGAGTTCAGGGGTCAGAAGAAGAGCCCCTGCATTTGGGAACACAGACCCACAGCAGACAAGGAACAAGCTGGCCAATGCCAGGGGTCAAGACCCAATGGCAGCCTCTAGTTCCTAGGCGTATCAGAAAAGAAAGATTCAAATGAAGCCAGACCCTACCCAGGGCCATGGACCTCCAGTGGAAAGCGCCCCGGCGCCAGCCCATGCCCAAGTGAGTACTGGCAGCTCCAGGACCAACCAGCAGGACTGTCAGTCACAAACAGACCCACCCCTGCAAGAGCCAGGGCTTTCGGTTCCCTCATGAAAGCCCATCGCCCAGAACTCAGAGGCATTTGTGGGCTCACAGAGTCCAGCACAGGCTCACCAGCACTGCTCAGCATTGACAGTCCTCTCCTGACTGCACACACGCAGCAAACCACCATGCCAAACCCTTTCACAGGCCAATAGAGACACAATGCATCCCTAGGCGTGACGTGTAACCACATAGCCAGGTTGTGTGGTGCACAAGCTGTGCCCGGCCCTCCTCTCCCCCTCCCAACCCACACCTCCTCTGCCGAGCAGCAGGGAGGAGTGTGAGGTGTGATGTGAGGAGCAGCAGGAGGAACGGTGAAGGGATAAAACACATCACTCAAAGCTGCCTTTCTCTGTGCCTTGGAGGGGGTGGCGGTTGCCCATGGGCAGTGTATGTCTGCCCGTGATCTCTCCACAAGGGCTGGTGAGCCTGTGGAACACAAGCCGACAGGAGCTACAGCTCTCCTTTGTGGGGAGGGCATCTACATTCAGCTGACCATCTCTGTAGGCATCGTTCTGGACTTGAGTTTGAGGAGAAAGTGTGCATCACAGGAGGAGGGTCTAAAATCAAGTAAGACTCTGGACTTGGGGGATCCAGCTGTTGTCTATGCAGAGGATCCCAGGTACCAGGGCCTTTAGGGGGCTGACAGGAGTCCTTCCCTAAGAAGACGACCCAGAAAGAGCATCCCAACTTGAGACTGGTGAAGGCCGCCATAACACTCCCTGCCACACTCCCACCAGGAACTGAAGTGACTCATTAGACAGTTGTGAGAACTGTCTTCTTACAGCTCACTATTAGAACTTACTGTCCTTTCCTTTCCCTTTCAATCCACTCAATAACAGAAGGTCCTTTAAAAGGATCTACACCCTCAAGCCCCTGACACTCAGGAGTTACAGTATCTGAAAACATTTCCCACAGCCTTCATACTAACAGCAATTTCTGACTTCAGGGAATACCAACTCCTAACCAGCAGTTTCTAGAGGAAACTGCACTGCCATTGGACTTCTCTAATTTTACAATTCAAAACATTCCTAATTATGTCCTCCCTACCTAATTTGAATCCTACCCTACTCATGAATGTGAGCCTGGCTCTCATATTCAGTCTAGGCTCTTAGGGATGAAACCGCTTGGGCAATTCTAAGAAAATAACCTGCTGAGTAAGTGAGAAAAACAGGGAAATCAAGCTTCAAGAAAAGTTACAGAGACAAGTGCTCACACTAGGTATTTAACAATAGGAAGTTATTTCATTATTTTTTTAATAAGAAAGAATGCTTATCTTTTCAAACTTTCCTAACTGTATTACAACAAATGTTTATACTGGAAAATCCTAAGTAACTACTGAGAAGTATAACTAGGAGAAAGCCCTCTAGGAGAGTGGGTCCCGGGGGCATTTGTGGGAACAGAGAGAGTCACTGCATAGATTATCATATTCTAATGACCTGCCACCTGCTTTCTGTTCCTAATTTTCCAAACTACTCAAACCTGGGATGGACTCCGAGTCTGCTGCTTCCAGTGCCCTGGGAAGCCAGGAAGTCCACGCATCTGGACATGGTCTGGTTCTCCCCTGACATCTTTGAGTCCTTCCAACTCCACAAGCCTAATCATGTGTCTTTACAGAACCCTAGAATCATCACTGGTTTTCAACATCTTCAAAGGAGCCTAACTAATCCTGCTCTTAGATTTGGTTATTTATCTTGCTTTAAATAAACTTCCAAGCTCTCCCTCTTTCAACACTTACCACAATGAGCTCCAATACCCTCCCTTCTACCCCTTGAGACTGTGAGCCACCCAGAGCAAAGGTTCCTCAGTGTCCTTCCCTATCACAGGATATGTATGTGGTAGGTACTATCCATGCCTGTAGACATTACTAGCTTTTCAGAAACCAGTTAGCTATGTAGAAATCTTTCTCTGTGTGAATAAAATGTAGCCATCACTTCCCCACATCTACCAGAGTCTGGGAGGAGACCCAAGCGGTGGGAAATAGCCAGGAAGCATTCCCGTTTTGATCACAATGGTCAGTTCAGCCAGGGGTGGAGAGCGGGCCCCAGCTAGGGAGACAAGAAGACAGTCGTCCAACAGGCACACGAGCGCGGGCCTGCTGGGGCCCTACTCTGTCTCTGAAGCAGATTCAGAGAATAAGTTAATGCAGGAATACACTCACATGGTATTCCTGCCCTCACAGAGTTCAGAGTCTGCAGGGGCAGGGAGAAGGCGGAGGAGAGCGAAATTCAGAGAAAGAGAGGACAGCAGGAGAACTCAGGGGACCGAGGGAAAAGAAAATCTTGTTTAAGGAAGTAGCCATGGTTAGAAGATAGAAAATAAGAAGCCAAACCTAGATATGTGGTTACAAAACCCATGAAAACCTAGGATGGGGGAAATGGGTCATGTGACTGGTGGTTCTTTGTTCTGGCCCCCTGGCACCTCTCCCAGGGGCAGAGAGATACAGTTGCAGGCATCTCCGGAACCCTTGCCTACCTCTGGGTCCCGGCACTCCTTTCAAATGGCCCATGCAAGCATCAACTCTGGCCCCCCGTGAGACCCATGCTCACTGAGTGCTCACTCTCCACCCCTTCCCCTCACCCCATGCAGCCTAGTTATTAGTGCACAAGCAGTCACCCAGAGGCCCCTCAGTGCCCAGACCCAAGAAAAAAAAAAGAAGCAGTCAGAGAAACGTAATATAATGGTGCGTTTACCTTCCAGAGCTGGGGTGAGACAACCGGTTGCTTGATAAGCTAAGCAAAAACAGCAAATGGAATCATTAGGCCAACAAAGCCAGGAGAGGAGGAGGCGAAATCAACCACAGTCGGCAAAGTATTAATCGGCCACCAACTGGGCCCCTGGGCCTTTCTATTAAAAGGGACCAGCTGTCTTAGTTGGCCTGCTCCAGTTAGCAAGTGGCCTCACCACCGGACACCCATGGATCTGAAACCAAGAGCTTGTTAAGTGCAGCAGAGTCCAGGGAAATGGTTCGGCAGGAGGGAGGCCCCTCGGGGCTGAGTTTTGAGAAAGTTGTGTCCCAGGTCCTGCAGTCACTCAGAGCTACCTGGCAACGTCTATCTCCTCCGCAGCACACAGCTGGGGGCAGCTCCTGCTTCAACCCTCAGCCTTTCGGGGGAGAACAGGCCCCTGTTCCTGGAAATCCCTTCAGAGACTGGGATGGAGACATATGGTTTGGAGAAAGCCCATTAATATGTTAAAAGTATGGTTAAGAGTCCACGCAAGGCACACCAGCTGAGACAGCGAAGAAGAGGAGGAAAACAAAGCGGTTAATTCAGCAGGAGCCAGGAGGCACCCAAATGGGTCAGACCAGCACAAGGGCCATGATGCTCAGAGGCCCTGATCACCCCTCTGGCCCCGGGGCAGCTGAGGCCCAACACCAGCTGGGGCTGGGTGGGCCACTGGGGTTGAGGATCACACAGAGCCGCCTCTCAGTGGAGATCTGGTTGGTATGAGCCAACTTTCACCTCTGCCTCCACTCTTCCTAACACAAATTTCTCCAGTGGGGTATAGGGCCACACCTCTGGGAGATCTCAGGGGTCCCCAACCACATGGCACCTCTCCCAGGGGCAGAGAGATACAGTTGCAGGCATCTCCGGAGCCCTTGCCTACCTCTGGGTCCCGGCACTCCTTTCAAATGGCCCATGCAAGCATCAACTCTGGCCCCCCGTGAGACCCATGCTCACTGAGTGCTCACTCTCCACCCCTTCCCCTCACCCCATGCAGCCTAGTTATTAGTGCACAAGCAGTCACCCAGAGGCCCCTCAGTGCCCAGACCCAAGAAAAAAAAAAGAAGCAGTCAGAGAAACGTAATATAATGGTGCGTTTACCTTCCAGAGCTGGGGTGAGACAACCGGTTGCTTGATAAGCTAAGCAAAAACAGCAAATGGAATCATTAGGCCAACAAAGCCAGGAGAGGAGGAGGCGAAATCAACCACAGTCGGCAAAGTATTAATCGGCCACCAACTGGGCCCCTGGGCCTTTCTATTAAAAGGGACCAGCTGTCTTAGTTGGCCTGCTCCAGTTAGCAAGTGGCCTCACCACCGGACACCCATGGATCTGAAACCAAGAGCTTGTTAAGTGCAGCAGAGTCCAGGGAAATGGTTCGGCAGGAGGGAGGCCCCTCGGGGCTGAGTTTTGAGAAAGTTGTGTCCCAGGTCCTGCAGTCACTCAGAGCTACCTGGCAACGTCTATCTCCTCCGCAGCACACAGCTGGGGGCAGCTCCTGCTTCAACCCTCAGCCTTTCGGGGGAGAACAGGCCCCTGTTCCTGGAAATCCCTTCAGAGACTGGGATGGAGACATATGGTTTGGAGAAAGCCCATTAATATGTTAAAAGTATGGTTAAGAGTCCACGCAAGGCACACCAGCTGAGACAGCGAAGAAGAGGAGGAAAACAAAGCGGTTAATTCAGCAGGAGCCAGGAGGCACCCAAATGGGTCAGACCAGCACAAGGGCCATGATGCTCAGAGGCCCTGATCACCCCTCTGGCCCCGGGGCAGCTGAGGCCCAACACCAGCTGGGGCTGGGTGGGCCACTGGGGTTGAGGATCACACAGAGCCGCCTCTCAGTGGAGATCTGGTTGGTATGAGCCAACTTTCACCTCTGCCTCCACTCTTCCTAACACAAATTTCTCCAGTGGGGTATAGGGCCACACCTCTCTGGGAGATCTCAGGGGGTCCCCAACCACATGGCACACTCCCTTCAGCTGGTCCCATGATGAGAAGAGCCCTCACTTCATCAGTAGCAGCTCAGTCTGCTCAATGGGATGCTCGGTCTGCATCTCCGACCATTGGCAACCCGTATCACCAAGAAGTGCATCTTTCAAACAGAAGGGTCCTGCCTCCGGAGGACTTGTTGCTCCAAAATGCAGCTGCCTTTGATCAGAGCATTAAAAATCTTTGGGAGGGGCTTCCCTGGTGGTCTAGTGGGTGAGGAGTCCACCTTACACTTCAAAGGGCACCAGTTCGATCCCTGGCTTGGGAAGATCCCACGTGCTGTGGAGCGGCTGAGCCAGTGTGTCCGATTGCAAGCCAGCGCTCTAGAGCACATGTGCCCAGAGCCAGTGCTCTGCAACAAGAGAGGCCACTGCAATGGGAGGGCCATGCAGGCCAAAGAATTAAGATGGATGAAAAGAAATAAATGAAGGACCAATGAAAGAGGTCAAAATTAAACAACAACAAAAAAGAACAAAGATGGATGAAAATAAATGATGACTTAGAGGCAAACAAATTAACAAAAAAAACAGATTTCTTAAAAAAAAAATCCTTGGGAGGCCACGAGGGCTGACCTCCCATGGTTTCTCCAGGCACTGGCCAACTTCATCCTTTTCTGACCATGGACTTCCTTTGCCTTTCTCCTTAGAATGGAGAGATTTCTCTTTGTTGGTCTGAATTTCATCTCTGGGAAGGAGTCAGGGAGAATCAGCTCTCTAATAAGACAGAATATGATAGTTTCTACCTGCAAGTGGGCAAGGGACTAAGCTGTGACAGTGACCCCTCCCTGGCTCTCTCCAAGGCTAGAGCTCCCTGGCCGCATCATCCTACTTTCTCCAGGCCTCACCCTTACGTAAGTAGCCATGTCAGGAGTCCTGGGCAGCGGAGACACCTTGTCTTCAGACAGTGTTTGTGCCCTGCTGACTGGGACAGAGGTAGGCTGCGGGCTCTCACCCAGGAAGGGAACTTCCCATTTACTGACTGTCAGGGGGTCAGAATCAGAGGCATCAAATGTTGGGATGCTGTTGTTTAGTCACTTTGTCATGTCTGACTTTTTGAGACCCCCATGGACTGTAACCTTCCCGGCTCCTCTGTCCATGGGATTTCCTAGACAAGAACACTGGAGTGGGTTGCTATTTCCTACTCCAGGGAATCTTTCCAATCCAGAGATGAAACCCCACAGCTCCAACATTGGCAGGCAGATTCTTCACCACTGAGCCACCAGGAAAGCCCAGTATTGGGATACAAAGACCTAAAAGTTCTTAATGATACCTTCATTTTATAGACGAGAGATTCAGGGCCTAGGAAAGGTCTCTTAATAAAGGAGAAAAATAGGTCTGGGGGTGGGGAGGGGAAGGGGGTGGACTGGCCCCCCAGCTGGAAGCTGGAGCCTCCCATTATTCCTGGCTTTCATATATTCTGGGACATAAAAGGCCCTCAGAAAGGCTCAGCCTGGTGCCTCAGTTTCCCTGAAAGCCCCCAGACAACCTGCCTGACACAAGCCAAATGGAAGAGATGCCACAAAGCTTAAGCAAACATCACGGGCTTTGCTGTTCCTCTGGGACCCCTTAGTCCAAGGTGTCCAACAAATGAGGGAGCAGAGATTTCTGGCAAGTCTAAACATCCCTCAGAATCCAGTTAACTATAACTGTGTTCACCTAACCACGGTTCGTTAACCTTCTCTAGCTTGCCCAGTCCCACCTTCCTATAGGAGTGAGGTTATAGGGGCTGGATCCCTAGGAGGTAGGGCCTACAGTTTGGGGGAATTCTTGCATGTTGGATTTCTTACCCTGAACCATGGGCTGGAAATACTGCCAGGGCTGGAGGAAGGAAAGGAATGCACAGGAAAACAGGTTCTGGACCTGGGCCAAGGCTCCTAGTGACTTAGCCCCCAGCCCAGCTGTTCATCAGCTCCCACCCTCCCAACAAAGATGATGACTCACAAGCTCCATGGTAGATTTCTTTGGAAATCTACCCAGAAAAGTTTGAAGTCAAAAGTGAGCGGGACAGAACTCGCCTCTCAGTCAGAATTCTGGGAGAGTCAGGGCTCCTGTAGGCTGGAGCCAGGGCTAGCTGACGAAGGCTTCAAAGAACCCTTCTTCTGCTTCATCTCTTGGCCCCTCTTCCATCCCCACAGGAGGTCAAGTTACTCTGAGACAGAGGCTCTAACACAAGAGTCAGATCTTAACAGAGAACTATGAACTGGCCCCTGACCCACCTCAAGTCCCTAAAACAGCCCCATTCACTTTCACAGTTATCCCTCCTTGGCCAGAGGCTTTTCCAGAGGTGAGAGAAACCTGGCTTTCCTGGTGCCTCAGCACCTGGGGTGGGAGGTCTGTGGTCATCTGGCAGGGGAAAAACCACAGCCCACAGTCCTGGGCTAGATAACTTTCTTTCTCACTGTCCCAGTCCTGCCCCTCCAAACACTTGATGTAGTCTCCACTTAAGAACAATCCCTCTTAGGCCCAAAAGGAGTTCAGCCAAATACTGGTAACCCACCTGCAGTTTTCAAGCTGCTAACCATATTTACCATATAACTGTTCAGGTGGCAGCTGGAGACTCGACATGTGTCTACACTCCAGCCTTTTTCCTAACAGTCCAGCTCCTCTCAAGGCTGACTGATTTTTAAGCCACCCCAATGCTGTCTCTGAGAAGGACCCTGCTTCCCTCCTCTGCTTGTTCCGCTGGTATTGACAAAGCCCAGACCAGTCTCTGTGAGATGCCTGAGACAATTGTTGAGGCTCCCACAGGGCGATCCGCTTCACCACAGACTGGAATAAATACACACATTTCACCCCAGTTTTTCCATAGAGCCAGTGGTTGGGAGGAAGGGGCATTCTTTCGTGGCAGCCAGGGGCTGGGGAATTCTTGCATGTTGGATTTCTTACCCTGAACCATGGGCTGGAAATACTGCCAGGGCTGGAGGAAGGAAAGGAATGCACAGGAAAACAGGTTCTGGACCTGGGCCAAGGCTCCTAGTGACTTAGCCCCCAGCCCAGCTGTTCATCAGCTCCCACCCTCCCAACAAAGATGATGACTCACAAGCTCCATGGTAGATTTCTTTGGAAATCTACCCAGAAAAGTTTGAAGTCAAAAGTGAGCGGGACAGAACTCGCCTCTCAGTCAGAATTCTGGGAGAGTCAGGGCTCCTGTAGGCTGGAGCCAGGGCTAGCTGACGAAGGCTTCAAAGAACCCTTCTTCTGCTTCATCTCTTGGCCCCTCTTCCATCCCCACAGGAGGTCAAGTTACTCTGAGACAGAGGCTCTAACACAAGAGTCAGATCTTAACAGAGAACTATGAACTGGCCCCTGACCCACCTCAAGTCCCTAAAACAGCCCCATTCACTTTCACAGTTATCCCTCCTTGGCCAGAGGCTTTTCCAGAGGTGAGAGAAACCTGGCTTTCCTGGTGCCTCAGCACCTGGGGTGGGAGGTCTGTGGTCATCTGGCAGGGGAAAAACCACAGCCCACAGTCCTGGGCTAGATAACTTTCTTTCTCACTGTCCCAGTCCTGCCCCTCCAAACACTTGATGTAGTCTCCACTTAAGAACAATCCCTCTTAGGCCCAAAAGGAGTTCAGCCAAATACTGGTAACCCACCTGCAGTTTTCAAGCTGCTAACCATATTTACCATATAACTGTTCAGGTGGCAGCTGGAGACTCGACATGTGTCTACACTCCAGCCTTTTTCCTAACAGTCCAGCTCCTCTCAAGGCTGACTGATTTTTAAGCCACCCCAATGCTGTCTCTGAGAAGGACCCTGCTTCCCTCCTCTGCTTGTTCCGCTGGTATTGACAAAGCCCAGACCAGTCTCTGTGAGATGCCTGAGACAATTGTTGAGGCTCCCACAGGGCGATCCGCTTCACCACAGACTGGAATAAATACACACATTTCACCCCAGTTTTTCCATAGAGCCAGTGGTTGGGAGGAAGGGGCATTCTTTCGTGGCAGCCAGGGGCTGTGCTGAGTCTGACTCAGTCCCTAACACCAGCCCTCCGCCCTGCCCCAGACATGTGACACCATTTGACCAGTTTTATGCAGAAACAGGTTCCGGTTACATATGAACTTTTCCAACTCCAAGGTCAACAGAACTCAGCCAATCCACGAGGAAATGCCTGGGACTTTTCCTGAATGCCCTTGATGTCTGTTTTTGCGCCGTTTGAAGACTGGAGGAGGAGAGGTCCTCAGGCAGCTTCACCGAGAAGCAGCTGTTTTCTGTTTAACCTGGGATAAGCCAAGCTCTGGGGCGATGACACAACCACTCACCCACTAGCCAACCATCCCAGTTCCCTTTGGAATGGACTCCAGAGTGGAGGAAACTAAGCTGCCCAGAGGGGACAGGAAGTGTCCCTCTCCAGGCAAGGTTCCCGTCCCTGGGAGTCCGTGTGCCTTCGAGGGCTAAGTGTTAGCCCTTCAGTCCTGGCCGGCTCTTTGGGACCCCATGGACTGTAGCCCACCAGGCTCCTCTGTCCATGGGATACTCCAGGCGAGAATCCTGGAGTGGGTTGTCATTCCTTTCTCCAGGGGCTCTTCCTGACCCAGGGGTCGAGTCCAGTTCCCTACATTGCAGGTGGATTCCTTACCATCTGAGCCACCTTGAGGGCCAAAACGCCTCTTTATTGTCCTGGGGGTCTTTCCACCTGTGAGGAGCCTGGCTCCTAAAACAAAGCATCCACACCTAACTCTTTGAATAGGCGGCCGCCTCAGGGCACCCCCTGATCCTGGGGCAGACCCCAGCCGGAGGAAGGGCTTGCACAGTTGCTTGCTTCCTCCTGAGCTCAGCGGCCCCTCAGGGCAGCGCCCCTGCGCCCTCCCCCCGCCCGCCAGCATGTGGGCCGCCTGGCTCTCCTTATCACGCCTGTGGAATCCGAAGCCAGAGCAGCTCAGCCTGGGGCGGGGGGCGGGAGTGAGGGAAGTGAGGCGCAGAGACGGGCCCCTGGGAAGTCACCTCTAGGAGCCTGCCTCGTCCCCAGGACCTCGCAAGGCCTGCAGTCCCTGGGCCTGGAGAAGTCGGGGGGCCCTGGGGGCAGGTCGGGCCGCCCCGGGTCCCCGGCCTCGGGCCTCGGGCCCCGGGGCCTCACTCGCTCGCGGCCTCCACCCGCCCGCCCGACGCGCGCCCGGCCCAGCCCCCGGGGCGCGGCTCACCTGGTCTCCGGCCGCACGCTGAGCAGGTAGCTGCGGCTGGCGGGGCTGGGAATCCACACGGGCCCGTCGTCCTCGCCGTCGCCCCCCGCCTCGGACCGGCCGCCCGAGCCCCAGCCGCGGCCGGGGGCCCTCCGCGACCCCATGCTGCTCCTGGCCCCCCGCGCCGCCTCCGGCCCCTGCCCGTGCCCCGGGCCCTGCCTGCCAGCCGGCCGCCTCTCCCGCCCGCGGCTGGCGCGCGCCCCTATTTATAGCCCCGGGCCCAACGTCGTCACCTGCTGCTGTCCCTCCCCCGGCCCGGGCCGGCTCGCAAGGCCTCCAAGGGGCCGACGCGGCCACGTCGTCGGTTCCGCCCCTCCGCCCGACGTGCGGAGAAGTGTGGAGCGCCGCCTTGGCGCCGGCCGCTGCTCTGGGCGCGGGGTCAAGGGTCAGGGGTCAGGGAGGCCTAAGGGAGCCAGAGGGGAAAGAGGCCGGCGGGACAGAGCGGAGCCCGCTCACCTTCCTCCCCTGGGCCCTGGGCCTCGGGCTTCCCGCCAGCCTTCCTTCCCGCTCGCCCGGGCTTGCAGGTGTGGACGCTTGGGCTCTGTGGCCTTGCCAAGTGGAAAGTGCGGGAGGAGCCGAGGCTGTGTGGGGTGTGCGGAGCAGAGTCCGGAAAGGCCGAAGAAGCCAGGGCTGGGGGCCGATGAGGGCGTTCCGGGGAGGGAGAGAACCTGCACTGGATCTGGAGGGGAACCCTGGAGCTGCCTCGCCTCCTGGCCTCAGCCCTGACTGGCCTTGCCCTTAGCTGCTGACCCAACACTTAGACAAACCGAAGCCCAGGTACCTCCTAAGTGACCTCAGCTCCGAGCAGGCCAGAACTCCCCAGAATGTTCGTCTTCCCTATCTAGGGTAGATTAGGGGTTCAGTAAACACCTCTAGAATTATTGAACCTCCTTCTCCACCCGGCTCAGGCTGCATTTCCCAGCACCCAGGGAGAAATGGGCTGAGTCTCAATACCCAGGAAAATGATTGACTCATTTGACAATTTCTTTCTTAGAGCAAAAGTCTTAAGCTAATTTTGGTTGTCTAATCCTGGTTGTAAAAGTGGGAGTGACCACAGTCTGTTTAGTCACTCAGTTATGTCCAACTCTTTGTGACCCCATGGACTGTAGCCCACCAGGCTCCTCTGCCCTTGGAATTCTCCAGGCAAGCATACCAGAGTGGGTAGTCATTCCCCTTTTCTGGGGGATCTTCCCGTCCCAGGGATTGAACCTGGATCTCCTGCGCTGCAGGCAGATTCTTTACCATCTGAGCCACCAGGGAAGCTTGTTTATCCATCCCTTTCTTCTTCAATCTCCTTGAGAGCATCCAGAAAGTACCTGGAGCTCAGTGGTTATAGTCATTAGAAAGCTGGAGCAAAGGAGTCGAATCCTTTTGTCCTAGAAGCTGCACTCACATCCCCACACCTTTTGGAAGTCGCTCTTCCTTCACTTTCACTGTGTGTTTCCAATGGCAACTACCCTCGCCCCCTTCTGACTCAAGCTGTTCTATTCATGGTACCCATGGACTTCCCAGGTGGTGCAGTGGTGCAGAATCTGCCTGCCAGTGCAGGAGACACAGGAAACTCGGGTTTGATCTCAGGGTGGGGAAGAACACCTGGAGAAGGAAAAGACAACCAACCCACTCCAGTATTCTTGCCTGCAGAACCCCATGCCGGCCTCCAAAAGCCGAGGCTGTGTGGGTGCGGAGCAGAGTCCGGAAAGGCCGAAGAAGCCAGGGCTGGGGGCCGATGAGGGCGTTCGGGAGGAGAGAACCTGCACTGGATCTGGAGGGAACCCTGGGGCTGCCTCGCCTCCTGGCCTCAGCCCTGACTGGCCTTGCCCTTAGCTGCTGACCCAACACTTAGACAAACCGAAGCCCAGGTACCTCCTAAGTGACCTCAGCTCCGAGCAGGCCAGAACTCCCAGAATGTTCGTCTTCCCTATCTAGGGTAGATTGGGGGTTCAGTAAACACCTCTAGAATTATTGAACCTCCTTCTCCACCCGGCTCAGGCTGCATTTCCCAGCACCCAGGGAGAAATGGGCTGAGTCTCAATACCCAGGAAAATGATTGACTCATTTGACAATTTCTTTCTTAGAGCAAAAGTCTTAAGCTAATTTTGGTTGTCTAATCCTGGTTGTAAAAGTGGGAGTGACCACAGTCTGTTTAGTCACTCAGTTATGTCCAACTCTTTGTGACCCCATGGACTGTAGCCCACCAGGCTCCTCTGCCCTTGGAATTCTCCAGGCAAGCATACCAGAGTGGGTAGTCATTCCCTTCTCTGGGGAATCTTCCCACCCCAGGGATTGAACCTGGATCTCCTGCACTGCAGGCAGATTCTCTACCATTTGAGCCACCAGGGAAGCTTGTTTATCCATCCCTTTCTTCTTCAATCTCCTTGAGAGCATCCAGAAAGTACCTGGAGCTCAGTGGTTATAGTCATTAGAAAGCTGGAGCAAAGGAGTCGAATCCTTTTGTCCTAGAAGCTGCACTCACATCCCCACACCTTTTGGAAGTCGCTCTTCCTTCACTTTCACTGTGTGTTTCCAATGGCAACTACCCTCGCCCCCTTCTGACTCAAGCTGTTCTATTCATGGTACCCATGGACTTCCCAGGTGGTGCAGTGGTGCAGAATCTGCCTGCCAGTGCAGGAGACACAGGAAACTCGGGTTTGATCTCAGGGTGGGGAAGAACACCTGGAGAAGGAAAAGACAACCAACCCACTCCAGTATTCTTGCCTGCAGAACCCCATGGACAGAGGAGCCTGGTGGGCTACAGCTTATGGAGTTGCAGAAGAGTTGGACACAGCTTAACAACTGAGCATGCACGCATGCATCTCCCTGACCCCAGAAGTAAGCGTCAGGCCCAAGTGGTGCCAATCAAGATTGTTCATTAACCTGTTTTCAGTTGGAATTGGGAAAGAAAACCTGGCCCTCCATCGTGGAAAACGGTGAGCTGCAAGGTCCCAGATTTTAGCAGCCATGATTCTTGCTGTGTAGAGGAGGCCAGAATGCAGTAAGGAAGAAGGGAGCTGACACAGAGAGAAGCAAAGGCAGGGGACACCGAGTCACGCTCTCTTTTGTTGCAAGTGTTCCTGAGACCAGCCCTTGTTCATGGCCTTCTTGCAGGTTGGCCGATCAACCATTTCCTGGAAACTGTATCCAAAAATTCTTTTGCTTTGCTCAAGGTGATTCAAGTTAGGCTCCTATTAGTGGAGTCTAGGAGTTCTAGCCAGTAGGAAAGGCTTTTCTTCTAATGAACCCGAATTTGCCCACATGCCCTCATACATCCTTGTTCTTGGCTGCCTGGAGGTGGACCTATTAAAATCTCTTTAGTTGTCTACAGGACCATCCTTTGCATATATGAAAGCCTGCTTGAAGGTTTGGTTCATTGGTTTATGTTTAGACTACTGATAGGGCTTCCCAGGTGGCGCTAGTGGTGAAGAACCCACATGCCAGTGCAGGAGACACAAGAGAGGATTCGATCCTTGGGTTGGGAAGATCCCCTGGAGGAGGGCATGGCAACCCACTTCAGTATTCCTGTCTGGAGAATCCAATGGACAGAGGAGCCTGGTGGGCTGCAGTCCATGGGGTCACAAAGGTTGGACACAACTAAAAAGTGACTAAAGAACCGGACTGCGGGCGCCATCCATTGCGCTGTGGGAGGCAGGTTCTGCTGACCCTTAAAGCTGCAGCCATTCTTCACGCCCTCCTTTACTGACACTATGCTCCACTTCTTGCTTGGATTACCCTTGGCAATGTGGTGGGAATGTATCTGGCTCAGAACTATGACATACCAAACCTGGCTAAAAATCTTGAAGAAATTAAAAAGGGCATGGATGCCAAGAAGAAACCTCCTAGTTGCTGAGACCAACTCCAGCACTGCATCCTAGATAAACTGATTTTCCTGTTCTCCAGGGCCTCCTTTACCGTCTGAAGCAAAGGTTGTTGTTTTCATCTTCAGCCTCAGCAGTTTCCTTTTTTGCTAGAATTTGCATTGCCTTACAGCACAGAAGGGGCCGGAAGTTAAGAGCAGCCTGTACTTCTCCAACATCCTCCCTGCTTCCGGTCCTCTTTCCAGCCTCTTGGGAGATCCTGAGAATGGAATCATGGTGCTAGACTAGTTAACATACCTTTAATCAGTAGTCTCTCCCTTGTTCTTTGGCATTTCTACTGCCTTTTTCAAAAGAAAAATGGGGCTTCCCTGGTGGTCCAGTGGGTAAGGACACCGCCTTGCGGTGCAAGGGGCGCCGGTTCCATCCCTGGCCTGGGAAGATTCCACATGCCGCGGAGCAGCTGGACCAATGTGTCCAACTACCGAGCCGGAACTCTGGAGCGCATGTGCCCAGAGCCAGTGCTCTGCGACAACAGGGGCTACTGCGGTGGAAGGCCCACAAGGGCCAAAAAAAAAAGCCTGCATTGAAGTTCCCGTTTGGCTGCCTGGAGGTGGACCTATTAAAATCTCTTTAGTTGTCTACAGGACCATCCTTTGCATATATGAAAGCCTGCTTGAAGGTTTGGTTCATTGGTTTATGTTTAGACTACTGATAGGGCTTCCCAGGTGGCGCTAGTGGTGAAGAACCCACATGCCAGTGCAGGAGACACAAGAGAGGATTCGATCCTTGGGTTGGGAAGATCCCCTGGAGGAGGGCATGGCAACCCACTTCAGTATTCCTGTCTGGAGAATCCAATGGACAGAGGAGCCTGGTGGGCTGCAGTCCATGGGGTCACAAAGGTTGGACACAACTAAAAAGTGACTAAAGAACCGGACTGCGGGCGCCATCCATTGCGCTGTGGGAGGCAGGTTCTGCTGACCCTTAAAGCTGCAGCCATTCTTCACGCCCTCCTTTACTGACACTATGCTCCACTTCTTGCTTGGATTACCCTTGGCAATGTGGTGGGAATGTATCTGGCTCAGAACTATGACATACCAAACCTGGCTAAAAATCTTGAAGAAATTAAAAAGGGCATGGATGCCAAGAAGAAACCTCCTAGTTGCTGAGACCAACTCCAGCACTGCATCCTAGATAAACTGATTTTCCTGTTCTCCAGGGCCTCCTTTACCGTCTGAAGCAAAGGTTGTTGTTTTCATCTTCAGCCTCAGCAGTTTCCTTTTTTGCTAGAATTTGCATTGCCTTACAGCACAGAAGGGGCCGGAAGTTAAGAGCAGCCTGTACTTCTCCAACATCCTCCCTGCTTCCGGTCCTCTTTCCAGCCTCTTGGGAGATCCTGAGAATGGAATCATGGTGCTAGACTAGTTAACATACCTTTAATCAGTAGTCTCTCCCTTGTTCTTTGGCATTTCTACTGCCTTTTTCAAAAGAAAAATGGGGCTTCCCTGGTGGTCCAGTGGGTAAGGACACCGCCTTGCGGTGCAAGGGGCGCCGGTTCCATCCCTGGCCTGGGAAGATTCCACATGCCGCGGAGCAGCTGGACCAATGTGTCCAACTACCGAGCCGGAACTCTGGAGCGCATGTGCCCAGAGCCAGTGCTCTGCGACAACAGGGGCTACTGCGGTGGAAGGCCCACAAGGGCCAAAGAACAAAGATGGATGAAAAATAGATAAATGAAAGACCAATAGAAGTGGCCCTCCCTGCCCACTCCCTCCCCACCCCCCAAAATAAATAAATAAATAAATAAATGTTTAAAAAAAAAAGGAAAAAAGAAAAATGGATGAGTTTTGTATAGCTGATGAGATACAAATAATGCTGATTTCACAATATAGTAATTATATTGGGTTTTTAAACATTTGGTACTAAATTATGTTGTTTCAAAGTAGTCATTAAAATGAAAATATGGAAGCTAGTTTCTGGTGAATTACCCACCGATTTTATATAGTCAGGAAGCTCTATAGTTGTTAATTTCCCCAGTAAATCACTTTGCTGTTCATTAACCAAGAAATTGTAATCTGAAAACCCCATCAGGAACTGGGAGATTTAAAAATATTTAAAATAATGCCTTTTGTCTTCAGTAGAATTCATAGTCTAATGTGCATATTTTTTCTTGATACATTTGATCTAGCTCTTTTCTGTCAGGAAAATCATACTTAGTTAATAGGATTACAGGCACATTTGATATTACATGGTAGATATATGAGAAATTGCCTGTAAAGGAAATTTTCTGCATTTTTACATTAAAAAATGTACATTATAACTTTAAAAAAAAAGTGACTAAGCACACATCCAGGTGTCAGGCTAGAACACATGTGCTAGAGGCAAGGGTCATAGAATCTGTGTCTTCAAAAATCCTATGGTCTATAAAGGGAGACAGGACCATAAGCAAAATACAGTGCATGGTGAAATATAGTTATAAAGCTATGGATAAGGAAGCATAAAGTATAGAAGAAAGAGTGGTTAGTTCTGCCTGGGAATATGGTTAGGACAGTTTTACAAGGAAGGAAGTAAAGCAGAAGAAGAATTTTGGAAATTGCATAGCCGCTCACAAATGGACCTCTGGGGGAGGGGGTCAGGGCAGAATATTCCAGATGGAGGGAAGAGTATGCACTGTGATATGGAGTTATGAAACAGCTCAGTATTCTCGTCACTCAAGTGTAAAGGATTTGGGCAAAGAGAGAGGTGGGGACGTTCCTGGTGGTCCAGTGGTTACAACTCTACAATTCCAATGCATAGGAGCATGGGTTCAATTCCTGGGCCGGGAAGTTCTTCATGCCATGTGGTGTGGCCAAAAAATAAATAAAAACAAATAAAAATTAAACCAGGAAAAAAAAGGAGAAAGAGAGTGCGTGAATTAATCAGAGGCCGGATCCTGAAGGTCTTGCCTCGTCCAGTGAGGAATCTAAACTTCTTTTTAGGCTGTTTCTCATGGAATACGGCGGAATACGGTGCTACCAGTTACCCCAGTGGCTCTCCAGTTTATGAATTTCCTTTTGAAAATGTTACAACACGCCCACAGAGGTCATACCAGAGCAACTCACTACTGAATTAGCACCTCTCTAGGTATGAGCTCCCTACAGGTAGCAACAACTCTTCCGGCAGTCAAAGTATTTCAAAGCTGGTAAATGTTTGACATGAACCTCTGTTCATGTAAGCCTTTCACACTCCCACTCTTTCACCTACTTGTAAATTCTTTTTCATCCTAAGTGCGAACTTTCACCTTTTTAAAGGTAAATCTCATTTTCTTAATCTCACATTCCCTTTCCTTCTTACCTGAATCTTTTCGAATTCTGCTCCTGTCATCCAGTGTATAATCTGTTCTTCCCAGCTCCTTGCTATCAGCCAGTTTAATGATGATTGGGGCACAGCTGAGTAAGGAGTGTCAACACATTCAAGGATGGAGAGATGGAAAAGGCACAATCTCTTTCCTGGCTTTACAGTCTTGCAGGAGAGAGGAGATATGTAAAGTGGTGTTTAAGCAAGAACTAGGCTGGAAGTCCAAAGACTCTGGTTCTAGTTCTGCCCTTCTGCTGAGTGCTGTATGACCTTGGGCAGGTGGCTCACCATTTCTGAACTTTAGCTCTCTCCTTAGTTAAGAGGAGTGAGGTCATGATCCTTTATGATCCTGGCGGTCATAACTGTTGATCCAGCAAGAATTTATTAAGTCATTGTTGACTACAACATGCCAGGCATTATGGCAGGTACCGAGGGTTATAGTCTCTATCCTTGAGAACCTCTCAAGCCTGAAAGAAAATCAAAACAGAATCGTCATCAGTCCTCTCATAGTGGTTTGCACAGAAGAGCACATGCTGTGGTTCTGTGTTTGGAAATAACCATAATACAAGGCAGTCAGTGTTTGCTGTTAAATACGAGCACTGACGAAGCGTGGTAGGAGCTGGTACTGGTGCCAGGATCCACACTCTCGATTGTTTTGAACTTCCTGGGGCCCCAGCATGAACTGGATGCCTGTGGTAGGAAAATCTTGGGCTACTGTTCATTAACATCCTTATTGTTGTTCAGTTGCTAAGCTATGTCCGACTCTTTGCGAGCCCGTGGACTGCAGCACACGGGGCTTCCCTTCCCTGTCTCCCAGAGTTTGCTCAAACTCATGTCCATTGAGACGGTAATGCCATCCAACCATCTCATCCTCTGTCTCCCTCTTCTCCTCCTGCCTTCAATCTTTCCCAGCATCAGGGTCTATTCCAATGAGTCACCTCTTTGTATCAGGTGACCCATGTATAGCTTCAGCGTCAATCTTTCCAATAAATGTTCAGTGTTAATTTTTTTAGGTCAGTGTAACAAGGGAAGCTACTCTCAGAGTACCACAAGGGTCTCCCAGGACATTCTGACCCAACTACATTAGCCCCTCTCATGTGAAGTCTGGATACATTTGAACATGACTTTCATTTTTACTTAGTTCCACCCCTCCCTATCCTACTCAGCCTTGTCTCTTCCTATATTAACAGAATTCTAAGAGAACAAGCCACCTCTTAGGAAGCACTGGCCAAGGACATATATTATTTAATATTTATTAGCTATCAGGACACCATTCCACATTTCTCATCATCTGCCACCAGAACTTACTGAATTCACACTGACTGCCACCATGCCCCAGGCTCTGGTCTCCTGCCTAAAAACTCAGCTGACGTCATCCTCTCAGAGCTTCACCCCCACTCCCTTGAGCACTCCAATCAAACATTCACCACTTGAACATTTTCAGAGGAATTTCTCTACCTCCAAAATGAGATCCTGTTATCCCTCTGTCTACCAAGCCTGCTCTCAGTTTAGGGCAACTCCAGACCCCAACTTCCCATAACTTCTCCATTCACGAGTTCCTACCTGGCTTCTTTCTCTCGCCTCCCCGCCACCCGCCTCCCCCACCCTGCCCCCCATCTAGCCACAGACACACAGTGGACAATAACTTCAACGACAAGGATGCTTTCCTCAGGGATCTCATTTCATCTACCCTTTGACCTATTCCCTTGACCCTCTACTCCAGGGTCACAGCCTAGAGTCTGGCTGTGGGCTTCTCGCTCTGAGGCTGGCCAACATTTCTGGTTTCCAACCTGAGCCTGGTCTCAGGTACCTTGGCAATCCTTTTACGTTTCCCCAAGCTGCCCTTTAGGGCTTCCTTGGTGGCTTAGACAGTAAAGAAACTGCCTGCAATGCAGGAGACCCAGGTCCAATCCCTGGGTCGGGAAGATCCCCTGGAGAAGGAAATGGCTACCCACTCCAGCATTCTTACCCAGAGAATCCCATGGACAGAGGAGTCTGGCAGGCTGCAGTGCGCTGGGTCACCAAGAGTCGGACAGGACTGAGTGACCACTAATTGTATTGTAAGCTTACCTTTTCCTTTCCCTGTAGCAACCGTTTCAAACAAGATCCCGACCTCCCCTTGCCTTCTTCACTTGCAGTGGTCAATTTTTCCTTCAAAATACAGGGGAAAATGAGACCCTTGTAGAGAACTTCCACTTTGAAGTCTGGATACATTTGAACATGACTTTCATTTTACTTAGTTCCACCCCTCCCTATCCTACTCAGCCTTGTCTCTTCCTATATTAACAGAATTCTAAGAGAACAAGCCACCTCTTAGGAAGCACTGGCCAAGGACATATATTATTTAATATTTATTAGCTATCAGGACACCATTCCACATTTCTCATCATCTGCCACCAGAACTTACTGAATTCACACTGACTGCCACCATGCCCCAGGCTCTGGTCTCCTGCCTAAAAACTCAGCTGACGTCATCCTCTCAGAGCTTCACCCCCACTCCCTTGAGCACTCCAATCAAACATTCACCACTTGAACATTTTCAGAGGAATTTCTCTACCTCCAAAATGAGATCCTGTTATCCCTCTGTCTACCAAGCCTGCTCTCAGTTTAGGGCAACTCCAGACCCCAACTTCCCATAACTTCTCCATTCACGAGTTCCTACCTGGCTTCTTTCTCTCGCCTCCCCGCCACCCGCCTCCCCCACCCTGCTCCCCATCTAGCCACAGACACACAGTGGACAATAACTTCAACGACAAGGATGCTTTCCTCAGGGATCTCATTTCATCTACCCTTTGACCTATTCCCTTGACCCTCTACTCCAGGGTCACAGCCTAGAGTCTGGCTGTGGGCTTCTCGCTCTGAGGCTGGCCAACATTTCTGGTTTCCAACCTGAGCCTGGTCTCAGGTACCTTGGCAATCCTTTTACGTTTCCCCAAGCTGCCCTTTAGGGCTTCCTTGGTGGCTTAGACAGTAAAGAAACTGCCTGCAATGCAGGAGACCCAGGTCCAATCCCTGGGTCGGGAAGATCCCTGGAGAAGGAAATGGCTACCCACTCCAGCATTCTTACCCAGAGAATCCCATGGACAGAGGAGTCTGGCAGGCTGCAGTGCGCTGGGTCACCAAGAGTCGGACAGGACTGAGTGACCACTAATTGTATTGTAAGCTTACCTTTTCCTTTCCCTGTAGCAACCGTTTCAAACAAGATCCCGACCTCCCCTTGCCTTCTTCACTTGCAGTGGTCAATTTTTCCTTCAAAATACAGGGGAAAATGAGACCCTTGTAGAGAACTTCCACTTTGAAGGAGGACAAGCTATCTGTATCTTTCCTGAATTGCACTGACCTCTGCTTCAGAATGTGCACTTCCTTCCAACGTGCTGACTTCTGCTCTGTCAGCATTCCCTGGCCTCCTTCTTCATAGGATGATGCCCGAATGTTTGCCTTTCCCTGAAAGACTGATCTTATCTTTCACTTCCCTTCACCTCACCACCTTTACTTCTCACAAGAGCTCAAAGAAAACCAGTCTTCAACCAGAACTGGATGAGAAACTGCAAACTTTGGCCTCCTGAACAAAGCAGAAGCAGCCACTGGCCAGAGCTGAGGCAGGGGTCTGAACCAGGCTGGCCCAACAAGAGTGGCCAGATGCCAGGGCCCAAGTGTCACCCCAGAGCCGCTGGGGGCTCAGGAGATGTCCCTGGCCAGGGACGGGAAGACGTCTGAGTGGAAGCACACGTGGCCTGGCTGGGTGGAGGGGAGGAAGCAGTGGACAGGGACCACTCAGGCTGGCGGGAGAGAACCTGGCCCCCGCCTCTAGCCTTGTCCTGCCACCGCGAAGCGTCAGCACCCTGTTGGGGGCCCCCAGCCTTGCACAGACATCTCCACGATCACTCCACCAGGTGGCTTGTTTAATTTTTAGGAGGATCTTCCTTTTTTTTTTTTTTTTAATAATATGAACTTTTTTTTTTTTAAGTCCTTGTTACACTATTGCTTCTGTTTTGTGTTTTTTTTTTTTTTTTTTTTTTTTTACTTTTGGCCACACAGCATGAGTATCTAGTTTCCCCCACCAGGTTTCAAACCAGCACCCCTTACATTGGAAGGCAAAGTCTTCCTGGACCACCAGGGAAGTCCCAGGATGATCTTCTTTTTATGGAGTCTAATTCTGTGCGTTCTGAGGCTACACAGAAGTCTAGAGTCCTTTTTGATATAGAAAGTGGAAGTGTTAGTCACTCAGTTGTGTTCAACTCTGCAACCCCATGGACGGTAGCCCGCCAAGCTCCTCTGTCCATGGGATTTTCCAGGCAAGAATACTGAAGTGGGTTGCCATTTCCTCCGCTAGGGTATCTTCCCGACCCAGGGATCAAACCTGGGTCTCCCACATTGCAACCAGATTTTTACTGTTTGTGCCACCAAGGAAGGCCTGCAAAGGCAGAAAAAAGTGATCATGAAACATCTCTTGTCTTGATGAAACATCACGTTCCGTCAATAGCTCCTTGAGGGCAATGGAACTGAGGGTCCCGTCCCAGCTGGAGAGTCCCTTCTGAACAGGGCCACTTTGCCAGTGTTCACCTTTTAGCTCCTGTGCCGTGAACATCACCCTTCACAGTGAGCTCTTCGGGGAAATGTACAACTATCCTCGCTCTTTTCAGCACACTTTCAGGACTTCATCTTGCTTTTCTGGCACCCGTGTGAACTCAGGCGGAGGTAGCTTCTTCCACAAGCTATGGCACAGGAATTGAGGTCAGAGGTCAGGGACACCTTCCTTCAGAAGCATCATTAGCTTCCACATGTTTTCAAAGCTCCCCAGACCTGTGGCCCATCTCAATGCAAGTCATTAATAGCATGGTAAGTTAATCAAACATATCTCCATTCCTTTCCCCCTCTCTGATTTCCTTTCTGTTTTTCCTTCACTTGATTCTACTCATTTTTAAAGGTTTCAGGCCTGAGCTCATCAAAGCCCCAGATTTCTGCTGACTCTGCCTTCCTGTGCAAGCAAGCCGCCCTTCCTGCCAGCCACTCTGCAGTGCTCTCGACTGCTTATCTGACCTTGCTCCAAGAGCTCCCTTGGCCCCCAGCTCGAGGCAGCTGAGTCCCTAATCCTGAGAGGGGAGACTCTAGCCCTGCTGCTCTGGGGATGAGCTGGCCCCTCTGGCCCTCTGGGGATGGAGGTGTGGCCACAACTGTGCTGGGGTAAGTGGACATCAATGAAAGGATTCCTGGCAACAAGAAGCTGCTCCTGATGCTGGTTTGATTGGAAGGGGCCTTTAGGACTCAAGTGCAGAGCTGGGCTAGCCAGGTGCCTTCCCCAATCCACTTAATCTGATTTAGCATCCAATTAGAGGGGCCAGGTGTTTCTGCCTCAAATGGAGGTTGTCACCAGAATAACGTTCCCACGAGAAAGTGCCTCTGTGGTTGGGGGGCAGCAATTAGTTGGTCAGGCCCAGGACACAAACTCCACATCCTTGGAAAGACACCACCCAGCCCAGGCCTCTCTGAGTCTTCTTGCAGAGTGAACTGGTCCTTTTCCTTCCTTTCAGGTCTCTTTTTTTCTCCCTAAGGAACCTCTGTACCTCAGCCAGCCCTCCTTTTCCACAACAGCTACCTCTTTTCATTCTTTAAAACATGTTAGTACCTCCTGGCAACAGCTGCTGCAACTCCTGCTCAACCCACAGGATGTCACTCATCAACCAAGGCACGGCCTCCATTTTCCAGCCTGCTAGCCCCTGCCCCACTGCTTCTTAATCAGCCACTCCTACCCTCTAAGATGATGGGGATTAAGTTTTAGAATACCTGGTAGATTTTAGTTTATATCTATGTACTCAGTTGCTCAGTTATGTATGTCCAACTCTTTATGACCTCACGTACCGTAGCCCGCCAGGCTCCTCTGTCCGTGGGATTCCTCAGGCAAGAATACTGGAGTTGCCATTTCCTCCTCCAGGGATCTTCCGACCAGGGATTGAACCCACGTCTCCTATGTTACCTGCATTGGCAGGGGGGTTCTTTACCACTACCACCACCTGGGAAGCCCTAAGTCCCCTCTATTTTTACATAAATACATACATTATCAAGATGACAAAATCTTATTGGGCTACTTAGGGCTTCCCTGGTGGTTCAAGTGGTAAAGAACCTGTCTGCTGATGTAGGAGACCTGGGTTCAATCCCTGATCAGGAAAACACCCTGGAGAAGGAAATGGCGACTCACTCCAGTATTCCTGCCTAGAGAATCCCACGGACAGAGGAGCCTGGCAGGCTACAGTCCACATATATACCTCTATTCTCACATAAGTATATATGGGGTAAAGGAAATAAATCTAGCAAGGCTCAAATCTAGAGCCCTATGAATTTAAACCTCCTACTCTCAAGTGCAGAGCTGGGCTAGCCAGGTGCCTTCCCCAATCCACTTAATCTGATTTAGCATCCAATTAGAGGGGCCAGGTGTTTCTGCCTCAAATGGAGGTTGTCACCAGAATAACGTTCCCACGAGAAAGTGCCTCTGTGGTTGGGGGGCAGCAATTAGTTGGTCAGGCCCAGGACACAAACTCCACATCCTTGGAAAGACACCACCCAGCCCAGGCCTCTCTGAGTCTTCTTGCAGAGTGAACTGGTCCTTTTCCTTCCTTTCAGGTCTCTTTTTTTCTCCCTAAGGAACCTCTGTACCTCAGCCAGCCCTCCTTTTCCACAACAGCTACCTCTTTTCATTCTTTAAAACATGTTAGTACCTCCTGGCAACAGCTGCTGCAACTCCTGCTCAACCCACAGGATGTCACTCATCAACCAAGGCACGGCCTCCATTTTCCAGCCTGCTAGCCCCTGCCCCACTGCTTCTTAATCAGCCACTCCTACCCTCTAAGATGATGGGGATTAAGTTTTAGAATACCTGGTAGATTTTAGTTTATATCTATGTACTCAGTTGCTCAGTTATGTATGTCCAACTCTTTATGACCTCACGTACCGTAGCCCGCCAGGCTCCTCTGTCCGTGGGATTCCTCAGGCAAGAATACTGGAGTTGCCATTTCCTCCTCCAGGGGATCTTCCCGACCCAGGGATTGAACCCACGTCTCCTATGTTACCTGCATTGGCAGGGGGGTTCTTTACCACTACCACCACCTGGGAAGCCCTAAGTCCCCTCTATTTTTACATAAATACATACATTATCAAGATGACAAAATCTTATTGGGCTACTTAGGGCTTCCCTGGTGGTTCAAGTGGTAAAGAACCTGTCTGCTGATGTAGGAGACCTGGGTTCAATCCCTGATCAGGAAAACACCCTGGAGAAGGAAATGGCGACTCACTCCAGTATTCCTGCCTAGAGAATCCCACGGACAGAGGAGCCTGGCAGGCTACAGTCCACATATATACCTCTATTCTCACATAAGTATATATGGGGTAAAGGAAATAAATCTAGCAAGGCTCAAATCTAGAGCCCTATGAATTTAAACCTCCCTACTCTCCAATTTGACAGATGCAAGAACTTAAGGGAAGAAAAAAAGAGGTGAAATAAGCTACAGAGTCTAGGTCAGAACCTAGGGCCCTTGGTCTCTAGTCACTGAATTTCTTCATTCTATCATATTGCCAGTGAGTTTATTCTCAAGGCAATGCAGAAAAAAAGAAAATACTCTGACATAATGCTAAGTAGAAAAAAGGAGAGTACAAAGCCAGAGGTAATGCAGTACTCATCAAACCTGAGTGACTCTCAGCTCTGCCCCTTACAAGTGCCATGACCTCAGGGTCAATCACTCCCCTCCAAAAGGATAATAATATTTATCTCATAGGATTGTTATGAGGCTAAATGAGAATGAATGTGAGTGATGGCCAGCATGTATAAATGTTTGATGTTAACCATTATTACCACCATAAGAAAAAGCTCCCCCTCGACATTTTGTTTAAATTTTATTTTGGCCAAGTCACGGGGTTTGTGGGATCTTAGTTCCCTGACCAGGGATCTGTGCCCCCTGCAGTGGAAGCACAGAGCCCTAACCACTGAGAAAACAGGGAAGTCCCGTACTTATTAAACACTCTTTGAACCACTACTGTATATAGGGAACTGTACTAGGAGCTTTAAAAGAATTAGACTGACCCCATTGAATGAATATGGAACAGTTTCCATTATATAAATGAAAAAAATGCAAGCTTCAGAATACTGTGAGTATAGAATGCTACCATTTGTATTTTTAAAAAAAAGATATATAAATACATACATTATCAAGATGACAAAATCTTATTGGGCTACTTAGGGCTTCCCTGGTGGTTCAAGTGGTAAAGAACCTGTCTGCTGATGTAGGAGACCTGGGTTCAATCCCTGATCAGGAAAACACCCTGGAGAAGGAAATGGCGACTCACTCCAGTATTCCTGCCTAGAGAATCCCACGGACAGAGGAGCCTGGCAGGCTACAGTCCACATATATACCTCTATTCTCACATAAGTATATATGGGGTAAAGGAAATAAATCTAGCAAGGCTCAAATCTAGAGCCCTATGAATTTAAACCTCCCTACTCTCCAATTTGACAGATGCAAGAACTTAAGGGAAGAAAAAAAGAGGTGAAATAAGCTACAGAGTCTAGGTCAGAACCTAGGGCCCTTGGTCTCTAGTCACTGAATTTCTTCATTCTATCATATTGCCAGTGAGTTTATTCTCAAGGCAATGCAGAAAAAAAGAAAATACTCTGACATAATGCTAAGTAGAAAAAAGGAGAGTACAAAGCCAGAGGTAATGCAGTACTCATCAAACCTGAGTGACTCTCAGCTCTGCCCCTTACAAGTGCCATGACCTCAGGGTCAATCACTCCCCTCCAAAAGGATAATAATATTTATCTCATAGGATTGTTATGAGGCTAAATGAGAATGAATGTGAGTGATGGCCAGCATGTATAAATGTTTGATGTTAACCATTATTACCACCATAAGAAAAAGCTCCCCCTCGACATTTTGTTTAAATTTTATTTTGGCCAAGTCACGGGGTTTGTGGGATCTTAGTTCCCTGACCAGGGATCTGTGCCCCCTGCAGTGGAAGCACAGAGCCCTAACCACTGAGAAAACAGGGAAGTCCCGTACTTATTAAACACTCTTTGAACCACTACTGTATATAGGGAACTGTACTAGGAGCTTTAAAAGAATTAGACTGACCCCATTGAATGAATATGGAACAGTTTCCATTATATAAATGAAAAAAATGCAAGCTTCAGAATACTGTGAGTATAGAATGCTACCATTTGTATTTTTAAAAAAAAGATATATAAATACACATATTAAAAAAACTCACAAATGTACAGAATTGCTCAGAAAGGATACATAAGATATAGAAGCAGTGTTTAATTCTGGAAAGGGGGCTGGGGGACTGAAGGCTGACCTCCACTGAGAAGCTGACATTTCACTGTATTCTCTTTTGTACTGTTTGGATGTCTTACCATGTATGTGTATTAATTTTCTTCAAAAAAAAATTAAAAACAAGTAAAAGGAAATGTACCCAGAGCTGAATCTACAGTGATAAACAGAGCAGGTGGGGTGGGGGGTGTTTTCAGCTTCGGGGAAGGCAAAGTGGGTTGAACTTGCTGAACCACAGCTGTCCACAAAAGCCAGGCTGTTCACAGAAGAGAAGAATTCTTTCTACACCAATTAGCATGTCGTAATTTGGCATACCGTTCTACAAGGATAAAGCACTTGGAAAATACATGCTAGTCACTGTTCTAGCCTTAGCGTGTATTAAACTGGAGTTTCTACAGGGGAGTCTCAGTTGTTTAACTTGGGCAGAGGAGCGTTCACTCTTGTAGCGTTCATACTTGTTACAGCAGCAGTTTTCTGAGGATAACAAATGACAGCAAAGCTATTTTAAAACACCTTAAAAATAAAAAAGATCGAAAAATACTAGACCCTGAGGGAACCCTGATCCCTGAGAGTGCTGAGCCACCCTTTTCTGGAATAGCACCCCCACCCCAAAAGGATGATTTTCAAATGGCAAGGTAAATCCCAATGCGAATGCGATCATAGGGATACTGCATGAGCTTTAAAATGTAACAAGTGAATGGGATGCGCAAGGCTCTCCATGGGGTGAAGAGGCACAGACAGACTCAAAAGAGAACCTGGTGCTCAGTGGGGCGTCCCAATGGCAGGTGAGCTAGGAAAGCAGGTGTCTGGATGTCTGCAAACCTTGATAAGCTAGCCACCAGCCAGACAAACCATCACTAAGGCACATGGAAGTTGACATCATAGACTTCAGAACCAGATGGGCCTAACTGACAAGGTCGCCCAGAAAACTCTTTACCCTCCCTGGTTTCCTGCTATGTCTAGTGGAGGACCACTGTGGGAACATGGCAAGGACAGAGGGAGAACTCGGGAGAGTGACTTAGCAAGGCGCTGGGCCCACCAGTGGGACTTAAGAGTGCTGTTGATGACCTCAATTAATGAGACATGGGGAACTGACCATCAGCATCCAAGTCTGAATGGTGAACGAGGTGCACTGCCTGCTCCATGCCTGAAGTCAGGTGAAGAATCCCTGACATGGGGCTTCCCTGGTGGTCCAGTGGGTAAGGACACCGCCTTGCAGTGCAAGGGGCGCCAGTTCAATCCCTGGCCTGGGAAGATCCCACATGCCGCGGAGCGGCTGAACCCATGTGTCCAATTACCGAGCCGTAGCTCTGGAGCACATGCGCCCAGAGCTAGCGCTCTGCGACAACAGAGGCCACTGCGATGGGAGGCCCACACGGGCCAAGGAACAAAGACGGATGAAAATAGATAAATGAAAGACCAATAGAAGTGACTCACCCACCCCTCTCCCTCCCCAGCCCGCCCCCCGCAAAATAAATAAATAATAAATATTAAAAAAAAAAAAAAGAATCCCTGACATGGACAGTAATTCATAAACTGGAAAATGTTTCCCCACTGGGCCAAAGAACAAAGATGGATGAAAATGGATAAATGAAAGACCAATAGAAGAGGCAGGCCCGCCCCCTCCCTCCCCATCCCTCCCCACCCAAGAAAAACAAACAAACAAAAAGGAAATGCTTCCCCACTTACCAACTCACAGAACTCTGTGAGGCGAATGGGATGGGAATACCAGGCCTATCTTAAAGCAAAAGGGCCAGTCAAATTAAAGGGGTTTGTCGAGAACTGGTTGAGGGCAGAACCCAGGCTGTGACCAGGTTTCTTGATGAGTGGCTCAACATTCTTTCCACTCCACGCCATTCCCAGGAAGAAGACAGAGCTGAGGTCAGGACAGGTCAAACCCGTGATTTCAACACCTCCTCTCCCTCAGCTCTGGCGACCATGGTCTTGAGCAGGGAGACTGGGCCATCCATTTCAAATGCTTCTATCAGCCTCCTGTGTAATCTGTTCCTGAGAAAGGCCCCAGGTGCAGTGTGGACAGCCTGAGTCTGGAATCAGGAGGGGCTGACAGTTGAGTGAGGGCCAGCTCTGGCCCTGCATGTGGCCAGAATCAGGCCAGCTTGGCCCTTGCTGCCTGATTAGGAAGCAGGAACATAGGGGCCTTGGCAGGCCTGGGAATCATCGAAAAGCACTGTTTTTCTGAAACTGAAACAAGCATGAACCTTTCCCAATACCTTTAACATTTCCACTAAAAATCTGGCATTTGAGAGAGGAAGAAAATTTTTTTCTCAACTGTGAAAAGGTCAGGCATATTTATCCAGCTTAAAAATTTATAATTGATATCCGATGTCCTCCTTGAAAGAGCGCCTCTAGGAATGCCGCCAGCACTCACCTCCCTGTGCTACATGAGAGCCTGCCCGGCCTGGCACCACATCCCATGCAGGCAGGGCTGCAGCAGCTGCTTGGAGCAGAGGTCAGAGGTTGCCTCCACACAACCAGCTCCTCGTGCTGGTTGGGTCCTGCCCCTGCCATTAGTGAAAAGACAGCCCAACCTCCCGTGTCTGGTCCTCATTCTGCCATACCCAAGTTCCCTGTGGCAGTAACAATACCAAGGCCTCTTAAACTGTGTAAGAAAAATACAGAATTCCTCCCCTCTCCCTCCTCTTCTTCCTACCAGTAAAGGGTTCTCTTAATTTGCGAAACATTTGTAGGAATGACGGAGGTACCCCCCAGAAGAATGCCAACAGGCCCTAAAAGCGAGTGCCATTAGCTGGGAGTGGGAGGAGAGGACTTGGAGGTGACTCTTTACTGGCATTAGGACCTTCGAGAGCCTGAGGGACCCTTGGGTTGTCGAGAACTGGTTGAGGGCAGAACCCAGGCTGTGACCAGGTTTCTTGATGAGTGGCTCAACATTCTTTCCACTCCACGCCATTCCCAGGAAGAAGACAGAGCTGAGGTCAGGACAGGTCAAACCCGTGATTTCAACACCTCCTCTCCCTCAGCTCTGGCGACCATGGTCTTGAGCAGGGAGACTGGGCCATCCATTTCAAATGCTTCTATCAGCCTCCTGTGTAATCTGTTCCTGAGAAAGGCCCCAGGTGCAGTGTGGACAGCCTGAGTCTGGAATCAGGAGGGGCTGACAGTTGAGTGAGGGCCAGCTCTGGCCCTGCATGTGGCCAGAATCAGGCCAGCTTGGCCCTTGCTGCCTGATTAGGAAGCAGGAACATAGGGGCCTTGGCAGGCCTGGGAATCATCGAAAAGCACTGTTTTTCTGAAACTGAAACAAGCATGAACCTTTCCCAATACCTTTAACATTTCCACTAAAAATCTGGCATTTGAGAGAGGAAGAAAATTTTTTTCTCAACTGTGAAAAGGTCAGGCATATTTATCCAGCTTAAAAATTTATAATTGATATCCGATGTCCTCCTTGAAAGAGCGCCTCTAGGAATGCCGCCAGCACTCACCTCCCTGTGCTACATGAGAGCCTGCCCGGCCTGGCACCACATCCCATGCAGGCAGGGCTGCAGCAGCTGCTTGGAGCAGAGGTCAGAGGTTGCCTCCACACAACCAGCTCCTCGTGCTGGTTGGGTCCTGCCCCTGCCATTAGTGAAAAGACAGCCCAACCTCCCGTGTCTGGTCCTCATTCTGCCATACCCAAGTTCCCTGTGGCAGTAACAATACCAAGGCCTCTTAAACTGTGTAAGAAAAATACAGAATTCCTCCCCTCTCCCTCCTCTTCTTCCTACCAGTAAAGGGTTCTCTTAATTTGCGAAACATTTGTAGGAATGACGGAGGTACCCCCCAGAAGAATGCCAACAGGCCCTAAAAGCGAGTGCCATTAGCTGGGAGTGGGAGGAGAGGGACTTGGAGGTGACTCTTTACTGGCATTAGGACCTTCGCCTCCCCTCTTCAGAAGCCCTGAGCCCTGGTTTCCTGACCACAGCTTCAAAATCTGGAGAGAACCTTCTTGGTCTGACAGTAGGAGACGGGCCAGCAAGGGAAGTCTGGTGGAGAAGGAATGGCCAGGCTCACCTGAACAGGAATACAAGAGCCTACCTGCATGGTAAGAAGGTTTTTTTTATTTGAAATATAGTCTGAGCAACATGAGTGTAGCCAAGAGGAGGAGGGGCTGGCTGCCAGGGCAGCAGCCCCTCTAATGGCACAGGAGCAAGAGTACAAATTTCCCACGTCTGTGTGCCCCGAACCCCGCTCATCAGGAAAGGCAGACAGCAGCAGAACAGAGATGCACCACTCCTTCTGGGGGGTGGGGTGGGGGTGGAGGGGGTCCTGCCTCTCGGCGCCTGCCTGTCTGCCTGCCTGGGCCGCACTTCCTGTGCTCCCAGGTTCCAAACAGAAGCTTCTCCCACCCAGACAGACAAGATGAGCCAGAGACAGTGAATTCTCAGGGCTGTTTTACGGGGAAGGAATCAGAGAAGACAGAGAGGAAGCGTATGGTGAATGAGGGCCCTCTACAAGCCAGGCTGGGCGAGCTCCCCGAAAAAGAGGCCACGCCAGCCCCCTCCCCCATCTTGGGCTGGTGGTGAGAAGCAGGCTGTTGTTGCAGGGAGGCCTGGGCTGTAGGCAGCGAGAGGGGACCTCCCAGAAGAGCATAACCGCTGAGTTGACAGCACTGGGGTTGGAAGGACACAGACGAGAACTGGGGTTAAAAGAAGCAGCACAAAGCCATAAATAACAGAAGCAGACTTAGAGCCGTGAGGGTCCTGGGCGACCCCACATCTCCCAGGGCTGGGGGCCACCCAGCCCCCCGCAGCTCAGGACAGACACTGCTGTGGGGCACAACCAGCCATACTGCCATCCCCAAGTTCCTGTGGCAGTAACAATACCAAGGCCTCTTAAACTGTGGCCTCCTCTCCTCCTCTTCCTACCAGTAAAGGGTTCTCTTATAAACATTTGTAGGAATGACGGAGGTACCCCCCAGAAGAATGCCAACAGGCCCTAAAAGCGAGTGCCATTAGCTGGGAGTGGGAGGAGAGGGACTTGGAGGTGACTCTTTACTGGCATTAGGACCTTCGCCTCCCCTCTTCAGAAGCCCTGAGCCCTGGTTTCCTGACCACAGCTTCAAAATCTGGAGAGAACCTTCTTGGTCTGACAGTAGGAGACGGGCCAGCAAGGGAAGTCTGGTGGAGAAGGAATGGCCAGGCTCACCTGAACAGGAATACAAGAGCCTACCTGCATGGTAAGAAGGTTTTTTTTATTTGAAATATAGTCTGAGCAACATGAGTGTAGCCAAGAGGAGGAGGGGCTGGCTGCCAGGGCAGCAGCCCCTCTAATGGCACAGGAGCAAGAGTACAAATTTCCCCACGTCTGTGTGCCCCGAACCCCGCTCATCAGGAAAGGCAGACAGCAGCAGAACAGAGATGCACCACTCCTTCTGGGGGGTGGGGTGGGGGTGGAGGGGGTCCTGCCTCTCGGCGCCTGCCTGTCTGCCTGCCTGGGCCGCACTTCCTGTGCTCCCAGGTTCCAAACAGAAGCTTCTCCCACCCAGACAGACAAGATGAGCCAGAGACAGTGAATTCTCAGGGCTGTTTTACGGGGAAGGAATCAGAGAAGACAGAGAGGAAGCGTATGGTGAATGAGGGCCCTCTACAAGCCAGGCTGGGCGAGCTCCCCGAAAAAGAGGCCACGCCAGCCCCCTCCCCCATCTTGGGCTGGTGGTGAGAAGCAGGCTGTTGTTGCAGGGAGGCCTGGGCTGTAGGCAGCGAGAGGGGACCTCCCAGAAGAGCATAACCGCTGAGTTGACAGCACTGGGGTTGGAAGGACACAGACGAGAACTGGGGTTAAAAGAAGCAGCACAAAGCCATAAATAACAGAAGCAGACTTAGAGCCGTGAGGGTCCTGGGCGACCCCACATCTCCCAGGGCTGGGGGCCACCCAGCCCCCCGCAGCTCAGGACAGACACTGCTGTGGGGCACAACCAGCCATACTCATGCCGGGCGGGGCCTGGTCTCTCCCACTGTCCACGCAGCAGGTGGAGGACGCCACGGCACCGCCCCGACCACACGCAGAAGGGCCTCTGGTCACGCCTGCAGGGATGGCGCGTGGCTGTCCCGGTCCTGAGAGGCCTGTGGTCGACTGACAGCATCTGGGGCCCTGTCCTGGTCGGGGGCCAGGTCCAGTGATCTGCCCGCCTCGGAGTCGCCCACCGGAGGCTCCTCGGCACTTTCTTCCAGTCCATTCTCCCTGGTCTCCATGGGCACCTCCTCCCCAGAGCCCTCCTCTGGCTCGGCCGCCTCTGCCTCTTCCTCCTCCTGGTCTCTCACCTTGTGCACAATGAAGAGGTGGCGGTTGAGGGAGCCGGCCGAGGTGTAGCACAGGCCACAGAGCAGACACTGGGCTGTGGAGCTGTCCTTCTGATGCTGAGGTATGTGGCTCTGAAACTCCAGCCCCGAGTCCGTGGCAAAGCTACATTTCGCACACTGGAAAAGCGACTTGTGCCTTTTGGTGGAAGAGACGGGCGTGCTATTGCTGGTGTCCGGAGCAGCCCCTGTCCCGCTGACTGGTCTTTTCAGATGGTTCACCTGAAGAAGAAATGATGTGAGCCCGGGACATGAGCCCCTAATGTGGTCAACGCAGCCCGAGGACTCACAGAATCACCACCCAAGCCAGGCTCAGCCCAGCCCTAAGTTCAGGTTTAGGTTTAGTTGGTTTCTTTCGTATTTTTTTTAAATTAACACATTCATGAAGCACAACATTCCAAAGACATGGGAGGGTTATGGAAGAGCTGAAGCCCCTCCTGACACCACGGAGGGGTTCTGAGGTACCTCCGAAAGATGTTCTATGCATTGCCTCTGTGGAGAAGGGCACACAGACGAGAACCGCTGAGTTGACAGCACTGGGGTTGGAAGGACACAGACGAGAACTGGGGTTAAAAGAAGCAGCACAAAGCCATAAATAACAGAAGCAGACTTAGAGCCGTGAGGGTCCTGGGCGACCCCACATCTCCCAGGGCTGGGGGCCACCCAGCCCCCCGCAGCTCAGGACAGACACTGCTGTGGGGCACAACCAGCCATACTCATGCCGGGCGGGGCCTGGTCTCTCCCACTGTCCACGCAGCAGGTGGAGGACGCCACGGCACCGCCCCGACCACACGCAGAAGGGCCTCTGGTCACGCCTGCAGGGATGGCGCGTGGCTGTCCCGGTCCTGAGAGGCCTGTGGTCGACTGACAGCATCTGGGGCCCTGTCCTGGTCGGGGGCCAGGTCCAGTGATCTGCCCGCCTCGGAGTCGCCCACCGGAGGCTCCTCGGCACTTTCTTCCAGTCCATTCTCCCTGGTCTCCATGGGCACCTCCTCCCCAGAGCCCTCCTCTGGCTCGGCCGCCTCTGCCTCTTCCTCCTCCTGGTCTCTCACCTTGTGCACAATGAAGAGGTGGCGGTTGAGGGAGCCGGCCGAGGTGTAGCACAGGCCACAGAGCAGACACTGGGCTGTGGAGCTGTCCTTCTGATGCTGAGGTATGTGGCTCTGAAACTCCAGCCCCGAGTCCGTGGCAAAGCTACATTTCGCACACTGGAAAAGCGACTTGTGCCTTTTGGTGGAAGAGACGGGCGTGCTATTGCTGGTGTCCGGAGCAGCCCCTGTCCCGCTGACTGGTCTTTTCAGATGGTTCACCTGAAGAAGAAATGATGTGAGCCCGGGACATGAGCCCCTAATGTGGTCAACGCAGCCCGAGGACTCACAGAATCACCACCCAAGCCAGGCTCAGCCCAGCCCTAAGTTCAGGTTTAGGTTTAGTTGGTTTCTTTCGTATTTTTTTTAAATTAACACATTCATGAAGCACAACATTCCAAAGACATGGGAGGGTTATGGAAGAGCTGAAGCCCCTCCTGACAACACGGAGGGGTTCTGAGGTACCTCCAAAAGATGTTCTATGCATTGCCTCTGCATTATACGCAAACTTGTCTTCACTCTGCTTTTTTCCACTTAATGGCATATATTACATTTTTTAATGCCCTGGGCCAAAGCTATCTGATAGATAAATCTCAGAAGTGGAATTGCTAGATCAAAGGGTATATGCATTTGTGGAAAAGAGAGGGTATATATATTTTAACCACAGATAGCTGTTGCCAAAATGTCAATTGGCACCCTACTTGCTATGTGTGAAAGGGTCTTTGCAGACCCTTCTCTGAAGAGCCCATAAAGAGCCCCCTAAAAGCCAGGCAGCTCCCAGGTGTTCCCAGACATGCCTGCCACTTGAGGAGCCGCCTCCACCATGGAGGCGGGCCATGAGGCTGCCCCAGAAACTGATCAGAGACGGGAACAGGGCATGAAACAGGGGTGAGGCCAGAGGGTCCGGGGTGGCGGGAGTCTGGGTCCGGCTCCTCTGTACCTGGGGGTAGGGTGGGGACGGGGTGACTCCGTCAAGTGTGGCAACCTCTCCCAACAGGAAGGCCTGCCCACCGCCACCTCCGAGGAGCACGGGGGCGGAGGCAGAAGATTGGTGGGAAGCCCGCCAGGGTCCACAGGACACAGCCTACACCAGTGGAAGGGTCGCAGGGACAGGGAAACAGTCACAAGGAAAGGCTGCCGGGCTGCCCTGCAGGTCTGTGTTCCTGTACTCTCTTTGTGTGCGATCCCCAAGCAGGTCTCACGAGGCTAGAGAGGAACCAGCATGAAGGGCCGCTGTCGCGGTTGGCTGCTCCCTGGCCCCAAGGACAAGTGGCTCCTGTACCCTGCCCAGGGCCCCTCCATCTCCAGGCCTCACCAGGAAAGCCACTCCAGCAGGCAGGGGCCCTGCACTCACCTGAGGGGAATGTCCACCCGAAGGTCTGGCTTTGGACGTCTGGCTCAAATCAGGATTTCTGATACCATGCATAAGGCTGATGTGGCTCTCCAGGAGGGAGGGCCGAGGAAAGCTGGGGCTGTCCTCTGTGCAATACCTGCAGAAGCACAGCCAGAGGCCGTGTGAGACGGAGGGGCCCAGGGCACCAGCTGGGCAGGCCAAGGCGAAGCTGCTTCCGGCTCCAGGGGGAGAGTGTCTGGGGCAGAGTTGGCCTTGTCGAGTGGCACTGGGTCCTCCCTGAGACATCTAGCCAGCATGCCAGCCAAGGTGGCAGACGGAAGCAAGTCAGGGTACCTGTACTCGCCCTAAGCTGTGAGCTGACTCTCCTCTCTCTGATGTCAGTGTCCGGAGATTCAAGTGAGGGCCCAGTGATCAGCCTGAAAAAGTGGGCTGTCCTGTCTTAAAGCTCAGAGAGATGGTGCTGAAGCCTCACAAATGACAGAGCACCTGCTCCCAATGCCCCCACTCCTCTCCAAGCTCAGGGCCCTCCACTACTGCTGGGCAGGGCGACCTAAGGTAAAGGAGTTGGGAAGGAAGAGGCCTCCGGGGCCACGAAGGCTCTTGAACGCCCTCTTTCTGACCTAGCCACAGCACTTCTCAGGAGAAAGTTGCTTGTCTCTTGCCTTTGAGCCCTGAGCTCACAGCTGAGAAAAACCCAGTGGCACTGTGGCGGTCCTGATGAATCTCCGGCCTCCTGGCTCCCACCGCAGGGACTCACCCACAAGTGTAGACTTTCTTTACTGTGTCGTGGTTGTTGCGGATGTGTTTGCGCAGGCTGTTGGGGGTGTGGAAAGACTGTTCACACTGCCGACACGGGTACCGCTTCAACGTCTATGGGATGACAGGATGCGAGGTGTCAGAACCCTGCAACAGTTCTAGGGCATCTTTCTTCTCAGACGAGGCAGGCAGAAAGGAGGATGCCCCCAGACCTCAGGATCGTGCTCCCCACCATGCCCATGGCACTGGAATGTATAGGGGCTTCTGACACCATAGGACACAAGTCCAGAGAACAAGCACATGGCCGCACTTACCCGACCATGGCTCTTCTTCATGTGGGACACATAGCTCTCCCGATCTGGAACCCACTCCTGGCACTCCTGGCAGGTCCAGCCAGTGTTCCTCAGCCGGGGCCTGGCATCAGCTCTGCGGTGGGCCTCAGGCCTGCCCCAGCGGCTCGAAGGCAGAGTGCATCCCCGAGCAGCCACACTAGGGGTTGGGGGCTCAGCGGGGACTCGAGGGCCAGGGCGGCTTGAAGACGTGTCTGCTGAAGACTGGAGGCTGGACAGCTCATCCACGTTGCGGGGCACGCCGTGGGTGTTCTGGGGATGGAGGGAGTGATTACTGACTGAGCAGTGGTGAGGGGCACAAAGCCAGGCCCCTGCCCAGAGGACCTGCCTGCCTCCCTGGCCCCTTCCCCAAGGCACCCACCTTGACATGCTGCATCAGCTCTGGCTTCTGCAGGAACAGGAGCGGGCACTCGGGGCACTTGAAGACGCCCACCTGCGCCGTGCTGGCATTCTGGTAAAAGTGCTGCTGGATGTGCCTTTTCTTGTTGAAGACCATTTCGCAGGAGCACTTATAAATGAGCCTGCAAGACAAGCACCAGGGTGTGAGGTGACCAAGGCCCTGCTGGCAGAACCACGGGCCCTGCCATCCCCTACTCGGGGAAAGCAATATGTGAGCCAACATGGACACTCAGGAACTAAGATGTCTCTGGAGCACTCCGGCCTCTCTTCCACTAGCCCAGGCATCCCAGTCTATCCAACACCTCCCATGGGGCTGCCAGGCTAATCCGCTGTGCTCCCACAGGCCCGAGGGCCCCAGAACCGCACTCACTGGGAGGGCTTGTGGGGCTGGGTGGGGTGCTGGGTGGCGCTGTGGTCTGCAGTGCTACTGGCAGTCTTGAAGGCCATGGGGCAGAACGCACATTTGTGGAACACCTGGCAGTGTCGCTCCTGGATGTGGCTTTTCAGCAAGGCCAAGGTCAAGTGGACGACCCCACAGTGGATGCACCTGGATGACAGAGGTGGGGGCCGGGGGAAAGAGGCATGTCAGACAGAGAAGTGGGGCTGCAAGAGGAAGGATGGAGGACAGGAAGAGTGCCATCTTGAGGACCCTCGCTTTCCTTCTCCCTCACGCACTCAGCTTTGCACCGTCTGCACGTCCGCAGGTATACGTCTTGAGAGCCTGCTTGCTGTCGCCAGGCACAGTGCAGTCACCCCAAGCCCCACAAGCCGAAACCCCTCCTGGTCGAGACAGGGGAAGAAAGCCTCCCCTCTCCTCACTGGCCAGAGAATGTTCTTCTGTAAGCCCCAAACCTGAGCCTGGCCAAAAGGAGCTGGTGGGAGTTGTGAGGAGGTAGAAAGGCTCAAAAATGACACCAAGAGCTTCCACTTAAGTGTTATCCGACTGCAGAAGTTCAGCGGGGTTTCAGAAGGAGACTGCAGAAAGCCTGTGCCTCCCTACCAGCAGTGTGGCGTCGGCAGGGATGGTCACTTCATAAAGTGGACAGGGAGGAGGTGCAATACTCACCATAACAAACACATCCAAACAAACCACCCTCAAAGCCCACGATGTGCTCTAGAGAGGCACGGTCTGATGGAACTCACTGTGGTGAAGGAGAAGGTCCACACTGTGCTGTCCCGGTGACTATTTCAATCAATCAAATAAAATGGCCAATTGCACTGGCTACCCTTCAAGCTCTTCACAGGCACAAGTGCCTGGTACCGTTCCAACTCTGGGCTCCTAAGTGTTCTAGGTTCTCCTTGGTAGGACTATGGACAACATTTTTATTCTTTTATCCCTAGCTGAGTTCTGTTTAGTGACTATATCAAAATCTTTTTAGTACTAAGTCTATCCAACACCTCCCATGGGGCTGCCAGGCTAATCCGCTGTGCTCCCACAGGCCCGAGGGCCCCAGAACCGCACTCACTGGGAGGGCTTGTGGGGCTGGGTGGGGTGCTGGGTGGCGCTGTGGTCTGCAGTGCTACTGGCAGTCTTGAAGGCCATGGGGCAGAACGCACATTTGTGGAACACCTGGCAGTGTCGCTCCTGGATGTGGCTTTTCAGCAAGGCCAAGGTCAAGTGGACGACCCCACAGTGGATGCACCTGGATGACAGAGGTGGGGGCCGGGGGAAAGAGGCATGTCAGACAGAGAAGTGGGGCTGCAAGAGGAAGGATGGAGGACAGGAAGAGTGCCATCTTGAGGACCCTCGCTTTCCTTCTCCCTCACGCACTCAGCTTTGCACCGTCTGCACGTCCGCAGGTATACGTCTTGAGAGCCTGCTTGCTGTCGCCAGGCACAGTGCAGTCACCCCAAGCCCCACAAGCCGAAACCCCTCCTGGTCGAGACAGGGGAAGAAAGCCTCCCCTCTCCTCACTGGCCAGAGAATGTTCTTCTGTAAGCCCCAAACCTGAGCCTGGCCAAAAGGAGCTGGTGGGAGTTGTGAGGAGGTAGAAAGGCTCAAAAATGACACCAAGAGCTTCCACTTAAGTGTTATCCGACTGCAGAAGTTCAGCGGGGTTTCAGAAGGAGACTGCAGAAAGCCTGTGCCTCCCTACCAGCAGTGTGGCGTCGGCAGGGATGGTCACTTCATAAAGTGGACAGGGAGGAGGTGCAATACTCACCATAACAAACACATCCAAACAAACCACCCTCAAAGCCCACGATGTGCTCTAGAGAGGCACGGTCTGATGGAACTCACTGTGGTGAAGGAGAAGGTCCACACTGTGCTGTCCCGGTGACTATTTCAATCAATCAAATAAAATGGCCAATTGCACTGGCTACCCTTCAAGCTCTTCACAGGCACAAGTGCCTGGTACCGTTCCAACTCTGCGGCTCCTAAGTGTTCTAGGTTCTCCTTGGTAGGACTATGGACAACATTTTTATTCTTTTATCCCCTAGCTGAGTTCTGTTTAGTGACTATATCATTTTTATAATGTATGAATTGTCTTAAAGTATTTCTCTGATATTGAGGTCATGTGGAGCTCCTCTTTCAACTTTAAAAGATCTCTCTATAAGTATGGTGTTTCCTTTCTTCAACATCAGAAAACAACCTTCCTCTAGGTTAACCTCCCTCTATTCGGGTTCCTAGACCTTCTCACGTGTTCAGCCTTTATTCCTACCTAAAAACACGGGTAGGTCTCCCTACATGAGAAAGCACCTTCCCTCTTTCAGCTATTCCTTTTGAGATAACTACTATATTCCAACATAATATTGCAGTATTGCTTGCTCCTGTAACCTTGACATTCCAGTAATCTCAAGAGATGCTGTCACTTTACTGAAAGGACACCCCTTCACTTAAGAACTGACCCTCAATTAGTAACCTTCATTTCAATACATTAGCCCATTTTTGCAATCCAAATAACTCATCACAGAATCCCGACCAATCCTTTTTGTTTTTCTTCCTTTTGTGTGTGTTTGGGGGTGGGTGAGCGGGAGACAGAATCACCTTTCACAAACTTAATCAGCAAAGAGGAAAAGTGCACACAACCCAAAACCTGTTTCCAACTAAGACCAATAAGCATTCATTACCAAATGTGCACACGTGTTACAGCTTCTATATAAACTATTTACACTTAAATTGTTACTTTTTTCTCTCTTGCTAAACAAAATAGTAACCAACTCCTAACACAGAAGTAGATCTACACCACAAGTAATTACGAAGGGGAAAAAAAAATCCACATATTTCCAAATTCATTCAAAGTAGCCAAATACAGCTGACGTGTATAAAGAATCTAAGTGGTTTTGTTTGTGCAGTCTGACCAAACTCCTACAGGAGCAGTCTAAGTAAGACTGAAAACTCATCTTATTTACTCAGCAGATATTCTTGAAGCGACCTCATGGAAAGTAAGAATATAAAGAAGGGGCTTCCCTGGTGGTCCAGTGGGTAAGGACACCGCCTTGCAGTGCAAGGGGTGCCAGTTCGATCCCTGGCCTGGGAAGATCCCATGTGCCACGGAGTGGCTGGACCGATGTGTTCAATTACTGAGCCAGAGCTCTGGAGCCCATGTGCCCAGAGCCGGTGCTCTGTGACAGTAGAGGCCACCGCGATAGGAGGCCCACACGGGCCAAAGAACAGAGATGGATGAAAACAGATAAATGAAAGACCAATAGAAGTGGCCTGCCCTCTCCCCGCCTTCCCCAACAAAAAAAGAAAATAATTAAAAAAAGAATATAAAGAGGTAAAAGAACACGTGTCAAGTGACCTCAGTGAAGGACTGAATCAAACAGAGCTTGCAAACTAATGAAAAGCTGTGCAGAAGAGAAACCCAACGCTATGACACAACCCTACCAACTGTTTAAGAGAAAAAGAGAAATTTGAGACAATTATAGAAAAAAAGAATTTAAAACTCATTTCAATACATTAGCCCATTTTGCAATCCAAATAACTCATCACAGAATCCCGACCAATCCTTTTTGTTTTTCTTCCTTTTGTGTGTGTTTGGGGGTGGGTGAGCGGGAGACAGAATCACCTTTCACAAACTTAATCAGCAAAGAGGAAAAGTGCACACAACCCAAAACCTGTTTCCAACTAAGACCAATAAGCATTCATTACCAAATGTGCACACGTGTTACAGCTTCTATATAAACTATTTACACTTAAATTGTTACTTTTTTCTCTCTTGCTAAACAAAATAGTAACCAACTCCTAACACAGAAGTAGATCTACACCACAAGTAATTACGAAGGGGAAAAAAAAATCCACATATTTCCAAATTCATTCAAAGTAGCCAAATACAGCTGACGTGTATAAAGAATCTAAGTGGTTTTGTTTGTGCAGTCTGACCAAACTCCTACAGGAGCAGTCTAAGTAAGACTGAAAACTCATCTTATTTACTCAGCAGATATTCTTGAAGCGACCTCATGGAAAGTAAGAATATAAAGAAGGGGCTTCCCTGGTGGTCCAGTGGGTAAGGACACCGCCTTGCAGTGCAAGGGGTGCCAGTTCGATCCCTGGCCTGGGAAGATCCCATGTGCCACGGAGTGGCTGGACCGATGTGTTCAATTACTGAGCCAGAGCTCTGGAGCCCATGTGCCCAGAGCCGGTGCTCTGTGACAGTAGAGGCCACCGCGATAGGAGGCCCACACGGGCCAAAGAACAGAGATGGATGAAAACAGATAAATGAAAGACCAATAGAAGTGGCCTGCCCTCTCCCCGCCTTCCCCAACAAAAAAAGAAAATAATTAAAAAAAGAATATAAAGAGGTAAAAGAACACGTGTCAAGTGACCTCAGTGAAGGACTGAATCAAACAGAGCTTGCAAACTAATGAAAAGCTGTGCAGAAGAGAAACCCAACGCTATGACACAACCCTACCAACTGTTTAAGAGAAAAAGAGAAATTTGAGACAATTATAGAACCATATACCATCAAATATACAAAACTTTAGAAAAGACAAAGAGCAGCAAAATACTTAGCTTTGTCAATAACCACAAATAATAAGAAAATAACACATTATTAGTCTAAATTTGCTCCCTTTATGACATCATTGGTCACTCTCCAAATTATCAACAAAGAACAGAATAATTTATAAAATCCTAAAACTATACATTGTTGGAGCTTCCTTGATGATCCAATGCATAAGAATCTGCCTACTAAGGCAGGAGACATGGGTTCCATTATTGGTCCAAGAAGATTCCACATGACTCAGAGCAACTAAGCCCGTGAACCACAGCTACTGGGCTTGCATGCCACAACTGCTGAAGCCCATGCACTTAGAACCTGTGCTCCACAACAAGAGAAGCCATCACAATAAGAAACCTGCTCACTGCCACTAGAGAAAGTCTGTGCAAAGCAACAAAGACCCAGCACAACCAATAAACAAAAATAATAAAAATAAAATTTTAAAATAAATAAAAATGTTATATTATTAATATAAAACTATACTAGAGCTCATTGAGATGGAATATAGGTACTTTCTGGGAATTTACTAAAAATTATTAATAAACAGAGAATGGGAGAAAATATTTACAAATCATATATTTAACAAGGGACTTGTAACCTGAATATATAAAGAACCCTAACAGGTCAACAACAAAAAGGCAATACAATTTTAAATGGGCAAAGAATTTGAACAGATTTTCTCCAAAGAAAATATACAAATGGGCAATAAATTTATGAAGATATGCTTGATGTCATTATCCATCAGGGAAATACAAATCAAAACCATAATGAGATACTACTTCATACCTATAATGACTATAAACAAAGGTCATACAATAACAAATATTGGCAAGGATGTAAAGAAATCAAAATTTTCATTCATTGCTGGTTGGATATGTATGTGGTATAGCCACTTTGGAAGACAATCTGGCACTTCCTCAATTTGACTCAGCTATTTCACTCCTAGGTATATATCCAGAACTGAAAACCTATTCTACATGATAACTTGTATATGAGAGTTCATTAGCCCTATTATGCATAAGGGCCAAAAGGTAGAAACAAAAAGGGAATGAAAATCTATTCATTGTTACCACATGGATGAATCTTGAAACCATTACGCTAAGACCATATATTATATGACTCCATTTACATGAAACGTCCAAAGCAGTCACTGTGGTGGGGCGTGGGTAGGAATGGCGACAGGAAGACTGCAAACACAGGGCTTCTTTCTTTCTTTTTTAAAGATTCATTCATTTATGTATTTTTGGCTGTGGTGGGGTCTTTGTTGCTACACTCAGGATTTCTCTAACTGAGGCAAGCTGGGGTCTATTCTTCTTTGTCCTGTGCGGACTTCTCATTGCAGTGGCTTCTCGTGTTGCACAGCTGGATGCCTGAGTGTCTCATCCAGATTCTCACACGACCACTCTCTGGTCTCTTGCCTTAAATATAAGTGTCAGCTTTCTAGAATGACCTTTCTAAAGTACAGACCTGGCTGGACCTCTGCGGTATCAGTCCTCATTGCCTCTGGAGAAAGTCCAAATGTGTGTAGAATACAAGGTCCTGTGTGGCCTGGCCTCTACCAACCCCTTCACCTCATTGCTTACCCTTTCTCCAGTTCATCCTGACCTACATCATGTTTATCCTTCCTGAGAGCCCTGCTGTGTGTGCTGGTACCCTTGTCTATGTGCTTGCCAGACAGGCTCACCTCCTTTCTTCTACCTAAAAATTTCCTCTTATCTCCTCTACAAAGCTTTCCTGATCATTCCTCAAGTCTAGGAATTACCACTGTGAATCATAAGTACTTGGGTGCATGTTTGTAAGCTATCAAACCAAAGCCCCCTTGAAGGCAGAAGCTGGGGATTTTCTTCTTCTTTCTTTTTTTTTTTCTTTTTTTTGACCACTTCTATTGATCTTTCATTCACTTATCTTTTTGTTCTTTGGCCTATGTGGTCTCCCATCGCAGTGGCCCCTCTCACCGCAGAGCACCAGCTCTGGGCACATGCACTCCAGAGCTCCGGCTAGGTAGTTGGACACATGGGTCCAGCCGCTCCACGGCACGCAGGATCCTCCCAGGCCAGGGATCGAACCGGTGCCCCTTGTACTGCAAGGCAGTGTCCTTACCCACTGGACCACCAGGGAAGTCCCAGAAGCTGCGTTTTAACCACTCTGTATCTTGAGTGTCTGTCACAAGGCTAAAGACAGCAGTTAAGTACTCAAAAAAAGTTTACTAAATGAACTGTTTTCAGTTGCTCAGTCATGTCTGGCTCCTTGCAACCCCATGGACTCAAGCCCACAAGGTTCCTCTGGCTGTGGGATTTCCTAAGCAAGAATACTGGAGTGGGTTGCCATTTCCTCCTTAAGGGGGTCTTTTCAACCCAGGAATTGAACCCGCACCTCTTCTGTTGCCTGCATTGACAAGCAGGTTCTTTACCATTGGGCCACCTGGGAAGCCCATTAAATGAACTAAAACAATTTTTTTTTTCTCCAATTTCATACTGAGGGCTTCCCTGGTGGTCCAGTGGGTAAAGAGTTCACCCTGCAGTGCAAGAGGCAGTGGTTCCATCCCTGGTCCTGGAAGATCCCACGTGCTGTGGAGTGGCTGAACCAGTGTGTCCAATTACCAGCCGGCGCTTTGGAGCACAGGCACCCAGAGCAGAGCTCTGCAGCGAGAGAGGCCACTGTGATGGGAGGCCCACATAGGCCAAAGAATAAAGATGGATGAAAATAAATGGATAAAAAATAATAATTTCATGTTGAAAAGAAGAAAATCTTAATAAACTTGGGCAAGATTAAATTTCTGAAGTAAAAATGATCAAAACTTGAGTCGACGGAGAAACTCCCAATCAAGTAAACCAGTGGAGGAGATTTGGTTGGGTTAATGTAAAATTACAGACCAAGGAGTTTTGGAGGGGTTCTCCCTCATTTTGATCTTTTTCCTGAAAATGACTTCTTGCTCATATCTGTTTAACACAGTGGAGACGGTTCAGCTTAAAATAGAGTTTTCTTGGTTTTACCATGAAGCTGATCATTTTTTCCATTCTCAGGTTCTGCCTTTCACAAACTGCCCAAAACTAATCAACACAAAGACAACGACTCCTTTGAGTCTGGCATCTTGCCATTCGTTTAAAAACTGAGAACATTTGAAAGGGCTTAAATTTGCAAATTTACTATTGAAATAGTATTTTAAGATTAATATGCCAAATCTAATAACTTTGTGAGCAAATGTATATACCTTTAAAGAACAAGCTGTCAAAGTGAATGTTATGTATAGTCTAATCTTAGTAACTTCCTCTTTAAAGCCTTTTTTCCAGTTTATTTATTTTTCATCTTTTGGCCTCACTGAGCCAAACGGGACTCGTGGGATCTTAATTCCCCAACCAGGGATCAAACCTGCGTCTTCTCAAGTAGACGCTTGAATCTTACCAATGAATGGCCAGGGAAGTCCCAAAGCGTTTTTAAGGTTTAACTTTTAACTTTCAAACTCCTTAATCTTCTTCCCTCGTACTTCTTGTTCCTACAAAATAAAAGGTCTGTCCATACACCAATTAACATCCTTGTCTTATTAGGCTGGAGCTCAGGCTTTGTAAGACCAAAATTCAGTTTTTCAAAGACACCATAGTTGCAGTGCAAGAGGCAGTGGTTCCATCCCTGGTCCTGGAAGATCCCACGTGCTGTGGAGTGGCTGAACCAGTGTGTCCAATTACCAGCCGGCGCTTTGGAGCACAGGCACCCAGAGCAGAGCTCTGCAGCGAGAGAGGCCACTGTGATGGGAGGCCCACATAGGCCAAAGAATAAAGATGGATGAAAATAAATGGATAAAAAATAATAATTTCATGTTGAAAAGAAGAAAATCTTAATAAACTTGGGCAAGATTAAATTTCTGAAGTAAAAATGATCAAAACTTGAGTCGACGGAGAAACTCCCAATCAAGTAAACCAGTGGAGGAGATTTGGTTGGGTTAATGTAAAATTACAGACCAAGGAGTTTTGGAGGGGTTCTCCCTCATTTTGATCTTTTTCCTGAAAATGACTTCTTGCTCATATCTGTTTAACACAGTGGAGACGGTTCAGCTTAAAATAGAGTTTTCTTGGTTTTACCATGAAGCTGATCATTTTTTCCATTCTCAGGTTCTGCCTTTCACAAACTGCCCAAAACTAATCAACACAAAGACAACGACTCCTTTGAGTCTGGCATCTTGCCATTCGTTTAAAAACTGAGAACATTTGAAAGGGCTTAAATTTGCAAATTTACTATTGAAATAGTATTTTAAGATTAATATGCCAAATCTAATAACTTTGTGAGCAAATGTATATACCTTTAAAGAACAAGCTGTCAAAGTGAATGTTATGTATAGTCTAATCTTAGTAACTTCCTCTTTAAAGCCTTTTTTTTCCAGTTTATTTATTTTTCATCTTTTGGCCTCACTGAGCCAAACGGGACTCGTGGGATCTTAATTCCCCAACCAGGGATCAAACCTGCGTCTTCTCAAGTAGACGCTTGGAATCTTACCAATGAATGGCCAGGGAAGTCCCAAAGCGTTTTTTTAAGGTTTAACTTTTAACTTTCAAACTCCTTAATCTTCTTCCCCTCGTACTTCTTGTTCCCTACAAAATAAAAAGGTCTGTCCATACACCAATTAACATCCTTGTCTTATTAGGCTGGAGCTCAGGCTTTGTAAGACCAAAATTCAGTTTTTTTCTTATTTTAATGACACCATGCAGTTTTGTGGGATCTATTTCAGTTGTCCAGGCAGGGAGTGAACCTGGGCTGTGGCAGTGAAAGCGTCGTGTCCTAACCACTAGACCACTAGGGAACTCCCAAAACTCCAGTGTGAAATGAATTCTGGTTCAGAAAAAGAACCAGCCACTGGGCAAGCCCAGGACAGCACCCACCTGTAGCCCACCTTTCGGGCATAGTGCAGGCAATTCTCCTTTACATGGGTCTGGAAGTAGGCTGAGCGGCAGAGGGCTCCACACTCCGGACAACAGTAGGGAGACTTGTGGGCGTGGATCCGCTGGTGGGCGCAGAAACTGCATTGGTTGGGCAGCAGCATCTGGCACACCTGGCAGGTCTAGGAAAGAACATCGAGAAAGCCGTTCAAGTGGAAGCCGCAGGCTGGGAGTTCTCAACCAGAGCTACCTGTCTTTCCTAGGATGCAGGTCAGAAGGATCTCCACCCACAACCATTCATTCTCCCAATGCTCCGAGGACACTGATGACAGCCCCAGAGCTCACAGAGTGATGACACTGACCCACGTTAGCTGGCCTCTTGCCTTATCAGTCCAAACCAGATCGGACCCTAGTTCCCCAAAGATCAGTCCTACAACGTGGGGCCGTGACACTGCTCTCCCATGGCTCAGGAGCAGACCAGGTTTTCCTTTCCAGAAGTCCAAGGTACCTCTTGAATTCTAAAACCTTGCTACACTGCCAGGCCCACGGGGGCCTCCTCCCTGGCTCAGCAGGTTCCAACTCAGCACCGTTAGTCAGCTGGCTCAAACACTTCCAGGGCAGACCTGAGTTGATACTAAACTCAGAAAGCCCCGATGCCTGCCAGCTTCCCCAGGGATCAAACCTCGTCTTCTCAAGTAGACGCTTGAATCTTACCAATGAATGGCCAGGGAAGTCCCAAAGCGTTTTTAAGGTTTAACTTTTAACTTTCAAACTCCTTAATCTTCTTCCCTCGTACTTCTTGTTCCTACAAAATAAAAAGGTCTGTCCATACACCAATTAACATCCTTGTCTTATTAGGCTGGAGCTCAGGCTTTGTAAGACCAAAATTCAGTTTTTTTCTTATTTTAATGACACCATGCAGTTTTGTGGGATCTATTTCAGTTGTCCAGGCAGGGAGTGAACCTGGGCTGTGGCAGTGAAAGCGTCGTGTCCTAACCACTAGACCACTAGGGAACTCCCAAAACTCCAGTGTGAAATGAATTCTGGTTCAGAAAAAGAACCAGCCACTGGGCAAGCCCAGGACAGCACCCACCTGTAGCCCACCTTTCGGGCATAGTGCAGGCAATTCTCCTTTACATGGGTCTGGAAGTAGGCTGAGCGGCAGAGGGCTCCACACTCCGGACAACAGTAGGGAGACTTGTGGGCGTGGATCCGCTGGTGGGCGCAGAAACTGCATTGGTTGGGCAGCAGCATCTGGCACACCTGGCAGGTCTAGGAAAGAACATCGAGAAAGCCGTTCAAGTGGAAGCCGCAGGCTGGGAGTTCTCAACCAGAGCTACCTGTCTTTCCTAGGATGCAGGTCAGAAGGATCTCCACCCACAACCATTCATTCTCCCAATGCTCCGAGGACACTGATGACAGCCCCAGAGCTCACAGAGTGATGACACTGACCCACGTTAGCTGGCCTCTTGCCTTATCAGTCCAAACCAGATCGGACCCTAGTTCCCCAAAGATCAGTCCTACAACGTGGGGCCGTGACACTGCTCTCCCATGGCTCAGGAGCAGACCAGGTTTTCCTTTCCAGAAGTCCAAGGTACCTCTTGAATTCTAAAACCTTGCTACACTGCCAGGCCCACGGGGGCCTCCTCCCTGGCTCAGCAGGTTCCAACTCAGCACCGTTAGTCAGCTGGCTCAAACACTTCCAGGGCAGACCTGAGTTGATACTCAGAAGCCCCGATGCTGACCGAGTTTCCATATCCTTAGCCTGTCTGCCCACTTTGCGGGGTGCCCAGAGCCACAGCTGACCACATCCACCCACAGAGAAGCACAGAACAGGTAGGAGCTCCCTTAGTCTCAGCACCAGGAGAGAACCAGAGGTGAACAAGTCCTCCAGGCAGGCTCACTGAAGCGCACAAACTGGGAGAGTCCAGACAGCCCAGAGGGGAGAGTAAGAGATTGAGCTGGTGCCTGCATCTTGAGAAGCCCTTCTTAGTAAAAAAGGGGCCACAGACCTGGGCTCAGGAGTGCTCAAATGGATAAACTGTTAGGGAGGTCAGGAAAATATATGTTTTAAGCAGCAATATCCAGAATGCAGGACCTCTACAACACAAACATTCTGGCTTTTTCAACAACAACCAAAAGAATGTCAAGGAAAATAAAAAAGACTGAGGCACGAGGAATTTACAGATTAAAAGAGACTTAAAAGAAAATTTCAACACTACAATAGATAGTCCTTATTTGAGTCCTGATTCGACCAAGCCAAATGTAAAAAGAAATGAGATAATCAGATATTTTAACCCTAACTTAAGGATGACAATACAGAGATGATTTGACTTACTTCAGATTTGATAAGGAATTATTATTAATTTTGAGGTATGATGATATTATGTGCATTTTTTAAAGGAAAAAACTTTAGATATATATATACTGTAAAAGATACTATAATGTTGGGATTTGTTTAATAATAATCCACTGGGGAGAGGGGATAAGAACACAGATGACCAGATGTTGGGGGATTTAATTAATCACTGATGACAGCCCCAGAGCTCACAGAGTGATGACACTGACCCACGTTAGCTGGCCTCTTGCCTTATCAGTCCAAACCAGATCGGACCCTAGTTCCCCAAAGATCAGTCCTACAACGTGGGGCCGTGACACTGCTCTCCCATGGCTCAGGAGCAGACCAGGTTTTCCTTTCCAGAAGTCCAAGGTACCTCTTGAATTCTAAAACCTTGCTACACTGCCAGGCCCACGGGGGCCTCCTCCCTGGCTCAGCAGGTTCCAACTCAGCACCGTTAGTCAGCTGGCTCAAACACTTCCAGGGCAGACCTGAGTTGATACTCAGAAGCCCCGATGCTGACCGAGTTTCCATATCCTTAGCCTGTCTGCCCACTTTGCGGGGTGCCCAGAGCCACAGCTGACCACATCCACCCACAGAGAAGCACAGAACAGGTAGGAGCTCCCTTAGTCTCAGCACCAGGAGAGAACCAGAGGTGAACAAGTCCTCCAGGCAGGCTCACTGAAGCGCACAAACTGGGAGAGTCCAGACAGCCCAGAGGGGAGAGTAAGAGATTGAGCTGGTGCCTGCATCTTGAGAAGCCCTTCTTAGTAAAAAAGGGGCCACAGACCTGGGCTCAGGAGTGCTCAAATGGATAAACTGTTAGGGAGGTCAGGAAAATATATGTTTTAAGCAGCAATATCCAGAATGCAGGACCTCTACAACACAAACATTCTGGCTTTTTCAACAACAACCAAAAGAATGTCAAGGAAAATAAAAAAGACTGAGGCACGAGGAATTTACAGATTAAAAGAGACTTAAAAGAAAATTTCAACACTACAATAGATAGTCCTTATTTGAGTCCTGATTCGACCAAGCCAAATGTAAAAAGAAATGAGATAATCAGATATTTTAACCCTAACTTAAGGATGACAATACAGAGATGATTTGACTTACTTCAGATTTGATAAGGAATTATTATTAATTTTGAGGTATGATGATATTATGTGCATTTTTTAAAGGAAAAAACTTTAGATATATATATACTGTAAAAGATACTATAATGTTGGGATTTGTTTAATAATAATCCACTGGGGAGAGGGGATAAGAACACAGATGACCAAGAAAATAATTACGGACATGAAAAAGAAAGTCCACGTAGAAAGTAAATGCAGCTTCTGAGTACTAACTGGTCATTTAAGAATGGAGCCTTGAGGAGGTTGAAAAAAATTCAGGCTCATCTAGCTTTGCATATGGCCAATTAAGTTTTAAGACTTAAAGAATGAAGCAATGACTTGTGCTATGCAGCTGTTACAATGAAAAAAAAACAACAACAAATCATGTAATATTGTACTGTTAGGATTTCCCTGGTGATCCAGTGGTTGAGACTCCACCTTTCAATGCAGGGGATGAGTTTTTGTTCCCTGGTTGAAGAAGATCCCAAACGCCAGAGGGAAAAAAAAAAAATCAACAAAGAAAGTGCGCTCATAAAAAAAATGTAAAATTAGATCTCATTTTAAAAATTGCACTGTTGAAATGCTTTTATAGGCTTCCCTGGTGGCTCAGTGGTAAAGAGCTTGCCTGCCAAAACAGGAGACATGGGTTCAATCCCTAATCTGGGAAGATCCCACATGCTACAGAGCAGCTAAGACCGTAAGCCACAACTATTGAGCCTGTGCTCTAGAGCTTCGGAGCTGCAACTATGGAGCCCATGTGCTGCAACCACTGAAGCCCATGTGTCCTAGCGTCCGAGTTCCACAACAAGAAAAGTCACCGCCACAAGAAGCCTGCTCACCTCAACTAGAGAGTAGTCCCCACTCCTTGCAACTAGAGAAGAGCCTGCAGCAGCTGTGAAAATCCAGAATAGCCAAAATTAAATGAATAAATAAAATAAGTTTTTATAGATTTGGAGTAATTAAAGAAATTATTCTCCAAAATAGAAAAAAAACACACACAGATGAAACAAGATGGGCCACAGAGTTGGTAGCTGTTAATAGACGGTTCATTCTAACATTCTTTGCACTTTTACCTAGTATTTGGGATGGTCCGTAATAAAGGTCTTGCTGGTTTTGTTTTTTTCAGCTTTGCTCTAGATGAAGAACAGTAAATAAGAATGCTAACTCTGAGGTCAGCATTCTTTGGAAAAGACCCTGATGCATTTTTAAAGGAAAAAACTTTAGATATATATATACTGTAAAAGATACTATAATGTTGGGATTTGTTTAATAATAATCCACTGGGGAGAGGGGATAAGAACACAGATGACCAAGAAAATAATTACGGACATGAAAAAGAAAGTCCACGTAGAAAGTAAATGCAGCTTCTGAGTACTAACTGGTCATTTAAGAATGGAGCCTTGAGGAGGTTGAAAAAAATTCAGGCTCATCTAGCTTTGCATATGGCCAATTAAGTTTTAAGACTTAAAGAATGAAGCAATGACTTGTGCTATGCAGCTGTTACAATGAAAAAAAAACAACAACAAATCATGTAATATTGTACTGTTAGGATTTCCCTGGTGATCCAGTGGTTGAGACTCCACCTTTCAATGCAGGGGATGAGTTTTTGTTCCCTGGTTGAAGAAGATCCCAAACGCCAGAGGGAAAAAAAAAAAATCAACAAAGAAAGTGCGCTCATAAAAAAAATGTAAAATTAGATCTCATTTTAAAAATTGCACTGTTGAAATGCTTTTATAGGCTTCCCTGGTGGCTCAGTGGTAAAGAGCTTGCCTGCCAAAACAGGAGACATGGGTTCAATCCCTAATCTGGGAAGATCCCACATGCTACAGAGCAGCTAAGACCGTAAGCCACAACTATTGAGCCTGTGCTCTAGAGCTTCGGAGCTGCAACTATGGAGCCCATGTGCTGCAACCACTGAAGCCCATGTGTCCTAGCGTCCGAGTTCCACAACAAGAAAAGTCACCGCCACAAGAAGCCTGCTCACCTCAACTAGAGAGTAGTCCCCACTCCTTGCAACTAGAGAAGAGCCTGCAGCAGCTGTGAAAATCCAGAATAGCCAAAATTAAATGAATAAATAAAATAAGTTTTTATAGATTTGGAGTAATTAAAGAAATTATTCTCCAAAATAGAAAAAAAACACACACAGATGAAACAAGATGGGCCACAGAGTTGGTAGCTGTTAATAGACGGTTCATTCTAACATTCTTTGCACTTTTACCTAGTATTTGGGATGGTCCGTAATAAAGGTCTTGCTGGTTTTGTTTTTTTCAGCTTTGCTCTAGATGAAGAACAGTAAATAAGAATGCTAACTCTGAGGTCAGCATTCTTTGGAAAAGACCCTGATGCTGGGAAAGATGAAGGGCAGGAGGAGAAAGGGAAGACAGTAGATGAGATGGTTCGATGGTATCACTGAGTCAATGGACATGAGTTTGAGCAAACTCTGGGAGATGGTGAGGGACAGGGAAGCCTGGCGTGCTGCCGTCCACGGCATCAGAAGGAAGTGAACATGACTTAGCAAGTGAACAACCACTACCACCTTTGGGTAAAAAAGGAAATAATCACTCACATGCATAGACCCTTCAGACACACACACACACACACACACACACACACACACACATATGTGCAAAAAAAAGGAATAATGGCATCTGTTACATAATTTAAACTATGGAGTCACATAAATGCTTTACATGATTTAAAATATATATAAAAGGGGCTTCCCTGGTGGTCCAGTGGGTAGAGAGTCTGCCTTGCAGTGCAAGGGGCGCTGGTTCGATCCCTGGCCCGGGAGGATCCCACGTGCCGAGGAGCAGCTGGACCAGTATGTCCAATTACAAGACAGTGCTCTGGAGAGCGTGAGCCCAGAGCCGTTGGCCACTGCGATGGGAGGTCCACACATGCCGAAGAATTAAGATGGTTGAAAATAAATAAATAAAATATCAATAAAAAGAGGCCAAAATATTAAAATATTATATATATATATATATATATATATATATATAATTTTGACTAATCTGGGATTATATATATCTGTAAACAACAGAAGTCTGTAAAAGTAAAAAGTAAAATAAAAATAACTACATATATATATATATATATATATATATATATACACAAAAATAAAAACTAAATAAAGAAAAGCATTCCTTAAAAATTGAAAAACAGAAACAACCTAACTATGAATCAAGTAGGTAATATAACCATGCAGAAGAAATTATTCTCAAAATAAAAAAAAAGAAACAAGATGGGCCACAGAGTTGGTAGCTGTTAATAGACGGTTCATTCTAACATTCTTTGCACTTTTACCTAGTATTTGGGATGGTCCGTAATAAAGGTCTTGCTGGTTTTGTTTTTTTCAGCTTTGCTCTAGATGAAGAACAGTAAATAAGAATGCTAACTCTGAGGTCAGCATTCTTTGGAAAAGACCCTGATGCTGGGAAAGATGAAGGGCAGGAGGAGAAAGGGAAGACAGTAGATGAGATGGTTCGATGGTATCACTGAGTCAATGGACATGAGTTTGAGCAAACTCTGGGAGATGGTGAGGGACAGGGAAGCCTGGCGTGCTGCCGTCCACGGCATCAGAAGGAAGTGAACATGACTTAGCAAGTGAACAACCACTACCACCTTTGGGTAAAAAAGGAAATAATCACTCACATGCATAGACCCTTCAGACACACACACACACACACACACACACACACACACACATATGTGCAAAAAAAAGGAATAATGGCATCTGTTACATAATTTAAACTATGGAGTCACATAAATGCTTTACATGATTTAAAATATATATAAAAGGGGCTTCCCTGGTGGTCCAGTGGGTAGAGAGTCTGCCTTGCAGTGCAAGGGGCGCTGGTTCGATCCCTGGCCCGGGAGGATCCCACGTGCCGAGGAGCAGCTGGACCAGTATGTCCAATTACAAGACAGTGCTCTGGAGAGCGTGAGCCCAGAGCCGTTGGCCACTGCGATGGGAGGTCCACACATGCCGAAGAATTAAGATGGTTGAAAATAAATAAATAAAATATCAATAAAAAGAGGCCAAAATATTAAAATATTATATATATATATATATATATATATATATATAATTTTGACTAATCTGGGATTATATATATCTGTAAACAACAGAAGTCTGTAAAAGTAAAAAGTAAAATAAAAATAACTACATATATATATATATATATATATATATATATATACACAAAAATAAAAACTAAATAAAGAAAAGCATTCCTTAAAAATTGAAAAACAGAAACAACCTAACTATGAATCAAGTAGGTAATATAACCATGCAGAAGAAACAATTACCCTCAATGACTTGTACAGCACAGTACTCTGACTTATACATCCTTAATATGATACATTCTAAGGACATGAAGAACTGCAAATACATCCTCAACTTTAAGCAGTTGTCCTAATGTTAGAAAGACTATTGGTTTTGATATTTTGAAATTTGTATCTATATGTGCATATGTGTGTGTGTGTGTGTGTGTGTGTGTGTGTGTGTGTATAGCTGGAAAAATTTAGGAACCAAGATTTTCAGGATTAAATCAGTTACATAAGAAGCATAATCCTAGGCTTCCCTGGTAGCTCAGTGGTAAAGAATCCGCCTACCAATACAGGAGACACAGGTTTGATCCCTGTTCTGGGAAGATCCCACATGCCACAGAGCAACTAAGCCTTTGCATCACAGCTACGGAGCCTGTGCTCTGGAGCATGGAAACTGCAACCACCAAACTCTCGAGCCTGTGATTCACAACAAAAGAAGCCACCACAATAAGTCCACATACCACAACTAAGGAATAGCCTGTCCTCAACACAACTAGAGAAAACCCTGTGCAGCAACAGCCAAAAATAAATAAAATAAATAAATCATTTTAAAATATAATCTTGATTTCAGTACCAGTATAAGCTCAGGATCTCTCTTTCCTCTTTTTAAAACTTCGTATTTTTAGCTCAGGCCACTGAAAAGGTCTAGAAACAGACATCCAGCAGAATAAGCCTATCTGGTGCCCAGAATGTAGCCTCTAGATATTCTTTCTCACTAAAACCAAAAACCAAACTTGGCCTCTTGGAAAACTGTCTGAGTCTTGTTTTAACACAAGAAATGTCCCCAAATCTTGTTGGGGCCCACAGTAAGGAAACCTCTCAAGGTTTAATGAGTTCATGTCAAAAGAACACAGGAGCCAGCCTGACAGAGCTCCCACTGACCAAAATGGGATAATTGAGCACTGAGGAGAGTGAGTCATAAATCAAAAACATACAATAGATTGAGAGAAAAAATAAGAGGACACACACGCATAATACAAAAGAAAACCATCAAACCACAGAAGGAAAAACAGAAAGAAAAGAACAAAGAATAAAAAACAAAACCAGCTGGAAAATAAGATTTAAAGTGGCAATAAATACACATCAATAACTGCCTTAAATGTCAATGGAGTAAATGCTTTAATCAAAAGACATAAAGTGGCAGGCTGGATTAAAAAAAAGCAAAAGCCTACAGTATGCAGTCTACAAGAGACCCACTTCAGGGCGAAGGACACACCAAGACTGAAAGTAGCAGGATGGAAAGAGACACTTCACGCCAACGGAAATGACAAGAAAGTTGAGGCAGCACTAAATACTCATCAGACAAATCCCTTCCAAAACTGCATCAAAAACAAAAGGAAACTTAGGACTAAACCTGACCTAGGAGGTGAGGGAGACTTACATGCTAAGAACCATAAACATTGATAAAGGAAATTGAAGATGATTCAAAGAAATGGAAAGACATGCCACGCTCTTCGACTTGGAAGAATTAACATGGTTAAAATGGCCATACTACCCAAAGCGATACACAGATTTAATGCAATCCCATTACCCAGGATATTTTTCACACAACTGAAGCAAATAATCCTAAAACTTAGATGGCATCACAAAAGACTCGGAATTGCCAAAGCAAGCCTGAGGAAAATGAACAAAGCAGGAGGCTTAACCCTCCAGACTTCAGACAATATTACCAAGCTACAGTAATCAGAAAAGTGTAGTACTGGCACCAAAACAGACATATGGATCAATGGAACAGAACAGAGAGCCCGGAAATAAATCCATGCATCTACAGTCCATTAATCTTTGACAAAGGAGGCAAGACTATACACTGGAGAAAAGACAGACTCTTCAGCAAATGGTGCTGGGAAAGTTGGCCAGCTGCACATAAATCAAAGAGGTTAGAACACACCCTCACGCTACACACGAAAATAAACTCAACTGGCTTAAAGATTTAAATATAAGACATGACACCATAAAACTCCTACAAGAGAACACATAAGAAAAAACACTCTCTGACATAAATTATACCGATGTTTTCTTAAGTCAGTCTCCCATGGTAACAGAAATAAAAGCAAAAATAAACAAATGAGACTAATCAAACTTACAACCTTTCTCACGGTTAGTGTGAAGTGTTAGTTGCTCACTCGTATCCGACCCTTGGCAATCCCACGGACTACAGCTCACCAGGCTCCTCTGTCTATGGGGTTTTTCCAGGCAAGAACACCGAAGTAGGTTGCCATTTCCTCTTCCAGGAGATCTTTCCAACCCAGGGATCAAACTCTTGCATTCCTGGCAGTGCAGCAAATGGACACAGGCTGGATTAAAAGCAAAAGCCTACAGTATGCAGTCTACAAGAGACCCACTTCAGGGCGAAGGACACACCAAGACTGAAAGTAGCAGGATGGAAAGAGACACTTCACGCCAACGGAAATGACAAGAAAGTTGAGGCAGCACTAAATACTCATCAGACAAATCCCTTCCAAAACTGCATCAAAAACAAAAGGAAACTTAGGACTAAACCTGACCTAGGAGGTGAGGGAGACTTACATGCTAAGAACCATAAACATTGATAAAGGAAATTGAAGATGATTCAAAGAAATGGAAAGACATGCCACGCTCTTCGACTTGGAAGAATTAACATGGTTAAAATGGCCATACTACCCAAAGCGATACACAGATTTAATGCAATCCCATTACCCAGGATATTTTTCACACAACTGAAGCAAATAATCCTAAAACTTAGATGGCATCACAAAAGACTCGGAATTGCCAAAGCAAGCCTGAGGAAAATGAACAAAGCAGGAGGCTTAACCCTCCAGACTTCAGACAATATTACCAAGCTACAGTAATCAGAAAAGTGTAGTACTGGCACCAAAACAGACATATGGATCAATGGAACAGAACAGAGAGCCCGGAAATAAATCCATGCATCTACAGTCCATTAATCTTTGACAAAGGAGGCAAGACTATACACTGGAGAAAAGACAGACTCTTCAGCAAATGGTGCTGGGAAAGTTGGCCAGCTGCACATAAATCAAAGAGGTTAGAACACACCCTCACGCTACACACGAAAATAAACTCAACTGGCTTAAAGATTTAAATATAAGACATGACACCATAAAACTCCTACAAGAGAACACATAAGAAAAAACACTCTCTGACATAAATTATACCGATGTTTTCTTAAGTCAGTCTCCCATGGTAACAGAAATAAAAGCAAAAATAAACAAATGAGACTAATCAAACTTACAACCTTTCTCACGGTTAGTGTGAAGTGTTAGTTGCTCACTCGTATCCGACCCTTGGCAATCCCACGGACTACAGCTCACCAGGCTCCTCTGTCTATGGGGTTTTTCCAGGCAAGAACACCGAAGTAGGTTGCCATTTCCTCTTCCAGGAGATCTTTCCAACCCAGGGATCAAACTCTTGCATCTGCTGCATTGGCAGGCAGATTATTTAGCACCAAGCCACTTGGGAAGCCCATGGAAATAGAAAGCAAAAACAAATGGGATCTAATCAAACTTACAATCTTTTGCAAAGCAAAGGAAGTCACAAACAAAATGAAATAATGACCTAGAGACTGGGAGAAAATATTTGCAACCAATGCAACCAACAACTTTTTTTATTTTTAAAATATATAGAGTTCCTACAACTCAGTAACAAAAAACAACCCATTGAAGACATAGAGGTAGCCAATAGGCACAAGAAAAGATGATCAAAATCGCTAATCATTACAAAAATGTAAATCATAACCAAAAGGTACCATCACACACCAGTCAGAACGGTCATTATTTAAAAATCCACAAATAACAAATGCTGGAGAGGATAAGGAGAAAAAGGAACCCTCCTATATTGTTGCTGGGAATGTACACTAATGTAGCCACTATGGAAAACAGTATGGAGGTTCCTCAAAAAATTAAAAATAGAGTTGCCATATGATCCAGCAATTCCATTCCTGGGCATATATCAGCACCAAACTTATAATTTAAAAAATTCCATGCACTTCCATATTCATAAAGCACTATTTACAATAACTAAGACATGAAAGCAACCTAAATGTCCCCAGGCAGATGAATGGATAAAGAAGCTGTAGTATGTATGTGTGTACACACACACACACACAGGAATACTACTCAACCGTAAAAAATGAAATAATGCCATTTGCAGCAACACGGATGGGCCTAGAGATTATCATACTAAATAAAGCAAGTCAGAAAAAGACTTTCACTTACATGTGGAATCTAAAGTATGATACAAATGAACTTACTCACAAAACTGACTTACAGATACAGAGAACAGACTTATGGTTGCCAAGGGGGAGAAGGGGTGAGGGAGGGATGGACTGGGAGTTGGAGATAACCAGATATAAACTATTACATATAAAATAGATAGACAATAAGGTCCTACTGTATAGCACAGGAAACTATATTCAATATCCTGTAATAAACCATAATGGAAAAGGAAAAATAAGGATGAAATAAAAATGGAATTACCAAATGAGCCAGCAATTCCACTTTTGGATATATACCCAAAAGAAATGAATTGTACAACACCAGGAATACAGCCAATATTTTACAATAACTATAAATGTAGTATAACCTTTAAAAATTGTGAATCACTCAATTGTATATCTGTAACTAATATGCCATTGTATAACTATAATTCGATAAAATGAAATATTGGATCACACAAAAAGAGAATTGGACGTAGAGTCTTAAAAATATATTTGTAGGGCTTCCCTTGTGGTCCAGTGGGCAAAGATTCCACCTTGCAGTGCAAGGGGCACCAGCTCGATCCCTGGTCCGGGAAGATCCCACATGCCATGGACTGGCTGGACCAATGAGTCCAATCACAAGTCAGTGATGCATGCACCCAGAGCCAGTGCTCTGCAACAAGACAGGCCACTGCAATCGGAGGCCCACACAGGCCAAAGAATAAAAGATGAGGAAAAATAAATTAAAAAAAAAAACAATAAAACAGGACAAAAATTAAAAAAAAAAAAAAAATATATATATATATATATTTGTATATCATGTTCACAGCAGCATTATTCATAATACAACTGGAAGAAACACAAGTGTCGAACAGTGAATGAATAGATAAACAAAGGGTGTACATACAACAACAGAATATTACTCAGTTGTAAAAAGGAAATTTGTCAAATGCTAAAACATGCATGACTCTTGAAGCTATTATACTAAGTAAAATGAGTCAATCAAAAGAAAAAGAAATAAACAGGGCTTCCTTGGTAGCTCAGTGAAGAGTTCGCCTACCAATGCAGGAGACACAAGTTTGATCCCTGCTCTGGGAAGATCCCACATGCTGCGGTGCAACTAAGCCCACGAACAACAACTATGGAGGCTGTGCTGTAGAGCCTTGGAACCTCAACTATTGAGCCCATCTGCCACAGCTATTGAAGCCTGTGTGCCCTAGAGTCTGAGATCCAAAATAAGAAAAGTCATCACAACAAGAAGCCTGCTTACCTCAACTAGAGAGTAGCTCTCACTCCCTGCAACTAGAGAAGAGCCTGCTGCAGTGAAAATCCAGAATGGCCAAAAACAAATAAACAAATAAGTAAAGACAAACACTGAATGATTCCATTTTCTAGGCAGTTGACTACTGTAGTCAACTTCATAGAAACAGAAGATAGCATGGTGGTTGCCAGGGGAAGGGGGAGGGGAGAAGAGGGAGTTGTTATTTAATGGCTTTAGAGTTTCAGTTTCATAAGACGAAGAGTTCTAGAAACTGACTGCATAACAATATGAATGTACTTAATACCACTGAACTGCACACTTAAAAATATGGTTAATATGGTAAACTTTATGTTACGTGACATATTTTACCACAAGTTAGGGAGACTCTCAAAAAACCATTTAGGATTGCTGGGACATCAGTTCATCACTGTGAAAACTGTTAATCATGTGAGGGAAACAAATTTATCCAATTTTCCAACATAGACTATATTTCAGAGTAACCTAACAGACCTCAAGGAAGAGGGAAAGGTATTTTCTACAGAATTTCAGGTGATAAATGAGAAAGAAATTATAGAATTTACAACACCCTCCCTCAACTTCTAATAAAACTACTGATTCAAGCAGCAATTATTACCAGACACTAAAATCATTAGGTAAAAAGACAGGAAACTTTATAAGAAAGGAATCAGAACATCATTAGCCTAAACTCACTGGTCGAGTTTAGCATCATTAAAATTGAGACAATCAAGCACTCTGTGCCTCCCTGAAGGAACCAACTATGAAGAACATAGTACTCCCAGGCCCCAAGACTGAACTCAAGTCTAATCAAGTCTTCACTGTTGACTTCTAGTCTACAGACAACAAATTGGGTATAGAAGAACAAATTTATTGCCTGGGGAAGCAATCAGCCAAACTCAAAATCATCCTGAAAAAATTTCAGGAAGCAGTCAGTCAAACCCAGAATGGTCCTGGAAAATTCTCAAGACACATGAGTTTCTTCAACAAAGTGATGATGTGAAAAACTGGGGTAGGGGCAAGAAAGGCAGTTGCTGGGTGGAGTAGGAAGATTCTAGTTTGAGAAATATTTCAAAGATACAGCAAACAAACACAGCACGTGATCTACATGTGCATCGTGATTGATTCACAAGGAGCTCAGCTGTAAAAAGACAATTTCAATACAAATTAATTTGGTTAGCTGTGATAAAGACATTATAGTTGAAGAAAAGCTTAAGAATAAGAAGAACCTGTCTGACATCTGCCCAACAAGGTCGCCTGGAATGTAAGGGAAGGACCCATCCAGTCACTGCAGAGGAAGGCCCAAGGAGTTCAGACCACTGGAAGAAGTCAAAGGCCCAAGTCCACTGTCCAGCAGTCCCTTCCCTACAGTGGAGCCCAGTCCTGGGCTTGTGGGACCCTCTTGTCCAGCTGCCACTAGAAGAGCATGACACAGAGAAGATGCAGGACGATGTGCCTGCCAGGGATCCTACACCCAGACCTCAGCCTACTCAGACTGTAAAGGGTTGGTGAAGAACGGGGGGATGGGGAAAAACCATGGGCACAGGCATCAGACCTCCACTGGCAAAGGTTCTGCTCACGCGACCCAGAAGAAATGATCTGTCCAGGTCAACTATGCTGGTACAGCCCCCGAGAAAAGGGCCTGGGGGGCCCATATTCCACCTGACTTATCAGGAAGAAAATGAAGATCAGAGGCAACGGACTGTGGCACCATGCTGGCCCCTTCTGGGGGCTGCAACTGAACTCCACCTCCAGCCTCTAGCCCAGCACCCCCAAGGCTCACCTTACTCCCAGTGATTTCCTTGTTCCTCAGATCACTCTGCACCTTCCTATACCTGTTCCTCCTCCTCCTCCAAACTAATTCCTGCAGGGCCAACTCAAATGTCACGTCCACACCACAGGCACCTTCCCGACTCCTGGAACCACAATCAGTCAGTCCCTCACAGAAACTCTGTGCAACTCTGTTTATAGGAGCATTTTAACCCCAGTCCTAGCCTGCTGCCCGCTCCAGTGGCTGGGTAGGGAGCCCTGCCCTTGCTGAGCCACCCTGGACTCCTGGAAGAACAGGGACTTCCTCCCATGGGCACCCCTGCTCTTGACACAGGGTCTCCGTCAGACAGAGGCTGCTTGAAGACAAGTGCAGAGCTCGTTAGGGTACCAGCAGGTGTGTGGGCCCCAGAGGCTCTGGCTTAAGGAGGCTTGGTGAGGGTGTAGGCTTGGCTAAGTGTGAAAAGAGTCCCCTGAAGAAGGAACACGAGCCTTCTGGAGGCCTCCTTTCCTCAAAAGGACCTTGCCTGAAGAAAAGCTTAAGAATAAGAAGAACCTGTCTGACATCTGCCCAACAAGGTCGCCTGGAATGTAAGGGAAGGACCCATCCAGTCACTGCAGAGGAAGGCCCAAGGAGTTCAGACCACTGGAAGAAGTCAAAGGCCCAAGTCCACTGTCCAGCAGTCCCTTCCCTACAGTGGAGCCCAGTCCTGGGCTTGTGGGACCCTCTTGTCCAGCTGCCACTAGAAGAGCATGACACAGAGAAGATGCAGGACGATGTGCCTGCCAGGGATCCTACACCCAGACCTCAGCCTACTCAGACTGTAAAGGGTTGGTGAAGAACGGGGGGATGGGGAAAAACCATGGGCACAGGCATCAGACCTCCACTGGCAAAGGTTCTGCTCACGCGACCCAGAAGAAATGATCTGTCCAGGTCAACTATGCTGGTACAGCCCCCGAGAAAAGGGCCTGGGGGGCCCATATTCCACCTGACTTATCAGGAAGAAAATGAAGATCAGAGGCAACGGACTGTGGCACCATGCTGGCCCCTTCTGGGGGCTGCAACTGAACTCCACCTCCAGCCTCTAGCCCAGCACCCCCAAGGCTCACCTTACTCCCAGTGATTTCCTTGTTCCTCAGATCACTCTGCACCTTCCTATACCTGTTCCTCCTCCTCCTCCAAACTAATTCCTGCAGGGCCAACTCAAATGTCACGTCCACACCACAGGCACCTTCCCGACTCCTGGAACCACAATCAGTCAGTCCCTCACAGAAACTCTGTGCAACTCTGTTTATAGGAGCATTTTAACCCCAGTCCTAGCCTGCTGCCCGCTCCAGTGGCTGGGTAGGGAGCCCTGCCCTTGCTGAGCCACCCTGGACTCCTGGAAGAACAGGGACTTCCTCCCATGGGCACCCCTGCTCTTGACACAGGGTCTCCGTCAGACAGAGGCTGCTTGGAAGACAAGTGCAGAGCTCGTTAGGGTACCAGCAGGTGTGTGGGCCCCAGAGGCTCTGGCTTAAGGAGGCTTGGTGAGGGTGTAGGCTTGGCTAAGTGTGAAAAGAGTCACCTGAAGAAGGAACACGAGCCTTCTGGAGGCCTCCTTTCTCAGAGGACCTTGCTGATAGAGATACCACGGACACGCAGGGTGCCAAAGGGTGTTTCCACCATGGAGTGCCTTAAGACACACACACACACTCATCAGGATCTCATCAAGTATAACCAGGAATTGGAATGAGAGATAAGGACAGTGACTTTCTCGGTAGTGAGAACAGAGATGAAAGGAGGAGGCCCTGAAGTCTTTGCCTGGGGCCCACATTTCAGTCTACTCTCCTTCCTTCCACATCCACCCTCCTACTGTTCCTGCTACAGCTTCCCCAGAGGGATTCTGCAAAAAAACAGCTATGTCCACTGTGGGCACAACGACCTGGTAAAGAAAGCGTTCTCAAACATACAGTCTGACGTGCCAGGCAGTAAACCATCTATATCACTGCCCCTGAGTTCTCTGGGCACATGAAAGGACTACACTGACAGTGGCCAGAGACCTGGGGGCCATTCGGCAGAGACCTCCTCCTGGCCAGACAACAGGCCCTGACAGCCCTGTGGAGTGGGAGCAGAGTGTGCACAGATACTCGTTAGATTGTCAGGGCCTCCCCTCAGTGGCAGGCAGGGTGCTTAAGCACTGCACATCTGGGTGGGTGGCTAGCCAGCAAGCCTGCTTCCTCTGCCAGGACCTCTGACGATGCTCCGCCACCGTCCCACATCAATGAGCCAGGCGGGATCCTGGTGAACCCGGGAGCAGACAAGTGCCCCAGAGAGGACGGGGGGTCTGCTCACCAGCCCCTCGGTCTCCTCCGATATCCTCTGGAAATGTGCGGCCATGGCCATGTAGTCTCGCATCTGCTTGTGACACTCCAGACACTTGATGCTGTGCCGGATGAGCCTCACGGGGTCCGGATAGAGCGGCAGTGCTGGAAGCGGGGGGCTGGCACTGCTGGAAGCTGGGCTGGGCTTGGAGGGAGACAGGGGTGCCGGGGCTGCGGGTGCCATGGAGTTCCCAGGGGTGGACACAAACATTTGATCCGCGGAGATGGGTTTCACAAGCAACTGGGAGCACTGCATGACGAGCCCCTTGCTCTTGTGGTCGCGGGCGTGCCGGAGCAGGCTGCACTTGTTGAAGAAAAGCAGCGTCTGAGAGCACAGCGTGCACAGCACCTCTATGTGGACGCTCCGCCGGCCGTAGTGCTGGCTCAGGCTCTTCTCTAAGGCAAACGCGTCCCCGCACTCCAAGCAGCAGTACCCACTGGCCGGCACGTGGATCCTGCTGTCTGCAGGCGGGCTAAGGTTTGGCGCATAGAGAGGCACAGGGTTGGAGCTATGGAGGACCTTGTTGAAGACCTCCACGACCAGCGGGGCGGCCTTCTTCACCTGGTGGACCAGGGGCACCGACATCTGCGTGGGCTGCGGCTGGTTCCGCCTCTGTGCTGAGGACTTGGCTGTCACCGATGCGGCCACACTGTGGGGGACCAGGTTCAGGTTGGCCAGGTGCACAGCCTTAGGCAGGAGGTTGGCGGGAGCTGGGGTGGAGGCCAGCAGCGCTGGGCTCAGCTGTGGCTTCCTGCTGGCCTGTGAGCCCGAAGCGGCTCCCTTTGGGCCCCGGGCCCCAGGGCCGCAACAAGAAGACGAAGCTTCGCTGGCTTTTGCTGCACTCTCCTCCCCTTTCCGATCACCCTGGGGGCTCCCGGGATGTGCCCCCACCTCAGGAAATGGCTCTGCTCCAGATAGGGTGGTGGCCTCATCCTCTGGTGCCTCACTCGGGGCCTCAGCAGTAGCACTTCCAAGCGGTGAGCCAATGGGGGACTTACTGGGGTCGTCAGGGTCTGGCGGACCGGATTCTGGTGAACCCGGGAGCAGACAAGTGCCCCAGAGAGGACGGGGTCTGCTCACCAGCCCCTCGGTCTCCTCCGATATCCTCTGAAATGTCGGCCAGGGCCATGTAGTCTCGCATCTGCTTGTGACACTCCAGACACTTGATGCTGTGCCGGATGAGCCTCACGGGGTCCGGATAGAGCGGCAGTGCTGGAAGCGGGGGGCTGGCACTGCTGGAAGCTGGGCTGGGCTTGGAGGGAGACAGGGGTGCCGGGGCTGCGGGTGCCATGGAGTTCCCAGGGGTGGACACAAACATTTGATCCGCGGAGATGGGTTTCACAAGCAACTGGGAGCACTGCATGACGAGCCCCTTGCTCTTGTGGTCGCGGGCGTGCCGGAGCAGGCTGCACTTGTTGAAGAAAAGCAGCGTCTGAGAGCACAGCGTGCACAGCACCTCTATGTGGACGCTCCGCCGGCCGTAGTGCTGGCTCAGGCTCTTCTCTAAGGCAAACGCGTCCCCGCACTCCAAGCAGCAGTACCCACTGGCCGGCACGTGGATCCTGCTGTCTGCAGGCGGGCTAAGGTTTGGCGCATAGAGAGGCACAGGGTTGGAGCTATGGAGGACCTTGTTGAAGACCTCCACGACCAGCGGGGCGGCCTTCTTCACCTGGTGGACCAGGGGCACCGACATCTGCGTGGGCTGCGGCTGGTTCCGCCTCTGTGCTGAGGACTTGGCTGTCACCGATGCGGCCACACTGTGGGGGACCAGGTTCAGGTTGGCCAGGTGCACAGCCTTAGGCAGGAGGTTGGCGGGAGCTGGGGTGGAGGCCAGCAGCGCTGGGCTCAGCTGTGGCTTCCTGCTGGCCTGTGAGCCCGAAGCGGCTCCCTTTGGGCCCCGGGCCCCAGGGCCGCAACAAGAAGACGAAGCTTCGCTGGCTTTTGCTGCACTCTCCTCCCCTTTCCGATCACCCTGGGGGCTCCCGGGATGTGCCCCCACCTCAGGAAATGGCTCTGCTCCAGATAGGGTGGTGGCCTCATCCTCTGGTGCCTCACTCGGGGCCTCAGCAGTAGCACTTCCAAGCGGTGAGCCAATGGGGGACTTACTGGGGTCGTCAGGGTCTGGCAGGATTCTGGTGACGGTCCGTTTGATCTCCCCTGACGACGTCTTAATGGTTTTGATCCTGACTTTGGGGATTGCTGGTGGGGAGCTGGCAGCCACAGAGGGGGAGCCTTTGCTGCTGCTGTCACTGCAAATGCTCCGAGGGCTGTCAGAGGGCTTGATGCTCTTTCTGGAGGTTTCTAGGGGGCTCCGGGGACTCTTTGGTGACTTGGGCATCTTGGGGCTGCCTTTGGAGCCCTCCTTGATGGGTCCTGGGGGATCCTTCATGTGGCTGGGCTGATCCTCCTTGGCGACACCGGCCACTCGTTTAGCCTGCAGGGCCACCAAGGCCGCAACACAGGAGGACAGCTTGGAATGAGCTGGCTTGAGGCGCTGCCTCGGGGGGACAGCCGAGCTGGCGCCGAGCTCCAAGGCCAGCCCTTTGGGCTCTCCGATACTGTTGCCAGGGTGGCTATTGAAGTCCAGGGCGTCCCCAAAGAATCGGCTGGCGTCCAGCTCCTTGTGCGGCTCCACTGCCTTCTGCCCGACTCGCTCCTGCTCCTGCGGACTCCCCAGCGGCAGGGGCTCAGGCTTGGGTTCTTTCTTACAAAAGTGATCAAACATGTGCAGCTCCGGGACCGGAAACTTTGTGAGAGCCTCCAGGACGGGAGCCCCCACTGACCCACATCCAGGAGGGGGTGGGAAGTAACTGTCAGAGTGCTTGGGCTTCATCCCAAACCCGTTGTCTTTAATGGCGTCCTCAGGCTCTGGGCTGGAGATTGGACTGAACTGGTTAAAAGTTGGCAACGGCTCTGACTTGGAGGCCTCCAGCTTGCCAGAGAAGCTCCTGGTACTGTCCCCATTCATGAATGTGGAGTCAAACTTCCCGCAGTTGTGGCTTAGGCCATGGGGGTCTGCAGGCAGGTCTGTGGCCCGGAACCCATTGTGTAGGAGGCTGGGGGTGACGTGGTCTCTGTCTGCCTCAAACGACTCCTGGCGGCTGGTGTTCTTGACGATGACACTCACGGCTGGCACATCTGAGGATGAGCCTGAGTGAGACAAGGACACATTCTCATCCACGCAAAGGCCTGGGGGCTTGAGAGGGCTCTCGTTCTCCTCACTGGGGGTCTGGATAGCCTCCTTGGCATCAAGGCTGGTGGGGTCCGGGATGTCAAAGGCAGCCAGAAGGTCATCAAAGTCTGGGGTCTTCATATCCCCCATGGCTGGACGCTGGCAAGGGATAGGACAGAAGCAGAACAGAGTCAGTGATGGCCAGATCCCGCTGTTCTCCATCCAGCATCGTCTTAAACACAAACCCCACTAACACACACACAGCCAGCACACCCATGCACAGACCCCAATACCGTGGGAAAATAACACCCCAAAGTTCTACCCCGTAGGCTTCCAAAATGCTGGGGACATTGGGGACGAGTGAAGACAGATGTTGCTACATGGTTACATGCCTGGCAGGCTCTGAATACCAAACCTAGAAACTTTTAGTTGGTTGCACAGCCAAAAAGAAAGTATATTCACACTATACTGCCTCAATTTCCCAGGGAAAATCATCTCTTTGTGATCATAAGCACTAGCCGAAAACCACTCAGCCCTAAAAAAATATATGTATGTATGTCTATATATTGCACAGCTTACCACCACCGCCCATTCTCTAGAAAACTTCTGGTTCATATATGAGACTTGAAGGGGCTCAGGCTTGGGTTCTTTCTTACAAAAGTGATCAAACATGTGCAGCTCCGGGACCGGAAACTTTGTGAGAGCCTCCAGGACGGGAGCCCCCACTGACCCACATCCAGGAGGGGGTGGGAAGTAACTGTCAGAGTGCTTGGGCTTCATCCCAAACCCGTTGTCTTTAATGGCGTCCTCAGGCTCTGGGCTGGAGATTGGACTGAACTGGTTAAAAGTTGGCAACGGCTCTGACTTGGAGGCCTCCAGCTTGCCAGAGAAGCTCCTGGTACTGTCCCCATTCATGAATGTGGAGTCAAACTTCCCGCAGTTGTGGCTTAGGCCATGGGGGTCTGCAGGCAGGTCTGTGGCCCGGAACCCATTGTGTAGGAGGCTGGGGGTGACGTGGTCTCTGTCTGCCTCAAACGACTCCTGGCGGCTGGTGTTCTTGACGATGACACTCACGGCTGGCACATCTGAGGATGAGCCTGAGTGAGACAAGGACACATTCTCATCCACGCAAAGGCCTGGGGGCTTGAGAGGGCTCTCGTTCTCCTCACTGGGGGTCTGGATAGCCTCCTTGGCATCAAGGCTGGTGGGGTCCGGGATGTCAAAGGCAGCCAGAAGGTCATCAAAGTCTGGGGTCTTCATATCCCCCATGGCTGGACGCTGGCAAGGGATAGGACAGAAGCAGAACAGAGTCAGTGATGGCCAGATCCCGCTGTTCTCCATCCAGCATCGTCTTAAACACAAACCCCACTAACACACACACAGCCAGCACACCCATGCACAGACCCCAATACCGTGGAAACTAACACCCCAAAGTTCTACCCCCGTAGGCTTCCAAAATGCTGGGGACATTGGGGGACGAGTGAAGACAGATGTTGCTACATGGTTACATGCCTGGCAGGCTCTGAATACCAAACCTAGAAACTTTTAGTTGGTTGCACAGCCAAAAAGAAAGTATATTCACACTATACTGCCTCAATTTCCCAGGGAAAATCATCTCTTTGTGATCATAAGCACTAGCCGAAAACCACTCAGCCCTAAAAAAATATATGTATGTATGTCTATATATTGCACAGCTTACCACCAGCGCCTCCATTCTCTAGAAAACTTCTGGTTCATATATGAGACTTGACTATAAATTATTCTGCTAATTTACTTTGTATAACTTGTTTTTTTGCTGCATGAATTCAATCAAATCCAAAATGATTTACTATTGCCAAGATTTAGGTGATTTCATAAATAAATTCTAGCAAATTATATCATCTAAAGGTGTTTTTCCTCCTCTAGTCAGTATCTGCTCAATTGCTTAATTTTCACCCCAAATCTGTTATTGGTTGGTGAGTGGATCACTAAACCTGAGGGATGGGGGTAACTCCTAAAGAAGTGTCCAGTTATCAAGCTGGCAAGTTTTGAAGCTCTCAATTTTACTTAAAATCTATCTGCTTTCCTCATGCTGTGGAGCAGCAGAGCTACAGAACTACTGCAAAGGAGAAAACCCAAGGCCTTCCATTAGGAAATTACTAAAGCACTCATGCTCAGATGAGACAAGAAGCTGGCTGGTTCAAACCTGCTGAGAAGAGGAAGGAAAACCCCACCACCTCCCTGGCTCAGCCCATAAATTCTGCATCTGCCACAGCATCCCAGAGCCTTATTTCCCTAAATGTCTCCTAGGCCATGTTGGTACTGAAAGCCTCTGGGAATGCAGACCAACACAACTATTTTATAAAGCAGCACAGGGGCTGCAAAGAACCGGAGATGGTGCGAGTCCCTAGGTCCAGGAACCCCACTGCCAGAAAGTTGTCCTGAGAACAGAGATTCACGAAAGCGATATGCAAACGTATACGGTATGATTAAAACAACACCAAAAGGAGACACACAAGGAACCCCAAAGTTCTACCCCCGTAGGCTTCCAAAATGCTGGGGACATTGGGGGACGAGTGAAGACAGATGTTGCTACATGGTTACATGCCTGGCAGGCTCTGAATACCAAACCTAGAAACTTTTAGTTGGTTGCACAGCCAAAAAGAAAGTATATTCACACTATACTGCCTCAATTTCCCAGGGAAAATCATCTCTTTGTGATCATAAGCACTAGCCGAAAACCACTCAGCCCTAAAAAAATATATGTATGTATGTCTATATATTGCACAGCTTACCACCAGCGCCTCCATTCTCTAGAAAACTTCTGGTTCATATATGAGACTTGACTATAAATTATTCTGCTAATTTACTTTGTATAACTTGTTTTTTTGCTGCATGAATTCAATCAAATCCAAAATGATTTACTATTGCCAAGATTTAGGTGATTTCATAAATAAATTCTAGCAAATTATATCATCTAAAGGTGTTTTTCCTCCTCTAGTCAGTATCTGCTCAATTGCTTAATTTTCACCCCAAATCTGTTATTGGTTGGTGAGTGGATCACTAAACCTGAGGGATGGGGGTAACTCCTAAAGAAGTGTCCAGTTATCAAGCTGGCAAGTTTTGAAGCTCTCAATTTTACTTAAAATCTATCTGCTTTCCTCATGCTGTGGAGCAGCAGAGCTACAGAACTACTGCAAAGGAGAAAACCCAAGGCCTTCCATTAGGAAATTACTAAAGCACTCATGCTCAGATGAGACAAGAAGCTGGCTGGTTCAAACCTGCTGAGAAGAGGAAGGAAAACCCCACCACCTCCCTGGCTCAGCCCATAAATTCTGCATCTGCCACAGCATCCCAGAGCCTTATTTCCCTAAATGTCTCCTAGGCCATGTTGGTACTGAAAGCCTCTGGGAATGCAGACCAACACAACTATTTTATAAAGCAGCACAGGGGCTGCAAAGAACCGGAGATGGTGCGAGTCCCTAGGTCCAGGAACCCCACTGCCAGAAAGTTGTCCTGAGAACAGAGATTCACGAAAGCGATATGCAAACGTATACGGTATGATTAAAACAACACCAAAAGGAGACACACAAGGAACCTAAAGGACAAGGACAAGGAGTGGTTAAATAATAGATATACTACATAGTAGTCATTAAAACTCCAATTATGAAACCTAGGGCAACATGGAAAATTACTTACAGTGTTAAATTTTTAAAAAGGCAAATAAAAAAAATAACAGAAAACTAAAACAATACAAAACCAAGTGTGCATTTGAGCTCTTTCACTCAGGCCTGTGGAGCCGGCAGGATGGACAAGTGTTGCGGTCTTCGTACTGCCAGGAAGCTCCGTAGCCACCACCGAGACCAGAAGTGCATGATAAGCAGTACAAGAAAGCCCACCTGGGCACAGCCCTGAAGGCCAGCCCTTTCGGAAGCACTTCTCATGCCAAGGGAATTGTGCTCGGAAAAGTAGGGGTTGAAGCCAAACAGCCAAGTTCTGCCATACGGCAGTGTGTCAGGGTTCAGCTAATCAAGAATGGCAAAAAAATCACAGCCTTTGTACCCAATGATGGTTGCTTGAATTTTATTAAGGAAAATGATGAAGTTCTGGTTGCTGGATTTGGTCTCAAAGGTCATGCTGTTGGTGACATTCCTGGAGTCCGCTTTAAGGTTGTCAAAGTAGCCAATGTCTCTCTTTTGGCTTTGTACAAAGGCAAGAAGGAAAGACCAAGATCATAAGTTTTGATGATGAAAGCGTGATAGTAATAAACTTTCATATAAGAAAAAAAAAGAAAAAACAAAAACTAAGTGTGCATTTGAGCCAAGATTGAAAGAGAAAAGTGTAGGGTGATAGGAATATTGGCGTTTTTTTTTTTTTTAGACTGCTTTAATCATTTTAAAAAGGGAAAATAAAGAAAAAATCCACTAAGAATCACAAGGGAGCAGCTGGCAGAGGTATATATATCACAGTCCCATGGGATCCACAGGCTTGCAGGCTTGGTTTCTTGTGCCACCCCACCAGCCCCAACAAAAACACACCTGCCTTCTTAAGAGTTCTCATGAAACAGACTGCCCCTCCCCCTTCACTGGGAAGATATCTAATTATGGTAGATACTAATAAAGTGAATCTCCAATTATCTTAACTCACTATGTGGTAGCAGAATCACTGAAATGAGACATAAAATTTCCTGACAATACAAGGCTGTTGAGTGGAACTGAAGTGTTGGAGCCCCAAGTGAGCGGAACACACTGGGCAAAGAAACACCTGAGTGATGTGTGCTTTATCTCCAACTCCTCCCCAACCCCTCTTCTGTCTAAGAAAAAAAGACTGAGGAAGAAGGGTGGAACAGACTGGTCTTTACAAGGAGCTAGGAAAAGTACGTGGGGGAGGGGGTAGCAGTGGGTGGGGTGTTCAAGGATTAGAGAGGAGACCATCACATTTACCTCTGAGCCACAAAGATCCTACATGGAAGTCATGTTCTCCCGAGAAACCTCAGGGGTGGGCTGAGAATTGTCAGAGATCAAAACAAAAGTTATCCTTTGCTAGGAAAATCAGAGTTAATAAATGCTATGGCGGGTCTCTATTTAAAACAAACAAACAAAAAGTTTAAAATAGTTTTTATGAAAAACGCTAGAAGAATACTCTAAAATGTTAAAAATCTCTAAAGGTGAAATAATTATTCTTTTAAACGTATTATCAGAAGTTCTGGTTGCTGGATTTGGTCTCAAAGGTCATGCTGTTGGTGACATTCCTGGAGTCCGCTTTAAGGTTGTCAAAGTAGCCAATGTCTCTCTTTTGGCTTTGTACAAAGGCAAGAAGGAAAGACCAAGATCATAAGTTTTGATGATGAAAGCGTGATAGTAATAAACTTTCATATAAGAAAAAAAAAGAAAAAACAAAAACTAAGTGTGCATTTGAGCCAAGATTGAAAGAGAAAAGTGTAGGGTGATAGGAATATTGGCGTTTTTTTTTTTTTTAGACTGCTTTAATCATTTTAAAAAGGGAAAATAAAGAAAAAATCCACTAAGAATCACAAGGGAGCAGCTGGCAGAGGTATATATATCACAGTCCCATGGGATCCACAGGCTTGCAGGCTTGGTTTCTTGTGCCACCCCACCAGCCCCAACAAAAACACACCTGCCTTCTTAAGAGTTCTCATGAAACAGACTGCCCCTCCCCCTTCACTGGGAAGATATCTAATTATGGTAGATACTAATAAAGTGAATCTCCAATTATCTTAACTCACTATGTGGTAGCAGAATCACTGAAATGAGACATAAAATTTCCTGACAATACAAGGCTGTTGAGTGGAACTGAAGTGTTGGAGCCCCAAGTGAGCGGAACACACTGGGCAAAGAAACACCTGAGTGATGTGTGCTTTATCTCCAACTCCTCCCCAACCCCTCTTCTGTCTAAGAAAAAAAGACTGAGGAAGAAGGGTGGAACAGACTGGTCTTTACAAGGAGCTAGGAAAAGTACGTGGGGGAGGGGGTAGCAGTGGGTGGGGTGTTCAAGGATTAGAGAGGAGACCATCACATTTACCTCTGAGCCACAAAGATCCTACATGGAAGTCATGTTCTCCCGAGAAACCTCAGGGGTGGGCTGAGAATTGTCAGAGATCAAAACAAAAGTTATCCTTTGCTAGGAAAATCAGAGTTAATAAATGCTATGGCGGGTCTCTATTTAAAACAAACAAACAAAAAGTTTAAAATAGTTTTTATGAAAAACGCTAGAAGAATACTCTAAAATGTTAAAAATCTCTAAAGGTGAAATAATTATTCTTTTTTAACTTACATTTCTAAATCTGTTATTCAAACTATTTCAAAGTTTACTGCTTAAGTGATTGTATTACATTATATTTTGAACATAGGAAAAGAAGAAGAAATTAGGCAGGCCAAAAAAATTTGAAGAACTTCTTACAGAGGACTTCAAAAATCATTACAATAAAACTCTTAAAGCATATCTAGCATGACTCAGCAAGGGACTGGCAGCTAGAAACCTGGTGAAAGAGCTTAATTAAGATTAAAAGTGTACTCAGAATAGTAAGCTTCAGCATACACCAGTGTCTGCAAACTGCTGCAAGAACAGACCAGAAGGCTGCCCGCCTGCCTGCCTGCCTACTGGCCCTGCCCTGCCCTGCCTTGCCTTTGCCTTGCCTTGACTGGGGGCAGTCCGCAGGCCCCAAATCCACAGATGCCAGTCCAGGGTCCACCTGCAGAGCGCCCAGCAGGGTTCACCCTGAAGCACCTGAACAAGCCAGATGCAGGCCTGGTGAGCTCACCCCCGGGGATCTAGAGCAGCCCAGTCAGCAGGCAAGGCAGGCTTCCTGGTGCTCCAGGGCCCAGGCTAAGAGCCAATCTCCCTGCAAGGTAAGATGGTGGAACTGCATATAAGCCTCTTAAGGGTAAAGAACAACTTCAGTATTGGCAGACTGACACAGTGTCCTCTCAGGATAACTTTCTATGCAGGGAAGATCTGGAAACTTAAAAAGAAAAATTAAAGTGAATATAAATTCCCAGCTTTCATTACAGAGTCTACTAGATGCCCAGGACATTTTGCCAGTTAAGTAAACACGTCAGCTAGGTGAGAAAGAGAGGACACCTTAATTTTGAAAGGGCCTCATCAGGCCTAATTAACCTAAAAAGACTCTTTGTAAGGATAAAAGTAATATAGTTATGGCAGAAATAGTAGGCAGCATTTCTAATACCAAAATTCCACCAAAAAAACAACAAACTGAATTCCCCCTTGTTGTGTGTTTGTCTCTTTGATTTGTTTATGATGAGCAAAAGTTTAAAATAGTTTTTATGAAAAACGCTAGAAGAATACTCTAAAATGTTAAAAATCTCTAAAGGTGAAATAATTATTCTTTTTTAACTTACATTTCTAAATCTGTTATTCAAACTATTTCAAAGTTTACTGCTTAAGTGATTGTATTACATTATATTTTGAACATAGGAAAAGAAGAAGAAATTAGGCAGGCCAAAAAAATTTGAAGAACTTCTTACAGAGGACTTCAAAAATCATTACAATAAAACTCTTAAAGCATATCTAGCATGACTCAGCAAGGGACTGGCAGCTAGAAACCTGGTGAAAGAGCTTAATTAAGATTAAAAGTGTACTCAGAATAGTAAGCTTCAGCATACACCAGTGTCTGCAAACTGCTGCAAGAACAGACCAGAAGGCTGCCCGCCTGCCTGCCTGCCTACTGGCCCTGCCCTGCCCTGCCTTGCCTTTGCCTTGCCTTGACTGGGGGCAGTCCGCAGGCCCCAAATCCACAGATGCCAGTCCAGGGTCCACCTGCAGAGCGCCCAGCAGGGTTCACCCTGAAGCACCTGAACAAGCCAGATGCAGGCCTGGTGAGCTCACCCCGGTGATCTAGAGCAGCCCAGTCAGCAGGCAAGGCAGGCTTCCTGGTGCTCCAGGGCCCAGGCTAAGAGCCAATCTCCCTGCAAGGTAAGATGGTGGAACTGCATATAAGCCTCTTAAGGGTAAAGAACAACTTCAGTATTGGCAGACTGACACAGTGTCCTCTCAGGATAACTTTCTATGCAGGGAAGATCTGGAAACTTAAAAAGAAAAATTAAAGTGAATATAAATTCCCAGCTTTCATTACAGAGTCTACTAGATGCCCAGGACATTTTGCCAGTTAAGTAAACACGTCAGCTAGGTGAGAAAGAGAGGACACCTTAATTTTGAAAGGGCCTCATCAGGCCTAATTAACCTAAAAAGACTCTTTGTAAGGATAAAAGTAATATAGTTATGGCAGAAATAGTAGGCAGCATTTCTAATACCAAAATTCCACCAAAAAAACAACAAACTGAATTCCCCCTTGTTGTGTGTTTGTCTCTTTGATTTGTTTATGATGAGCCACGAACAACGGTGTTGTTTTAACATAGACCAGTCCTGGCCTGGAGACTGATGATGTCGTCAAGTGCCTGGAATGGGGGTTCCCAGCCCACAGGCAGCCTGACTTCACGTCCATGAATGTGCTTCCAGCGACCAGCCATCAGAAACATTACTGGTGGGACTACCCTGGTGGCAAAACAGATAAGAACCCACCCGCCAAGGCAGGGTTTGACCCCTTATCTGGGAAGATTCCACCAGCCAAAGGGCAACTAAGTCCATGCGGCACACCTACACAGCCTGCGCTCTAGGATCCAGGAGTTGCAACTACTGAAGTCTGTGCATCCTGTACTCTGCAACAAGAGAAGCCACTGCAATGAGAGGCCCGGGCACGGCAACTAGAGAAAGCCAGCACAGCAACAAAGGCCCAGTACAGCCAAAAATCAATTAGTTAAAAAATAATAATAATAAAAAAACCTACTGAAAAAAAAAAACCCTACTGAATGACAGACCATGAAAAAATTAATTTGAAAAGGAGGTATCATATTTAAAATGCTTTGAGAACTAATAGTCTAGCAGAAGAAAACGCATTAGGCTGTAAGATTCATGAGGGAAGAGGCTTATCTGTCTCATCCACCACTACATTCCCCATTAGGCACTCAATAAATATTTGTTGAAGCAATTAAATGAAACCTTCAAGATGGCAAATGGCCTAAAAGCTGTTCCAGAAATCAAAATGCAAAATTAAAAGACAAGTTCTCAGGAGGCTGTATGAATAGGCAAAATCATGGCAAAGGAGCCTCAGCGAAGGCAAATATGAAGGAACACTTAGGGAAAAGCAGTTTGAATTATACTTTTAGAATAATGGGTTCTGAACGTACCACAGTTGGAAAAGAGCCTGAGAAATGAGACTGAGTAGATGGAAGAGCTTTCTAATGAAAGCCTAAAAGTTAGTGAAAGTCACTCAGTCTGTCCAACTCTTTGCAACCCTTGGATGAGCCAAGGAATTCTCCAAGTATATTGAAGTAGGTAGCCTTTCCCTTCTCCAGGGGATCTTTTTATCTATTTATTTATTTATTTATTTTCCCCATCATGCCCCTTTTATTTATATTTATTTTCATCCATCTTTTTATTCTTTGGCATGTGTGGGCCTCCCATTGCAGTGGCCTCTCCCACTGAAGAGTACCGCCTCTGGAGTATGTGCACCGGTCCAGCTGCTCCATGGCACATGGGATCTTCCCAGGCCAGGGATCGAACCAGTGCCCCTTGCACTGCAAGACAAACTCTTTATCCACTAGACCACCAGGGAAGCCCCTTCAGGGGATCTTCCCAAACCCAAGGATCAAGCCCAGGTCTCCAGCACTGCTTACCAGCTAAGCCACCAAGATCAGAGCTTTGTTTTATTCTGGTGATATGAAGACATAGGGGAAAGGGCCATAACTGAAGAATAGGTTGTTCATCCAACCTCAAACGCTCAACAGTAGAGGGCAATGTCTTTTTTTTTAATTATTTAATTTTATTTTTTAAAAATTTACAGAGTTTTGTTGTTCACAGACATGTATGTTCCCATATCAGTCATATGCATATCCCTGGCACCCTCCCCCCTCCCAGTCCCCCCCATCCCACCCCTCCAGGCCATTGCACCCCGCCCCTGCAGGATCTCCTATTCCCGCAGCGCAAAGAGGGCAATGTCTTTTAAGTGTGAAGTAAATATATAGACCCACAGCAACTTAATCCATTAGTCAGAAAGTAAGCTAAAAATTGTTAAAGGTAAAACACATAAATGTAGTAACAGCCACATTTATTCAAATCTAGAAAAAGAAAGTTTTACTGTCTCTGAGAAACTAAGAACCAGGAACTGTCCCTAAACCCATGCGCTTTCTTTTCTTCAGCTTTGAAGCCCCTGAATTTCAAATAATTTGGTGGCCTGTTTTTCTTAACAATATTAAGTTCAGCAGTGACAGATTAATGAAGTTCAGTAACAGGACATCAAAAGGGGAGAGGCACTCCAAATCTAAGAAAAGTCTGATCTCTATTCAGTACAGTCTGTTTAATGAAACAAAGAAACAACATCGCAGATTTATAGAACAATGGAAGTGAAAGACCACATGATCTAGGGAACACTGGGCCGTGAGTGCACAGAGTCCAGTCATCCTGCATCTCCTTGCTTATTGAGTGAAGACCAAAGGGAAGGATGAATCCATGTGTTTTACAACCTGCAGGTGGCCTCTTTACCTGCTCCCTACATGATCAAATGTGGCATAAATATTGACACCACCTATGCTCAATTACTGGTATGAACAGTTGAGGGTTTAAAACTGGATAAATAAAAGTTACCTTCAGCTTTCTATTTTAGAAGGAGCATCCCAGGGCTTGCTAAAGCAAAAAATAACGTAAGCTGTATGCCACAGAGACAGAGAGAGAGAGAGAGAGAGGGGGAGAGGGAGAGAGAGAAGGAGAGGAAGAGGGAGGGAGGGATTAGTTAGCAGATGCTAAGAAAGCACTTGAGTTGGGTCCCAGGTGAGATGACTTCTGAACCAAGATGGAAGTTGGACAAGGGGAAAGAGAGTGAGCAAGCAAGAACTAGAGCAAGCTACTGCTCCCATGACTTGCAGGAACATCAGGCTCGTTCAGAAACATCAGAAAGAAACACTGTTGCTGTGGGTGCTAGAGACCCAAGCTCAGTGAAACATTATCTGGATCAAAGGAAACAGGAAGATAAAAAAAAAAACAGAGCTTCATGCTCCTGGACCCAGACTGAAGCCCCAGATTGGGATTAGTAGAGCTAAAAGAATAAGAAATTAGGAGCCACAGAGAACAAGCTTTCAACCATTACCTGTGTGAGGATCTTGGGCAGGCCTTGGCTTAATACATAAAAATAAGCTAACCTTCTGAAGGGTCTCTGAGAACTTGAACAGGCTAGGCTACAGGAGCTGGACAAATTCATCTAGAGCTATCGGATTTCTACATGAAACTTAAGTCCTAAAGAAGACAAGCAGGCTCTCTACCATGTATGTACTACCACCCGCCTGAATACACGCCTGAGGCCTCCTTAAGGTCTAAGTGACCCCAAGTCTCCCAACAGGACATTCTGAGTCAGTCAGTGGCTAATGCTTCATTCCATGGAGCACCTGGTATTCTAATCATCAGCGAAAAATAGCCTGGAGAGATTCTCAGCAGTATACAGGAAAACAGTGCCCTAGCAGACCCAAGAAAAACCAGAGAGCCTTCCAGTTGTCTCTTTGTCTTGTCTGTTCTTTGCCAGGATGGTTGCTGTAAACCACTTATCTTATCCTGGCTCAAAATCCCCATCACCTTCAGAGCAGAGCTCCAACTCTTCCCCAGCAGGCAGAACCCATTCCCAACTGGTCTGTGTCCACCTCTCCAGCCACTTCCCGGGGTACCTTGAAGTCACTGGTGGCTCTCTCTGAGTTCGTTGAGCCTGTGTGTCAGAGTTCCAGCTGTCCCCTTACTGGCCCCAGCGTCAGTCTGCCCGGGAACCCCTCATCCCTGATCTCATGCTCCAGGCCCTCCTCCTGGACACCTTCTCTGAGGCCTCTGCCCTTCTCTTCTTCTGCAGCAGCACTGCCCATAACTGGATAAATAAAAGTTACCTTCAGCTTTCTATTTTAGAAGGAGCATCCCAGGGCTTGCTAAAGCAAAAAATAACGTAAGCTGTATGCCACAGAGACAGAGAGAGAGAGAGAGAGAGGGAGAGAGAGAAGGAGAGGAAGAGGGAGGGAGGGATTAGTTAGCAGATGCTAAGAAAGCACTTGAGTTGGGTCCCAGGTGAGATGACTTCTGAACCAAGATGGAAGTTGGACAAGGGGAAAGAGAGTGAGCAAGCAAGAACTAGAGCAAGCTACTGCTCCCATGACTTGCAGGAACATCAGGCTCGTTCAGAAACATCAGAAAGAAACACTGTTGCTGTGGGTGCTAGAGACCCAAGCTCAGTGAAACATTATCTGGATCAAAGGAAACAGGAAGATAAAAAAAAAAACAGAGCTTCATGCTCCTGGACCCAGACTGAAGCCCCAGATTGGGATTAGTAGAGCTAAAAGAATAAGAAATTAGGAGCCACAGAGAACAAGCTTTCAACCATTACCTGTGTGAGGATCTTGGGCAGGCCTTGGCTTAATACATAAAAATAAGCTAACCTTCTGAAGGGTCTCTGAGAACTTGAACAGGCTAGGCTACAGGAGCTGGACAAATTCATCTAGAGCTATCGGATTTCTACATGAAACTTAAGTCCTAAAGAAGACAAGCAGGCTCTCTACCATGTATGTACTACCACCCGCCTGAATACACGCCTGAGGCCTCCTTAAGGTCTAAGTGACCCCAAGTCTCCCAACAGGACATTCTGAGTCAGTCAGTGGCTAATGCTTCATTCCATGGAGCACCTGGTATTCTAATCATCAGCGAAAAATAGCCTGGAGAGATTCTCAGCAGTATACAGGAAAACAGTGCCCTAGCAGACCCAAGAAAAACCAGAGAGCCTTCCAGTTGTCTCTTTGTCTTGTCTGTTCTTTGCCAGGATGGTTGCTGTAAACCACTTATCTTATCCTGGCTCAAAATCCCCATCACCTTCAGAGCAGAGCTCCAACTCTTCCCCAGCAGGCAGAACCCATTCCCAACTGGTCTGTGTCCACCTCTCCAGCCACTTCCCGGGGTACCTTGAAGTCACTGGTGGCTCTCTCTGAGTTCGTTGAGCCTGTGTGTCAGAGTTCCAGCTGTCCCCTTACTGGCCCCCAGCGTCAGTCTGCCCGGGAACCCCCTCATCCCTGATCTCATGCTCCAGGCCCTCCTCCTGGACACCTTCTCTGAGGCCTCTGCCCTTCTCTTCTTCTGCAGCAGCACTGCCCATGGGAGGCTAGGGTGCTGGGATCCTGACTTTTCTCATGGGTCCATGAGCCAACCTCAATCTGGGGTCATGCCCCTACCTTATGTCTGGGACCTAACACACCTGGTACCCAATGGCACGTGGGCTGTCACTGCCCCCAACCCTCCCAGAACATTTTCCAGAGGCCTCCCCAAACCCTGGCTGGCACACCTGGCCCCGCCTGTCCTGCCCAAGGTGTCCCTTCCCTCCTCCCCACCCCCAGGCCCTTCCATCCTCAACCAAAAATTTCATTTCCCAGGTAGAAACCTGTAGAGCTAGCATTCCAGCAAGACTCACAGGATGTCAGAGCTGAAGCAGACCTCAGGAACGACCTGGTCCACGGATTTCCAAATGCCTGTCTGCAGATCACTGCTGGACCGACTGCAAAACAATAACACAGGGAGTGACTTTACAACAGAATCCCAGGCTCCACTGTGGAAATTCTGAGCTCAGGATGGATCCCTGCATTGGTCTTTAAAGCTCTGGGTTGATTTCAGGGCCTGGGTCTAGTCCAACCTCTTCATTTTATACACAAAGAACTAAGGTTCAGAAAGCGGAAGTTCAGGGCTTCCCTGGTAGCTCAGTGGTAAAGAATTCACCTGCCAATGCAGGAGACACAAGTTCAATCCCTGATCCGGGAAGACACCACATGCTGCAGAGCAACTAAGCCTGTGAGCCACAACTACTGAGTCTGTGCTCTTAGAGCCTCAGAGCCACAACTATGGAGCCCATGTGCTGCAACTATTGAAGCCCATGTGCCCTAGAGCCCGAGTTCCATAACAAGTCACCGCAACAAGATCCCACATGCTGCAGAGCAACTAAGCCCGTGAGCAACAACTATGGAGCCTGTGCTCTAGAGCCTCGGAGCTGCAACTATGGAGCCCATGTGCCGCAACTACTGAAGCCCGTGTGCCCTAGAGCCCAAGTTCTACAAGAGAAGTCACCACAACAAGAAGCCTGCTCACCTCAACTAGAGAGTAACCCTCACTCCCTGCAACTAGAGAAGAGCCTGTGGCAGCAGAGAAAACCCAGAATAGCCAAAAAAAAAAAAAAAAAAAGTGAAAGAGGGACTTCTCCGGTGGCCCAGTGGCTAAGACTCCTGGCTTCCAATGCAGGAGGCCTGAGTTCAAGCCCTGGTCAGACAGCTAGATCCCACATACTGCAACTAAGACCCAGCACAGTCAAATAAATAAATATTAAAAAAAAGAAAAAAAAAAAGAAAGGGGAAGTTCACCCGTCTGATAACTACCAAGACTTCTGGTGGTACTGAGGACACAAAGGGAAGGTCCAGACCCTGTTACTGAGTGCCTTCCCCACCCAGGGCACTGAAACCACTTAGCAGTCACATACCTGTGGGCACCCCCAACAACTCAGGAAGGGGACACAGGCTTCCTAGGCAGGGAAAAGAGGAGGACTCTGACTGTCCTTGTCAGAAGTCACCTCACCTCCCTCGTGCTCCCATCTGTTTCACTGACTCCTCCTCATGCCATAACTTCCTACCTTTATTGTAGCTACTTCAGTAAAATGTTCCCTCTTCTGCTTTTTCATAAGTCCCTCAGCAGGCACTCACTAAATCAAAATGAATCGGTAACCCTCGATTCTAAACTTGGCTTTCTACTTGGAGAGGCATCTCAAGTCTACTGTGACCAAAATCTAACTCTTGATTTCCTCTGACCTCCCTTCTCACCTCAGTAAATGCCAACTTCAGCCTTCTAGTTAGTTGCTCAGGCCAAACCTTGGCCTCCTCCAGTCCTCTCCCTCATACCCTTCACCTAATCCATAACCAAATCCTGTCAACTCTACCTTCAGAAATCCAATCATTTCTTACCACCTCCAACCATCTTCTCCTCTTTCCTGGATTTCCACAAAAACCTGCTGCCTGCTCTCCCTGCCTCTACTGCTACTGCTATTTAGTCATAAGCCAGGTCTAACTCTGTTGCAACTCCATGGACCATAGCCCTTTAGGCTCCTCTGTCCAGAGTGGGATTTCCCAGGCAAGAATACTGGAGTGGGTAGCCATTTCCCTCTCCAGGGGATCATTGCAACCCAGGAATTGAACCCATGTCTCCTGCATTGGCAGGTGGATTCTTTTCACTGAGCCACCCTGCTGGACCGGTGTATCCAATTACAAGCCAGTGCTCTGAAGCACATGTGCCCAGAGTTGGTGCTCTTCAGTGGGAGAGGTCACTGCAATGGGAGGCCCACACATGCCAAAGAATAAAAAGATGCATGAAAATAAATATAAATATAAGCGGCATGGGCTTCCCTGGTGGTCCAGTGGGCAAGGACATCGCCTTGCAGTGCAAGGGGCGCCGGTTTCATCCCTGGCCTGGGAAGATCCTACATGCCGCGGAGCAGCTGGACCCATGTGTCCAAAGAACAAAGATGGATGAAAATAGATAAATGAAAGACCAACAGAAGTGGCCTGCCCGCCCCTCCCCGCCCCCTCCCCCCAAAAAAGAGGCACGATGGGGAAAAGAAAAAAAGACCCTTTACTGGTAGACAGTGCTTACTGGCTGCTGTCCCCACAATAAAATCATCCATCCTGAGGATGGGATCAGTGTGATGCCAGTGGAGGGGGAAGACTGGCTCTGATTTGATGAGGACATGTGGTGGTTTGGAGTCTTAAGAAAATAGGAGACAACTCTGTGACTACACCCAAAACCACCAAACTCAGGCACTTTATGTGGAGGAACTGTATGTCATGTGGATCACACCTCAGTAAAGCTGTTAGATTTTTAGAAAAGACAGAGAGGAGGATAGAACTGAAAGAAGTGAGGTTGTAAAGGACTGATAGCCCTGCCTGCGATGATACCAGTAGAAATGACACAATAGGCAACAAAGTTGAAGCAAAGCTAAGAACTGAGATAAAAGCGGAGACTTTGTAACCAGTACCCTTTTTCCTTTCATTACTTGAAACAGATCTCAGCTCCAGGGCATGCACTTTGTTAAAAGGGAACAGGACCCAGAGACTGAGTAAAAAGGAAGACAGGACTTCCCTTGCTCACACCCCATCCTGAGGAGTCCCCACTCACTGAACTTTGTAAAAGTATCATCTCTTGGCAGTAGGGACCCTGCAAACCTAGGCAAGAAGCCTCAGACCTACTAGGAACAAAGCATTCACTCCCTGAACAAAAGGGCACCAAAAAAGGAACAGTGGTCATTCCCTAGGATCACTCTTGCCCCTCGCTCTGTACCCACGGTGGCTCTGTGCATGGCACCAATCTTTTATACCATGGGAAAGCAGAGTCCCCAGATTAAAAGGCTAGGGTTGGGGGCGGGGGGCAACATGCTATCAGTACTGGGGTATCTCTGCAGCTCCCTTAGACCACCAAGGAGTTCAGGAGTCAGAGGGCCAAGGGCCTTTCACGGTTGCCTCTCCCAGGTGCTCTGACCCTCCATGTCCTTTCCTCACAGCTCCACACATATACTCTTATCCTTCTCTTCCCTCTCTCTCTCCCTCCAACTTCTTCCTCCATGAACCTCTATTCCTCCGTCCCTTTCTCTCTTCCCCACTCCTCTCTTCCTCACACTTTATTACCCCCTTTCTCCTCCCTCTCCTGATCTGAGTGGGCTCTTCCACACGGCTGGTCAGACCCCAGGACAGGCAGCGTCCTGTGAGAAGGCAAGGCCCCAGTCAAGATAGCTTTTCACCAACAGCCTGGCGTGGCACTAGACCTGACACCAGGTGTCCACACGTGTGCCCACTGCATATGTCCCTGGTTGGCCAAGGGAATGACAGAGAATAATGTATTCAGAGGACATCCCTATGTGCCCTTCACCATCAGATAAAATGGAATATGAAATGTCCTTATCTTTTAAAGATAGCATCTGTAAAATGTTTACTGATAAAATGATGTGATATTTGGGATTTACTTCAAAGTAACACAGGGCAGGAGGAAGAGGGCAGGGAGGGCATAGATGAGACAAGAGCAGCCATGATTGAAATGGATTGAGGGTACATTTGTAACCAGTACCCTTTTCCTTTCATTACTTGAAACAGATCTCAGCTCCAGGGCATGCACTTTGTTAAAAGGAACAGGACCCAGAGACTGAGTAAAAAGGAAGACAGGACTTCCCTTGCTCACACCCCATCCTGAGGAGTCCCCACTCACTGAACTTTGTAAAAGTATCATCTCTTGGCAGTAGGGACCCTGCAAACCTAGGCAAGAAGCCTCAGACCTACTAGGAACAAAGCATTCACTCCCTGAACAAAAGGGCACCAAAAAAGGAACAGTGGTCATTCCCTAGGATCACTCTTGCCCCTCGCTCTGTACCCACGGTGGCTCTGTGCATGGCACCAATCTTTTATACCATGGGAAAGCAGAGTCCCCAGATTAAAAGGCTAGGGTTGGGGGCGGGGGGCAACATGCTATCAGTACTGGGGTATCTCTGCAGCTCCCTTAGACCACCAAGGAGTTCAGGAGTCAGAGGGCCAAGGGCCTTTCACGGTTGCCTCTCCCAGGTGCTCTGACCCTCCATGTCCTTTCCTCACAGCTCCACACATATACTCTTATCCTTCTCTTCCCTCTCTCTCTCCCTCCAACTTCTTCCTCCATGAACCTCTATTCCTCCGTCCCTTTCTCTCTTCCCACTCCTCTCTTCCTCACACTTTATTACCCCCTTTCTCCTCCCTCTCCTGATCTGAGTGGGCTCTTCCACACGGCTGGTCAGACCCCAGGACAGGCAGCGTCCTGTGAGAAGGCAAGGCCCCAGTCAAGATAGCTTTTCACCAACAGCCTGGCGTGGCACTAGACCTGACACCAGGTGTCCACACGTGTGCCCACTGCATATGTCCCTGGTTGGCCAAGGGAATGACAGAGAATAATGTATTCAGAGGACATCCCTATGTGCCCTTCACCATCAGATAAAATGGAATATGAAATGTCCTTATCTTTTAAAGATAGCATCTGTAAAATGTTTACTGATAAAATGATGTGATATTTGGGATTTACTTCAAAGTAACACAGGGCAGGAGGAAGAGGGCAGGGAGGGCATAGATGAGACAAGAGCAGCCATGGATTGATAACTGTTGGACCTGCGTGAGGGGTACATGGGGTTTTTTCATGTTGTTTTCTCTGGATATGCACATTTTGGCATACAAGGGACCAAACTCTTGGATAGTGGACTCTGTGGGGACAACTAGCTAACCAAAAAAATAAACACAAACAAACAAAACAGATAGCCTCAAGGTGAGAATGTGGTGGAGATATTGGAATCCTTATGAATCACTGGTGGGAATGTTATGCAAACACAGTGGATCTGACACTTCCACTTCTAGGCATACACCCAAAATAACTGAAAGGGATCTCAAAAAAGTGCTTGCATATCTATGTTCATAGCAACATTATTCACAATATCCCAAATGTCAAACAAACAAACAAGTATTCTACCAATGGACGAACAGATAAACAAAGTATGATAAAAACATAAAAGGGGGGCTTCCCTGGTGGTCCAGTGGGTAAGGACACCGCCTTGCAGAGCAAGGGGCGCCGGTTTGATCCCTGGCCTGGGAAGATCCCGTGTGCCATGGAGCGGCTGGACTGATGTGTCCAACTACTGAGCCAGAGCTCTGAAGCACATGCGCCTAGAGCCGGTGCTCTGTGACAAGAGAGGCCACTGCGATGGGAGGTCCACACAGGCCAAAGAACAAAGATAAATAAATGAAAGATCAATAGAAGTGGCAAAAAAAAGAAAAAAACCATAAAAGGCAATACAATTAGGTCATAAAAAGAAAATTTTGATACCACAGATAACTGTAAAGACAACATGCTAAATTAAATAAGCCAGATATGAAAAGACAAATATTGTGTGATTCCATTTAACATGAGGTACCTAGAGCAGTCAGATTCCTAGAAACGTGCAGAACAGTGGTTACCAGGGGACAAGGGGAGAAAGGACTAGGGGCTATGAATTAACGGGTACCGAGTTTCAGTTTGGGATGATGAACAGGTTCTAGAGATGGATGGTGCTGATTGTTATGTGAATGTCCTTGTTGCCACTGAATTGTACACTTTTAAATGGTTAAAACGGTGTAAACCAACTGTACTTCAACAAAAATAATAACAAAAACACGCCAAAAAAAATTGTAGGACTCCTCTTTAAAACTGGTTAAAGTGGTCAATTATTTTATGTATGTTTCACCACAACTTTTAGAAGTAATATAATAGACACCAAAGAACATTATAAAAATCACTGTGGCCTCACTCTCAGCTCTTCGAGGCTGACTCTGGTCGGCGTGGACATCATACCTATGTGAGGCTCTCAAAACAAGGGCGTGGTGGGTATCGCTGGGAGTGCAGAGCTGTGGAGAAAGGAACAGCTTCTACCTAGGCACATGGTCTAGTTTCCAAACACCACCTATGGAAAGAAGAAGAAAATGTCTTTCAATAGGCTTGAAGGCAAGTGTTTAAGTAAGTTCAAATGATAAGGTTTAGGTCAGACCCCAAGAAAAATCTCCAAACATAATTCAAAACAGGCTTCAGATGTAGTCCAAGATAAAACCCTCCTCAGTCCCAGAAGGGCTTCCCTGGGGGCGCAGTAGTAAAGAATCCACCTGTCAATGCAGAAGACACAAATTTAATCCTTGGCTTGGGAAGATCTCTTGGAGAATGAAATGGCAAACTGGTCCAGTATTCTTGCCTGAGAAATCCCATGGGACAGAAGAGTGGGCAGGTTACAGTCCATGGGGTCGCAAAGACTTGGACACGACTGAGTGACCGAATAACAACAGTAACAATAGCCCCAGGTCCTCTCCATTTCGCCTATTACAGTGTGGTGGTTCGGGGTCCAGATTACCTGGTTCAAATCCCAGTTCTGATACTTACTAGCCTTGGGCAGCTCTTTGCATCTCTGTGTCTCAGTTTCCCCATATGTAAAATGGAGATTACAGGGGTTAAATAAGGTAGTATTTGTAAAGCTCTTACAGCACTCTCTTAAACATCGCAAATACATGTGTTTGTTAGGTATTTTGCCACCAACGTTAGGGGCCGGCTGGCAAGCTTTTCCTCATAATCTGCCAGAGTGCCCCTACAGACTACCAAATTCCTAAACATCAGGCTTCCCGGACACATACACACAGCAGACAGACAGGGCACGTAAAGGCCGGTTACCCCTCATCACAGCTTACCCTCAGGAGGGTCACAGAAGCAGATGGCAGACACTGGAGTCTCTCGGGTTACTCAGTCTCTGTTGCCCAGTAACACAGTCTGGCTGCAGAGAGGGACTCACAAACTTGAGCATCAGGATCCACTAACCCAAGCTGGCTGGTTCTCTCAGGTCACCCTACCTCATACACACGCGTGGATTTATAGGAGCTTTATCATTTATGAAACATGACTGCCAATTCACAAGGAAATCACCAGCTGAGTGGCAGAACTGAGACTTGTATTCAGGCTCCCTTGTACCTCCAAGGACCAGACTGGCCTTCCACTAGGGGACTCTGAACCAGGAGGCCTAACTTCACACTGCAGTTTCCCAACCTCCTCGTCTTCCCAAGGCACTACTGCATATGGCACGTATGTTCCTCCACCTGGTATTGAGACATTCACTATAGCCCTTGCCATAATTATGACACACCTTAGGGAGTCATAAGACCGAGGTTAGAAAACAATGCACTAGAACACTGCTCTAGATTAGAGGCTCTTCCAACACCAGAAAGATTAGGAACTGTCAAAGCCCAAGAGATTCTAGGAAACTATTACATTTAAGCTGCTAACTCTACAAGCAGGAAAAAAAGGCCCAGAGAGGTGAGGTAGTCAAATGAGATAAAGGACATAAACTGAAAAGGGTTTTATTACTGTGGAAGACTGCTGTTATTCCTGGCAAGGCCACCAGCCCTGCCTAAGCTTCCCAGAGGGCCTGAAGGTTCCTATTCAGTTACCATTCAAATCTCTCCAAACACCCAGCATAAAGCTTATTAACCCTGAGACCAGTGATTCTGGCCCTGGAAGCACACGAGAAATACCCAGGAGGCAATGCTAACACCTAACCCCACCTCAGACCAACTAAATCGGAATCTTTAGGAGTGGGGCTGAGCATTTTTTAGAGAACAACCCAAAGGACTGACATTGTCTAGGGCTGAGAACCACTGTCTTTAGACCAAAGCACAGTTCAGGGACCACTGACCTCCAAAATCACCCTGTAAGCTCATTAATAATGCGGACTTCTGGGTCTACCTGGAGACTGACTCAGTGAGAAGGAAGAGGGTCTTAGGAGCCTGAGGCAGGGACAGTCACCCAGTAGCTGGAGAACCTCCACCCAGGCACCGAGTGAGTTCTGGAAGCCAAAACTGTGCTCCCGCGGATCCTGCAGTCCTGATGGCCTCAGCAGCTGGCCTGGCAAAGGTTCCCAGAGGATTCAGATTCTGGTGCCCACTCTAAGCTGAGGGCCCCTGCAGAAGCCCCGTGGCTCCAGCAGCTGCGGCCAACCTTTCAGGAAGAAAGGTGGAGTCCGTCGTGGCTCTGCACAGCTACCCCGGCTGCCCACCTACTCAGAGCTAAGGCGCAGCCCTCCTTGAGGATCTCTAAGCCCAGTGGGACTACCCTGGTCTCCTTCCCATACTTCCCTCCTTCTATCTCCAGTTTTCCTCTCCACTCTGATGGTTCTTCCCTCAGGGGCCCCTCTCTCATTCCTTCAGAGCTCTGTTCAAATATCCTTTCTCAAAAGCCTTCCCTATTGAAAGTGGAAAATGTGCCTCCCCACCAAGCCTCTGCATCCCTGCTTTGTTTTTCTCTGTAATACCTTTCACCATCTCTCCCTCTTCACTTTATTTGTTTACTACCTATAAGTCCTCCCACCCAAGATCACGAGCTCCATGAAGTTAAGATTTTGTTTATTTCCTTCCATGTTATCATCTCAGTGCGCACAGTCCCTGACACAGTGCAGGCACTCAAATATTTATTCTAGGAATTAATTCATCAGAAACACCAATCTCAAAACATACCTTGTACCAAAAGATCATCAAGAAGCTGATTATACAGAAATCACTTCTTCACTCACCTCATCTTGGCAGAAGCCTTTTGAAAAGCAGGCTAGAAGCCTAATGAAACAGAAACCATTTAGAAATAAGGATTTCCAGTCAATTAACCCAAGTCAAATGGGTCTGTGAGGCAAAGACAATTTGTTCTAAGGAACAGATAAAACTATGGAGACAGAAAATGAAGTTGAAAGGAGGTAATCGAACAAATGGATCTCAGATACAGCCCTGGTGTCTGTGCAGGTTCAGAAAACCTGAGCACACTCACAGGCCTTCTCCAGCAGGAAAGTCACCAGCAGACCAGAGTAGACAGACAAGCTCCCTTCCAGGGTTATACAGTTGGCGAGATGCAGGCCCAGGGCAGGAGACCACCACCTGCTCCCACCTAATTAGCCATCAACCTAATGCACCTGGGGAGGACCCTTTCTCCTTCCGTGTGCCTGCTTATCCCCACCTGCTTCCAAAACTCATCTGAAACCATGGATGATACTTGAAATTCTACGAGGCTGCAAGGCTAGAAGCTTCTGTCACGGCAGCTGAGGAGAAGAATTCCGTCCTGACGACGTCCACTGACGTTACCTGGTCTGCTCCCTGTCTCCATCCTCACCCTTGTTAACCTCTATCCCTGCGCTCTGTTCTCTCCCGAAGTCAACTGTATGTATGTTCCTCTCATTCCTGTCCCCCAAAAGTTTTCCTCTCCACTCTGATGGTTCTTCCCTCAGGGGCCCCTCTCTCATTCCTTCAGAGCTCTGTTCAAATATCCTTTCTCAAAAGCCTTCCCTATTGAAAGTGGAAAATGTGCCTCCCCACCAAGCCTCTGCATCCCTGCTTTGTTTTTCTCTGTAATACCTTTCACCATCTCTCCCTCTTCACTTTATTTGTTTACTACCTATAAGTCCTCCCACCCAAGATCACGAGCTCCATGAAGTTAAGATTTTGTTTATTTCCTTCCATGTTATCATCTCAGTGCGCACAGTCCCTGACACAGTGCAGGCACTCAAATATTTATTCTAGGAATTAATTCATCAGAAACACCAATCTCAAAACATACCTTGTACCAAAAGATCATCAAGAAGCTGATTATACAGAAATCACTTCTTCACTCACCTCATCTTGGCAGAAGCCTTTTGAAAAGCAGGCTAGAAGCCTAATGAAACAGAAACCATTTAGAAATAAGGATTTCCAGTCAATTAACCCAAGTCAAATGGGTCTGTGAGGCAAAGACAATTTGTTCTAAGGAACAGATAAAACTATGGAGACAGAAAATGAAGTTGAAAGGAGGTAATCGAACAAATGGATCTCAGATACAGCCCTGGTGTCTGTGCAGGTTCAGAAAACCTGAGCACACTCACAGGCCTTCTCCAGCAGGAAAGTCACCAGCAGACCAGAGTAGACAGACAAGCTCCCTTCCAGGGTTATACAGTTGGCGAGATGCAGGCCCAGGGCAGGAGACCACCACCTGCTCCCACCTAATTAGCCATCAACCTAATGCACCTGGGGAGGACCCTTTCTCCTTCCGTGTGCCTGCTTATCCCCACCTGCTTCCAAAACTCATCTGAAACCATGGATGATACTTGAAATTCTACGAGGCTGCAAGGCTAGAAGCTTCTGTCACGGCAGCTGAGGAGAAGAATTCCGTCCTGACGACGTCCACTGACGTTACCTGGTCTGCTCCCTGTCTCCATCCTCACCCTTGTTAACCTCTATCCCTGCCGTCTCTGTTCTCTCCCGACAGTCAAACTGTATGTATGTTGCTCTAAGACCAATCTTCCCCAAACACCCTTGTCATCGGTCACCCACTCTTATCCAAAATTTACAATACCTTCCTGTAGCCCATCACATCAGCTGCAAGCCTCAAGCCAGGCCTCTGAGAACCTCTAGTCTGCTAACTTATTTCAGCAGCTGCTTCTCTGCCTGCCTCAAAGCACCAAATCACTGCCTTCACTTTCAACAGCACTGGTAAGAGACCAGATTGCAGAGACTGGACAGGCCGCGACTCCAACCTCCATTCCTGTCAAAAGCGTCCTCACTCTCCACGCCATCCATACCCATCCCCCCACCCCAGCTTCTATTAGGCTATTTGTTCTGTGGATTTTTTGGCCATGTCACTTGGCTTGTGGGCTCTTGGTTCCCCAACCAGGGATTGAACCCTGGCCCTTGGCAGTGAACACAGAGCTCTAACCACTGGACGACCAGGGAATTTCCCTCCCCACCCCAACCCCTGCTACCCAGTCCCAGCTTCTAGCCACAATGCCCTTTCCCACTTCATTTCCACAACACACACACACTACACACTTGCATGTATGCTCATTCACTCAGTCGATAACATTAGTTGAGCATCTACTATGTGCCAGGCCTTATTCTAGCCACTGTGGACACCACAGTGAACAAAACAGTAACATTCCACTAGAAACAAGCAAATTCATGTGTCAGGTAGTCATAGAGTCTTTCTCAATAGGAGTTCAACTGAAATCAGAAATTGGAAAGATTACATTCTCAATTCTGAAGCAAGTGAGAGAGCAAACCATGTGTATACTATGGAGAAGAAGTTTTAGGCAGAGGGAAGAACAAGTAGAGAGCCTAGAAGCAGCAAAGTGCTTGGTGCGTGCAAAGAACCCATACCAGAGCAGAGGCAGATCCTGGAGGGCCACTGAGAGAACGGGCTTTCACTCTTAGATGGAACGCTCTGGGAGGACATGGGGGAGGAGAGCGACCTGCTCTGACTTTCACTGTAAAAGGATCAGGCCTCTCTGCCATCTATCATCAGGCAGTAAAATCATGAAGGATTTGTTTTCTTGAATGTATCAAAATTTTCTAAATTGAGTATGCATGCCTGCATGCCAAGTCGCTCAGTGGTGTCCTACTCTTTGCGACCCTTTGGAGTGTAGCTAACCAGGCTCCTCTGTCCATGGGATTCTCCAAGCCAAGAATGCTGCAGTGTGTGGCCATTTCCTTTCCAGGGCATCTTTCTGACCCAGGGATCAAACCTGAATCTCCTGAATTAAAGGAAAGTTCTCTACCAGTAAGCAACCAGAGAAACCCTATTTTATATATACGAATAGGGCTTCCCTGGTGGCTCAGATGGTAAAGAATCTGCCTGCAATGCAAAAGACCCAGGTTCGACTTTTAGGTTGGGAAGATCCTCTGGAGAAGGGAATGGCAACCCACTCCAGTATTCCTGCCAGAGAATCCCATGAACAGACCAGTGAGCAACCAGGGAAACCCTTTTTTATATATAGTGGTGTGTACACATCAATCCCAATCCCCCAATTTATCCTTCCCCCGCTTAGCCCCTGGTAACCATACCATATTTCTTTACATGAAGGAAACACAAACTTCTAATTCTTTAAGCTGCTTCTCAGTCATTGGTTTCTCAGTTATTTCTGACTCTTTGCAACCCACTGGACTGTAGCCTGCCAGGCTCTTCTGTCCATGGGACTTTTTTTCAAGCAAGAATACTGGAGTGGTTGCCATTTCCTTCTCCAGGGGATCTTTCTGACCCAGGGATGGAACCTGTGTCTCCTGCATTACAGGCAGATCCTTTACCTCCTGAGCCACCGGGAAGCCCTTGAAGACTGAGCCCAAATTCCACCTCCGCCTCAAAGCCCCCTGTACCACTGCTAGGCCATGTTCTACCCTCGGCCTCGGGCCACCCACAACAGCTAATGTTCATGTAGGTGTCTCGGGCTGCCCTCACTTCTCTCCTGCCATGCAGGAACATGTTGCCTTCAGACACTCTTGCCCCTAAGTGCCTGCCTGGGGCCCAGTCTCTCTCTCTGTTGACTTAATTAATTCCTGTTAATTAAAGCCACTGTCTAGTGATGAACTGCCAGGAGACTGACCTCTCCCAGGGGGTGTAAATATTTTAAAAGGGGACTCTAAGTGGAAATGCAAATGTCTTAAGACTCAGAGGAATGGAGTTACGATGGTGGAATGACAGGCATTGGGGCTCACTGGGGTTGGGGGTACGTGGTTGCCTTCTAAGGGCACAGGTGCTTAGAAAAGCCATGTCAAAGGCAGACCAGTGAGGTAATGAAAGACATTACATCACTGCCACCCCCTACCCCCTCCCAAATGGTCACTGGATCCATTCTGGGTACCAGGGAATGTTCCCCGGAGGTAACCCCAGCCATCTCAGAGGGGTGACTCAGGGGAAAGTAATCCCCACCCTCAGAAACGAAAGCCCCCTTAAGACACATCTGGCCTGGAAGCAAATTGTTCTCTAATTGCTTTCAGTGGGGAAACTCCTTGAGGGCAAATTTCATCTCCTGTGTTTCTTATGGAACATGCAGCTCTGGGCTGGGCCCAGGGTAGGCCTTAAAAAGGCAACTGTAGATAAGTGATCATGACAGCCCAGTGGCAAAAAGGCGCCAAAAGATTTTAAACACAAGCAAGCACTCTAACCAAGAACAACAGTAGTATTAATCATACACCTAATATTTTTAAAGGCCAAAGATTTATAGCCTTATTGAAGTCTTGGACAGTGAAGCAGTTTTACAACCCCAGCCAGTTCAGCTCAGGTCTGGAGCGTTTGTCTAACAAGGCAAAGGCCCAGAACAGCCCTTGTCTACACAGACCCAAGCCTCCCCTGGGCCAAGTCCCAGAAGGATCTGAACAGCTGCTCACTGCCCACCCTTGGATTCCCTTCTCCTCCAAAAATGCCAAGGCTCTAGCCAGATGGGTTCTCAGGCCCTGGGATGGCCTTGAGAGGCCTGCAGTTACAATGGTCACCATCCTTCAAGACCTTTCTCTTTGATCTCATTCTGCCGTGGACTCGTTGAGGAGCAAACTCAACTTCTGGAACTGAATTGGTAGAGGAGAGGAGAATGCTGTAAACTGCAGAAACCAGGGGGGCAGAGGTAGAGCCAGAACGTACCCACTGGCTCACGTTCAGCTCCAGCTTGCCAAGGGCAGTGTGGGTGAAATGTTCCTGTGCCCCAGGACTGAATGGGTATGAGGAGGAAGTGGCCCCCTGCTTCACCCCCAGGATAAGCTGAATCTCCAGAAGGAGGGAAATTTCAGGAACGTATGTGAGGCTGATACACAAGATCCCCTCTCCTTAGCATCCCCCATATCAATGTGTAGAAGAGATTTCTTTAGAAGATTTCCCCCTGGGGCTTCCCTGGTGGTCCAGTGGGTAAGGACACCGCCTTGCAGTGCAAGGGGCGCCAGTTCGATCCCTGGCCTGGGAAGATCCCACGTGCCGCGGAGCAGCTGGACTGATGTGTCCAATTACCGAGCCGGAGCTCTGGAGCGCATGCGCCCAGAGCCAGTGCTCTGCGACAAGAGGCCACTGCGATGGGAGGCCCACACAGGCCAAAGAACAAAGATGGATGAAAAATAGATAAATGAAAGACCAATAGAAGTGGCCCGCCTGCCTCCCTCCCTCCCCAACCTGCTCCCCCACAAAAAAATATTAAAAAAAAAAAAAGATTTTCCCCCAAACACCCAACAAATGAAGGTAGAAGCCAATTCATTCTGCTCACCAGCCCCTCCCAGATGGGTGCCGCCCTGGCTCCCTGAATTCAGGAACCTTCCCCATCAGATTGCTAGCATAATTCACCTGTTTTTACTGCACATCTAACAGCAGCAGTGACCAAGGAGATGTGACCACTTCCCAACATCTCTCTTCTAGAGGATGCATTTCTAAGCAGTTAGAGTTGTTACTTTAAGGCATTCAGTGTCTGTAAAATTAAAACAGATCTACTGATTATTTCTTTTTGTAAAGATGACATACAAGCTTATAGAAAATTCAAACGATAGGCCAAAATATAAAGAAAAAAGTAAAAACCACTCCAATCCCAACCGTCAACTCTCTTACTGTCAACTCTGTTCTGCAGAGAAAGTGAATCCTTCGACTGCCAAGGCTCTAGCCAGATGGGTTCTCAGGCCCTGGGATGGCCTTGAGAGGCCTGCAGTTACAATGGTCACCATCCTTCAAGACCTTTCTCTTTGATCTCATTCTGCCGTGGACTCGTTGAGGAGCAAACTCAACTTCTGGAACTGAATTGGTAGAGGAGAGGAGAATGCTGTAAACTGCAGAAACCAGGGGGGCAGAGGTAGAGCCAGAACGCACTCCACTGGCTCACGTTCAGCTCCAGCTTGCCAAGGGCAGTGTGGGTGAAATGTTCCTGTGCCCCAGGACTGAATGGGTATGAGGAGGAAGTGGCCCCCTGCTTCACCCCCAGGATAAGCTGAATCTCCAGAAGGAGGGAAATTTCAGGAACGTATGTGAGGCTGATACACAAGATCCCCTCTCCTTAGCATCCCCCATATCAATGTGTAGAAGAGATTTCTTTAGAAGATTTCCCCCTGGGGCTTCCCTGGTGGTCCAGTGGGTAAGGACACCGCCTTGCAGTGCAAGGGGCGCCAGTTCGATCCCTGGCCTGGGAAGATCCCACGTGCCGCGGAGCAGCTGGACTGATGTGTCCAATTACCGAGCCGGAGCTCTGGAGCGCATGCGCCCAGAGCCAGTGCTCTGCGACAAGAGGCCACTGCGATGGGAGGCCCACACAGGCCAAAGAACAAAGATGGATGAAAAATAGATAAATGAAAGACCAATAGAAGTGGCCCGCCTGCCTCCCTCCCTCCCCAACCTGCTCCCCCACAAAAAAATATTAAAAAAAAAAAAAGATTTTCCCCCAAACACCCAACAAATGAAGGTAGAAGCCAATTCATTCTGCTCACCAGCCCCTCCCAGATGGGTGCCGCCCTGGCTCCCTGAATTCAGGAACCTTCCCCATCAGATTGCTAGCATAATTCACCTGTTTTTACTGCACATCTAACAGCAGCAGTGACCAAGGAGATGTGACCACTTCCCAACATCTCTCTTCTAGAGGATGCATTTCTAAGCAGTTAGAGTTGTTACTTTAAGGCATTCAGTGTCTGTAAAATTAAAACAGATCTACTGATTATTTCTTTTTGTAAAGATGACATACAAGCTTATAGAAAATTCAAACGATAGGCCAAAATATAAAGAAAAAAGTAAAAACCACTCCAATCCCAACCGTCAACTCTCTTACTGTCAACTCTGTTCTGCAGAGAAAGTGAATCCCTTCTGAGTTCAAGCTAGGGTGCTGCTCTTGCCTTCCTGGATGAGCCTGTGGATTTCGTTTTACAGAAGACCCTGAACTACTGGGGTAAACTCTCATGGGTCTCTGATATTTTTCTGGAGCTCACAGATGGACATAACAAAGTCATGCAGACCCCCTACCCCACATGCATATGGACTGGAGGCCAGGAGCACATCTGTTCAGCAGACATGCCCCTTTTTTAACTCAACATGACAGAGGCCCTCTACAATCAATCATGTAAACAGAGCGTGTGGGTAGAGCTCCTGTGTGTCTCCCGCAGCATGTAAATGAGAGGAAGGGGGACATCACTGCTTCCTGAGACAATGCTGTCAGAACTAAAGTGGAGAATCTGGGTGAACAAGACTTTACCCAAAAAAACACAGCCAGGGCTTCCCTGGTGGTCCAGTGGGTAAGGACACCGCCTTGCAGTGCAAGGGGCGCCGGTTCGATCCCTGGCCTGGGAAGATTCCACGCACCACGGAGCGGCTGGACCAACGTGTCCAATTACCGAGCCGGAGCTCTGGAGCGCATGAGCCCAGAGCCGGTGCTCTGCAACAACAGAGGCCACCGCGATGGGAGGCCCACACGGGCTGAAGAACAAAGATGAATAAAGATGAAAATGGACAAATGAAAGACCAACAGAAGTGGCCTGCCTGTTCCCCTCCCTCCCCACCCCAACCCCCTCAAATAAATAAATAAATAAATCTTTTAAAAAAACACAAACACACAGCCAACAGAGGACAGGCTATTCTCTAAGCCCTGCTGCCTTTCAGGAATGACTCTTAGGTGACACCAAGCTCAATAGGTGCTCATTGGTGTTTCTTTCAGTCACAAAGAGGATCAGATGTGTCATTTCAATACACATATAAACACTACCCACTGTCAATAAAAATGAACGGTCAGCTGAAGTTGCACTTTTATCCCTGAGAACACTTCTCAGAATTAAGAAAAAAAAAACCTGACACCCTCCACTCCTAAAGTACGGAGGGGAAGAAGAGTGGATCGGATGCCCACAAATGGAAACACACACAGACCGTGGGCACACACAACTGCTCCACCTCACAGACCTCAACCCTCGGAACACTCTCCTGTTCAGGATGCTTCTATTTTTGTAGGAAAAGAAAAAGTTAAACAAACTTGCACAGAACGATAGGGTTGGAGATAAAGGTCTTAAAAAACAACAAAAAAACTCAATATTAAAATGTTTAACAGTAACTCTAGGTTATACGGTTTATTAGTTTTATTTCATTTATGTACCTACCTGTATTGCCTAAACTTTCTATATGAATGTTCTTTAGAGTTTTAAAAGAAAAATGAGCCATAATCTAGGTTGCTCTATTTGGATTTTATTTTTCGATGTAGAAAAATACAGATTCACAAGTCTAGAAGGTTCCGCGAAAAACACAGCCGTGGCCTTTCGTCCACTGGAGACAACTGCAGAACTAAAGTGGAGAATCTGGGTGAACAAGACTTTACCCAAAAAAACACAGCCAGGGCTTCCCTGGTGGTCCAGTGGGTAAGGACACCGCCTTGCAGTGCAAGGGGCGCCGGTTCGATCCCTGGCCTGGGAAGATTCCACGCACCACGGAGCGGCTGGACCAACGTGTCCAATTACCGAGCCGGAGCTCTGGCGCGCATGAGCCCAGAGCCGGTGCTCTGCAACAACAGAGGCCACCGCGATGGGAGGCCCACACGGGCTGAAGAACAAAGATGAATAAAGATGAAAATGGACAAATGAAAGACCAACAGAAGTGGCCTGCCTGTTCCCCTCCCTCCCCACCCCAACCCCCTCAAATAAATAAATAAATAAATCTTTTAAAAAAACACAAACACACAGCCAACAGAGGACAGGCTATTCTCTAAGCCCTGCTGCCTTTCAGGAATGACTCTTAGGTGACACCAAGCTCAATAGGTGCTCATTGGTGTTTCTTTCAGTCACAAAGAGGATCAGATGTGTCATTTCAATACACATATAAACACTACCCACTGTCAATAAAAATGAACGGTCAGCTGAAGTTGCACTTTTATCCCTGAGAACACTTCTCAGAATTAAGAAAAAAAAAACCTGACACCCTCCACTCCTAAAGTACGGAGGGGAAGAAGAGTGGATCGGATGCCCACAAATGGAAACACACACAGACCGTGGGCACACACAACTGCTCCACCTCACAGACCTCAACCCTCGGAACACTCTCCTGTTCAGGATGCTTCTATTTTTGTAGGAAAAGAAAAAGTTAAACAAACTTGCACAGAACGATAGGGTTGGAGATAAAGGTCTTAAAAAACAACAAAAAAACTCAATATTAAAATGTTTAACAGTAACTCTAGGTTATACGGTTTATTAGTTTTATTTCATTTATGTACCTACCTGTATTGCCTAAACTTTCTATATGAATGTTCTTTAGAGTTTTAAAAGAAAAATGAGCCATAATCTAGGTTGCTCTATTTGGATTTTATTTTTCGATGTAGAAAAATACAGATTCACAAGTCTAGAAGGTTCGCCACTCTTCCCAGTTTTGTGGAAGCAGAGGGAACAATTACGATGAAGCTCAAACCACATAAAGATTCTCATTCAATAGGAAAGTTCACCATGACCAGACAGAGAAGAGGCAAGAATGGGTACCTCCTTTTTGGTCTCCCATGTGTAGGAAAAATGAAAATCCTAAACCAACTCTCCTTCTAATGCAACCCTACCCAGCTCTTCCAAGAGTTCACAGAACTCTGCTCTCTGAACAACTTTCAGTGTATCTGTCCACAGCCACTCCTTGGCCACAAAATTACTCACATCACTTGGAATCTGCATGCCTTCCCCAATAAACCAATTCTAGGGAGCCCCTTTCTAATACTTTATTTCAAAAAAAGTTATTCCTCCTTTCCCTTAAGTTTCACAAACACAGGAATGATATAGAATTATTCATTCTATCAATTAATAATCATCATTAACTACACTGAATAGAGCTTTGGGGCAAGACTACATTTAAAAAAAAGAGTTATTAATCACTGAGCCTGAGAAAACAAACGGGAATTGAGGCCAAGAGTCCTCTGGTATGTAGCAGTCCTGCTCAGAAGTTGAGGGGTGGGGGTGGGGAGGGCCATGGCCAGAGGACAGAAACATCTGTCCTTTTGCAGTTTCATTTCTCAAGACTAGTTAATACCCTGAGTTTATGCATCAGTCTCTTTCAAGTTTGGTTAGTCATTCCCCTGGATCCAATCAGTTCCATGTGCCCAACAAAACTGAATTTCAGGGCTTCCCTGGTGGCTTAGTGGTGAAGAATCTGCCTGCCACTGCAGGAGACAACAGGTTCAATTCCTGGTCCAGAAAGATCCCACATGCCATGGACATGGTGTAACTGAAGCCTGTGCACCATACCTACTGAGCCTAGGTCTAGAGGCAGGAGCCACCACTACTGAGCCCACGTGCTGCAATTACTAAAGCATCCACACCCTAGAGCCCATGCTCAGCAACAAGAGAAGCTACTGCATCGAGAAGCTCGCATAACTAGAAAGTTAGCCCTGACTCGCCACAACTAGAGAAGGGCCTGAGTAGCAACAAAGACCCAGCACAGCCAATAAATAAATATCATATTTTTTTTTTTTAAAGATTTATTTATTTATTTATTTGAGGGGTGGGGGGGGGGGGAGGGAGCAGGCAGGCTACTTCTATTGGTCTTTCATTTGTCTGTTTTCATCCATCTTTGTTCTTTGGCCCGTGTGGGCCTCCCATTGTGGTGGCCTCTGTTGTCAGAGCACCGGCTCTGGGCACATGCGCTCCAGAAGCACTCCGGCTCGCGTGGGATCTTCCCAGGCCAGGGATCGCCAACCTCTCCTTCTAATGCAACCCTACCCAGCTCTTCCAAGAGTTCACAGAACTCTGCTCTCTGAACAACTTTCAGTGTATCTGTCCACAGCCACTCCTTGGCCACAAAATTACTCACATCACTTGGAATCTGCATGCCTTCCCCAATAAACCAATTCTAGGGAGCCCCTTTCTAATACTTTATTTCAAAAAAAGTTATTCCTCCTTTCCCTTAAGTTTCACAAACACAGGAATGATATAGAATTATTCATTCTATCAATTAATAATCATCATTAACTACACTGAATAGAGCTTTGGGGCAAGACTACATTTAAAAAAAAGAGTTATTAATCACTGAGCCTGAGAAAAACAAACGGGAATTGAGGCGCAAGAGTCCTCTGGTATGTAGCAGTCCTGCTCAGAAGTTGAGGGGTGGGGGTGGGGAGGGCCATGGCCAGAGGACAGAAACATCTGTCCTTTTGCAGTTTCATTTCTCAAGACTAGTTAATACCCTGAGTTTATGCATCAGTCTCTTTCAAGTTTGGTTAGTCATTCCCCTGGATCCAATCAGTTCCATGTGCCCAACAAAACTGAATTTCAGGGCTTCCCTGGTGGCTTAGTGGTGAAGAATCTGCCTGCCACTGCAGGAGACAACAGGTTCAATTCCTGGTCCAGAAAGATCCCACATGCCATGGACATGGTGTAACTGAAGCCTGTGCACCATACCTACTGAGCCTAGGTCTAGAGGCAGGAGCCACCACTACTGAGCCCACGTGCTGCAATTACTAAAGCATCCACACCCTAGAGCCCATGCTCAGCAACAAGAGAAGCTACTGCATCGAGAAGCTCGCATAACTAGAAAGTTAGCCCTGACTCGCCACAACTAGAGAAGGGCCTGAGTAGCAACAAAGACCCAGCACAGCCAATAAATAAATATCATATTTTTGTTTTTTAAAGATTTATTTATTTATTTATTTGAGGGGGGTGGGGTGGGGAGGGAGGGGAGCAGGCAGGCTACTTCTATTGGTCTTTCATTTGTCTGTTTTTCATCCATCTTTGTTCTTTGGCCCGTGTGGGCCTCCCATTGTGGTGGCCTCTGTTGTCGCAGAGCACCGGCTCTGGGCACATGCGCTCCAGAGCTCCGGCTCGGTAACTGGACACATCGGTCCAGCCGCTCCGCGGCACGTGGGATCTTCCCAGGCCAGGGATCGAACCGGCGCCCCTTGCACTGCAAGGCGGTGTCCTTACCCACTGGACCACCAGGGAAGCCCTCATATATTTTTTAAAAAACTGAATTTCAGGTTTATGAAACTGAGAACCAGACCCACCAAAATAAAGTCTCCTCCCAGGGTTGCATCTGTCTCTACTCTCTGTCAGAAGCACCCATCATGGTTTGTATCTGATGTATTCACTAGTTTCTGATAGATCCCTGTGCCCTACAGAATTAAATGCAAACCTGACCTGCCTTTCACAAGCCCCACTTGGCTCCCAGCCTCATCCCCAAACAAACCAAGCCTCTCAGGCTCCACGTTTTCACACAGGACTCCCTCTACATAGAATGTCCTTTAACTATTCCTCCTCCAAAGCCCAGTTCATAAGTCACCTCGGCCCTAGAGCCTTCCCGCCGGCATTTAGTTCTTACTTGGCTCCCAACTATAGCTCTCTAGCTATAGGGCTTTAGAGAATTTGTTAAGTACATTGTGGCTTCTTTTAATTATCTTACCCTTCCCCCACCCCGCCACCCCCATACCCTGAGCTTCTTGAGGGAAGGAACTCACATTGTATCAATAAGCCCTAGCTGCAGGGTTAAGACTGAAACAAGAGATCAGAGTTGAGGATTGATCACAGGGAACATTGGGGTTAAGTTGTTAGAGGAAAATGGAAAAACTGAAAAATCACAGGCATTGGTAATTAGCCCATGCTCAGCAACAAGAGAAGCTACTGCATCGAGAAGCTCGCATAACTAGAAAGTTAGCCCTGACTCGCCACAACTAGAGAAGGGCCTGAGTAGCAACAAAGACCCAGCACAGCCAATAAATAAATATCATATTTTTGTTTTTTAAAGCTTTATTTATTTATTTATTTGAGGGGTGGGGAGGGAGGGAGGGAGCAGGCAGGCTACTTCTATTGGTCTTTCACTTCTCTATTTTCATCCATCTTTGTTCTTTGGCCCGTGTGGGCCTCCCATTGTGGTGGCCTCTGTTGTCGCAGAGCACCGGCTCTGGGCACATGCGCTCCAGAGCTCCGGCTCGGTAACTGGACACATCGGTCCAGCCGCTCCGCGGCACGTGGGATCTTCCCAGGCCAGGGATCGAACCGGCGCCCCTTGCACTGCAAGGCGGTGTCCTTACCCACTGGACCACCAGGGAAGCCCTCATATATTTTTTAAAAAACTGAATTTCAGGTTTATGAAACTGAGAACCAGACCCACCAAAATAAAGTCTCCTCCCAGGGTTGCATCTGTCTCTACTCTCTGTCAGAAGCACCCATCATGGTTTGTATCTGATGTATTCACTAGTTTCTGATAGATCCCTGTGCCCTACAGAATTAAATGCAAACCTGACCTGCCTTTCACAAGCCCCACTTGGCTCCCAGCCTCATCCCCAAACAAACCAAGCCTCTCAGGCTCCACGTTTTCACACAGGACTCCCTCTACATAGAATGTCCTTTAACTATTCCTCCTCCAAAGCCCAGTTCATAAGTCACCTCGGCCCTAGAGCCTTCCCGCCGGCATTTAGTTCTTACTTGGCTCCCAACTATAGCTCTCTAGCTATAGGGCTTTAGAGAATTTGTTAAGTACATTGTGGCTTCTTTTAATTATCTTACCCTTCCCCCACCCCGCCACCCCCATACCCTGAGCTTCTTGAGGGAAGGAACTCACATTGTATCAATAAGCCCTAGCTGCAGGGTTAAGACTGAAACAAGAGATCAGAGTTGAGGATTGATCACAGGGAACATTGGGGTTAAGTTGTTAGAGGAAAATGGACTCTCACAATATTCTAGAACTAAATTATCTCTACGGCTAATCTCATCCAAACTAACACCAGGGCTGGAAGGCAGCATCAATGTTTTAAAATTTTAAGAAATAAAAGCAACTAACATTTTGCACAAAGTTAATTTTGATCAGTACGACAAACCTAGGAGGCAGGTCTTTTTTCTTCATTGAAGCTGAGAAAAGCTTGAGGCTTTTCCAAACAGGCAACTGAGGCATGAGAGGGGCTAAATAACTCAGAAACCATTCAGTGGTGGAAGCAAGACACAAACTCAGACTTGGTAGTCTGGCTCCAGAGCCAGTGGATTCAGGCTCCGGATTCAGGAAGATCTGGGTTTGAATACAGATTACGTTACAAACATGGCTTTGGATAAATCATCTAACTCCTCTGAGCTCATATATGTAAAGAGAGCAAGACAACTCCTTAGAGTGCAGAAAGGATTAAGTTCATATGATAATGTTTGCAAAAGTCTCTAAAACTGAGTCTCCTACCTAACAGGCACTCCATAAATGTTAACTCATTTTTTCTTTCCTTCCTAAAAGCTGGGCGAAATAGTCTCTCTGAGGGAAAGGATCCTCCCCCCAACTGCCTGAGGCTTTTCCAAGCAGATCAAGTAGTGAGACCACTCCACATGGAAAACCTTCCCTTACCTGCTTATCTCTGTCCATACCAGAGTCCTTTTAAAATATAAGTATCAAGTCATTCACTTAAAACCCTTCAACAGCTCCTAATTACACCGGGGATACAATTCAAAACTCTAGCGGGAAAGGCATTCTGTCCCCGAGGCCCCCAGGGATCTGACACACCTCTCTATAAACCTGTCTCCCCTCTCCAGCCACCCAGGCCTCTTTCACTTCCTCCAGTTTACCAAGCCGTGCTGCTCCACACATGGTTAACTCTCAGCCTAAATGTCACTTCCTCAAGGGAAGCCTTCAGTGAGCCCCCAACCCAAATCGAGGCCCATACCTCTCACCACGCTCTTTACCTTCCTTTCCCTGTACTCATTACAGTTTGTAAAGGATTAGCTGATCACTTCCTTCAAGGCTTATTCAAAAGACACCTTCTCAGGAGCTCTTTCCAGACCACTCAAATACAAACTCAGTCCCTACCCAATAATGCCTTTCCTGTTTTCTTTTTCTCATTAGCACTTATTAACAGCCTATATTTTTATTTTATATTTTGTTTTATTGTCTCTGTCCCCACCCCCACCCCGAATGAAAGATCCATGGAGCAGTTACTTTTGCTTTCTTCCCAGCCATCTAAAACAATGCCTAGCAAGTATTTGTTGACAAACAGCTGTTGCTGAGTAAAGTTTGTTTATAATTGGGCCTTCTCACTGGCCTATGGAGCTGAAACCCGTCTTTCTGGTTTACCCATACTCCCAGTACCTAGTGCAGTGCCTGGCTCCGGATTCAGGAAGATCTGGGTTTGAATACAGATTACGTTACAAACATGGCTTTGGATAAATCATCTAACTCCTCTGAGCTCATATATGTAAAGAGAGCAAGACAACTCCTTAGAGTGCAGAAAGGATTAAGTTCATATGATAATGTTTGCAAAAGTCTCTAAAACTGAGTCTCCTACCTAACAGGCACTCCATAAATGTTAACTCATTTTTTCTTTCCTTCCTAAAAGCTGGGCGAAATAGTCTCTCTGAGGGAAAGGATCCTCCCCCCAACTGCCTGAGGCTTTTCCAAGCAGATCAAGTAGTGAGACCACTCCACATGGAAAACCTTCCCTTACCTGCTTATCTCTGTCCATACCAGAGTCCTTTTAAAATATAAGTATCAAGTCATTCACTTAAAACCCTTCAACAGCTCCTAATTACACCGGGGATACAATTCAAAACTCTAGCGGGAAAGGCATTCTGTCCCCGAGGCCCCCAGGGATCTGACACACCTCTCTATAAACCTGTCTCCCCTCTCCAGCCACCCAGGCCTCTTTCACTTCCTCCAGTTTACCAAGCCGTGCTGCTCCACACATGGTTAACTCTCAGCCTAAATGTCACTTCCTCAAGGGAAGCCTTCAGTGAGCCCCCAACCCAAATCGAGGCCCATACCTCTCACCACGCTCTTTACCTTCCTTTCCCTGTACTCATTACAGTTTGTAAAGGATTAGCTGATCACTTCCTTCAAGGCTTATTCAAAAGACACCTTCTCAGGAGCTCTTTCCAGACCACTCAAATACAAACTCAGTCCCTACCCAATAATGCCTTTCCTGTTTTCTTTTTCTCATTAGCACTTATTAACAGCCTATATTTTTATTTTATATTTTGTTTTATTGTCTCTGTCCCCACCCCCACCCCGAATGAAAGATCCATGGAGCAGTTACTTTTGCTTTCTTCCCAGCCATCTAAAACAATGCCTAGCAAGTATTTGTTGACAAACAGCTGTTGCTGAGTAAAGTTTGTTTATAATTGGGCCTTCTCACTGGCCTATGAGCGCAAGCTGAAACCCGTCTTTCTGGTTTACCCCCATACTCCCAGTACCTAGTGCAGTGCCTGGCACAGAATAGGTGCTCAGTAAAATCTGACTGAATGAATCCAACCATGACCAGTGGGACGACTGGAAAATGGTCCAAATCTGTGTGCTAAGCACCTTGCTTCCTCTTCTCTTTCACCGTATAATGTGTCTGGGGTGAAGAGAGGGACCCCTTAACTTCCACCAAGCACCTGCCCGGCCAGGCATCTGTCTGTCCTCATGCTGTATCCTCAATCATACCACACACACCAAGAGAAGCACCCCACAAACTCTACAGAACAGAGATGAAGGCAAGTGGAGCAGCCCTGAGCCAACCACCACCTTCCCCCCGAGTCCCATTCTCAGACTGCCAGTCCAAGGTTAGTCCTGGGAGCCAGGCATGCTGCTGGCCTAGGTGGACTCACGCCGATTTATTCCAATCCAGGATTTTTAATGCTATGTCTGGCCTACTCAAAAAAAAGAAAAAAAAAAAAAAAAAGCAAATAGAAAAGTTCACAATCCTTGAGCAGCTCCAGCAATCCTGGGGTTGTCAGAAGCAAGCGTACCTAAGGTCGCCCGGACCCCTCCCCCTCCCACGCGCTGATCCAAGGCCAGGAGGCCATCTGTCCAGCAGACGCTCCCCGGCCTCCCTCGGGTCACATTGAATCTCTCCCCCCAGGCTGGCAGGAAGAGCCCCTGCCGAGAGACAATCTCCACCCTGATCAACAGGCCCGGTCAGCCGCTGGGCGCCCCGAGTCTGGAGCAGGCATACGCGTCCCCAGGGTCATAACTTGGGCGGCGGTGGGAGCAGGAACCGAGGGGCGCCAAAAAAAAAAAAGGTCGCTCCCCCAAGTGTCTGCCCCGTGACGGCGCCAGCTCTTTGAGCGGCCGGGATGGTCCGGCTTGACAGGGCGCCCCGGTCGGGGAAAGCGGCACCGTTATCCGTGCCCGGGGCGGGGGGCCGCGGGCCGCCGCCGAAGGCAGCCGCCCGCCCCGCTCGGGGAAGACGGACAGCAGCGCGCCCGCCCGGCGGGGCGGCGGCGGGTCGGGGCGGCGGAAGGGGCAGGCGGCCCGTCCGCCGGGGGCGGGGTGGGGTGGCGGCCGGGGCCCGCCAGGCGGCGGTCGGGGGAAGTGGCTGCCGCCTCAGGCGGCGAGCAGGGTCCGCCTGGCTGCAGGGCCGGGCCGCGGCGCGGGCGCGGGCTCGGCCCCGGCTCCGCTCGGCCCGGGCTCGGGCTGGAGCGGCCTCGGCGGCGGCCCCGGCCCACAGGCCCCGCCCGGCCCGGCCCGCGGGGGCGCTTACCTGGGGGGCGGCGGCGGCAGGCCCCGGGCTCGGCCGCGCGCGTCCCCAGCGCCGGCTGCGGGAGCCACAACATGGCGACGGCGGCGGCGGGCGGGGCTGCGGCTCCGGGGGCGGAGCGGGGGCGGGAGCCGGGCTGGCGGCGGGACCTGGCTGGGGCCGCGGCCGGGGCCCGCCAGGCGGCGGTCGGGGGAAGTGGCTGCCGCCTCAGGCGGCGAGCAGGGTCCGCCTGGCTGCAGGGCCGGGCCGCGGCGCGGGCGCGGGCTCGGCCCCGGCTCCGCTCGGCCCGGGCTCGGGCTGGAGCGGCCTCGGCGGCGGCCCCGGCCCACAGGCCCCGCCCGGCCCGGCCCGCGGGGGGCGCTTACCTGGCGGCGGCGGCGGCGGCAGGCCCCGGGCTCGGCCGCGCGCGTCCCCAGCGCCGGCTGCGGGAGCCACAACATGGCGACGGCGGCGGCGGGCGGGGCTGCGGCTCCGGGGGCGGAGCGGGGGCGGGAGCCGGGCTGGCGGCGGGACCTGGCTGGGGCCGCGGCCGGGGGGCGGGGAGGCCGGCCGGCCGGGCGAGCGGAAGGCGACTGGGACCGGGCACCCTCCCCGGGCGGTGGGCTGAGACGCTGTCCCGGCCTGGGCCCGGTCTCTCGCCGGCCGCCTCCCACCTCCCGTCTCAGGCGGGCTGCTCGGCACTGACCCGACGGCGGCGGCGGCGGCGGGCCGGGCCAGACCCTCTGCCTCGCCTGCCCCGCCGAGCACCCGGCCCGGTTCCGGCCCCGCGGCCGCTCTCTCCGACCTGGGCCTCTGATCCTCTGACGCGCCTCCGGGCGGGGGCCTAGCGCTCGGGGCCGAGGTCCCCCACTAGGGGGCCGCGATCTGCCTACGCGGCCGCCTAGCCCCGGCGGACGGGAGAGCCTCTGGAGCCGGGACGGCGTCCTCCTCGCTCAGAGCCGGCACGTAGTGGGCCCTAGGAGGCTGTTAGGTGAGAGACAGCAGAGGTGGCGTGGGCCTGCACGTCGGTGTGCCCTAAAGGCTCGGTCGTCGCTGCAGCGGGGGCCTTGCACGCAGGCCTGGAGGTGCGGGGCGCTCCGACCGGACCATGAGACCCGCGGCGAGCAGAGTTGGTTGGAGGCCTGGCGATGGGTGCCTCCCAGGGGTAGATGGAGAGATCTCCAGGTTAACTGGGGAAGCTCTTGACGGTGCGAGGTGAGAACTCGGACTGGCGGGCAGAGAGCCAGGAAGGGGACAGGCAGGACCTTCCGAAAACGCAGAGGGCCCGGGAACGGGCGGCATTAAGGTGACAGCCCGGTGGGGAGGTGAGAGCACGGCGAGCCTGGCACTGAGCCCCCGCGACGGGTGCAGGAATGCCCTCCGAAGAACCAGGAAAGAGACGCCGATTTGCTGGAGGGGTGGAACTAAGTTTCAGCCAGGGCCTGCTGTGGGCCAAGCTCTAAGCTGCGTGGAGCCCTGCGTAGGCACTATGTGGCTGGTGAAGCAGCGAAGGCAGGGAACGGTGATGATTCCAGAAGTTTGGCAGCAGGGCGGGCGAGTGGGCAGATGGCTCCAGGGATAGTGAGAGGCAAGGAGAGAGGGTCAAATGTACCCCGGGGTGACTGTAGTCTGCACTGGCAATTACCCAGTCGTCTGTGTTCTCACCACATACACGGATATAAAAGGTAAATAAGTGAGGCCATGAACAGGTTAACTAACTTGATCATTTCACAATGTATGTGTATATACATCATCATCTTGGCTTCTTTAGGTATATACATTTATCTGTCAATTATGCCTCAATAAAGCATGAGAAGAAAATGTTTAAGTTAAAGGAGAGGTTTTTGTTTGTTTTTCAATTTGAGGAAGAGTTCTCAAAGGAGCTGAGAGGAGAGAAGAAAAGGTAAAATAATTAATGGTGGGTGATCTCAGGAAAGAAGGAGGAAATAGGGCTGGAGAAAGAGGAGGAAGAAATCAGACCAGAGGCACTCCTCATGCTACTAGCTTTAAAGGCTGCACACAAATATTTTCAGGCGGAGAGGCATGCATGTCGGCCTTGGTTGGATAACCCCCGAAGTCTACCATAATCCTGCGGGTGTCACTGCCCTTGAAAATTTAAATCCAATGAACTCAAATTCCTATTCCATTTAGAGTGGGAAATGCAGTCTATCTGCCAATTATTTCCAAAGAGTCACAGGGGAACTTACAATTTCTCCAAATTATCAGGCCCTGAGAAAATTCACAATATTCTATGAGACCCGCGGCGAGCAGAGTTGGTTGGAGGCCTGGCGATGGGTGCCTCCCAGGGGTAGATGGAGAGATCTCCAGGTTAACTGGGGAAGCTCTTGACGGTGCGAGGTGAGAACTCGGACTGGCGGGCAGAGAGCCAGGAAGGGGACAGGCAGGACCTTCCGAAAACGCAGAGGGCCCGGGAACGGGCGGCATTAAGGTGACAGCCCGGTGGGGAGGTGAGAGCACGGCGAGCCTGGCACTGAGCCCCCGCGACGGGTGCAGGAATGCCCTCCGAAGAACCAGGAAAGAGACGCCGATTTGCTGGAGGGGTGGAACTAAGTTTCAGCCAGGGCCTGCTGTGGGCCAAGCTCTAAGCTGCGTGGAGCCCTGCGTAGGCACTATGTGGCTGGTGAAGCAGCGAAGGCAGGGAACGGTGATGATTCCAGAAGTTTGGCAGCAGGGCGGGCGAGTGGGCAGATGGCTCCAGGGATAGTGAGAGGCAAGGAGAGAGGGTCAAATGTACCCCGGGGTGACTGTAGTCTGCACTGGCAATTACCCAGTCGTCTGTGTTCTCACCACATACACGGATATAAAAGGTAAATAAGTGAGGCCATGAACAGGTTAACTAACTTGATCATTTCACAATGTATGTGTATATACATCATCATCTTGGCTTCTTTAGGTATATACATTTATCTGTCAATTATGCCTCAATAAAGCATGAGAAGAAAATGTTTAAGTTAAAGGAGAGGTTTTTGTTTGTTTTTCAATTTGAGGAAGAGTTCTCAAAGGAGCTGAGAGGAGAGAAGAAAAGGTAAAATAATTAATGGTGGGTGATCTCAGGAAAGAAGGAGGAAATAGGGCTGGAGAAAGAGGAGGAAGAAATCAGACCAGAGGCACTCCTCATGCTACTAGCTTTAAAGGCTGCACACAAATATTTTCAGGCGGAGAGGCATGCATGTCGGCCTTGGTTGGATAACCCCCGAAGTCTACCATAATCCTGCGGGTGTCACTGCCCTTGAAAATTTAAATCCAATGAACTCAAATTCCTATTCCATTTAGAGTGGGAAATGCAGTCTATCTGCCAATTATTTCCAAAGAGTCACAGGGGAACTTACAATTTCTCCAAATTATCACAGGCCCTGAGTTCCTATCTCCCAAAACATACTCCACTGTGGTCATTTAGGATATTTGTCTCTATGCCCTGCATTATTATTGCAGGGCAATATTATATTAATAATATTAATAATTATTATTGTTGTTGTTTAGTCACTAAGTCATGTCCAACTCTTTTGCGGCCTCATGGACTGTATGTAGCCCGCCAGGCTCCTCTGTCCATGGGCTTCTTCAGATAAGCATACCGGAGTGGGTTGCCATGCACTCCTCCAGGGATCTCCTGACCCAGGGGTCAAACCCGAGTCTCCTGCACTGCAGGCAGATTCTTTACCTCTGAGCCACCAGGGAAGCCCCTGTACCCTGGATACCACTCCATGTATATTCCCCCAAAATACAGCATTATGCTTGTGAAGGAAAATAAGCACCATGCCCAGTGTTGCATGACTGTTAAATTATAGTTCATTTGTAACCATTAAAAATCATATGAGGGCTTCCCTGGTGGTCCAGTGGGTAAGAACACTACCTTGTAGTGCAAGGGGCGCCAGTTCGATCCCTGGCCTGGGAAGATCCCACGTGCCGCGGAGCGGCTGGACTGATGTGTCCAATTACCAAGCCGGAGCTCTGGAGCGCACGTGCCCAGAGCCGGTGCTCTGCGACGACAGAGGCCACCGTGATGGGAGGCCCACAGGGACCAAAGAACAAAAAAAGATGGATGAAAATAGATAAATGAAGAACCTGTTAAGTTAAAGGAGAGGTTTTTGTTTGTTTTTCAATTTGAGGAAGAGTTCTCAAAGGAGCTGAGAGGAGAGAAGAAAAGGTAAAATAATTAATGGTGGGTGATCTCAGGAAAGAAGGAGGAAATAGGGCTGGAGAAAGAGGAGGAAGAAATCAGACCAGAGGCACTCCTCATGCTACTAGCTTTAAAGGCTGCACACAAATATTTTCAGGCGGAGAGGCATGCATGTCGGCCTTGGTTGGATAACCCCCGAAGTCTACCATAATCCTGCGGGTGTCACTGCCCTTGAAAATTTAAATCCAATGAACTCAAATTCCTATTCCATTTAGAGTGGGAAATGCAGTCTATCTGCCAATTATTTCCAAAGAGTCACAGGGGAACTTACAATTTCTCCAAATTATCACAGGCCCTGAGTTCCTATCTCCCAAAACATACTCCACTGTGGTCATTTAGGATATTTGTCTCTATGCCCTGCATTATTATTGCAGGGCAATATTATATTAATAATATTAATAATTATTATTGTTGTTGTTTAGTCACTAAGTCATGTCCAACTCTTTTGCGGCCTCATGGACTGTATGTAGCCCGCCAGGCTCCTCTGTCCATGGGCTTCTTCAGATAAGCATACCGGAGTGGGTTGCCATGCACTCCTCCAGGGGATCTCCTGACCCAGGGGTCAAACCCGAGTCTCCTGCACTGCAGGCAGATTCTTTACCTCTGAGCCACCAGGGAAGCCCCTGTACCCTGGATACCACTCCATGTATATTCCCCCAAAATACAGCATTATGCTTGTGAAGGAAAATAAGCACCATGCCCAGTGTTGCATGACTGTTAAATTATAGTTCATTTGTAACCATTAAAAATCATATGAGGGCTTCCCTGGTGGTCCAGTGGGTAAGAACACTACCTTGTAGTGCAAGGGGCGCCAGTTCGATCCCTGGCCTGGGAAGATCCCACGTGCCGCGGAGCGGCTGGACTGATGTGTCCAATTACCAAGCCGGAGCTCTGGAGCGCACGTGCCCAGAGCCGGTGCTCTGCGACGACAGAGGCCACCGTGATGGGAGGCCCACAGGGACCAAAGAACAAAAAAAGATGGATGAAAATAGATAAATGAAGAACCAATAGAAGTGGCCCACCTGCTTTCCTCCCTCCCCACCCCACCCCCCACCAATAATAAATAAATAAATAAATCTTTAAAAAAAAAAAATCATATGAGGGCTTCCCTGGTGGTCCAGTGGGTAAGAACACTACCTTGCAGTGCGAGGGGCGCCAGTTCGATCCCTGGCCTGGGAAGATCCCACGTGCTGCAGAGCGGCTAGACCAATATATCCAACTACTGAGCTGGAGCTCTGGAGCACATGCACCTAGAGCCGGCACTCTGGGAAGAGAGAGGCCACTGTGATGGAAGGCCCACACAGGCCAAAGAACAAAGATAAATAAATGAAAGATCAATAGAAGTGGCCAAAAATTTTTAAAAAATCATGTGAATGCAACATTGTAAATCAATTATACTTCAATACAAAATAAAACATTTTATAAAATCATGTTGAAGGGACGTCCCCCCAGGATCCAGTGGTTAAGACTCTGCCTTCCAGTGCAGTTCTACCCCTGATCAGGGGATGAAGGTCCCACGTGCCTGGTGTACAGCCAAGAAAAAAGGCAGAGGAGCATGTGGAAGACGTGTCATGTACATGTAATTAAAAAGCATGCCATAAGATGAAATGATACTAGCTTGTAATATAGTAAAGTGAAAATATGAGTTGTTCAATCATGTTCAACTCTTTGGGACACATGGATGAGCCATGGAATTCTCTAGGCAAGAATACTGGAGTGGGAAGCCATTTCCTTCTCCAGGGGATTTTCCGGACCCAGGGATCTTCCTGACCCAGGGATTAAACCCTTATCTCTTATGTCTTCTGCATTGGTAGGTGTATTCTTTACCATGAGTGCCACCTGGGAACCCCCTAGATTTTTTTAAGTGGGAGTTTTATATTCTTCTGTGACTTACATATTTTCTTATTTTTACAGTAGTACATTAATACCTGAAATCTGGAAAAAAAAGATATTCTTAAAGTATATTTTTATGAAAGGTATTTTTATAGATATTTATGAGAATAAAAGAAAGTATTAGGAATCAGGAAAGGGAATTGGAAATGGATCTTTGAAGGAGGGATGGGACTTTGGCAACAGAGATGGGCTAGTTGAAGAGGCTGCCCTAAGCAGAAGTGATACAGAAGGAGACATTCAGCAGACATCAAGAGGTCAGTTTGGTTGGAGCATAGATTCATGTGGGAGAAGAATAGATGAATCAGTCTGGAAAGGTAGGGCTATGGTTCTGAATGTCAAGCTGAACCCTCTGTAATTTGATGGTTGGGGGATCCCTGGAGCTTGAACTGTGCACGTGAGAAATTTTAAAATAAGTGTTCCTATATCCTCTTCCTTAATGAGAGTCTAGATCTTAACCCTTCTTCTTTTTTTTTTTTCTGCTTTTTATATGGGCAGAAAGGAACTTTTTTGGATTTTTTTCATCCATCTTTATTCTTTGGCATGTGTGGGCCTCCCATCACAGTGGCCTCTCTTGTTGCAGAGCACTGGCTCTGGGCACATGCGTATCAGAGGACTGGCTCATAATTGGACACACTGGCCCAGCCGTCCCTTGGCATGTGGGATCTTCCTGGGCCAGGGATCAAACTGGTGCCCCTTAGACTGCAAGGTGGACTCTTTACCCACTGGACCACCAGGGAAGCCCCTAGATCTTAGACCTTCTTGTTGTTCAGTCACTAAGTCATGTCTGACTCTTGGTGACCCCATGGCCTGCAGCACACCAGACTCCCACTAGCTTGTAATATAGTAAAGTGAAAATATGAGTTGTTCAATCATGTTCAACTCTTTGGGACACATGGATGAGCCATGGAATTCTCTAGGCAAGAATACTGGAGTGGGAAGCCATTTCCTTCTCCAGGGGATTTTCCGGACCCAGGGATCTTCCTGACCCAGGGATTAAACCCTTATCTCTTATGTCTTCTGCATTGGTAGGTGTATTCTTTACCATGAGTGCCACCTGGGAACCCCCTAGATTTTTTTAAGTGGGAGTTTTATATTCTTCTGTGACTTACATATTTTCTTATTTTTACAGTAGTACATTAATACCTGAAATCTGGAAAAAAAAGATATTCTTAAAGTATATTTTTATGAAAGGTATTTTTATAGATATTTATGAGAATAAAAAGAAAGTATTAGGAATCAGGAAAGGGAATTGGAAATGGATCTTTGAAGGAGGGATGGGACTTTGGCAACAGAGATGGGCTAGTTGAAGAGGCTGCCCTAAGCAGAAGTGATACAGAAGGAGACATTCAGCAGACATCAAGAGGTCAGTTTGGTTGGAGCATAGATTCATGTGGGAGAAGAATAGATGAATCAGTCTGGAAAGGTAGGGCTATGGTTCTGAATGTCAAGCTGAACCCTCTGTAATTTGATGGTTGGGGGATCCCTGGAGCTTGAACTGTGCACGTGAGAAATTTTAAAATAAGTGTTCCTATATCCTCTTCCTTAATGAGAGTCTAGATCTTAACCCTTCTTCTTTTTTTTTTTTCTGCTTTTTATATGGGCAGAAAGGAACTTTTTTGGATTTTTTTCATCCACCTTTATTCATTGGCATGTGTGGGCCTCCCATCTCGGCACTCTCACTTGTTGCAGAGCACTGACTCTGGACACGTGCGCTCCAGAGCATTCGCTCATAATTGGACACACTGGCCCAGCCGTTCCTTGGTATGTGGGATATTCCTGGGCCAGGGATCAAACTGGTGCTCCTTGCATTGCAAGGCAGACTCTTTATCCACTGGACTACCAGGGAAGCCCCTAGATCTTAGACCTTCTTGTTGTTCAGTCACTAAGTCATCTCTGACTCTTGGTGCCCCGATGGCCTGCCACACACCGCATTCCACTCCCCGCTGTCCCCCAGGGTTTGCTCAGATTCATGTCCACTGACTGAATAATGCTGTCCAGCCGTCTCATCCTCTGTCACGCTTTTCTCCTTTTGCCTTCAATCTTCCCCATCATCAGAGTCTTTTCCAATGAAAAGGTATTTCTGCTCTAATGCTATTTGGGCATCTGACTGACCCAGAGTGAAGAGGTAAGAGCAACAGTTTTTGCATTCCAGCTGTTCACAGAGTGAGAACTGGCCCTTGCTTCTCTGGTTATTCATTACTGCAATTTATTCACAAAGCAGCAGTTTCAGAGAGCAAATTAACAAAGAGTGAAAATGAAAGGAAGAAGAAATGTGAATTTTAAACCAATGCTTAGAAAAACAGTTTTTTACAACTTTCTATGAGATTTTTTTTTAGATTCCATATATAAGTGAAACACACAGTATTTGTGTTTCTGTGTGATTTATTTCACTTAGCGTAATATCCTCAAGATCCATCTATGTCTTCAAAAATGGTATGATTTCCTTCTTTTTTTATGGCTGAAAAATATCCTTTGCACTTATATTTTAACTGTGGCCCTCCATAAAAAATATATTCCACATCTCAACTCAGAATATACACCCATACCCACAGATACACACACCTCTGAAACACAACAGTTCGTGAAATATTACCATTATTTTATTTTTTTTTTTTCCAAATGCCCTTCTGAAATAAAATTTCAACATTTCACCTTATTCTTCCATGAGAGTCTAGATCTTAACCCTTCTTCTTTTTTCTGCTTTTATATGGGCAGAAAGGAACTTTTTTGGATTTTTTTCATCCATCTTTATTCTTTGGCATGTGTGGGCCTCCCATCACAGTGGCCTCTCTTGTTGCAGAGCACTGGCTCTGGGCACATGCGTATCAGAGGACTGGCTCATAATTGGACACACTGGCCCAGCCGTCCCTTGGCATGTGGGATCTTCCTGGGCCAGGGATCAAACTGGTGCCCCTTAGACTGCAAGGTGGACTCTTTACCCACTGGACCACCAGGGAAGCCCCTAGATCTTAGACCTTCTTGTTGTTCAGTCACTAAGTCATGTCTGACTCTTGGTGACCCCATGGCCTGCAGCACACCAGACTCCACTCCCCACTGTCCCCCAGGGTTTGCTCAGATTCATGTCCACTGACTGAATAATGCTGTCCAGCCGTCTCATCCTCTGTCACGCTTTTCTCCTTTTGCCTTCAATCTTCCCCATCATCAGAGTCTTTTCCAATGAAAAGGTATTTCTGCTCTAATGCTATTTGGGCATCTGACTGACCCAGAGTGAAGAGGTAAGAGCAACAGTTTTTGCATTCCAGCTGTTCACAGAGTGAGAACTGGCCCTTGCTTCTCTGGTTATTCATTACTGCAATTTATTCACAAAGCAGCAGTTTCAGAGAGCAAATTAACAAAGAGTGAAAATGAAAGGAAGAAGAAATGTGAATTTTAAACCAATGCTTAGAAAAACAGTTTTTTACAACTTTCTATGAGATTTTTTTTTAGATTCCATATATAAGTGAAACACACAGTATTTGTGTTTCTGTGTGATTTATTTCACTTAGCGTAATATCCTCAAGATCCATCTATGTCTTCAAAAATGGTATGATTTCCTTCTTTTTTTATGGCTGAAAAATATCCTTTGCACTTATATTTTAACTGTGGCCCTCCATAAAAAATATATTCCACATCTCAACTCAGAATATACACCCATACCCACAGATACACACACCTCTGAAACACAACAGTTCGTGAAATATTACCATTATTTTATGCAATGCATTCTGATATTTTCAACTTTATTATTTTTATTTCTTTTAAATACTAGCCATTGATCTTCAGACCCATTAAATGGCTCCAAAATGCCTTAAAGGACATTGAGGAAAGGCTAGACTATCATTCCCTGCTGTGTTTGCAGTTTTCACTTAAATATCCATACAGGCAGCAACCTTAAGTTTGCCATGTCTACCCCTCCCAGAAATCAGCGGGACCAGTAAGACTCTTATAGGCTGTGGTGGAGGAGGGGCTAAAAGGATTGGCAGGAGCCATATTTGGGTTTCTTTTTCCTTCTCAGTGAATGTTTCCTGATACCAGTATTTCTCAGAGGCCATAAAGGTTTTCTCATTGTTTAGCTTGAGATACAGACTGAACTTTAAGTAAGTCTAGGCTACTGACTACAGCCTACCACAGACCACTTTTATTTGAATGAACAGAATCCTGGACTAAAATAAAAGGGAAAATGATGTATCTTAGTTGTGATAATATGTAGAGGCTATCTTACCCAACACTGTTGGAGTACTACAGTGATAGAAAGTATCATCTCTCAGAAGATTGGAACCCGTGAAAAGATGAAAATATCAATTCAATTACCAATAAAGCTGAGCTGAAGAGTGTCCTGGTGATTGACCTGGTTAATGACCAAAAGGCTTTTTAGTGTTCTTTGAATTAAAATGAGGGCTTCCCCTGGTGGTCCAGTGGGTAAGGACACCGCCTTGCAGTAATTAACAAAGAGTGAAAATGAAAGGAAGAAGAAATGTGAATTTTAAACCAATGCTTAGAAAAACAGTTTTTACAACTTTCTATGAGATTTTTTAGATTCCATATATAAGTGAAACACACAGTATTTGTGTTTCTGTGTGATTTATTTCACTTAGCGTAATATCCTCAAGATCCATCTATGTCTTCAAAAATGGTATGATTTCCTTCTTTTTTTATGGCTGAAAAATATCCTTTGCACTTATATTTTAACTGTGGCCCTCCATAAAAAATATATTCCACATCTCAACTCAGAATATACACCCATACCCACAGATACACACACCTCTGAAACACAACAGTTCGTGAAATATTACCATTATTTTATGCAATGCATTCTGATATTTTCAACTTTATTATTTTTATTTCTTTTTAAATACTAGCCATTGATCTTCAGACCCATTAAATGGCTCCAAAATGCCTTAAAGGACATTGAGGAAAGGCTAGACTATCATTCCCTGCTGTGTTTGCAGTTTTCACTTAAATATCCATACAGGCAGCAACCTTAAGTTTGCCATGTCTACCCCTCCCAGAAATCAGCGGGACCAGTAAGACTCTTATAGGCTGTGGTGGAGGAGGGGCTAAAAGGATTGGCAGGAGCCATATTTGGGTTTCTTTTTCCTTCTCAGTGAATGTTTCCTGATACCAGTATTTCTCAGAGGCCATAAAGGTTTTCTCATTGTTTAGCTTGAGATACAGACTGAACTTTAAGTAAGTCTAGGCTACTGACTACAGGCTACCACAGACAACTTTTTATTTGAATGAACAGAATCCTGGACTAAAATAAAAGGGAAAATGATGTATCTTAGTTGTGATAATATGTAGAGGCTATCTTACCCAACACTGTTGGAGTACTACAGTGATAGAAAGTATCATCTCTCAGAAGATTGGAACCCGTGAAAAGATGAAAATATCAATTCAATTACCAATAAAGCTGAGCTGAAGAGTGTCCTGGTGATTGACCTGGTTAATGACCAAAAGGCTTTTTAGTGTTCTTTGAATTAAAATGAGGGCTTCCCCTGGTGGTCCAGTGGGTAAGGACACTGCCTCGCAGTGCAAGGGGCGCCGGTTCATGCCCTGGCCTGGGAAGATCCCACGTGCCGCGGAGCGGCTGGACCGATGTGTCCAATTACTGAACCGGAGCTCTGGAGCACACACGCCCAGAGCCGGCGCTCTGCGACAACAGAAGCCACCATGATGGGAGGCCCACAGGAGCCAAAGAACAAAGACAGATGAAAAATAGAGAAATGAAAGACCAATAGAAGTGGCCTGCCCATCCTCCTCCCTCCCCACCCCACCCCCCCAAAAGATAAATAAAAAAAAATGATATCTCCAAAATTCCAGCCTCCATTTGCAGAAATCATCTATGATTAGGGAAGATTGCCCTCTCTCTGAGTATGTGTGTGTCACACCCAACTCTTTGCAACCCCATGGACTGTAACCCGCCAGAGAGCCTGCAAGAATGCTGGAGCAGGTTGTCATTTCCTACTCCAGGGCATCTTCCTGACCCATCTCTAAGGGCAGGTCGATTGAGGTCAGTCACTCAGTCATGTCCAACTCTTTGTGACCTCATGGACTTCAGCACGCCAAGTTTCCCTGTCCTTCACTATTTCCTGGAGCCTGCTCAATGTTATGTCCATTGACTCAATAATGCCATCCAATCATCTCCTCCTCTGTCGTCCCCTTCCCCTTTTGCCTTCTATTCTTCCCAGCATCAGGGTCTTTTCCAATGAGTGGTCTCTTCGCATCAGGTGGACAAAGTGTTGGAGTTTCAGCTTTAGCATCAGTCCTTTTTTTTTTAAATTTATTTATTTATTTATTTTTTACATGTATGTTCCCAGATCATTCATATGCATATCCCTGGACCCTCCCCCTAGCATCAGTCCTTTGAATGAATATTCAGGGTTGATTTCTTTTAGGATTGACTGGTTTGATCTCCTTGCAGTCCAAGGGACTCTTAAGAGCCTTCTCCAATACCACAGTTTAAAACCATACCTTTGACTATATGAACTTTTGTTGGCAAAGTGATGTGTCTGTTTTTGAATACCCTGTCTAGGTTTGTCATAGCTTTTCTTCCAAGGAGCAAATGTCTTTTCATTTCACGGCTACAATCACCATCTGCAGTGATTAGACCTAAATTAACCAAATGGGTAAGTCATATCTTCTGGAAGAACCAGGACAAATTCTCCCCTGGCTGACCTTCTATGGAAAAAATGAAAAGGAATAAGGTATAAGGATTTATCCCTGGCCAAACAAATTGATCTGGTCCAGTAGTTGGTCACTTAATTGGAAAAGTATATTAAAGTGACAAATAAAAACCTTAACATTTCATTTCACTTCAAACCTATAAGGAACACCCACTTGCCAATCTTTTGAAGTGAGGTCAAATTATTTATTTGAGCAATAGTGGCAATTAGAATTCTTGAGGGCTTCCCTGGTGGTCCAGTGGGTAAGGACACTGCCTTGCAGTGCAAGGGGCGCCGGGTTCGCTCCCTGGCCTGGGAAGATCCCACGTGCCGCGGAGCGGCTGGACTGATGTGTCCAATTACCGAGCTGGAGCGCTGGGGCACATGCGCCCAGAGCTGGCGCTCTGCGACAATAGAGGCCACCGCGATGGGAGGCCCACAGGAGCCAAAGAACAAAAGATGGATGAAAATAGATAAATGAAAGACCAATAGAAGTGGCCCGCCCGTCCCCCTCCCTCCCTACCCCACCCCCAAGAAGATAAATAAATAAAATAAATGTTTTAAAAAAAAAAAAAAAAAGAATTCTTGAGTTGTCTTTCTTATGTAATTGATATCCATGATATATTTTCTATGCTTTCCAGTTTTTTTTAAAGTTGTCTGAGGGGTACTTCCCTGGCAGTCCAGTGGTTAGGACTCCATGCATCCAGTCCAGAGAGCACAGGTTCATTCCTTGGCTGGGGAACTAAGCTCCAGCATGCTACATAGCACAGCTGAAATAAAATAAAGTAACTTAAAAAATAAAATTAACTGAGTACTTAAAACGTCTTGCAAAGCAACATAGCTAGAGGCTCCTCCTTAAAAAAAAAAAAATCCTTTCTATTTCTCTCACTCAAGTATGGTTTGCTAGTAATTTTCAACTGGTTTTAGCTACTATTTCCAAAGCATTCAACCAAAATTTCATAGAAACAGCTTCTTCTCTTTCATGCTTCTGTCTCATTCATTTATGTAATTTTAATTAAATTAATTATACTCTGGCAAACAGCTGTCATAAGCAGTTTTGAGACCAAACACAACAGACTCTTGTTAGGCATCTAACAAGGCTGGTAGAAAAAAGTATATAGATAGTCCAGAGGTAGACTTACTAGTCCAAAGCATTCAGCAGACATGGGCAGTACTCAATGTACTTATTTGGAGGGAATGGAAAGTGTTGATTCCAGAGAGTTCCTTAAAACAAACTGGCAAATGCTCATTTTACTAGTATAACCAACTCTGAGTGTGTATCTCTTAACATTCTTCTTCCATCATGCATCCATTTTATAAATGTTTACTGATATTTAGGACAGTCCCAGGCCCTGAAGAAGCACAGCACAGTCCACTGAAGAGGAAGAAACTGGTATATTAACAGGATGAAGAGGCAGGAGGGAGGAGGGGGAGTATTAAAGAGCAAATCCTTTTAGCTTTCTCTACTCCATCCCCTCAAAATCACTGTCCCTCCATTCCCATTTAGCTAACAAATGGCTTTAAATATCTTGGGATTGGTAGGGCTATTACAGAAATCCCCGTAGTAATACCACCTACTACATTAGCTATATATATATATATGTGTGTGTGTATAGGGCTTCCCCAGTGACTCAGGGGTAAAGAATCTGCCTGCCAATGAGGAGACATGGACTTGATCCCTAGGTCTGGAAGATCCTCTGGCGGAGAACATGGCAAACCACTCCAGTATTCTTCCCTGGAGAATTTCATGGACAGAGGAGCCTGGCAGGCTACTGGGATCTCAAAAGGTCAGACACGAGTGAAATGACTTAGCACACATGCATGTATACGCACACAGACACAGACACACACACACACACACGTCTTTTGTATTTTCCAGTTCTAATGAAATGATGCAATTGGTCCTCTCAGAGAAAGCTGTGACAGTGGGAATTTGTATAATCCTCGTAAAAAGCAATGGAACAGTACTTCGAAAGATCCTTAGTAGAGACGTGACTCTTTTGACTCATCAGTACCACTTCTAGAAACTTTAACTGAAAAAGTCCTCCCTCCTTTTCATTAAGATGGCACTGAAGGCAAAGAAGAAAGTCCCTGCCCCTCCCAAAGGCAAAGCCAAAACCAAGAATGCAGTGTTGAAAGGCATCCACAGCCACACACACACACACAATTCATATGTCACTCAACTTGCCACAGCCCAACATTGCAGCTCAGGGGGCAGTCAAGAAAGATATCCTCCCAAAAAGGAAGCACCCCTAAGAGAAACAAAAAGGCCTTGAGCAGACATGGGCAGTACTCAATGTACTTATTTGGAGGGAATGGAAAGTGTTGATTCCAGAGAGTTCCTTAAAACAAACTGGCAAATGCTCATTTTACTAGTATAACCAACTCTGAGTGTGTATCTCTTAACATTCTTCTTCCATCATGCATCCATTTTATAAATGTTTACTGATATTTAGGACAGTCCCAGGCCCTGAAGAAGCACAGCACAGTCCACTGAAGAGGAAGAAACTGGTATATTAACAGGATGAAGAGGCAGGAGGGAGGAGGGGGAGTATTAAAGAGCAAATCCTTTTAGCTTCTCTCTACTCCATCCCCTCAAAATCACTGTCCCTCCATTCCCATTTAGCTAACAAATGGCTTTAAATATCTTGGGATTGGTAGGGCTATTACAGAAATCCCCGTAGTAATACCACCTACTACATTAGCTATATATATATATATGTGTGTGTGTATAGGGCTTCCCCAGTGACTCAGGGGTAAAGAATCTGCCTGCCAATGAGGAGACATGGACTTGATCCCTAGGTCTGGAAGATCCTCTGGCGGAGAACATGGCAAACCACTCCAGTATTCTTCCCTGGAGAATTTCATGGACAGAGGAGCCTGGCAGGCTACTGGGATCTCAAAAGGTCAGACACGAGTGAAATGACTTAGCACACATGCATGTATACGCACACAGACACAGACACACACACACACACACGTCTTTTGTATTTTCCAGTTCTAATGAAATGATGCAATTGGTCCTCTCAGAGAAAGCTGTGACAGTGGGAATTTGTATAATCCTCGTAAAAAGCAATGGAACAGTACTTCGAAAGATCCTTAGTAGAGACGTGACTCTTTTGACTCATCAGTACCACTTCTAGAAACTTTAACTGAAAAAGTCCTCCCTCCTTTTCATTAAGATGGCACTGAAGGCAAAGAAGAAAGTCCCTGCCCCTCCCAAAGGCAAAGCCAAAACCAAGAATGCAGTGTTGAAAGGCATCCACAGCCACACACACACACACAATTCATATGTCACTCAACTTGCCACAGCCCAACATTGCAGCTCAGGGGGCAGTCAAGAAAGATATCCTCAGAAGAGCACCCCTAAGAGAAACAGGCTTGACTACTATGCCATTGTCAAGTTCCCTCTCACCACCAAGGTGGCCATGAAGACAACAGAAGACAAGACACTTGTGTTTATTGTGGATGTCAAGGCCAATAGCATCAAATTAAACAGGCTGTGAAGAAGCTCTATGATATTGATGTAGCCAAGGTCAACACCTTGATTAGGCCTGACGGAGAGAAGAAGGCATAGGTTTGCCTGGCTCCTGACTATGATGCTTTGGATGTTGCCAGCAATTTGGGATCACCTAAACTTGAGTCCAGCTGGGTAATTCTAAATATAAAAGTTTTCGCTAAAAGAAAGAAAAAAAGAGAAAGAATCTTCCCCAGAGATTTCTCTGGTGGTCCAGTGGTTAACAGTCTGCTTTCCAATGCAGGAGATGAGGGTCTGATCCCACCCACCTGACTGGCGGCCAAAAGTTCAAAACATAAAACATAAACAGTATTGTACAAATTAAATAAAGCCTTTAAAAATGGTCCACATTAAAAAAAAAAAGAATCCTCCCAAAAGAAAACAGTCACATGCAGAGTATTTACTGTAATCTTATTTGTGATGGTGAAAGTTTGAAATACATGAATGATTAAGTAACTTATGATTTTGCAATATTATATAACTTACCACTGAGTATGCACCCAATGGAGTAACAGAAAACATTTGATTACATATTAAATGAAAAAAAGATATAATTTGCTCAACTGTACACAGAACCACTGAATTATATACTTTATAAGGATGAACTTTCGGGAATTCCTTGGTGGTTCAGTGGTTAGGACTCTGAGCTTACACTGTTGGGGCCCAGGTTGAATCCCTGGTCAGATCCTGTTGCAGCCAAAAAAGTACTTTAAAAATTATAATAAAAGGGTGAACTTTGTGAAATATATCTATTTCTTTTAAATAGATACAATTCTCCGTTTTTACTTTCGTATCAGCTGAAATTAGTAGGAAACAGATGGCCTGCTCAGTGAATGTAACTGAAGACAGTTAATGAAGGGACAAAGGAACAAAGATGTGGGCTGGCTTGAGGGAAACCAAGCAGGGATAATTAGGTACCCAGGGCTATTATCTGCTGAGGAGCCCTTATCAACCATAGGCTTGAGCGTGCAGAGATGGAACGAGTGCCCAGTGAGAACCACAGCTGAAGGACAGGGAGGGCCAACAGGAACTTCTAGGAACACAATTCTGTCTGTCTGTCTGTCTGTCTGTCTCTCCCACTTCCTGTGCTACCTCCCACTGACTGAATCCAAGAGGAAGTCTAAGGGCAAGTGAGCCCAGATGATACTGTCCTTAAAGGTCAGCCTCTGGAGAAGATGGAGAGGAGTGGATCTAGAGGCAAATAATCTAGCAGGTGAGTCATCATATAACAATGTGAGAACTGGCTAAACATACAGCTATGGGCCTTAAGGAAAACCTGGAAAATTGGGGATTGTAGAGATGAAAAGCAGAGGAAGTTAAAGAACAGTAGGATTGGTAGAAAGGGGCAGGAAAGATTGCTACCTCAGGCTGAGACGAGGATGGGAGCCAGAGGCAGGAACCATTTATTGTTTGGTCCAATACTGAACTGGAGTCTGGGCTCTGGACTCTTTTTTTGCGGGGTGGAGTGGGGGGCGGGTTGAAGAGGGAGGGGGGCAGGTGGGCCACTTCTATCGGTCTTTCATTTATCTGTTTTCATCCATCTTTGTTCTTTAGCCCGTGTGGGCCTCCCATCTCATTGGCCTCTGTTGTCACAGAGCACCGGCTCTGGGCACACACGCTCCAGAGCTTCAGCTCGGCAATTGGACACATCAGTTCAGCTGCTCCGCGGCACGTGGGATCTTCCCAGGCCAGGGATCAAACCGGCGCCCCTTGATGGTTTGGAAGGCTGATTAGGATAGTCTCAACTAAGTTCAGGGGAGACATATCAAAGCCCTTTACTCAGGAACTCTGGTGTTTGTGGACATGTATAGACTCTTTTGGGCTTCCAAGGAGTGCTAGTGGTAAAGAACCTGCCTGCCTGGCTTCCCTGGTGGTCCAGTGGGTGAGGAGTCTGCCTTGCAGTGCAAGGGGCAACGGTTTGATCCCTGACCCGGGAGGATCCCACGTGCCACGGAGCAACAACGTGGCGTCCCTACCCACTGGACTACCAGGGCAGCCCTGGACTCTTTTTAATAGGAGTGTGTGCAAGCTCAGTTGCTTCAGTCATGTCTGACTCTATGCGACCCTATGGACTGTAGACTCCTCTGTCCATGGGATCTCCGGGCAAGATACTGGACTGAGTTGCCATGCCCTCCTCCTGGGCATCTTCTTGATCCCATTAATAAGAGACTCACAGCAAAATCAGAATGGCACATCAGAAATTCCCCTCCTGTTTGATATTACTCTGTATTAATCCTTCCCACTGAAACTCCAACGCCATTCCTTCAACAAATAATTGTTTAGTACCCAGTATGTGCCAGGAACTGTTAGGCCCTAGAGATTAAGGAAGGAACAAAATTAACTTCTTATCTTTGCTCTCCTAGAGTTTACATCCTGGTGGAGAGGGGACAACAGATAAGTAAATATAGGTCAAGTGTGATAGGTGCTATAAAGAAAAACGCAGGAGAGCAGGGAAATAAAATCCTGCCCATTTTATCTCTTTAAAAAAGTCCATGCATGCATACATACTAAGTCGCTTCCGTCATGTCCAACTGTTTTGCAGCCCTATGGAACATAGCCCACCAGGCTCTTCTGTCCATGGGATTCTCCAGGCAAGATACTAGAGTAGGTTTCCATGTCCTTTTCCAGGGAATCTTCCTATTCCAGGGATCGAACACGAGTCTCTTCCGTCTAATCTGCATTGGCAGGCAGGTTCTTTTTAATTTTTTTTTTGTAAATTTTGTCCTCTTTTATTGGTTTTTCATTTATTTATTTTCATCCATCTTTATTCTTTGGCCTGTGTGGGCCTCCCATCACAGTGGCCTCCCTCGCTGCAGAGCACTGGCTCTGGGCGCATGTGCTCCAGAGCATTGGCTCATAATTGGACACACTGGTCCAGCTGCCCCGTGGCACATGGGATCCTCCCGGGTCAGGGATCAAACCGGTGCCCCTTGCACTGCAAGGCAGACTCCTCACCCACTGGACCACCAGGGAAGCCAGGCAGGCAGGTTCTTTACCACTAGCACCTCCTTGGAAGCCCAAAAGAGCCTATACATGTCCACAAACACCAGAGTTCCTGAGTAAAGGGCTTTGATATCTCTCCCCTGAACTAAGTTGAGACCTTCCTAATCGGCCTTCCAGTCTCCAGCAAACTCCAACCAGTACTGCACTCTGCTATGAGAATCTTCCTGATCTTATCAGAGTGTTGTGCTCAATCATTCAGTCTTGTCCGACCCTTGTAACCTCATTTATTGTAGCTCCCCCAGACTCTACTGTCCAAGGGATTTTTCAGGCAAGAATAATGGAGTTGCCATTTCCTCCTTCAAGGGATCTTCTTGATCCAGGGATTGAACCCACGTCTTCTGTGTTGGCAGGCAGATTTTTTACCACTGAGTCACCTGGGAAGCCCTGATCATGTCAGTACCCTGCTTTAAAAAGGTACTGTTGGGGGCTTCCCCTGGTGGTCCAGTGGGTAAGGACACTGCCTTGCAGTGCAAGGGGCGCCCGTTCAATCCCTGGCCTGGGAAGATCCCACGTGCAGCGGAGCGGCTGGACTGATGTGTCCAATCAGCCAGCCGGAGCTCTGGAGCGCATGCACCCAGAGCTGGTGCTCTGCGACAACAGATGCCACCGCAATGGGAGGCCCACATGGGCCAAAGAACAAAGACGGATGAAACTAGACAAATGAAAGACCAGTGAAAGTGGCCTGCCCACCCCCCTTCCTTCCCCACCTCCGCCAAAAAAAAAAAAAAAAAAAGTACTGTTGGGGCTTCCCTGGTGGTCCAGTGGGTAAGGACACTGCCTTGCAGTGCAAGGGGCGCCAGTTCCATCCCTGGCCTGGGAAGATTCCACATGCTGTGGAGTGGCTGGACCGATGTATCCAACTACCGAGCCAGAGCTCTGGAGCTCATGTGCCCAGAGCTGGTGCTCTGCAGCAACAGAGGCCACTGCAATGGGAGGCCCATACAGGCCAGAAAACAAAGACAGATGAAAATAGATAAACGAAAGATGAATAGAAGTTGTCCTCCACCCAAAAAAAGTACCATTGTATGCTCTTATTTGCTTATCATGTGAATAACACCTAACCTCCTTCTCATGGACCTTGCCTTCTGGATCCATCACTTGCATATACTTCTTCCATTCTTTTCTCCCAACCCTAATTGTCTGTAGTCTCTGGACCATGCTGCACTGTCTCTCATTTCTGTACCTTTGTCCCTGCTGATCTTTCCATTTGGAATGTTCTGTCAAACCCCACCTCTTCCCAAGGTTGACAATCTTCTTCTGACTCTTTTAAGCCCACTAATTGCTATCTTTTTGATTTCCTGACCTTCTCTGGAGTAAGGGAATGTCTTCCAGTTCCCACCTTTGTATTATCAGTACATTAGGTACCTCATCACATGGGATCCTGTTTCTTGGAGTTCAGGTGCACATGATGAGGTTAAGTATGATCCATGGGGACCTTATATCCTTTCATTGGTGTGTGACCATCTTTTGTTACTTATCCCACCTAAAAATTAGAATATATCTGCCCCACCCTCATCCAGGGCTTAATCTTTTGTTTTTCTTTCATTTTTACCAAGATGTAACTGATACACAGCACTGTGTAAGTTTTGCTGTAGTCGTCTCTTGTGTTGTTGGAAGAGGGTATCTCTTGGCAAAACTCTGGTTTTGCCCTCCTTTATTTTGTGTTCCAAGGCCAAACTTCGCTCTGCGACAACAGATGCCACCGCAATGGGAGGCCCACATGGGCCAAAGAACAAAGACGGATGAAACTAGACAAATGAAAGACCAGTGAAAGTGGCCTGCCCACCCCCCTTCCTTCCCCACCTCCGCCAAAAAAAAAAAAAAAAAGTACTGTTGGGGCTTCCCTGGTGGTCCAGTGGGTAAGGACACTGCCTTGCAGTGCAAGGGGCGCCAGTTCCATCCCTGGCCTGGGAAGATTCCACATGCTGTGGAGTGGCTGGACCGATGTATCCAACTACCGAGCCAGAGCTCTGGAGCTCATGTGCCCAGAGCTGGTGCTCTGCAGCAACAGAGGCCACTGCAATGGGAGGCCCATACAGGCCAGAAAACAAAGACAGATGAAAATAGATAAACGAAAGATGAATAGAAGTTGTCCTCCACCCAAAAAAAGTACCATTGTATGCTCTTATTTGCTTATCATGTGAATAACACCTAACCTCCTTCTCATGGACCTTGCCTTCTGGATCCATCACTTGCATATACTTCTTCCATTCTTTTCTCCCAACCCTAATTGTCTGTAGTCTCTGGACCATGCTGCACTGTCTCTCATTTCTGTACCTTTGTCCCTGCTGATCTTTCCATTTGGAATGTTCTGTCAAACCCCACCTCTTCCCAAGGTTGACAATCTTCTTCTGACTCTTTTAAGCCCACTAATTGCTATCTTTTTGATTTCCCTGACCTTCTCTGGAGTAAGGGAATGTCTTCCAGTTCCCACCTTTGTATTATCAGTACATTAGGTACCTCATCACATGGGATCCTGTTTCTTGGAGTTCAGGTGCACATGATGAGGTTAAGTATGATCCATGGGGACCTTATATCCTTTCATTGGTGTGTGACCATCTTTTGTTACTTATCCCACCTAAAAAGTAGAATATATCTGCCCCCACCCTCATCCAGGGCTTAATCTTTTGTTTTTCTTTCATTTTTACCAAGATGTAACTGATACACAGCACTGTGTAAGTTTTGCTGTAGTCGTCTCTTGTGTTGTTGGAAGAGGGTATCTCTTGGCAAAACTCTGGTTTTGCCCTCCTTTATTTTGTGTTCCAAGGCCAAACTTCCTTGTTACTATAGGTATCTCTTGACTTCCTACTTTTTTGCATTCCAGTCTCCAGTGATAAAAAATATATTTTGTGAGGGGAGGGGTTAGTTAGTTCTTTGAAGGCCTTGTAGGTCTTCAAAGAACTGTTCAACTTCGGCATTAGCAACCAGTTGAGGCATAGACTTGGATTACTGAGATGTTGAGTGGTTTGCCTTGGAAACGAAACAAGATTGTTTTGGGTTTTTTTGAGACTGCACCCAAGTACTGCATTTTGAACTCTTTTGTTGACTCTGAGGGCTACTCCATTTCTTCTAAAGGATTCTTGCCCACAGTAATAGATATAATGCTTATCTGAATTAAACCATCCATTTTAGTTTACTGATTTCTAAAAGGTCGATATGCACTCTTGCCATCTCCTGCTCGACTGTGTCCAGTTTACCTTGATTCATGGACCTAACATTCCAGGTTCCTATGCAATATTGTTCTTTACGGCATCGGACTTTTCTTTCACCACCAGAGCATTGGCATTGGCATTGCCTTGGCATTCACATCCACAACTGAACATTGTTTCTGCTTTGACCCAGCATCTTCATTCATTCTGGAGCTATGTCTCTGCTCTTCCCCAGTAGCATACTGGATACCTACTGATCCGTGGGTCTTATCTTCCAGTGTCATATCTCACCGGCAGGTCTGACTCAGTCTCCTGTGGGGTTACTGCTCCTTTCCCTGGGTCCTTGTCCGATGTTTCAAACCCCACCTCTTCCCAAGGTTGACAATCTTCTTCTGACTCTTTTAAGCCCACTAATTGCTATCTTTTGATTTCCTGACCTTCTCTGGAGTAAGGGAATGTCTTCCAGTTCCACCTTTGTATTATCAGTACATTAGGTACCTCATCACATGGGATCCTGTTTCTTGGAGTTCAGGTGCACATGATGAGGTTAAGTATGATCCATGGGGACCTTATATCCTTTCATTGGTGTGTGACCATCTTTTGTTACTTATCCCACCTAAAAAGTAGAATATATCTGCCCCCACCCTCATCCAGGGCTTAATCTTTTGTTTTTCTTTCATTTTTACCAAGATGTAACTGATACACAGCACTGTGTAAGTTTTGCTGTAGTCGTCTCTTGTGTTGTTGGAAGAGGGTATCTCTTGGCAAAACTCTGGTTTTGCCCTCCTTTATTTTGTGTTCCAAGGCCAAACTTCCTTGTTACTATAGGTATCTCTTGACTTCCTACTTTTTTGCATTCCAGTCTCCAGTGATAAAAAATATATTTTGTGAGGGGAGGGGTTAGTTAGTTCTTTGAAGGCCTTGTAGGTCTTCAAAGAACTGTTCAACTTCGGCATTAGCAACCAGTTGAGGCATAGACTTGGATTACTGAGATGTTGAGTGGTTTGCCTTGGAAACGAAACAAGATTGTTTTGGGTTTTTTTGAGACTGCACCCAAGTACTGCATTTTGAACTCTTTTGTTGACTCTGAGGGCTACTCCATTTCTTCTAAAGGATTCTTGCCCACAGTAATAGATATAATGCTTATCTGAATTAAACCATCCATTTTAGTTTACTGATTTCTAAAAGGTCGATATGCACTCTTGCCATCTCCTGCTCGACTGTGTCCAGTTTACCTTGATTCATGGACCTAACATTCCAGGTTCCTATGCAATATTGTTCTTTACGGCATCGGACTTTTCTTTCACCACCAGAGCATTGGCATTGGCATTGCCTTGGCATTCACATCCACAACTGAACATTGTTTCTGCTTTGACCCAGCATCTTCATTCATTCTGGAGCTATGTCTCTGCTCTTCCCCAGTAGCATACTGGATACCTACTGATCCGTGGGTCTTATCTTCCAGTGTCATATCTCACCGGCAGGTCTGACTCAGTCTCCTGTGGGGTTACTGCTCCTTTCCCCTGGGTCCTTGTGCACACAAGGTTCCTGGTGTCTTCCAAGAGTCTCTGTTTCCCCCAATCCTGTGGAAGTTCTAGAATCAAATCCTGTAAGTTTAGATGGACAGAGTAATGATCTGAATTCCATACATTATGAAATGGTTACTACAGTAAGATTTGGGAACACCCATTGTTATTAGGTATACATAATAAAAGAAAAAGTTTTCCTTGTGATGAAAACTGATAAGTTTCTTGAAATTCAAGTATACAAAAATTTTTTTTTTAATTTTCAAAAATGTGTATAAAAGACACTGATGCTGGGAAAAACCAAAAGAAAAAGAAGGGAAGCAGGGAATGAGATGGTTATATAGCATTATCAACTCAATAGACACAAATTTGAGCAAACTCTTGCCGATAGTGAAGGACAGGGAAGCCTAGTGCGCTACACTACATGGGGTCACAAAGAGTTGGACATGACATACTGACTGAACAATGACAAAAATGTCTTTACATACATATATGTGTGAACATGCATACATATTCCCCAAATACATATCATTCATTTTAGTTGTTTATTAAAGTGATATCATTCCCTACATAATATCCTGGGATTTCTTTTTTTTTTAAATTTAGCTATAGTTGATTTATAAGATTGTGTTGGTTTCATCTGTACAGCTTCAGATTCACTTCCATTATAGGTTATTACAAAATATTGAACATAGTTCCTTGAGCTGCAACAGTAAATCCTTGTTATTTATCTATTTTATATATAATGGTGTATCCTGGGTCTTATTTGTCACTTTTCCTATTTTATTGCTCAGATCTGTCTCAGGTTTGGTGCATGTAGCTGAGTTTCTTTGTTGTGACTGCTCTAGACTATCTCAGTGTGTGAATAAGCTAGTATTGCGTGGTTGCTGGATGTAAAGACTCTTCGTGCTCTGTGTTCTTCCCTGTGGCCCACATCTGCTTTTAGTGTAATGTGTGGTAGCCAGTTTCATGGGGACTCCCACTTACTGACAATGCCCACCACAAATGCTAGGCCAGGAGCCTCTCCCATTTCTGCTTTATCACCTTCTTGAAAGTCGTTAAGAGCCTTCTCATTTCTCTGGCAGGCAGAAACTGAAAGTAAAGAGTCAACCCTCAACTAATAGGCCAGGTGAGCCAAGAAATAAATGCCCAGGCTTTTTTTCTTTGGATGGACAATTCTAGGAGGCATTTTGCGTATTTCTCAGTGGTCTTCATGGAGTCACACTCCTCACATTGGCTGCCTGAGATCACTTCCCAAATATATAACCTGCACCCAAGTCCTTATTCCAGTCTCTGGGGGAACATCAAACTAACACAGCCAGTTTCCTGATAAGGAGCTCTTGGGTTGTTGCACATTTTTGCTCTTGCCAAAGTGCTACAAAGAATACATATAAAACCCACTGGTGCACAAGTACAAGAATTTCTCTTACACATTTGTTTATTTGACTGTATTGGGTCTTAGTGGCCTCAGGCGGCATCTTCCTTGAGTCATGTGGGATCTTTCCTTGCAGTGCACGGACTCTCTAGTTGTGGTGTGCAGGCTCAGTTGAGACAAGGGTGTAGTTGCTCCATAGCATGTGGAATCTTAGTTCCCTAACCAGGGATCGAACTCACATCCCCTGCATTGAGGCGGATTCTTAACCACTGGATCACCAGGGAAGCCTCATAAATTTATATAGGAGTAAAAGTTTTGCATCAAAAGCCAAATGAACTTCCGCCTTTAAAAGGTAATTCTAAACTGCTAACCAAAGTGATTTTTTTTTTTTTTTACCAATTTACAGTTTCAAGAACACTGTATACATGATCATATTCATCCAAATCCTCTTCAACACTTGGTTTTGTTGGATTTCTTAATTTTCACCCTTCAAATAGATATCAAATAGGATCTCACTGTGGTCCCAATTTTTACTTCTTGCTGATTATTAAGGTGGAACACATATTCGTATATTCATTTATTCATATATTTATTGACCATAAATACTTCCTCTTTTGAGAAATTCTCTTCCAAGCTTTTGCCCATTTTTCCATTGGTGACTATTCTTTGCTCACTAATTTCACTAATTCTTTTACAGTTATTCTCCTTTGAAACTTAGGTGTTCAAAATCAAATTAACTATAATCGTCACATAGGGGCTAGGCAGGAGCCTCCATTTCTGCTTTATCACCTTCTTGAAAGTCGTTAAGAGCCTTCTCATTTCTCTGGCAGGCAGAAACTGAAAGTAAAGAGTCAACCCTCAACTAATAGGCCAGGTGAGCCAAGAAATAAATGCCCAGGCTTTTTTTCTTTGGATGGACAATTCTAGGAGGCATTTTGCGTATTTCTCAGTGGTCTTCATGGAGTCACACTCCTCACATTGGCTGCCTGAGATCACTTCCCAAATATATAACCTGCACCCAAGTCCTTATTCCAGTCTCTGGGGGAACATCAAACTAACACAGCCAGTTTCCTGATAAGGAGCTCTTGGGTTGTTGCACATTTTTGCTCTTGCCAAAGTGCTACAAAGAATACATATAAAACCCACTGGTGCACAAGTACAAGAATTTCTCTTACACATTTGTTTATTTGACTGTATTGGGTCTTAGTGGCCTCAGGCGGCATCTTCCTTGAGTCATGTGGGATCTTTCCTTGCAGTGCACGGACTCTCTAGTTGTGGTGTGCAGGCTCAGTTGAGACAAGGGTGTAGTTGCTCCATAGCATGTGGAATCTTAGTTCCCTAACCAGGGATCGAACTCACATCCCCTGCATTGAGGCGGATTCTTAACCACTGGATCACCAGGGAAGCCTCATAAATTTATATAGGAGTAAAAGTTTTGCATCAAAAGCCAAATGAACTTCCGCCTTTAAAAGGTAATTCTAAACTGCTAACCAAAGTGATTTTTTTTTTTTTTTACCAATTTACAGTTTCAAGAACACTGTATACATGATCATATTCATCCAAATCCTCTTCAACACTTGGTTTTGTTGGATTTCTTAATTTTCACCCTTCAAATAGATATCAAATAGGATCTCACTGTGGTCCCAATTTTTACTTCTTGCTGATTATTAAGGTGGAACACATATTCGTATATTCATTTATTCATATATTTATTGACCATAAATACTTCCTCTTTTGAGAAATTCTCTTCCAAGCTTTTGCCCATTTTTCCATTGGTGACTATTCTTTGCTCACTAATTTCACTAATTCTTTTACAGTTATTCTCCTTTGAAACTTAGGTGTTCAAAATCAAATTAACTATAATCGTCACTGAATATTACCTTTTTCCTGGTTACAAAATTAATGCATACTTGTTGTAAAAGCAATGCAGATGTTTCCCTTAGAAAGTTTTCCTATCAGCTGTACCCCACCTCCAGGAAGGAATAAATCCCATGAATTGTTTACCATCCTATATTTTGGGGGATGTTGTTGTCCTATCTCTCACTCAGATTAGATTAATAATTTATCAAGGGTAAATACTGTGTCTGTTTTTTAAATATTCTTTATTTTTACTATTATTATTTTAAAATGTTCACTGCAATAGGTCTTCATTGTGGCATGCAGGCTTCTCTTGTTGTCTCGCAGCATGCAGATCTTAGTTCTCTGACCAGGGATAGAACCCACATCCCCAGCATTTAGAAGGCAGATTTTTAACTCCTAGACCACCAGGGAAGTCCCAGGACTGTGTTGTATTTATCTTCGTATCCTCTGACCCAGGCAGAGTGCCTGGTTTAGACGAGGGATGCAATACATTATTGTTGATGAATTGCTGAAAGCTGGGTTAGAACGGAAACTTTGAAGTTACAAAAAGACTTCAGTTTGGAAGAGTGGATTCGTATGAAAGTGGGAGATAGCACTGCTAAAATGTGTTGGGGCTTGATTATCCAAAGGCTCGGCCGTTGAGCCAAAGTGCTTGATTATCTTGGAGGCAGCCACCCAAGGAGGCATTCAAGACTTTTCAGGTGGAAGGAGGTTATTTGTTCTTAGGGATTTTTTTTTTTTTTTTAAACCAGCAACAGAATTAGAACAAAACATTGACAATCCACTCATCCAATGGCAAAGTATAGAATATAAGGGGGGAGGAGGTTGGGGAAAAAGAAACCGAAGACAGAAAAATGAATAAATTGGGCTTCCCTGGTGGCTCAGTGGTAAGGAATCCACTGGCCAATGCAGAGACATGGGTTCAATCCCTGACCTGGGAAGATTCCACATGCCTCAGAGCAAGTAAGCCTGTGCTCCACAACTATTAAGCCTGTGTTCTAGAGGCTGGGAGCCGTAACTACTGAAGCCTGTGAGCCCTAGAGCCTGTGCTCCACAACAAGAGAAGCCACTGCAATGAGAAGCCTGTTCACCACAACTAGAGAGTAGCCCTGCTCGCTGCAGCCAGAGAAAAGCCCACACAGCAACAAAGATCCAGTATAGCCCCTAAATTAATAAATCAATGAAATTCTTAAAAAAGGAGAAATGAATGAATCAAGTTATTAACCTCTGGAGAACACAGACACTCAGGAAAACATAAGTGTGTCTCTTTCAGTAAAACAGACATAAACTCAAGCCCACGCACTTTTTAAAACAATTTGTTTGTGGGTTGGCTATTCGAAGGGTGAGAGAATAAGAACCTGAACCACGGGGGCAGGATGTGTTCATTCATTCAGACATGTTTACCCACCTCCTGCTACATGCAAGGTACTGGGCTGAGTGCTGAAAACAGACCCAGTTCGAGGCATGGTAGGTACGGTACAGCATCGTGGTCAAGAGCACAGACTCTGAGCCCAGTGGTCTGAGTGCAAACCCCTGCCAGGTGTTTGGAACCTCGGCGAATTTCCTGAAGTCATGTACACCTCACAAGTGTGATAGAGACAGGACTGTTACCACCCTCGTGATTAAGGGAGTCCTACATTTCTATAAAGTACTTGGAATTCATGGCATGCAGGGAGCCCTCAGCAGAGTCATAAGGCAGAAGCCACAGTGGAGAGAAGAGGAGGAAGCAGAGAGTATGGGCTTGATTTCAAGAACTTTGGTTAAAATAGAAGAGAGGGAGAGAAGGCTAGAAGGGGAAGTGAACTCAAGGAAGCCTTTTTTTTTTTTTTTTTCAGATTAAAGAGATTCTAAATGCTGACAAGGAGGATGTAATAGAGTAGGAGAGACTAAGGACAGATCAGTGATAATCTTGTTCTTTCCTCCTAAAGGTCCCCAGATGCCAGGTGGGGAGTGCTCTCCAGCGAAGGCGGAGGGCCTGGCTTTCGCTAGGAAGCCACTTCCGCTTGTGAGCTGGGTGGGAAGTGAGTGATGTAGAGTGTGGTGGGGCTGCAGGTGCTAGCTCTGAAGTAACCACAGGCAAGTGAAAAGGAATGTCACCCATGAGGGAGTGGCAAGGAGCAGTGGCTGGTGGGAGGTCTGAGGAGAGAGAAAAATTTGTGACACACCATTTAAAAGTGGGATGGTCAGAAACTAGAGGAAGAAACAAGACTGCCAGGTGCTGATAAACATGTAAGGATCATGATCTGTCTCGTTAGGTAACTTCCAGTGGTCCTGGGAACCACAGGAGGAGGGAAGCACCCAATGAAGGTGTGGTAATGGTGCTGGTTAGCCGCTCAGTCGTGTCTGACTCTTTGCAACCCAATGAACTGTAGCCACTGGGATTCTCTGGGCAAGAATGCTGGAGTGGGTTACCATTCCCTTCTCCAGGGGATCTTCTCAACTCAGGAACTGAACCCAGGTCTCCTGTATTAAAGATGAATTCTTCACCATCTGAACCACAAAGAAGTGGGGGACAAGTGCCAAATGTCATGGTGGTGAAGTTGGGGAGAATGGGGACGGATGGGATATTTGCCACCTGACGGATTGTGACTGACGTAGTGTCTTGAAGGTCACTATGCTCTCAAAACAGATGTCACGTGGCAGAGAAGAAAGGTGAGGGACTTCCCTGGTGATCCAGTGGTTAAGACTTCTCTTTCCAATGCAGAGGGTGTGCGTTCAATCCCTGGTTGGGAAACTAAGATCCTGAATGTCTCACAGCCAAAAAATCAAAACATAAAACAGAGGCAATATTGTAACAAATTTAGAAAAGCCTTAAAAAAATAGAGCCATACTTGTAAAAAAAAAAAAGAGAGAGAGAGAGACAGAAGAAAAGAAAGGAGAGGAAGAACTGCGAGGCAGTAAAACACATGCACACCAAGAACATTGATTGTGAAATGTCAAAGTAAGACATTAACCAGTCTAAGTCTTAACTTAGTAAGAAAGTAACTAAGTCAATGAGCTGTATTTTTCTTTCTAAAGGTCGGGAAAGCTGTATACATACAATTATTATATTTACTTATTATTTACTCGCCATGGCACTTGGCTTACAAGAATCTTCGTTCCCTAACCAAGGATGGAACCCGAACTCCCTGTGGTGGAAGCATGGGGTCCTAACCACTGGTCCACCAGGGAATTCCCTAATTATTACTATTTTTTAGTAAGGCGAAGGCAATAGTTACACATGCTGGCAGAAATAGGGCTCCCCAAAGTAAGTAGGGTTATGATAACAAGCATACAGTGAAAGCATTAGTTGTTCAGTCGTGTTCGACTCCTTGCGGCCCTATGGACTGAAGCCCGCCAGGCTCCTCTGTCCATGGGATTCTCCAGGCAAGAATAGTGGAGTGGGTTGCCATTCCCTTCTCCAAGGGATCTTCCCGACCCAGAGATCAAACTCTGGTTTCCACATAGCAGGCAGATTCTTTATCATCTGAGCCACCAAGCATCATATGGTCATAAACAGCTCCTCTGAGCCATGTGTTTTCCATAAAACTATGTTATCCCCAATTTATAGAGGAGAAAACAAAGGCTTAGAGAAATGAAGTCACTTGCCCTAAATCACATTACTAGGTAAGGGACAGAGTCAGGGTGTGAACCCGGGTCATATGGCTCTAAAGTACCAATGCTAGGGACTTCCCTGCTGGTCCAGTAGCTAAGACTGTACTCCCAATGCAGGGATCCTGAGTTCAATTCCTGATCAAGGAACTAAATCCCATATGCCAGAACCGACACATAAACAGAGATCCCAGGGCTTCCCTTGTGGTCCAGTGGGTAAAGACACCGCCTTGCAGCGCGGCACTGGTTTGATCCTGGCCTGGGAAGATCCCACGTACCATGGAGCGGCTGGACAGATGTGTCCAACTAGGGTGGGATCCTGAATGTCTCACAGCCAAAAATCAAAACATAAAACAGAGGCAATATTGTAACAAATTTAGAAAAGCCTTAAAAAATAGAGCCATACTTGTAAAAAAAAGAGAGAGACAGAAGAAAAGAAAGGAGAGGAAGAACTGCGAGGCAGTAAAACACATGCACACCAAGAACATTGATTGTGAAATGTCAAAGTAAGACATTAACCAGTCTAAGTCTTAACTTAGTAAGAAAGTAACTAAGTCAATGAGCTGTATTTTTCTTTCTAAAGGTCGGGAAAGCTGTATACATACAATTATTATATTTACTTATTATTTACTCGCCATGGCACTTGGCTTACAAGAATCTTCGTTCCCTAACCAAGGATGGAACCCGAACTCCCTGTGGTGGAAGCATGGGGTCCTAACCACTGGTCCACCAGGGAATTCCCTAATTATTACTATTTTTTAGTAAGGCGAAGGCAATAGTTACACATGCTGGCAGAAATAGGGCTCCCCAAAGTAAGTAGGGTTATGATAACAAGCATACAGTGAAAGCATTAGTTGTTCAGTCGTGTTCGACTCCTTGCGGCCCTATGGACTGAAGCCCGCCAGGCTCCTCTGTCCATGGGATTCTCCAGGCAAGAATAGTGGAGTGGGTTGCCATTCCCTTCTCCAAGGGATCTTCCCGACCCAGAGATCAAACTCTGGTTTCCACATAGCAGGCAGATTCTTTATCATCTGAGCCACCAAGCATCATATGGTCATAAACAGCTCCTCTGAGCCATGTGTTTTCCATAAAACTATGTTATCCCCAATTTATAGAGGAGAAAACAAAGGCTTAGAGAAATGAAGTCACTTGCCCTAAATCACATTACTAGGTAAGGGACAGAGTCAGGGTGTGAACCCGGGTCATATGGCTCTAAAGTACCAATGCTAGGGACTTCCCTGCTGGTCCAGTAGCTAAGACTGTACTCCCAATGCAGGGATCCTGAGTTCAATTCCTGATCAAGGAACTAAATCCCATATGCCAGAACCACACACATAAACAGAGATCCCAGGGCTTCCCTTGTGGTCCAGTGGGTAAAGACACCGCCTTGCAGCGGAAGCGGCACTGGTTTGATCCCTGGCCTGGGAAGATCCCACGTACCATGGAGCGGCTGGACAGATGTGTCCAACTACTGAGCCGGAGCTCTGGAGTGCATGCGCCCAGAGCCGATGCTTGACGAGAAAGGCCACTGTGATGGGAGGCCCACACAGGCCAAAGAACAAAGATGGATGAAAATTAATAAATGAAAGACCAATAGAAGTGGCCCAAAAAACCCACAAGCCCCACATGCCCCAAGTAAGACCTGATGCAGCCAAATAAGTATATATATATATATATATATATATATATATATATATATATATAAATAATGTAGCACCAATGTTTGCCTAACCCTATACACATACAAGGAGAAAACCTGGCACTTCTGAGGAGGAACAAAGGGAAGGAAGAAAGAGCTGAGAGAGGCGTGTATACTGATGGTTTGTGTTTAGAATGACTCTCCTTCCAAATCAGATATGTAAGCCTATGGACTTTTAAAGCTGGCATGATTGAATTTGCAGCAACATAGATGGGCCTAGAGAGTATCACACTGAGTGAAGTACGTCAGACAGAGAAAGAGAAATATCGTGTGACATCCTTTATATGTGGAATCTAAACAGAAATGATACAAATAAACTTACAAAACAGAAAAGAGACAAACTTAGAAAACTAACTTATGGGTTGTTGAGGGGAAGGGATAGTTAGGTAGTTTGGGATTGCCATGTCCACACCGCTATATTTAAAATGAATAAATAAAAATAATTATTAAAATAAATAAAAAAATAAAATGGATAACCAATATGAACCTATTGTATAGCACAGGGGACTCTGCTCAAAGTTATGTGGCAGTCTGGATGGGAAGGTGTCTTGGGGAGAATGGATACATGTAGGTATATCCTATGGCTAAGGGACTTCCCTGCTGGTCCAGTAGCTAAGACTGTACTCCCAATGCAGGGATCCTGAGTTCAATTCCTGATCAAGGAACTAAATCCCATATGCCAGAACCACACACATAAACAGAGATCCCAGGGCTTCCCTTGTGGTCCAGTGGGTAAAGACACCGCCTTGCAGCGGAAGCGGCACTGGTTTGATCCCTGGCCTGGGAAGATCCCACGTACCATGGAGCGGCTGGACAGATGTGTCCAACTACTGAGCCGGAGCTCTGGAGTGCATGCGCCCAGAGCCGATGCTTGACGAGAAAGGCCACTGTGATGGGAGGCCCACACAGGCCAAAGAACAAAGATGGATGAAAATTAATAAATGAAAGACCAATAGAAGTGGCCCAAAAAACCCACAAGCCCCACATGCCCCAAGTAAGACCTGATGCAGCCAAATAAGTATATATATATATATATATATATATATATATATATAAATAATGTAGCACCAATGTTTGCCTAACCCTATACACATACAAGGAGAAAACCTGGCACTTCTGAGGAGGAACAAAGGGAAGGAAGAAAGAGCTGAGAGAGGCGTGTATACTGATGGTTTGTGTTTAGAATGACTCTCCTTCCAAATCAGATATGTAAGCCTATGGACTTTTAAAGCTGGCATGATTGAATTTGCAGCAACATAGATGGGCCTAGAGAGTATCACACTGAGTGAAGTACGTCAGACAGAGAAAGAGAAATATCGTGTGACATCCTTTATATGTGGAATCTAAACAGAAATGATACAAATAAACTTACAAAACAGAAAAGAGACAAACTTAGAAAACTAACTTATGGGTTGTTGAGGGGAAGGGATAGTTAGGTAGTTTGGGATTGCCATGTCCACACCGCTATATTTAAAATGAATAAATAAAAATAATTATTAAAATAAATAAAAAAATAAAATGGATAACCAATATGAACCTATTGTATAGCACAGGGGACTCTGCTCAAAGTTATGTGGCAGTCTGGATGGGAAGGTGTCTTGGGGAGAATGGATACATGTAGGTATATCATATGGCTGAGTCCCTTTGCTGTGCACCTGAAACTATCACATTATTAATTGGCTACATCCCAATACAAAATAAAAAGTTTGAAGGAAAAAATAATTTTTTTAAACATTTATTTATTTTGAGGGGGGCGGGTTGGGGAGGGAGGAGGTGAGCGGGCCACTTCTATTGGTCTTTCATTTGTCTATTTTCATCCATCTTTGTTCTTTGGCTCTTGTGGGCCTCCCATCGTGGTGGCCTCTGTTGTCGCAGCTCTGGGCGTGCGCTCAGAGCTCTGGTGCGGTAATTAGACACATCGGTCCAGTCACTCCGCAGCACGTGGGATCTTCCCAGGCCAGGGATCGAACCGGCACCCCTTGCACTGCAAGGTGGTGTCCTTACCCACTGGACCACCAGGGAAGCCCGGAAAAAAATAATTTTTAAAAAAGTTGGCATGATTGAGACACCTTCACTTTACATAGAAGAAAATTCAGGTCAGAGAACTGAACTGACCTTTCTGTAGTAAAAGGATTTGTTGGTGTGGTCAACACCAACCTTCTCTTGTGGTCAGCTCAATCTTCTGTTGGTGTGGAGACTCAGCCTCTTAAATCAAGGGGATGGAGGGGAAAACAGTTTGCACATTGACAAACTGTTTGATACAATGACCAGCTTGAGGTTTTTGTGGTATATTTTCTCATCCTTCAGTATTTTCTCATAGGTGATTTCAAAATATCTGCCTAAAGAAAGATTTGATCTCAAGATTTCCCTGGTGGTCCAGTGGCTGAGACTCTGCACTTCCTATGCAGGAGGTGAGGGTTTGATTCCTGGTTGGGGAACCAGATCCCACATGCCACAGCTTAAACAAATAAACAAAATATCTGGCATACCACAACTAAAAGATCATGGGTGCTGCAACTAAGACCTAGCCCAGCCATATGAGTAAACAAAATATCAAAATAAATAAAAAAATAAAATGGATAACCAATATGAACCTATTGTATAGCACAGGGGACTCTGCTCAAAGTTATGTGGCAGTCTGGATGGGAAGGTGTCTTGGGGAGAATGGATACATGTAGGTATATCATATGGCTGAGTCCCTTTGCTGTGCACCTGAAACTATCACATTATTAATTGGCTACATCCCAATACAAAATAAAAAGTTTGAAGGAAAAAATAATTTTTTTAAACATTTATTTATTTTGAGGGGGGCGGGTTGGGGAGGGAGGAGGTGAGCGGGCCACTTCTATTGGTCTTTCATTTGTCTATTTTCATCCATCTTTGTTCTTTGGCTCTTGTGGGCCTCCCATCGTGGTGGCCTCTGTTGTCGCAGGCTCTGGGCGTACGCGCTCCAGAGCTCTGGTGCGGTAATTAGACACATCGGTCCAGTCACTCCGCAGCACGTGGGATCTTCCCAGGCCAGGGATCGAACCGGCACCCCTTGCACTGCAAGGTGGTGTCCTTACCCACTGGACCACCAGGGAAGCCCGGAAAAAAATAATTTTTAAAAAAGTTGGCATGATTGAGACACCTTCACTTTACATAGAAGAAAATTCAGGTCAGAGAACTGAACTGACCTTTCTGTAGTAAAAGGATTTGTTGGTGTGGTCAACACCAACCTTCTCTTGTGGTCAGCTCAATCTTCTGTTGGTGTGGAGACTCAGCCTCTTAAATCAAGGGGATGGAGGGGAAAACAGTTTGCACATTGACAAACTGTTTGATACAATGACCAGCTTGAGGTTTTTGTGGTATATTTTCTCATCCTTCAGTATTTTCTCATAGGTGATTTCAAAATATCTGCCTAAAGAAAGATTTGATCTCAAGATTTCCCTGGTGGTCCAGTGGCTGAGACTCTGCACTTCCTATGCAGGAGGTGAGGGTTTGATTCCTGGTTGGGGAACCAGATCCCACATGCCACAGCTTAAACAAATAAACAAAAATATCTGGCATACCACAACTAAAAGATCATGGGTGCTGCAACTAAGACCTAGCCCAGCCATATGAGTAAACAAAAATAAAAAGAAAGAAAGAAAGAACAGATTTCATTTCTCTTTGGCAAATTCCCACATGCAGTGGACATAGAGTAAATCAAAACCAAGCCACAGGCCAGAACGAACTGTGTAGTCTCATGGTCAGGTCACTAGCTCCAGCCAGGTGAGAGCTTTGGTGAGCAAACTGGGCAAATAGAACCCAAGGCCAGGACACAGGGCACAGAACCTGTTGTCACATCAAAGTTCCAGCCCAGAAGGTCACACCAAAGTCAGAGGAGAACAGCCAGGGTTCAAGGGCATTCAGTAGACCAGGAAAGGACTGAAAAGCAGATCTGAGTAAAAAAGAGGTAGTTGCCTGACCCAGCTTGCAAATTAACCTCTCCACGCCCACAAACATTATTTTAAATTATCTGGTAGCCACCTTGGGGCTTCCCCAAAGGCTCAACTGGTAAAGAATCCACCTGCAATGTAGGAGACACAGGAGAACCAGGTTTGATCCCTGGATCAGGAAGATCCCCTGAAGGAAGACATGGCTACCCTACTCCAGTACTCTTGCCTGGAGAATCCCATGGATAGAGGAACCTGGAGACTTACAGTCCATGGGATTGAAAAGAGTCGGACATGACTGAGCCTGAGCTTGTGTGGCCATCTTAAAAAAGAGTGAGAAGCACTAGAAAAGATGGACCTCATCGATATCTTTAGGCGTTCCATCCAAAAGCAGAAGAATACACTTTCTTCTCAAGTGCTCATGGAACATTCTCCAGGATAGACCACATCCTGGACCAAACTCAGCCTCTTAAATCAAGGGATGGAGGGGAAAACAGTTTGCACATTGACAAACTGTTTGATACAATGACCAGCTTGAGGTTTTTGTGGTATATTTTCTCATCCTTCAGTATTTTCTCATAGGTGATTTCAAAATATCTGCCTAAAGAAAGATTTGATCTCAAGATTTCCCTGGTGGTCCAGTGGCTGAGACTCTGCACTTCCTATGCAGGAGGTGAGGGTTTGATTCCTGGTTGGGGAACCAGATCCCACATGCCACAGCTTAAACAAATAAACAAAAATATCTGGCATACCACAACTAAAAGATCATGGGTGCTGCAACTAAGACCTAGCCCAGCCATATGAGTAAACAAAAATAAAAAGAAAGAAAGAAAGAACAGATTTCATTTCTCTTTGGCAAATTCCCACATGCAGTGGACATAGAGTAAATCAAAACCAAGCCACAGGCCAGAACGAACTGTGTAGTCTCATGGTCAGGTCACTAGCTCCAGCCAGGTGAGAGCTTTGGTGAGCAAACTGGGCAAATAGAACCCAAGGCCAGGACACAGGGCACAGAACCTGTTGTCACATCAAAGTTCCAGCCCAGAAGGTCACACCAAAGTCAGAGGAGAACAGCCAGGGTTCAAGGGCATTCAGTAGACCAGGAAAGGACTGAAAAAGCAGATCTGAGTAAAAAAGAGGTAGTTGCCTGACCCAGCTTGCAAATTAACCTCTCCACGCCCACAAACATTATTTTAAATTATCTGGTAGCCACCTTGGGGCTTCCCCAAAGGCTCAACTGGTAAAGAATCCACCTGCAATGTAGGAGACACAGGAGAACCAGGTTTGATCCCTGGATCAGGAAGATCCCCTGAAGGAAGACATGGCTACCCTACTCCAGTACTCTTGCCTGGAGAATCCCATGGATAGAGGAACCTGGAGACTTACAGTCCATGGGATTGAAAAGAGTCGGACATGACTGAGCCTGAGCTTGTGTGGCCATCTTAAAAAAGAGTGAGAAGCACTAGAAAAGATGGACCTCATCGATATCTTTAGGACGTTCCATCCAAAAGCAGAAGAATACACTTTCTTCTCAAGTGCTCATGGAACATTCTCCAGGATAGACCACATCCTGGGCCACAAATCTAACCTCAGTCAATTCAAGAAAACTGAAATTATATCAACCATCTTCTCGGACCACAATGCAATGAGACTAGAGATCAACTACAGGAAAAAAAACCACTAAAAACACAAACACATGGTGATTAAACAACACCTACCTAAAAAAACAACTGATTACTGAGGAAATCAAAGGAGAAATTTTAAAATTCCCAGAAGAAAATGATAATGAACATACGACTGTGCAAAACCTATGGGATACCGCAAAAGGAGTTCTAAGAGGGAAATTTATAGCAATACAATCCTACCTCAAGAAACTAGGAAAATATGAAGCAGATGACCTAACCCTCCACTTAAAACAAGTGGAGAAAGAAGAACAAAAACACCCCAAAGCCAGCAGAAGAAGAGAAATTATAAAGACTAGAGCAGAAATAAATGAGAAAGAAATGAAAGAAACTATAGTATGGATAAATAAAACAAAAAGCTGGTTCTTCGAAAAGGTAAACAAAATTGACAAGCCAATGGCCAGACTCATCAAGAAAAAGAGAAGAACCAGATCAACAAAATCAAAAATGAAAAAGGAGAGATTACAACAGAGAATGCAGAAATCCAAAGGATTCTAAGAGACTATTATGAAAAACTCTATGGCAACAAACTGGACAACCTGGAAGAAATGGACAGTTTCTTGGGGAAGATTAATCTCCCAAGACTGAGCCAGGAAGAAACAGAAACTTTGAACAACCCAATCACAAGCTCAGAAATCGAATTTGTGATTAAAAATCTACCCAAAAATAAAAGTCCAGGGCCAGATGACTTCACAGCTGAATTCTACCAAACATTTAAAGAAGAGCTAATGGCTGTCCTTCTAAAACTCTTCCAAAAAATTGCACAGGAAGGAACACTTTCAAACATATTCTACGAGGCCACCATCACCATGATACCCAAACCAGGCAAAGACAACACAAGAAAGGAAAATTACAGGCCAATTTCTCTGATGAACTTAGATGCCAAGATCCTCAACAAAATCCTAGCAAACAGAATTCAATGACACATCAAAAAACTCATACATCATGATCAAGTCGGGTTCATCCCATGCATGCAAGGATTCTTCAATATCCGCAAATCAATCAATGTGATACACCATATCAACAAATTGAGAGACAAAAATCACATGATCATCTCAATAGATGCAGAAAAAACCTTCAACAAAGTATAATATCCAAAAAATTAAAAGGATAAGAATAAACATAGTGAAAGCCTTCCCGAAAATCCTGAGGAAATCAAAGGAGAAATTTTAAAATTCCCAGAAGAAAATGATAATGAACATACGACTGTGCAAAACCTATGGGATACCGCAAAAGGAGTTCTAAGAGGGAAATTTATAGCAATACAATCCTACCTCAAGAAACTAGGAAAATATGAAGCAGATGACCTAACCCTCCACTTAAAACAAGTGGAGAAAGAAGAACAAAAACACCCCAAAGCCAGCAGAAGAAGAGAAATTATAAAGACTAGAGCAGAAATAAATGAGAAAGAAATGAAAGAAACTATAGTATGGATAAATAAAACAAAAAGCTGGTTCTTCGAAAAGGTAAACAAAATTGACAAGCCAATGGCCAGACTCATCAAGAAAAAGAGAAGAACCAGATCAACAAAATCAAAAATGAAAAAGGAGAGATTACAACAGAGAATGCAGAAATCCAAAGGATTCTAAGAGACTATTATGAAAAACTCTATGGCAACAAACTGGACAACCTGGAAGAAATGGACAGTTTCTTGGGGAAGATTAATCTCCCAAGACTGAGCCAGGAAGAAACAGAAACTTTGAACAACCCAATCACAAGCTCAGAAATCGAATTTGTGATTAAAAATCTACCCAAAAATAAAAGTCCAGGGCCAGATGACTTCACAGCTGAATTCTACCAAACATTTAAAGAAGAGCTAATGGCTGTCCTTCTAAAACTCTTCCAAAAAATTGCACAGGAAGGAACACTTTCAAACATATTCTACGAGGCCACCATCACCATGATACCCAAACCAGGCAAAGACAACACAAGAAAGGAAAATTACAGGCCAATTTCTCTGATGAACTTAGATGCCAAGATCCTCAACAAAATCCTAGCAAACAGAATTCAATGACACATCAAAAAACTCATACATCATGATCAAGTCGGGTTCATCCCATGCATGCAAGGATTCTTCAATATCCGCAAATCAATCAATGTGATACACCATATCAACAAATTGAGAGACAAAAATCACATGATCATCTCAATAGATGCAGAAAAAACCTTCAACAAAGTATAATATCCATTTATGATAAAAACTCTTCAGAAAATGGGCATAGAAGGAACCTATTTCAACATAGTGAAAGCCATATATGAGAAGCCCACAGTGAACATTATCCTCAACGGTGAAAAACTGAAAGCATTCCCTCTAAGGTCAGGAACAAGACAAGCGTGTCCACTTTCACCACTATTATTCAACATAGTCCTGGAAGTGCTAGCAACAGCAATAAGAGAAGAGAAAGAAATCAAAGGAATCCAGACTGGAAAGGAAGAAGTAAAGCTCTCTCTTTTTGCAGACGACATGATATTATACATAGAAAATCCCAAAGACACTATTACAAAGCTACTAGAGCTAATCAACGAATTCAGCAAAGTCGCAGGATACAAAGTCAACACACAGAAATCACTGGCATTCCTATACACAAACAATGAAAAATCAGAAAAGGAAGTCAAAGAGGCAATCCCTTTCACCATTGCAACCAAAAGAATCAAATATCTAGGAATAAACCTACCCAAAGAAACAAAAGAACTGAACACAGAAAATTACAAGACACTCATGAAAGAAATTAAAGAAGACTTAAACAGATGGAGAGATATTCCATGTTCCTGGATTGAAAGAATCAATATTGTGAAAATGAACATACTACCAAATATCATCTACAGATTCAACACAATACCTATTCAACTACCACTGACATATTTCACAGAACTAGACCAAAGAAGAAAACAGTTCATATGGAAACACAAAAGACCTCGAATAGCCAAAGCAATCCTGAGAAAGAAAAACGGAGCTGGAGGAATCAGCCTCCCTAACTTTAGACTCTACTACAAAGGAACAGTCATCAAGACAGTATGGTACTGGCACAAAAACAGAACTATAGATCAATGGAACAAGATTGAGAACCCAGAGATAAACCCACACGCCTATGGGTACCTTATTTTTGACAAAGGAGGTGAAACTATAAAATGGGACAAAGACAGCCTCTTCAGCAAATGGTGCTGGGAAAATTGGACAGCTACATGCAAAAAAATGAAGTTGGAACATTCCCTGACACCATACACTAAGATCAACTCAAAATGGATTAAAGACCTAAATGTAAGACCAGAAACCATCAAACTCTTAGAGGAGAATATAGGCAAAACCCTCAAGGACATACATCAAAGCAAGATCTTCTCTGACCCACCTACTAAAATAGCAGCACTGAAAAGAAAAACGAACACGTGGGACCTCGTGAAACTTAAAAGCTTTTGTACAGCAAAAGAAATTACAAAAGAGCTGAACAGACAGCCCACAGAATGGGAGAAAATCATAGCAAATGAAACAACAGACAAAGAATTCATCTCCAAAATCTACAAGCAACTCAGACAACTTAGCACCGGAAAAACGAACAACCCAATCAAAAAATGGGAAAAAGATCTAAAGAGACACCTCTCCAAAGAGGACATACAGATGGCCCAAAAGCACATGAAATGATGCTCAACCTCGCTTATTATTAGAGAAATACAAATTAAAACTACAATGAGGTACCACCTCACACCCATCAGAATGGCCATCATCAAAAAATCTGCAGACAATAAATGCTGGAGAGGGTGCAGAGAAAAGGGAACCCTCTTGCATTGCTGGTGGGAATGTAAATTGATACAGCCTCTATGGAAGACAGTATGGAGATTGCTTTAAAAACTAAAAATAGAAGCACCCTATGACCCAGAAATCCCACTCTTAGGCTTATATCCTGATGAAATCAAAACTGAAAGAAGCACCTGTACCTCAGTGTTCATTGCAGCTCTCTATACAATAGCCAGAACATGGAAGTAACCTAGATGTCCATCGACGAATGAATGGATCCAGAAGCTCTGGTATATATATACAATGGAATACTACTCAGCTGTTAAAAGAAATGCAGAAGACTCAGTCCTAATGAAGTGGCTGGCTCTAGAACCTATCATAAAAAGTGAAGTAAGTCAAAAAGAGAAAGACAAATACAGCATACTAACACACATATATGGAATCTAGTAGGACGGTCTTGATAACACACGCAGTGGACTCATGGAAAAACAGATAGAGCATAGACATAGGGACATTGTGGGGAAGAAATAAGGAGGGGGAGGCATGGAGGGAGTAACATGGAAACCTATACTGTCGTGTGTGGAAAAGATAGCTAGTGTCATTGTGCTAAGGTAATAGGAGTGCTTACAATAGCTTGGGGCGATGGTCTGGAGGGGTGGGATGGGGAAAACTGGGGGGGTGGGGACCAGGGATATGCATATGAATGATCTGGGAATATACATGTCTGTGAACAACAAAACTCTGTAAAACCTTTAAAATAAAGAATTACAAAAAAAAAGAGAGTGAGAAGTAATAGGTGATATTAAATTTAACGTATTTTATTTAACCTAGTATATGAAAAATGTTATCATTTCAACTTGTAACTGGTTTTGCCAACAGTTTACATTTCCTTTTCTTCCAGGGCCTTCCAGATCTAGGATGTCTTTTGTACTTGCAATGCATCTCAGTTCAAACTGGCCCCATTTTGCATGCTTAGTGGACCTTGTATCATCAGCCCAGACTTAGAGAAAACCATAATCAACATTTTGACATTGAAATATCCTGTCTATATACTTTTCTTTTCTTCCTTTTTCTTTCTTTCTTTCCTTGAAAATATGTTAAACTGGGTAGGGCTAAATTATAAAGGAAATGTGTGAAAAACTCATATTCCAAGAGTCTCCAGTTTGAAATTTTAAATGTTTCCGGTATAGCTCTCCCAGTCGATTTTGTTTCTATCCCCTAGAGATGGCTTTGTTGTTTGTTTGTGTGCTCCCGAGGTGCACAGAATCCCCTGGGAAGCTAACAAGGCAGGGAACATAAAGCAGGTGCCTCCTGCCAAATGTTCATTCCTTCTGTTCACTTGTTCATTTCTTCCATTTTTCTGTTAACAACAGTTATTAAACATCAACTATGGGTCAGTGGTGCCGAGGGCTACTTTTACAGGCATGTTCCCTAGTTTGCAAAACCTACAATTTAACAGAAAAGCCGGACAAATAATTAAAATATTAATAATGTAATAAATGTTTTGATAGGGGAAATATGAAGAGCTGAGTAATTGCTTTCCTCTCTTTCGGTCTCTCAGTTTTGTCTGACCCTTTGTGACTCCTTGGACTGTAGCCAGCCAGGCCCTTTTGCCCATGGGATTCTCCAGGCAAGAATACTAGAGTGGATTGCCATTTCTTACTCTAAGGCATCTTAGAATAATTTAACCCGTCTTGGAGAGATAAGAGAATGCCTTTGGGGTAGAGGAGGGGAGAAAGATTGTCTAAAGAACAGCTAAGGAAAGGGAGAAGAGAGGGCTGGAAAATGCTCGAGGCAGAAAGAGCAGAGTTAGGAAAGGCCCAGGGGCTTTTTGTGGAATGGAAAAAGTTGGGTGCGGTTGGGGACCCCAGGGTAAGAGGGAAAGCCGATGTGGTGGCTTTTTTTCTGGGCAGCCTAGTTACCAGTTGGAAGGAGGTGGAAGGCAGGATGTTGACAAATCTGGAACAGGGCAGGCCCAGCACAGGAAGTACTCCACCCCAAAAATATTCCTTCACCAGTTCAGTTCAACTTTCCTAGTTACAGAATCCTGTGAGTTAACAAGCTCTTCTTTAAAAAGGCAAGAATTTATCCTGCAGTGACGATTCTCTTTCCAGATTATGTCAGGCCTTGAAAGTGTATTTTTGATTCAGATAATTGAACATGATTAAAGTTCTGTGTGCCAAAGGACAAATCAAAGGACATATAAAATACAGGAGTGGAACTAATGAAGGCATGTTAATTCTGCCCCGGGGAGGTCTAAGCAAGCTTCACACAACAAAGCACACTTAACACGGTCTGGAAGAATAACTAGGAGCTTTTCAGGCCTCCATGTGGAAGTACATCCCAATAATGATAATAACTATTATTTTAAAAAATATTTATTTGGGGGCTTCCCTGGTGGTCCAGTGGGTAAGGACACCGCCTTGCAGTGCAAGGGGTGCCGGTTCCACTCCTGGCCTGGGAAGATCCCACGTGCCACGGAGCGCCTGGACTGATGTGTCCAATTACCGAGCCGGAGCTCTGGAGCGCATGTGCCCAGAGCGGGTGCTATGCGACAACAGAGGCCACTGCGATGGGAGGCCCACAGGGGCCAAAGAACAAAGATGGATGAAAAATAGAGAAATGAAAGACCAATAGAAGTGGCCCGCCTGCACTCCGCCCTCCCCAACCCTCCGCCCCGCCCCCTCCCCGCTGCAAAAAAAAAAAAAAAATTATGTGGCTGCACTGGGTCTTTGTTGCTGCATGTGGGCTTTCCCTAGTTGTGGCGAGTGGGGACTATTCTCCAGTTGTGTTATGTGGACTTCTCACTGTGGTGACTTCTCTTGCTGCCAAGCACAGACTCTAGGAACAAGGGCTCAGTAGGTACAGGACACAGGGACACAGGATTAGCTGTCCCTCAGCCTCAGGGGGATCCTCTCAAACTAGGGATTGTCCCCTCCAATTCAAGGCAGATTCCCCACCACTGAACCATCAAGGAAGTCCCTGTAACCATTATTTACTAAGCGTCAGATACTGTCCTGGGACTTCCCTGGTGGCTCAGATGGTAAAGAATCCATCTGCAATGTAGGAGACTCAGGTTCAATCCTTGGATGAGGAATGTCCCCTGGAGAAAGGAATGGCAACCCACTCCAGTATTCTTTCCAGGAGAACTCCATGGACAGAGGAGCCCAGCAGGCTACAGGCCATGGGGTTGCAAAGAGTCGGACACTTCGACAGACTAACACTTTCAATACTTCTACTGTTCTAGTGATAGGGACAGAGGAGAATAGGTAGGTGGTTGTAGAACCTTAGAAGGAGAAACCTGAGAAAGGTTGGGAGGCCAATGAGCTAATGATAACTCAGGAGAGCTGCTCCTTGTTCAGTAAAGCACTGAATTAATTCTGCCCGGGAAAAAAGGTCTAAGCAAGCTTCACACAACAAAGCACACTTAACACGGTCTGGAAGAATAACTAGGAGCTTTTCAGGCCTCCATGTGGAAGTACATCCCAATAATGATAATAACTATTATTTTAAAAAATATTTATTTGGGGGCTTCCCTGGTGGTCCAGTGGGTAAGGACACCGCCTTGCAGTGCAAGGGGTGCCGGTTCCACTCCTGGCCTGGGAAGATCCCACGTGCCACGGAGCGCCTGGACTGATGTGTCCAATTACCGAGCCGGAGCTCTGGAGCGCATGTGCCCAGAGCGGGTGCTATGCGACAACAGAGGCCACTGCGATGGGAGGCCCACAGGGGCCAAAGAACAAAGATGGATGAAAAATAGAGAAATGAAAGACCAATAGAAGTGGCCCGCCTGCACTCCGCCCTCCCCAACCCTCCGCCCCGCCCCCTCCCGCTGCAAAAAAAAAAAAATATGTGGCTGCACTGGGTCTTTGTTGCTGCATGTGGGCTTTCCCTAGTTGTGGCGAGTGGGGACTATTCTCCAGTTGTGTTATGTGGACTTCTCACTGTGGTGACTTCTCTTGCTGCCAAGCACAGACTCTAGGAACAAGGGCTCAGTAGGTACAGGACACAGGGACACAGGATTAGCTGTCCCTCAGCCTCAGGGGGATCCTCTCAAACTAGGGATTGTCCCCTCCAATTCAAGGCAGATTCCCCACCACTGAACCATCAAGGAAGTCCCTGTAACCATTATTTACTAAGCGTCAGATACTGTCCTGGGACTTCCCTGGTGGCTCAGATGGTAAAGAATCCATCTGCAATGTAGGAGACTCAGGTTCAATCCTTGGATGAGGAATGTCCCCTGGAGAAAGGAATGGCAACCCACTCCAGTATTCTTTCCAGGAGAACTCCATGGACAGAGGAGCCCAGCAGGCTACAGGCCATGGGGTTGCAAAGAGTCGGACACTTCGACAGACTAACACTTTCAATACTTCTACTGTTCTAGTGATAGGGACAGAGTAGAATAGGTAGGTGGTTGTAGAACCTTAGAAGGGAGAAACCTGAGAAAGGTTGGGAGGCCAATGAGCTAATGATAACTCAGGAGAGCTGCTCCTTGTTCAGTAAAGCAGGCTCGACTAGGTACAAACAGCTGATGAAGGAGGAGCTGGTGAAGAAGCAACCAATGATGTATGTCCTGTATCTGCATCTACTTGAGGGGGGCGGTCTTCTACCATCATATATATATATATATATATATATATATATATATATATATATATATATATATATATATATATATATATATATTGCTGCCCACTCAATTGAGGGACGAGCAGAGCAGAGCTTTCCTGCCTGACCGCTTACACCTATTACAAGTACCCTATCCTAATAAATCTTGTCTATCACTCTGCTTCTCGCTGAGTTCTTTCTGCGTTGAGGCACGAAGAACCTGAGCCTCAGTGGGTCCAGACGTTGGGTGAGTGCTGGATTAAGTCCCAGCCATGTGGGTTTGAGTCCCAGACAGGGTTTTAGCCAGGATTGGGTCCTGACTACGTGGATTCAAGTTAAAGCAGGGTTTTGGCTGGGGTTAAGCCCCAGTCACGTGGGTTCAAGTCCCAACCAGGGTTTTGGTTGGAATTCAAGCTTCAACCACGTGTGGGTTCAAGTCCCAAGCAGGGTTTGATCAGGTCTGGGCCCTGGGTTTAAGTCTCAAATCGAGGTAAAACCCTTTCACCAGTGGTTTGCATTATTAGTTCACTTTGCCGTTTCTTTTTTTTTTGGTTGTGCTTGGTCTTTGTTGCTGTGCTTGGACTCTCTCTAGTTGTGGTGAGCAGGCTTCTCACTGGGGTGGTGTCTCTTGTTGCAGAGCACAGGCTCTAGGTGTATGGGCTCCACTGTTGGAGCTCACAGGCTTAGTTGCCCCAAGGCATGTCGAATCTTTATCTTCATAAAAAAGCCTTAATACCGGGCTTCCCCTGGTGGTCCAGTGGATAAGGACACCGCCTTGCAGTGCAGGAGGCGCCGGTTCGATCCCTGGCCTGGGAAGATCCCACGTGCCGCGGAGCGGCTGGACTGATGTGTCCAATCACAGAGCCGGAGCTCTGGAGCGCATGCGCCCAGAGCTGGTGCTCTGCAACAACAGACGCCACCGCGATGGGAGGCCCACAGGAGCCAAAGAACAAATACAGATGAAAAATAGAGAAATGGAAGACCAATAGAAGTGGCCCGCCCGCTCCCCTCCCTCCCCAACCCGACCCCCGCCCAAAATAAATAAATAAATAAATCTTAAAAAAAAAAAAAAAAAAAGCCTTAATACCACAGTCCCTGTTTACAGATAAGGAAACTGAGTTACAAAGAAGTAAGATAACTGTTCAGAGTCACGTAGTTTGTAAAAGGTAAAGCAGTTTGCTCGCGAACTCACTTCGTTAACTGCTCTGTCCCATCCTGGGGCAGCAGCTGTTCACATAGGCCTGGATTGTAGGGTAAAGGGCTGGCAAGGAAGCAGAGATCAACTGATGAGGGAGGAGGTGGCCAAAGCACTCAGGCTTTCAGCACTCTGCTGAAACTTAAAGACAGGCTCACAGTAGCCTTTAGGTTAATGTTTTTTAATGCTCAAGTGCATGTAGAAATGACTGCTAGTGATTGTATCTTTGTATGTGGTTACATTAAAAGAACATTATATTCAGATCCAGATTTACACAAGCCACATTTTCAGTGCTGATTCACTGCCTCTGCAGATTCCCACAGGATCCCTAAGCTTCAGAAAGAGCTAACCCCTGTCATTAGCTACAGGATGCAAAAGCTTGAGAGATAACTCAATAGTGACTGAGCCAGGGTAAGCCCCAGTTAGGGGGAAGGGCCATGATAGCCCCCACTCTCATCCCTTCACACACAGGATCTCTACATTCACAGCATGGTGGGAGGAGACTCCACACAGCTAGTGAAGGGAGCCTGGCTGCTTCCTGATCAGAGAACTAGATCCCACATGCCGCAACTAAGTGTTTGTATGCTGCAACTAAAGATCGAAGATCCCGCGTGCTACAACTAAAACCGGATGCAGCCAAGTCAATAAATATTTTAAGTGTGTGTGTGTGTGTGTGTGTGTGAGGGCATGCTAAGTCACTTCACCTGTGTCCAACTCTTCTCGACCCCATGGACTGTAACCCACCAGGCTCTTCTGTCCATTGGATTTACTAGGCAAGAATACTGGAGTGGATTGCCATGCCTTCCTTCAGGTGATCTTTCAGAGCCAAGGATCAAACCCACATCTCTTATTTCTCCTGCATTGGCAGGCAGGTTCTTTACCACTATTGCCATCTGGGAAGCCCATTTATATATAATAAAGAATTAAAACAAAACAAACAACAACAACAAAAACCATGGGTCTCTCCTTTCTAAGAACTAAAAAGCAAACAGCAAGGCCCCTTTCTCCTTTTAGCCAAAGCACAATGGTCAAACAGGAAATTGGTCTCCACAGTACCCCACCACTCGTACACACATACTGACCGGGAAAGCCAAGCTTCCTTCTCCCAGCTGCCCCTGCAGCTGTCCAGGACTTTTTAAAGAGAGGTCTCTGAAACTCACCCAGGGAGACTTCTGTGAATCTAGCAATCTCTGTGCACAGAAGGCAGTTTTGATTTGCGGGATACCACATGTTGTACAGAGCTACTTTTATTTATTTATTTATGTTTGTTTATTTTTGGCTGTTCTGGGTTTTCGCTGCTGCTACAGGCTCTTCTCTAGTTGCAGGGACTGGGATCCACTCTCTGGTTGAGGTGAGCAGGCTTCTTGTTGCGGTGACTTCTTTTGTTGTGGAACTCAGGCTCTAGGGCACACGGGCTTCAGTAGTTGCAGCACATGGGCTCCACAGTTGCGGCTCTGAGGTTCTAGAGCACAGGCTCAACAGTTGTGGGTCATGGGCCTAGTTGCTCCGTAGCATGTGGGATTTTCCCAGATCAGGGATCAAACCCGTGTCTCCCACATTGGCAGGCGAACTCTCCACTACTGAGCTACCAGGGAAGCCCAGAGTTATTTTATTATTATTTGTTAAATAGTTACATTTACTTTATTATTATTATTTTTAAATTATTTATTTATTTGGCTGTGCCAGGTCTTAGATGTGGCACGTGGGATCTAGCTCCCTGACCAGGGATCAAACCCAGGGTCCCTGCATTGGGAGCATGAAATCTTACCCAGTGGACCACCGGGGGGAGTCCCAGCAGATACTTTAAAAGTGTGGTCGCTAGGGCTTTCCTGGTAGCGCAGTGGTAAAGAGTTCACCTGCCAAGGCAGGAGACGTGGGTTCAATCCCTGATCCAGGAAGATCCCACATGCTGCGGAGCAACTAAGCCCATGAGCCACAACTATTGAGCCTGTGCTCTAGCACCTTGGAGCCTCAACTATTGCCATCTGGGAAGCCCATTTATATATAATAAAGAATTAAAACAAACAAACAACAACAAAAACCATGGGTCTCTCCTTTCTAAGAACTAAAGCAAACAGCAAGGCCCCTTTCTCCTTTTAGCCAAAGCACAATGGTCAAACAGGAAATTGGTCTCCACAGTACCCCACCACTCGTACACACATACTGACCGGGAAAGCCAAGCTTCCTTCTCCCAGCTGCCCCTGCAGCTGTCCAGGACTTTTTAAAGAGAGGTCTCTGAAACTCACCCAGGGAGACTTCTGTGAATCTAGCAATCTCTGTGCACAGAAGGCAGTTTTGATTTGCGGGATACCACATGTTGTACAGAGCTACTTTTATTTATTTATTTATGTTTGTTTATTTTTGGCTGTTCTGGGTTTTCGCTGCTGCTACAGGCTCTTCTCTAGTTGCAGGGACTGGGATCCACTCTCTGGTTGAGGTGAGCAGGCTTCTTGTTGCGGTGACTTCTTTTGTTGTGGAACTCAGGCTCTAGGGCACACGGGCTTCAGTAGTTGCAGCACATGGGCTCCACAGTTGCGGCTCTGAGGTTCTAGAGCACAGGCTCAACAGTTGTGGGTCATGGGCCTAGTTGCTCCGTAGCATGTGGGATTTTCCCAGATCAGGGATCAAACCCGTGTCTCCCACATTGGCAGGCGAACTCTCCACTACTGAGCTACCAGGGAAGCCCAGAGTTATTTTATTATTATTTGTTAAATAGTTACATTTACTTTATTATTATTATTTTTAAATTATTTATTTATTTGGCTGTGCCAGGTCTTAGATGTGGCACGTGGGATCTAGCTCCCTGACCAGGGATCAAACCCAGGGTCCCTGCATTGGGAGCATGAAATCTTACCCAGTGGACCACCGGGGGGAGTCCCAGCAGATACTTTAAAAGTGTGGTCGCTAGGGCTTTCCTGGTAGCGCAGTGGTAAAGAGTTCACCTGCCAAGGCAGGAGACGTGGGTTCAATCCCTGATCCAGGAAGATCCCACATGCTGCGGAGCAACTAAGCCCATGAGCCACAACTATTGAGCCTGTGCTCTAGCACCTTGGAGCCTCAACTATTGAGCCCATGTGCCGCAGCTACTGAAGCCCGTGTACTGTGGAGCCCGAGTTCCACAAAAGAAGTCACCACAAGAAGAAGCCTGCTCACCTCAACTAGAGAGTAGCCCCCACTCCCTGCATTAGAGAAGAGCCTGTGGCAGCAGTGAAAACCCAGATTAGCCAAAAATAAATAAATTAAAAAAATTTGAAAAAAAAAAATAAAAAAGGCATGGTCTCTAATGTACATAGCCACCAGGTGGATGGGCAGAAAGTTCCGTCTCTTTAGCCCCTGAGCTGACCTTAGAGAAGCAGGGTGAATGGGTCCCCTGCTCAGTAACCCCAGATAGGTCCTTTTGGGAGGTGGCACTGTAGCATAGGTTCCAGTGTGACCTGGGCCCTGGCTTGCCTTGGTATGCTTGGACCACTTCCTTTCCTGTCAGGGTCACGGCAAGGCCTTCTCCTTCCACCCACCACTTCCTTCATTGGGAAGGTCAAGGAGAAATGGGTGAGATCATGGTTTGTGTGAGTAGGGTTTTCAAAAATGGAGTCATCTTTGGTTCTGCTGGTAGACACCCTTAATTTGTATAGAAGTGATTAACTGAGGCTCAATAATATAATGACAGGCTTTCCTGAGCATTTGGATCTCAGCTGAATCTACTTCCTGTAGATAATTATTAGGATCTATTGTCCACTTACCATTTGTCATTCATTGTGCAAATAGCATCTACAACATGCACTAACTTGTGCAATCTTCGAATGACGAAATGATTTTTATTCCCATTTTATACATCAGAAAACTGAAGATAAAAGAGAGTTAACTGATTGTCCCAAGACCACACAGCTAAGGAGTGATTAATCTATGATTCAAAGTCAAGTGGGTTTGGGACTTCCCTGGTGGTCCAGGGGCTAAGACTCTGTGCTCCCAGTGCAGGGGGCCTGGGCTGGATCTCCGGTCAGGGAACTAAATCCCACATGCCACAACTAAGAGTTCACATGGTCCTGCATGCCGCAACTAAGATATGGTGCAGCCAAATAAAACAAACAAACAAACAAAAAAGCCAAAACCAAATAAACAAAAAGTTAAGTGAGCCTGACTTATACTTACACTCTGTAAGATGCTTCCTTCAGGCAGGCCAGCAGGATTTATATAAAGAAAAATATCAGATGTGCCATTGGGATTGATGGGGTCCAGAAGACTTATGTGTTTGGAAAGATTGGCAGTCCAGTGAGCAGAGAAAATAGCACATCAGAGACCCACATTTGCAAAAGTTAATTCCTGAGGCTTTACATCTTTATCTACTGTAGGATCACCTGTTTTAAACAGCTGAATTATTTTTATAAGAGATGCTGTTTCTACCCCAGCACTGCAGGGAAACCTCACTAAGCCTTTCCAGATCCACCCAGTTTATATTAATTTCTCCAGCTCCTCTTCCTTCCTAATGGATTCTTTTCAGCCCAATTATTTCTCCCTGAGCCTACCTTTTCTTCAAAACTGTAAGCTCCAGGGAACGGAAGCCTGGGTGTTAGCCCTCTCCCCACACCTAATCCCATTTCTAATCTATGCTGAACATTATGCTTCCTCTATTACAATGCAAAGCCGGCCCAACTGTGGTCCAGCTTCCCTCGGGAGTCTCCTTTGACTTAAGGCTGTGCCTGAAAGAGTCTTTACTTCTCAATAGCATGTATAGGCTATGACTTGTACCTTACTTCCTTTCCTTTTGTAATACTTTTTTTTTTTCCTGCCACAAATGATACTGAAAACTCTTCAAGGATTAGGGTTGTATCTTCTGAGATTTTTCTTGCTGGTGCCAGGTGGTATAGAATCTAGTGCTTTGATGAGGAAGGGAAACTGTGCCCCTTGCAGTGGAAGCACAGAGGGGTTTGGGGTGTTTTTTTTTTTAGTTTTTTAAAATTTATTTAATTTTATTTTTCAAAACTTTTTATTTTGTATTGGAGTATAGCTGATTAACAAACAATGTTGTGATAGTTTCAGGTGCACAGCAAAGGGACTCAGTCATGCACATACGGAAGCACAAAGTCTTAACCACTGGACCACCAGGAAGTCCCCTATTTCTTCTGCTTTTTACTTCAACAAATCCACCTTCAGCATTGAAAACTCCCTATTGGCCACCATCCTTCTGAATCAGAGTGAGGGTAATCCTATTCTCAGAATCATTCTTGATCCATCTGTCTCTGGAAAGGCTGGGCCTCCATTCATTCATTTGACAACTTTTCTTATGTGTTTGTTTCATGCAAGAAGTTGGAAGTAAAAAGTTGGAAGTAATAAGTAAGAAAGTTCTTGCCCCTGGGGAAATTCAAAGTCTGAGGAGAGCAACAGATCCACAATACACAACTATATAGTACGATAAGAAAGCAGATAGAAGTACAGTGAAGGCTTCCCAGAGAAGGTGATGCATGAACTGAATTTGAAAGGCAAGGAGGAATAAAAAGCACTGGGGTGGGCTTCCCTGGTGGTCTAATGGTTAAAGAATCTGCCTGCCTAATGCAGGGGACACGGGTTCAATCCCTGGTCTGGGGAGATCCCACATGTCCCCAGAGCAATTAAATCCGTGTACCACAACCATGGAATCCCAGCTCTAGAGCCTGAGCTCCACTAGAGAAGTCACCGTGATAAGAACTCCTCCCACAGCAACTAGAGAGTAACCGGAACTCATCACAACTAGAGAAAACCTATGCAGAGTGACAAAGACCAAGCACAGCCAAACATAAAATAAATAATCAATCTTTTAAAAAACGTGCTAGGAAGAGATGGAGGCCTCTTCAGGTAGAGGAAGAAACTCACACAAAAGTGAGAGTATGCTCTGTTCAGGGAACTACCTGCTGTCAGATGCAAGGGGAGGGAGACCAGTCAGAGAGATAGGCAGGGGCCGGATTCCAAAATGCCTTTTGTCACCTGCTAAGGAATTTGACCATATCCTACAAGTCAGGAGGGCCTATTAGAAGATTTTATGTAAGGAAGTAACATCAAATCAACTGTTTGGATAAATCACTCTGGCTGTTGTGTGGAGGGTAGATTGGAGTGAGGCAAGGTATGGAATAAGACAGCAGGCTGGGGGTTTCCCCTGGTGGTCCAGTGGGTAAGGACACCGTCTTGCAGTGCAAGGGGCGCCGGTTCGAGCCCTGGCCTGGGAAGATCCCACGTGCCGCGGAGGGGCTGGACCGATGTGTCCAATTACCGAGCTGGAGCTCTGGAGTGCATGCGCCCAGAGCCAGTGCTCTGCGACAACAGGTGCCACCGCGATGGGAGGCCAGCAGGAGCCAAAGAACAAAGACGGATGAAAATAGAGAAAGACCAATAGAAGTGGCCCGCCCGCTCTCCTCCCTCCCCAACCTGACCCCCACCCAAAATAAATAAATAAATCTTAAAAAAAAAAAGAAAAAAAGATTAAAAAAAAAAAAAAGACAGCAGGCTGGAAGTCTGATGAGGACTTCACTGCAATAATCAGCGTATGTGATAATAGTGACCCAGCACAGTCAAATAAATAAATTTCGGTGCAAAAATCAGGAATATCAGGATACGTCGGTTATCTTAGTCTAGAACCTGGTTTTTTTTTTGCTCTTGGATCATTCACTCTGACAGATGTTAGCTGCCATGTTGTAAGCTGCCATAAAGAAAGATCCACATGGCAAGAAACTAGGCAACAGCCAAATAGAAACCGAGGTTTCAGTTCAACAGCCCAGGAATAACCAAGACCTATGAACAACTACATGAGTGAGTTTGGAGCAGATTCTCCCTCAGTTAAGCTATCAGATGAGACTATGGACAGTCTGATTATAACTTTATGAGAAACCTTGAACCTAAACCACTGGGGGAGGGGGCGTGGTCCTAAATTTCTGACCCACAGAAACTGAGATAACATTATTTGTTTAAAGTTGCTATGTTTGGATGTAATTTGTTATACAGAGATAGATAACTAATTCATCAGATCAATGAAAATGAGGAGGAAGGGGCTAGATAGGTTTCCAGGACCTACCATGGTAGGAAGACTTTCTCTAGCAGCTAAGGAATTTGACCATATCCTACAAGTCAGGAGGGCCTATTAGAAGATTTTATGTAAGGAAGTAACATCAAATCAACTGTTTGGATAAATCACTCTGGCTGTTGTGTGGAGGGTAGATTGGAGTGAGGCAAGGTATGGAATAAGACAGCAGGCTGGGGGTTTCCCCTGGTGGTCCAGTGGGTAAGGACACCGTCTTGCAGTGCAAGGGGCGCCGGTTCGAGCCCTGGCCTGGGAAGATCCCACGTGCCGCGGAGGGGCTGGACCGATGTGTCCAATTACCGAGCTGGAGCTCTGGAGTGCATGCGCCCAGAGCCAGTGCTCTGCGACAACAGGTGCCACCGCGATGGGAGGCCAGCAGGAGCCAAAGAACAAAGACGGATGAAAATAGAGAAAGACCAATAGAAGTGGCCCGCCCGCTCTCCTCCCTCCCCAACCTGACCCCCACCCAAAATAAATAAATAAATCTTAAAAAAAAAAAGAAAAAAAGATTAAAAAAAAAAAAAAGACAGCAGGCTGGAAGTCTGATGAGGACTTCACTGCAATAATCAGCGTATGTGATAATAGTGACCCAGCACAGTCAAATAAATAAATTTCGGTGCAAAAATCAGGAATATCAGGATACGTCGGTTATCTTAGTCTAGAACCTGGTTTTTTTTTTGCTCTTGGATCATTCACTCTGACAGATGTTAGCTGCCATGTTGTAAGCTGCCATAAAGAAAGATCCACATGGCAAGAAACTAGGCAACAGCCAAATAGAAACCGAGGTTTCAGTTCAACAGCCCAGGAATAACCAAGACCTATGAACAACTACATGAGTGAGTTTGGAGCAGATTCTCCCTCAGTTAAGCTATCAGATGAGACTATGGACAGTCTGATTATAACTTTATGAGAAACCTTGAACCTAAACCACTGGGGGAGGGGGCGTGGTCCTAAATTTCTGACCCACAGAAACTGAGATAACATTATTTGTTTAAAGTTGCTATGTTTGGATGTAATTTGTTATACAGAGATAGATAACTAATTCATCAGATCAATGAAAATGAGGAGGAAGGGGCTAGATAGGTTTCCAGGACCTACCATGGTAGGAAGACTTTCTCTAGCAGCCCTAAAAAACTCCAGATAATGTGTTTGTTCACATTATATGCCACAAACATTACGCAATGTGCAACAGTATCTGTTTTTTTTCAACAATATCTTTTGATAAAGAAATTTTGCCAAAATCTTATTTAGCTTTCTTCCTGAGCTATTAATCATTAATGCTGTGACTGACTTTAAAAGTTTTTTAGCAAAAATGTGGCCTGACACTGCTTTGGCTATAAAAATCATAGCCCTGACAAATAGCTTTATAGCTTTGATCACTTATCTTTAGGGGAAATTTTATCAAAATTATAGTAGATGGCATTGATTTTTGGATTTTTTCCTCTATAAAAACTATTTTTGATTATCATATTGGCCAGTTTTTAAAAATGGCACTAAAACTTCATCGACTTTGTGACACTGTTTGACCAAGTTTCCTTAAGCTATGAAATGGTGCACTGGGAGCCAGAGGCAAAATGGCCAGTGTATTTTATTTGTTTTTTTAAATTTCTTAAAGTACAGTTGATTTACAATGTTGTGTTAGTTTCAGGTGTACAGCAAAGTGAACCAGTTATACATATACAACACAACTATATCTACTCGTTTTTAGATTCTTTTCCTATATAGGTCACTAGAGTTTTGAGTGGAGTTCCCTGTGCCATACAGTAGGTCCTTACTAGTTAATTTTATATATAGCAGTGTGTACATGGCAATCCCAATTTCCCAATTTATCCTTTCCTTGTCTTTTCCATCTGGTAACCATACATTTGTTTTCTACTGCCAGTGTTAAAACCTACTTCTTAGAGGCTCTTTGTATATCTGTTAACACTGTTCTTTTCCAGCTGGTCATCATAATTCATTGCACTTGTGGATTATCCAGCCCCAGTGCAGTCAGATTCAACCAGTATATATATTTGTAATGGATTCCTGGGCAATGTTTCATTTACAACATTTTTGAAAAAATTTGAACATTATTTGTTTAAAGTTGCTATGTTTGGATGTAATTTGTTATACAGAGATAGATAACTAATTCATCAGATCAATGAAAATGAGGAGGAAGGGGCTAGATAGGTTTCCAGGACCTACCATGGTAGGAAGACTTTCTCTAGCAGCCCTAAAAAACTCCAGATAATGTGTTTGTTCACATTATATGCCACAAACATTACGCAATGTGCAACAGTATCTGTTTTTTTTCAACAATATCTTTTGATAAAGAAATTTTGCCAAAATCTTATTTAGCTTTCTTCCTGAGCTATTAATCATTAATGCTGTGACTGACTTTAAAAGTTTTTTAGCAAAAATGTGGCCTGACACTGCTTTGGCTATAAAAATCATAGCCCTGACAAATAGCTTTATAGCTTTGATCACTTATCTTTAGGGGAAATTTTATCAAAATTATAGTAGATGGCATTGATTTTTGGATTTTTTTTCCTCTATAAAAACTATTTTTGATTATCATATTGGCCAGTTTTTAAAAATGGCACTAAAACTTCATCGACTTTGTGACACTGTTTGACCAAGTTTCCTTAAGCTATGAAATGGTGCACTGGGAGCCAGAGGCAAAATGGCCAGTGTATTTTATTTGTTTTTTTAAATTTCTTAAAGTACAGTTGATTTACAATGTTGTGTTAGTTTCAGGTGTACAGCAAAGTGAACCAGTTATACATATACAACACAACTATATCTACTCGTTTTTAGATTCTTTTCCTATATAGGTCACTAGAGTTTTGAGTGGAGTTCCCTGTGCCATACAGTAGGTCCTTACTAGTTAATTTTATATATAGCAGTGTGTACATGGCAATCCCAATTTCCCAATTTATCCTTTCCCTTGTCTTTTTCCATCTGGTAACCATACATTTGTTTTCTACTGCCAGTGTTAAAACCTACTTCTTAGAGGCTCTTTGTATATCTGTTAACACTGTTCTTTTCCAGCTGGTCATCATAATTCATTGCACTTGTGGATTATCCAGCCCCAGTGCAGTCAGATTCAACCAGTATATATATTTGTAATGGATTCCTGGGCAATGTTTCATTTACAACATTTTTTGAAAAAAATTTGAACATATTTAGCATCCTGACTTAATTAAATTTCAACTAACTGATTTTAACTAATGATCCATTTTTGTGAGTTGAAAATAAACAGTGAAATTTAGAATTTAACACATAAACAATAAACCTATCATAAAACAATACATTAGCTTAGATTAACTGTATTTTAGCAACTAAACATTATTAGCTGAGACAAACTATAGGGCTAACACAATGTTGAGATGTAAGATGATTTCTGAGAAAATCACAGTTAATTTGACATTTAAAATTTACGAAGTTGGGGACTTCCCCAGTGGTCCAGTGGACAAGATTCCACATTCCCAATGCAGCGGGCCCAGGTTTGATCCCTAGGGCCACTAAGATCTCATGCCCTGGAACCCATGCTCTGACACTAGAGAGTAGCCCCTGCTGGCCACAACTACAGAAAATAAAAAATACATTAAATAAATAAATCAAAATAAATAAAACATATGGGGAAAAGTTAGGTACTGTTAAGAAAGCTGGGGAGAGAAGGGTGGACAAGATCCCCGCCTTCACGAAGTTTATGTGTATTTTCCTCCACAGGCTTTCCTATTTTTGATAGAGATACCCCACCTCTATCTTGGAGATACTCCACCTCCCCAACACACACGCACACATATTTTAAATTCAACAAATATTTGTTGGGTGCCCAATGTTTGTCAGGTTTTGCATTTGCCACTGGATAGTTAACAGTAAACAAGAAACCAATGGTTCTTTTTCTTTTTTGTAACAGCTTTATTGTGATATACTTCACATTCCATATACATACACTCACCAATTTAAAGTATACAATTCAGTGGTTTTTTAATATATTCATAGAGTTGTATAGTTATCACCACAATCAATTGTAGAACATTTTCAACACCTTCCCAAGAGAAACCCCATTAACATCACCTTCCATTTCTCCCAACCCTCCCAACCTTAGACAACCATTGCTTTCCATCTTTATGGATTCGCCTATTCTGGACATAATTACATGAATGGAATCATAATTCATGGTCTTTTGTGATTGACTTCTTTCATTAAGAAGAAATGTTTTATCTATGTTGTTTCTTTTTGTTGCTAAATAATATTCAATTGTATGGACATACCACACTTTGTTCATCCATTAATCAGTTGATGAATTCATCCATCATCCACCACATGCTCAGTCTGTCTGACTCTTTGCATCCCCCAGACTGGAGCCTCTCTCTATAGAATTCCCCAGGCAAGAATACTGGAGAGGGTTCAAGTGCAGTTCAGTTGTGTCCGACTCTTTGCGACCCCAAGGACTGTAGCATCCAGGCTTCCCTGGTGAAGGCACCATCCCCCAGAGCCTGCTCAAACTCATGTACACTGACTCTGTGATGCCATCCTACCATCTCGTCCTCAGTGTCCCTTTCTCCTTTTGCCTTCTATCTTCCCCAACAACAGGGTCTTTGCCAAAGAGTTCAGGGATCTTCCCAACCCAGGGATCGAATCAGTGACTCCTGCATTGACAGGCGGATTCTTTTATCATTGAGCCACCAAGGGAAGCCCCAAGGTTTGGTAGCTTTCTCCTCGTTTCCCTCTCTTTTTTGGTTTGGTAGTTGTACCAAATTATCTTCTCCTCCGGATTTCCTTTCCAACCAAGAGTTTCTTAAACTCCTGAAAGCCTGAGGCAGAGCTCTCCAAGTCACAGGCTCCGCCCTCACCCAACAGCGCTTACGGAAACCTCCATCGTCTGTTCCCCCGAGCGATGGACACGTCCAGTGCCAGACATGGCTCCCGATTGGCCAGGCGTGCGCTAGGACCCGCCTTCCGGAGGTTGCAGGGCGGCCTCCTATCTAACCCGGAGGGGTTGCCTCCGCATGCGACAGCGAGGATGAGCGCGGGAGGTGGGCTTCAGTCCCCTCTCAGCCGAAGAGCTCCTGCGTCCGAGAGCCTCTTACAGCGAGTCCCAGCCAGAAAGCTGGATTAGGACGGCCGGGAGTCTCTTCGTCCGCTCGCCGCGGCGAGGGGGCGGGGCCCACGCCGGTTCCACCCCGGAAGCGGAAGCGCGGGCACCGCGGGGTCTTTTCCAGTGTGAACTCTACCCGTGCTCCATAATTACATGAATGGAATCATAATTCATGGTCTTTTGTGATTGACTTCTTTCATTAAGAAGAAATGTTTTATCTATGTTGTTTCTTTTTGTTGCTAAATAATATTCAATTGTATGGACATACCACACTTTGTTCATCCATTAATCAGTTGATGAATTCATCCATCATCCACCACATGCTCAGTCTGTCTGACTCTTTGCATCCCCCAGACTGGAGCCTCTCTCTATAGAATTCCCCAGGCAAGAATACTGGAGAGGGTTCAAGTGCAGTTCAGTTGTGTCCGACTCTTTGCGACCCCAAGGACTGTAGCATCCAGGCTTCCCTGGTGAAGGCACCATCCCCCAGAGCCTGCTCAAACTCATGTACACTGACTCTGTGATGCCATCCTACCATCTCGTCCTCAGTGTCCCTTTCTCCTTTTGCCTTCTATCTTCCCCAACAACAGGGTCTTTGCCAAAGAGTTCAGGGATCTTCCCAACCCAGGGATCGAATCAGTGACTCCTGCATTGACAGGCGGATTCTTTTATCATTGAGCCACCAAGGGAAGCCCCAAGGTTTGGTAGCTTTCTCCTCGTTTCCCTCTCTTTTTTGGTTTGGTAGTTGTACCAAATTATCTTCTCCTCCGGATTTCCTTTCCAACCAAGAGTTTCTTAAACTCCTGAAAGCCTGAGGCAGAGCTCTCCAAGTCACAGGCTCCGCCCTCACCCAACAGCGCTTACGGAAACCTCCATCGTCTGTTCCCCCGAGCGATGGACACGTCCAGTGCCAGACATGGCTCCCGATTGGCCAGGCGTGCGCTAGGACCCGCCTTCCGGAGGTTGCAGGGCGGCCTCCTATCTAACCCGGAGGGGTTGCCTCCGCATGCGACAGCGAGGATGAGCGCGGGAGGTGGGCTTCAGTCCCCTCTCAGCCGAAGAGCTCCTGCGTCCGAGAGCCTCTTACAGCGAGTCCCAGCCAGAAAGCTGGATTAGGACGGCCGGGAGTCTCTTCGTCCGCTCGCCGCGGCGAGGGGGCGGGGCCCACGCCGGTTCCACCCCGGAAGCGGAAGCGCGGGCACCGCGGGGTCTTTTCCAGTGTGAACTCTACCCGTGCTCCAGCCGTCCCTCCTGCTGGTCTCCTCGCGTCCAGTGTTCTTCCCGTGGCCCCTCGCCGGCCCCACCATGCTGTCTCTAGATTTTTTGGACGATGTGCGGCGGATGAACAAGCGGCAGGTGAGCTTGGCCGCCCGCCGTTCCTCTAGTCCCTTACACACTGCCGCTTCTGGGCCCAGAGTGAGGGCCCGAGCGGGTCCAACGCCTGGACTGGGCCATCCCTTTTGTGGAGCCTGTGGCCAGAGGTAGCTTTTAGCCACCCCTTAGCTGAGCCCCTAACTGAGACCGGGCCTTCTCGGGGCGGAGCGGGAAGCCTGATCTTCACGTTCTGTTGCCCACCAGGAGGCAGGGAAGCCAGTGGAAACCGTAGGTCTCTTTGTAAGTGGGAGTTCGGGTTGCTTATTGTGTTAAACTCGTTAGGGCGGCAAACTCCTGTCGCAGTGACTTCCGATGGATTTCGGCAACTAGGTTTAGCAGTCGACGGCTTCTGTGGCTTCTGGGATGCTCGGGGAGACGGTTGCAGGCCCCACAGAAGCCGTTTTGCTACTCTTGAGCCCGTTGCAGCCCTTCTGGTTGTAGCTGGGGCCCAACCGGCTGTACTGACTTCCTGGAACCACCTCCGAGTTCAGAGTTGAAACAGTTCTACATTGCTCGCCCCTGGGTCCACTTAGCGTTAAGGTATACCTCAGGATATTAGTGGTACAGGGATCTTGAGACTTAAACATTTCCTGGTTTTTGTCCTTACACTTTACACCTTTTGAACTTAGAGGTCACTTTCCAAATAGTGCTGGGGATACTGTTGTCATTATTAGTTGTTGTTTAGTCGCTAAGTCGTGTCCACCTGTTTTGGACTGTAGCCCGCCAGGCTCCTCTGTCCATAGGATTCTTCAGGCAAAAATACCGGAGTGGGTTGCCATTTCCTTCTCCACGGTATATTTTCGACCCAGGTATCAAACCCTCATGTCCTGCATTGGCAGGCGGGTTCTTTACCACTAAGCGGCCTGGGAAGCCTTGTAATTATTTAGTCATTGGAAAAAGTTGTTCCTTTTGGTCTTCTAGGCCAAGTGTGTCTGTCGAGCCTAGTTTTGCTTGCCTCGAACCTTTTTGCAGTATTTTGCTGTTAAGGAGAATCCTGATGTCACTATCAAAGATTTTTCTCTTGGGCTTCTGTTTTGCACTGTTTATAACTCCCATTTAGGGAAGAAGGTATGCATCCTCCCTTCGCTCCCCTTCAGACCATAGCTAGCTAGCTCAGTGTTACCTCTTCTTAGACATATTCCTTAATTGCTTCAGTCATAACTGATCTTTTTTGTTTTTTTCGAATTACACAAAATGTTTATATAACATTTCGGGTCTTCACTTGCATAGTGTTTTTCTTTTTTTTCATCCATATCTGAATTTCTTGGTGCCACAGACATTTCTCTGAAGAAACTCTTATTTGATGCCTGCTACTTACTGTTCCCTGTGTTAGGTTCAGTGAGAAAAACGCGAAGATAGATCGGGTTGCTTATTGTGTTAAACTCGTTAGGGCGGCAAACTCCTGTCGCAGTGACTTCCGATGGATTTCGGCAACTAGGTTTAGCAGTCGACGGCTTCTGTGGCTTCTGGGATGCTCGGGGAGACGGTTGCAGGCCCCACAGAAGCCGTTTTGCTACTCTTGAGCCCGTTGCAGCCCTTCTGGTTGTAGCTGGGGCCCAACCGGCTGTACTGACTTCCTGGAACCACCTCCGAGTTCAGAGTTGAAACAGTTCTACATTGCTCGCCCCTGGGTCCACTTAGCGTTAAGGTATACCTCAGGATATTAGTGGTACAGGGATCTTGAGACTTAAACATTTCCTGGTTTTTGTCCTTACACTTTACACCTTTTGAACTTAGAGGTCACTTTCCAAATAGTGCTGGGGATACTGTTGTCATTATTAGTTGTTGTTTAGTCGCTAAGTCGTGTCCACCTGTTTTGGACTGTAGCCCGCCAGGCTCCTCTGTCCATAGGATTCTTCAGGCAAAAATACCGGAGTGGGTTGCCATTTCCTTCTCCACGGTATATTTTCGACCCAGGTATCAAACCCTCATGTCCTGCATTGGCAGGCGGGTTCTTTACCACTAAGCGGCCTGGGAAGCCTTGTAATTATTTAGTCATTGGAAAAAGTTGTTCCTTTTGGTCTTCTAGGCCAAGTGTGTCTGTCGAGCCTAGTTTTGCTTGCCTCGAACCTTTTTGCAGTATTTTGCTGTTAAGGAGAATCCTGATGTCACTATCAAAGATTTTTCTCTTGGGCTTCTGTTTTGCACTGTTTATAACTCCCATTTAGGGAAGAAGGTATGCATCCTCCCTTCGCTCCCCTTCAGACCATAGCTAGCTAGCTCAGTGTTACCTCTTCTTAGACATATTCCTTAATTGCTTCAGTCATAACTGATCTTTTTTGTTTTTTTCGAATTACACAAAATGTTTATATAACATTTCGGGTCTTCACTTGCATAGTGTTTTTCTTTTTTTTCATCCATATCTGAATTTCTTGGTGCCACAGACATTTCTCTGAAGAAACTCTTATTTGATGCCTGCTACTTACTGTTCCCTGTGTTAGGTTCAGTGAGAAAAACGCGAAGATAGATAAGACAGACTGTCTTCAAGGAGCGTAAAGTTACAGAAAATGACTAAAGCAGAACAGTAGATATTTTCAGCTCTTGCTATAGGTGAAGTGCTTTATGTACCTGTGAGGTACGTTGTGGTATGCCCATTATACAGGTGAAGGAAAGGAGCAGCCTCCCAGAGACTGTTAGGGGGTGGAAAGAATTGAATAGCATAGGGATGGGGTGAGGGAAAGTTAGAAATGAGGGGAGAAATAATGGTGATGACTGTAGATACGGAGAGCTGATTAGATGAAAAGGGAGAAACCAGAAGTTTCATCAAATGTCTGATTAATTTGAGTTGCAGCTTTTTTTTTTCCTTATAGTGTTCATAGAGGAATACTTTAATAAACTCCATCCATTTAAAGTGTATCAGTTGAGGGAATTACCTGGAGGTTCAGTGGTTAGGACTTTCACTGCTGAGGGCCTGGATTCAATCCCTGGTCAACTAAGATCCCAGAAGCCATGAGACAAGGCCAACAAATGTGTCAGTTCATAAGTTTCTACAGTTATATACACCCATTACAGTCAAGACACAGAACATTTCTGTCCCCACAAGATCTCATGTGCTCCTTTGAAGTTCATCTCTCTAGCACTTGGCAACCACTGATTTGCTTTTTGTCAATATAGATGGGTTTGCATTTCACAGAAATGGAACCACAGAGCATGTATTCTTTTGAGCTTTGAGTTCAAATTGATTTTTAACATCTTATACGTGCTAAGTCGCTTCAGTTGTGTCCAACTCTTTGCGACCCTAAGGACTGTAGCCTCCCAGGCTCCCCTGCTTGTTTAGTGTGTGTAGTTTCTTTTCCTGTCTGGGTCACAGTTTCAAAATTAAAGTGTTTCACTACCTTCTTGGCATCCCATATGCTGTTGCCAGATTAATGTCTTCTCTCCTGCCTTCACACCTTCTGTAGACACCACTGCCTTCTAAGTTCAAGTCCAAATCCCTTAGCATGGCATTTGCAGTAAGGCCCAATCATTTTACACTCTGCCATTTCTTACTCTTGTAAACTGGGATTTCCTTTTCCTGCCTATTTCATTTCACTGTGTGTATGGACGTGGTTTTATTCAAACTTTGTGTACTTCACAGTCTTCAAAACTCCCCATGTATTATTTCTGAGTCTTTGTGGACCGCCCTTGACTATTAGGTGATCTCCAAAGCCCTGTTAGCTGTTACATACGATTTTTTCTTCTCCCCTTTGCACTGTGACTCTTTTACTGTAATATCAGAGCACAGCTTTTCTGAGGCTCTCCTTAATCTACAGAGTCCTGATTTGTAGTTTGCCCGTTGCCTATACTTCCAACATGGCTGACTTCACGCCACTGACATGACATCACTGAATGTTTAATTAGGAAGAAATATAGGATGCAACTGTAATTTTCACCTTACAGATCAGATTTAAAAAATAATCTCAAGGGGATTCCCTGGTGGTCCAGTGGGTAAAGAGTCCGCCTTGCAGTACAAGGGGCACTGGTTCGACCCCTGGCCCAGGAAGATCCCCCATGCTGTGGAGCGACTGGACCACTTTGAGGCGCATGAGCCCAGAGCCAGTGCTCTGCAATGAGAGGCCATTGTAATGGGAGGCCCTCACAGGACAAAGAATAAAGATGGATGAAAATAAATAAGTAGAAAATCAAATAAAAAAAGGCCAAAATGTAAAAAAAAAAACCCTCAAAAACATAGGTAATGGTAAAATGTAGTAAAATAATTAGAAGCTGATGAATTTAGAATATTTATTGACTTTGTTATTCAAGTAATTGTACTAATTTTTATTACAGTTACTAATTTTTATTAATCAGTACAATTACTAGTCTTTGTAACTGTTTAACAACCAACTTGAAAGATTTCTCAAAATTTAGCCAGTTGGTTCCAGCACCTCTGGGTGTAGATTTGTTTCTTGATGGCCCATTGAGATAGCCTTTGTGTTCAGAAAAGCCTGTATAGAATTCTTACATTTTTTATTTTTATTTATTTTTGGCTGTGCTGGGTTTTCACTGCTGTATAGACCTCTCTCTAGTCGCGGCAAGTGTGGGCCACTCTTGTCCGACTTCTCAATTCAGTGGATTCTCTTGTAATTCCTGGACTCTAGAGCACAGATTCAGTAGTTGTGGCACACGGGCTTAGTTGCTGGGTGGCTTGTGGGATCTTCCCAGACCAGGGACCAAACCCATGTCTTTGGCAGGCAGACTCTTTACCACTCAGCCACTAGGGAAGCTCTCTTATATTTAAAAAAGAATACTCAATTTATAAAGGCTAAGATTTAAAAACAGTCCTTAAACGTCTTAGAATCAGTTTTCAAATCTTCACCTATTGAAAATCTACCAATTTTTTTCTACACCACAAAGCCTGTGGGATCTTAGTTAGCTGACCAGGGATTGAACTCAGGCCCTCATCAGTGAAAGCAAAGAGTCCTGACCATTGAACTGTCAGGGAGTTAACAGGTCTAGCAAAAAAAATTTTTTAATATTTATTTATTTAGCTTCACCAGGTCTTAGTTGCGGCATGTGGGATCTTAGTTCCCTAACCAGGGATCGAACCCTGGCCCCTTGCATTGGGAACTCAGAGTCTTAGCTACTGGACCACCAGGGAAGTCCTCAGGTCTAGCAAATTTTAACAATAACCATTTTTCTTTTTTTAATTTTATGGCCTCTTTTATTAGTCTTAATTCTTTGGCCTGCGTGGGCCACCCATCACAGTGGCCTCTCTCATTGCAGAGCACCGGCTCTGGGCATCAATGGGAGCCCTGATGAATTTAAGTAGAAATAAATAAAAAAATTATTAGGTAATGGTAAAATGTAGTAAAATAATTAGAAGCTGATGAATTTAGAATATTTATTGACTTTGTTATTCAAGTAATTGTACTAATTTTTATTACAGTTACTAATTTTTATTAATCAGTACAATTACTAGTCTTTGTAACTGTTTAACAACCAACTTGAAAGATTTCTCAAAATTTAGCCAGTTGGTTCCAGCACCTCTGGGTGTAGATTTGTTTCTTGATGGCCCATTGAGATAGCCTTTGTGTTCAGAAAAGCCTGTATAGAATTCTTACATTTTTTATTTTTATTTATTTTTGGCTGTGCTGGGTTTTCACTGCTGTATAGACCTCTCTCTAGTCGCGGCAAGTGTGGGCCACTCTTGTCCGACTTCTCAATTCAGTGGATTCTCTTGTAATTCCTGGACTCTAGAGCACAGATTCAGTAGTTGTGGCACACGGGCTTAGTTGCTGGGTGGCTTGTGGGATCTTCCCAGACCAGGGACCAAACCCATGTCTTTGGCAGGCAGACTCTTTACCACTCAGCCACTAGGGAAGCTCTCTTATATTTAAAAAAGAATACTCAATTTATAAAGGTTAAGATTTAAAACCAGTCCTTAAACGTCTTAGAATCAGTTTTCAAATCTTCACCTATTGAAAATCTACCAATTTTTTTCTACACCACAAAGCCTGTGGGATCTTAGTTAGCTGACCAGGGATTGAACTCAGGCCCTCATCAGTGAAAGCAAAGAGTCCTGACCATTGAACTGTCAGGGAGTTAACAGGTCTAGCAAAAAAAATTTTTTAATATTTATTTATTTAGCTTCACCAGGTCTTAGTTGCGGCATGTGGGATCTTAGTTCCCTAACCAGGGATCGAACCCTGGCCCCTTGCATTGGGAACTCAGAGTCTTAGCTACTGGACCACCAGGGAAGTCCTCAGGTCTAGCAAATTTTAACAATAACCATTTTTCTTTTTTTTTTAATTTTATGGCCTCTTTTATTAGTCTTAATTCTTTGGCCTGCGTGGGCCACCCATCACAGTGGCCTCTCTCATTGCAGAGCACCGGCTCTGGGCACATGCACTCCAGAGTGCTGGCTTGTAATTGGATACACTGATCCAGCTGCTCCACTGTATATGGGATCTTCCTGTGCCAGGGATCAAACCGGTGCCCTTTGCATTGCAAGGCAGACTCTTTTTTTTTTTTTTTAAGATTTATTTATTTATTTATTTATTTTGGGCAGGGGTCGGGTTGGGGAGGGAGGGGAGCGGGTGGGCCACTTCTATTGGTCTTTCAGTTCTCCATGTTCATCCGTCTTTGTTCTTTGGCTCCTGTGGGCCTCCCATCGCGGTGGCGTCTGTCGTCGCAGAGCACCAGCTCTGGGCGCTTGCACTCCAGAGCTCCGGCTCGGTAATTGGACACATCAGTCCAGCCGCTCCGCGGCACGTGGGATCTTCCCAGGCCAGGGCTCGAACCGGCGCCCCTTGCATTGCAAGGCGGTGTCCTTACCCACTGGACCACCAGGGGAAGCCCCAAGGCAGACTCTTTACCCACTGGACCACCAGGGAAGCCCAAATTTTAACAAACACTTTTAAGGGCCTTTGAATATTTGGGCTAATTTATAAACAGACATATTGAAAAACATTAAATTTGATTTATAAATTTAAAGAATTTCCTTTTTAAGAATGTTATTCAGCAAACATCACTGCAGACTTATGTAATTTTTATAAATCTGGATCTTAAGTTCTCTCAACTGCATCAACACTTGAATATAATGAATAAATAGTAAGCTTTCTGATTAATAAATTTATAACAATTGATTGTACTTTTTTTTTTATCTTTTTTGGGGGGGGTAGGGAGGGGGATGGGCAGGCCACTTCTATTGGTCTTTCATTTCTCTATTTTCATCCGTCTTTGTTCTTCGGCTCCTGTGGGCCTCCCATCGCGGCGCTGGCTCAATAATTGGACGCATCAGTCCAGCCGCTCTGCGGCACATGGGATCTTCCCAGGCCAGGGATCGAACTGGCGCCCCTTGCACTGCAAGGCGGTGTCCTTACCCACTGGACCACTGGGGGAAGCCCTGTACATTTTAAATTAGAACTACAAACGCGACCTGTTAGTTAAACAGGCCAAATCCTCTTAGTTTTACAAAAACTTAAAGATACCACATATGGACAAGAGTCCTTAACATAAAAGTATTAACACTATACACAATTTTCTTTAAGCATTTCTATTCTTAATTGTGAATTTTCCTAGAGTAAAAAGATGCTTGTTCGCTAAATAAATATGTCAGGGCAAATAATTTTTACATTACTTTTATGTGTAATTCTCTGCTTGCTGAGAATTCTTAATCACCAAGGGACATTGGGCAACACGTGACTAGATCCATGTTTGAGCCCTGATGGGACTAATCTGACTTTCACAGAATTTCGCTCTTAGTGCCTCCTTAGGTCTTTTGTATTAGCTGATGGAATTTTGCATTTCTTTGGATTTTAATTATCTGTATGTTTTCCTACCAAAATCTGAATACTTTAAGATTTGGCACAATCCTTTCTTTTTATGTCTTCATTTAATATTTTGGGTGTACCATGAAGCATGTGGAAACTTAGTTCCCAGACCAGAAATTGAACCCCTGCCTCTTGCATGGAAGCGCAGAGTTTTAATCATTAGACCACCAGGGAAGTCTCTTTTTTTCAGTCTGTCTCTTAGGATCACTTAACTCTTAATGGCTATTCTAGTGGTATCCAATTGAATTCCAGATATCTTTGGAAACATTTTTTTTTTTTAATGAGTTGGTCCTATAATAAAGCACATAGAAGCCGTGATTTTTCTTAGACTTGGACTTAATATGCTAAAGTGTGCTGCAGATAGGAAGTATATACAGCACAGGGGACAGATCCATTCTTTTTTATGATTACTGAAAACTAATCTGGCTCTGTTTAGGATCAGGAAAATCTTTATCACTGGTAGGATATCGACTTTCAGTAGTAAATTGGTGAGTTTCAGTGTAGAAACATCAGTGTCCATTACATGCACAAGGAAATCACAAGTAAAATTATAAAGTGCTTGCTCACCATCCTCAGGTGTTTTCTTCTTGAGCATCCATAAATCATTCTTTATCCTGTGTAACTCTGAGCATATCTGGAATGCAGTGCCTTAGTAAGAATTAGGCATTTACTTGTTATGGTTCCTAGAGACTTAATATATTTTGTATTTTCCTCCCCCCTGTATTATTCTCTCAATGGCCATACAGACAAGCATGATTATTCTCATGCCAGATGGCGCAAGGTTCCAACAATAAAGACAGGCTCCACTTATGCAGAAATTATGACCTTAACTCTTCTTCAGAAGACTTGTCTTTTTGGACTTGCCTGGTGATCCAGTGGTTAAGACTCTGTACTTCCACTGCAGGGGGCATGAGTTCTATCCTGGTCAAGGAACTAAGATCCAGTCACATTCAGCCAAACTGCTGGGGATGAGGAAATGTGACTAGATCCAAAAGGGGGGTTTGAGCCCTGATGGGACTAATCTGACTTTCACAGAATTTCGCTCTTAGTGCCTCCTTAGGTCTTTTGTATTAGCTGATGGAATTTTGCATTTCTTTGGATTTTAATTATCTGTATGTTTTCCTACCAAAATCTGAATACTTTAAGATTTGGCACAATCCTTTCTTTTTATGTCTTCATTTAATATTTTGGGTGTACCATGAAGCATGTGGAAACTTAGTTCCCAGACCAGAAATTGAACCCCTGCCTCTTGCATGGAAGCGCAGAGTTTTAATCATTAGACCACCAGGGAAGTCTCTTTTTTTCAGTCTGTCTCTTAGGATCACTTAACTCTTAATGGCTATTCTAGTGGTATCCAATTGAATTCCAGATATCTTTGGAAACATTTTTTTTTAATGAGTTGGTCCTATAATAAAGCACATAGAAGCCGTGATTTTTCTTAGACTTGGACTTAATATGCTAAAGTGTGCTGCAGATAGGAAGTATATACAGCACAGGGGACAGATCCATTCTTTTTTATGATTACTGAAAACTAATCTGGCTCTGTTTAGGATCAGGAAAATCTTTATCACTGGTAGGATATCGACTTTCAGTAGTAAATTGGTGAGTTTCAGTGTAGAAACATCAGTGTCCATTACATGCACAAGGAAATCACAAGTAAAATTATAAAGTGCTTGCTCACCATCCTCAGGTGTTTTCTTCTTGAGCATCCATAAATCATTCTTTATCCTGTGTAACTCTGAGCATATCTGGAATGCAGTGCCTTAGTAAGAATTAGGCATTTACTTGTTATGGTTCCTAGAGACTTAATATATTTTGTATTTTCCTCCCCCCTGTATTATTCTCTCAATGGCCATACAGACAAGCATGATTATTCTCATGCCAGATGGCGCAAGGTTCCAACAATAAAGACAGGCTCCACTTATGCAGAAATTATGACCTTAACTCTTCTTCAGAAGACTTGTCTTTTTGGACTTGCCTGGTGATCCAGTGGTTAAGACTCTGTACTTCCACTGCAGGGGGCATGAGTTCTATCCCTGGTCAAGGAACTAAGATCCAGCATGCCATCATGGCTCAGCCAAAAAAAAAAAGAAGAGTTGTCGTTTCTGACTTTGAGGAAGGAGGTGAGATAAGAGTATCCATACACAGAAGATGTCCATGGGGATAGAATGCTTTGTCTGAAAAATACAGTTGGTCAGGGTTTAGTCTGGGAAGCAGACCACTATGGATATTATATAATTAATGGACTTATTACAGGAATAAGATTTCATACAATTGTAGGAGAAACTAGATGAGTAAGAGTTTAAAACAGATGAAGAATCAGAACATCACTGGCCAGTTCTTCTGTAGTGCTGTTATGGGTATACAGATCCACGCTGGCCACAGCATCTGGGGTAGATCCCGGGTCTGACTGATGGAGTAGGATCATGCCAGGAGAGCGGGCAAAGTCTTTGGTGTGGTGGGCTGTTGCCTCTACAGCCCGTTTCTGGATGTGGAGCTGCGGGGTGCGAGGACAACCTGGAGTATCCCAGGCCTGCTGTCCACAGTGACCTTCAGCATGTAAGCAGCTGCCGCTTTTTTACCTTCTAGGTCTTAGGCAGATTTCTCTTTTTTAACAAACAGAATCGAGAACCCTACATGGCAGGAGGTTGGGGGAAGCCTAGTTCTAGCTAAGCAAATTTGCTGAGCGTCTACCTTTCTCAGTTCAACATTTATGCATACTTTTAAAATCATATTTAAGCTTTCAAACAAAAGCAGAATTACGCTTCTAATATTCACCTCTTCTTTGTTTCTGTAATTGGTCACATTTTAGCTGTGGCCTTAGTAAGAATTAGGCATTTACTTGTTATGGTTCCTAGAGACTTAATATATTTTGTATTTTCCTCCCCCCTGTATTATTCTCTCAATGGCCATACAGACAAGCATGATTATTCTCATGCCAGATGGCGCAAGGTTCCAACAATAAAGACAGGCTCCACTTATGCAGAAATTATGACCTTAACTCTTCTTCAGAAGACTTGTCTTTTTGGACTTGCCTGGTGATCCAGTGGTTAAGACTCTGTACTTCCACTGCAGGGGGCATGAGTTCTATCCCTGGTCAAGGAACTAAGATCCAGCATGCCATCATGGCTCAGCCAAAAAAAAAAAGAAGAGTTGTCGTTTCTGACTTTGAGGAAGGAGGTGAGATAAGAGTATCCATACACAGAAGATGTCCATGGGGATAGAATGCTTTGTCTGAAAAATACAGTTGGTCAGGGTTTAGTCTGGGAAGCAGACCACTATGGATATTATATAATTAATGGACTTATTACAGGAATAAGATTTCATACAATTGTAGGAGAAACTAGATGAGTAAGAGTTTAAAACAGATGAAGAATCAGAACATCACTGGCCAGTTCTTCTGTAGTGCTGTTATGGGTATACAGATCCACGCTGGCCACAGCATCTGGGGTAGATCCCGGGTCTGACTGATGGAGTAGGATCATGCCAGGAGAGCGGGCAAAGTCTTTGGTGTGGTGGGCTGTTGCCTCTACAGCCCGTTTCTGGATGTGGAGCTGCGGGGTGCGAGGACAACCTGGAGTATCCCAGGCCTGCTGTCCACAGTGACCTTCAGCATGTAAGCAGCTGCCGCTTTTTTACCTTCTAGGTCTTAGGCAGATTTCTCTTTTTTAACAAACAGAATCGAGAACCCTACATGGCAGGAGGTTGGGGGAAGCCTAGTTCTAGCTAAGCAAATTTGCTGAGCGTCTACCTTTCTCAGTTCAACATTTATGCATACTTTTAAAATCATATTTAAGCTTTCAAACAAAAGCAGAATTACGCTTCTAATATTCACCTCTTCTTTGTTTCTGTAATTGGTCACATGGTTGTAGCTGTGGTCTTCTACTTTTTTATATGTATTTTTAATATTTATTATCTATTTGGCTCTTGGTTGCTACATGTGAGCTCTAGTTCCCTGACCAGGGACCAATCTCCAGCTGCCTGCATTATTATTTATGAGAATGGAGCTCATTGTCATTTATCAGAACGGCAAAAATTTTAAAGTCTGTAGTCATTTTTTCTTAACCATTTCCTATTCCTTTTGATCTCAGCAAGAACCTTAGTTGGTCAGTTTCTTGTGTTATGGCATGACCCAGACGTACATCACTAAAGGGTAACGGTCCGAGGAGTGCCTGAATTGAACTGTTGTAGTTTTCACTGACTTTGTTTGTGGGACATGGAAGTACAGGAAAGGCCTCAGAGGATTCTCTGTCCTCCTGTATACTCACTTCCATCACCGTATAGTGACAGACCTCCATTTTCCTCTTATGGTGTCAGGGTCAGTTTCTTTTGCCAATAAATAACCTCCTGTTCCTTGCATTTTGGATCACTGGCATGAGTAGCCCAAATTGGCCAGGTGATGGGCTCAACTTCTAGTTTAATGGAACCATAGTGTCTCCTGGTAGAAAATCTTCTTAAGGATTGAAAACTTCTCTTTTGTTTTCTGACCCTGCTGGGCAGCTTGCAGGTTCTCAATTCCCCAGCCAGGAATTCAGCCCAGACCATGGTAGAGAAAACTCCAAGGACCACCAGGAAGTTCCCAGGAGTGAACACTTCTAAACCAGCAGAAATCAAACTTAGAAGTTGGGGAAGTAGAACTTTCACTTGCAAAAGTTTAGAGGTAATAGTGAGAAGAGTCACATCGCATTCCTACCCTTTAAATTCTGAACTAGTGAACCCTCCTTACAGAAGAAATTGTTTCCTAATTGAGAGCATGTACCACATACTGGAGGACATTATCCCAACCCAGCAAAATGTTGCTAGTGTCTAGCTGGTACTGTAGCTGTCCTCAAAAGGCCATTTGTATTTCTCAGAAGATAGAAACTACATCAGTAGCGGAACAGAGAAAAGTTAAATACAAAGAGCTGTCAACTGGTAAAAGATACTCAACCACTAAAATGGGTAAAAGAGGGCCCTGAAAGGGCTCCGAAATAGTGTATGCAGAAGCCAGCAATTGTACCTTCTAGGATAAGGGAGTGAACAGAGAAAGAACTAGCAAAATACCTCCCTCCAGCCCCCATCCTAACCTGAAATACAGACTTCTTTGGAGAGAGTATGACTGCCACACGGATGTGTGGTGACAGTTGTGAGAGCAGTGAGCTGGAGCTGGTCCATAGAAGTGGCCTACAGAGAGACTGAGAAATTTGCCCGAGTTTGTGTGGGCAGGAGCCAGTCTGTGATGGCCTCTGTGGTGAGTACTGGCAGACCTGTACACAGCGACCGGGTGAAATGTGAACAGTCTGTGGGAAGGGGAGCCCCTCCCACTCTGTCATCTTGCAGTGGCCCTGCAGTGCCTTTATTAATAAAATCTAACATCATTGAACCAGTTGGAAAAGGTGCCCTTGTTTAGAAGGCTCAGCCTCATAACACAAAGAATGGATTTGACACTGAGAGACAATAAACTGATAATGCCTACTACTCCACTATTCTTTCAGGCAAGCCACTTAAGATGATGGAGGACATGGTAAGACCAGTGAAATTCCTGACCATGTGCCTTAATTACTTATAAAATAAGTTCCCCAGTCAGAAGCAGTGTTGTATGAAATATCATGAGTCATAAGGTATTCTCTAAGTTCACAGGTGGTGGTTTTGACAGAAATAGTGAGGACAAGGAAGACAGATCGTGGTGGTGGTGGTGTAGTTAAGTCATGTCCAACTCTTTGTGACCTCCTGGACTGTAGCCTGAAAGGCTCCTCTGTCCATGAGATTTCTCTGGCAAGAATACTGGAGTGGGTTGCTATTTCCTTCTTCAGAGGATCTTCATGACCCACAGATCGAACCCGGGTCTCCTGCACTGCAAGTAGATTCTTTACTGCTGAGCCACCAGGAAAGCCCTCTGTATCTATAGTCTATTCCAAAAAGAAAAAATGACTGCCCCTTCCAGTCTCAGGAATGGTGGCATTGTTGGTCCTATGCAGTTGGCAGCCTAGGCACTCATCATTGGCTACAGTCAGGTTGGTCTTGGTGAGTGAAAGCTCGTGTTGCAACCTTCATCTTGGCTGCTGCAACCACTGTGATCATGAATACATTGGTTAAAACATGGGTGGCTAGGGAAAGAGGCTGACTGGCCCTGTGATACACTGCATTACAAGTTAAATTAGGGTTTGCATCTAGAATATCGCTTGTAGTAAGAAGGGTGGAGAGGACAGCAAGAGCCAGATCATGGAAGGTCCTCTGTACTCAGGGGTTCAGAATTTATCATATAAGTAGTAAGAGAAGTATTTGAGCAGACAGGTCAATAATCAACTTTCACTTAACAAACAATAGTTACGTATTGGTGGATGAATTAGAAAGATGTACTAGAGGCAGAACTGTCGTATTGCTTCAAAGTCTGGATAAGATGAGATGAAACATGAAGTAAGATATAAACCATAGAAATAAAGCCAGTGGGTTGGATGTGAGAGATGCTGAGGAGGTGAAGCTTAGAAGACTTGCATGGATGGTCAGACTAATCACTAAAATAGAGAATGTGGAGGAAGAGATGTAGGGAAAGGATTTGAGTTCAGCTCTGGATGCGTTGAATTTAAAGGGTCTACGTAGGGCTTCCCTGCTGGGCCAGTGGGTAAAGAGTCTGCCTTGCAGAGCAAAGGGCACCGGTTTGATCCCTGGCCTGGGAGGATCCCAAATGCCGTGGAGCAGCTGGACTGGTGTGTCGAATTACCAGCCAGTGCTCTGGAGCTCATGTGCCCAGAGCTGGTGCTCTGCAACAAGAGAGGCTGCTGCAATGGGAGGCCCACACAAGCCGTAGAATAAAGATAAATGAAAATAAATACATATAAAACCAATAAAAGAGGCCAAAATTTTGAAAAAAAAAAGTTAAAAAAAATAAAGTGTCTTTATAGCATCTAGGTGATTTTCAGTAAGTAATTGGATATACTTACCAATTGGATAGAATTAGTCTGGTCTGGAAAAGAGATTTGGGTGTTATCAACATATATATTGTAGTCTAGTCCATGAATAGCCAAGATTGCATGCAGAGTAAAAGGAGAGAAGGGCAAAGGTTGGACTCCTGGAACACTTGTATTTAATGGAATGTCAGAAAAGAGGTCGGGGTCCAAGATCAGTGACACAGAAACCAAGGGATGAGGCAGTGAGAAAAAGTTAGTCAAGGGCTAAGTGACTCAGAAAAACAGGGTAGTTGAAATAAGATCATGGCCTTCCTCCTCCCAAGTTTTTAATGCATAGTTTAAATAGTTAATATATTTTGCATTGTTCTCCCCATCCCCCACAAAAAAGTGAAAAATGACCTTTCTCTGTAGTCTTACCAGCATTGTGTTTTCAGACTTTTAGATTTTCGCCATTATCTAATGAATGAAAAGTGGTATCTCAGGACAGTCTTTTATTTTTTAATTTTTATTTTACTTTTAACTTTTACAGAGTTTTGTTGTTTACAGATATGTATGATCCCAGATTAGTCATATGTATATCCACCCCCATCCCACCTCTCCAGCCCGTTGCACAGCACCCCTGTAGGATCCTCTTTTCTCACAGCGCAATGACAGTAGCTATTTTTTTCGCATATGATAGTATAAGTTTTCATGCTACTTCCTTTACGCCTCCCACCCACTGTTCATTCCCCACAATGTCCATATGTCTACTGTCCATGTCTGTTTTTCCATTGCTTCACTGCATGTGTTATCATTACCATCCTACTAGATTCCATATATGTGTGTTAGTATATTGTATTTGTCCTTCTCTTTTTGACTTACTTCACTTTTTATGATAGGTTCTAGATCCAGTCAGGACAGTCTTACTTTGTATTTACCTCATTATGAGTTTGGTTAACTGTATTTTCATATGATTTTGGAGTTGTTTTTATTTCATTTTTCATGAGCTAGCAGTTCATAACACTTCGCCTATTTTCCTTTTGGATCATTGTTATTGATTCCTAGGGATTCTTTATAGGAAAATTAGTCTTTTGTTATATATATGGTAAATGTTGTCTTTCAGTTTGTCATTTTTCTTTTTGTTTAGCTTATAGTATAATTTGCCATGCATAGTTGTTGGATGTTTTTGGGTTATTTGCTCTTTTATTTTGTTTGGGGTAGTCAGATTTACCCATCTTTTCTTTATAGCTTCTGGATTTCAGGTCAGTTTTAAAAAGTTTCCCTTACTCCAGGGCCTTTCCTACCTTTTTTTTTTTAGACCATTGGGTTTTTTTATTAATTTTTTTGATGTGGGCCATTTTGAAAATCTTTACTGAATTTGTTGCAGAAAAACAGGGTAGTTGAAATAAGATCATGGCCTTCCTCCTCCCAAGTTTTTAATGCATAGTTTAAATAGTTAATATATTTTGCATTGTTCTCCCCATCCCCCACAAAAAAGTGAAAAATGACCTTTCTCTGTAGTCTTACCAGCATTGTGTTTTCAGACTTTTAGATTTTCGCCATTATCTAATGAATGAAAAGTGGTATCTCAGGACAGTCTTTTATTTTTTAATTTTTATTTTACTTTTAACTTTTACAGAGTTTTGTTGTTTACAGATATGTATGATCCCAGATTAGTCATATGTATATCCACCCCCATCCCACCTCTCCAGCCCGTTGCACAGCACCCCTGTAGGATCCTCTTTTCTCACAGCGCAATGACAGTAGCTATTTTTTTCGCATATGATAGTATAAGTTTTCATGCTACTTCCTTTACGCCTCCCACCCACTGTTCATTCCCCACAATGTCCATATGTCTACTGTCCATGTCTGTTTTTCCATTGCTTCACTGCATGTGTTATCATTACCATCCTACTAGATTCCATATATGTGTGTTAGTATATTGTATTTGTCCTTCTCTTTTTGACTTACTTCACTTTTTATGATAGGTTCTAGATCCAGTCAGGACAGTCTTACTTTGTATTTACCTCATTATGAGTTTGGTTAACTGTATTTTCATATGATTTTGGAGTTGTTTTTATTTCATTTTTCATGAGCTAGCAGTTCATAACACTTCGCCTATTTTCCTTTTGGATCATTGTTATTGATTCCTAGGGATTCTTTATAGGAAAATTAGTCTTTTGTTATATATATGGTAAATGTTGTCTTTCAGTTTGTCATTTTTCTTTTTGTTTAGCTTATAGTATAATTTGCCATGCATAGTTGTTGGATGTTTTTGGGTTATTTGCTCTTTTATTTTGTTTGGGGTAGTCAGATTTACCCATCTTTTCTTTATAGCTTCTGGATTTCAGGTCAGTTTTAAAAAGTTTCCCTTACTCCAGGGCCTTTCCTACCTTTTTTTTTTTAGACCATTGGGTTTTTTTATTAATTTTTTTTTGATGTGGGCCATTTTGAAAATCTTTACTGAATTTGTTGCAGTATGCTTCTGTTTTATGTTTTGGCTTTTTGGCCACAAGCCATGTGGGATCTTAGTTCCCTGACCAGGGATCAAACCTGGACCACCAAGGAAGTCCTGACCTTTCTTTCTTTCTTCTGCTTCTTTTTTTTGAATTTTGGCCTCTTTTTATTGATTTTTTATTTATTTATTTTTCATTCATCTTTATTCTTCGGCCTCTGTGGGCCTCCCATTGCAGTGGCCTCTCTTGTTACAGAGCACCGGCTCTGGGCACATGCGCTCCAGAGTGCTGGTTCATAATTGGACACACCGGTCCAGCTGCTCTGCGGCATGTGGGATCTTCCTGGGCCAGGGATCAAACTGGCACCCCTTGCAAGGCAGACTCTACCCAGTGGACCACCAGGGAAGCAACCTGGCCTTTCTTACTTTGTTTTCTTCTGTTATTTTTGTGAACCTGTGTCTTTAAAAGAGAGAGAGAAAAGTTTTATTGGGGTATAGTGAATAAAATTCACCCATTTTAAGTGTATAGTTCATGGTTTTTAGTGAATTTACAGGGTTGTGCACCTGTCACCTCAGTCCAGTTTTAGGACATTTTCATCATCGCCCAGAGATCCTTGGTGTACTTTAACAAGCAATGTCTGTTTCCCCTCCAGGCCACGGATATCCACTAATCTGCTTTGAATCTCTATGATTTTCGTTTAGTAGACATTTTATTATTTTATTTCTTATCAGTGATTAGCTTTTAGTAAATCAGAACAGTAGACATGTTATGTAAATGGAATCCTATAAAATCCTTTTGTAGCTGGTTGCTTTCATTTTGCAAAATCCTTTTTGTAGCTGGTTGCTTTCATTTTGCATAATTTTGTAAATTTGTGGTGAAATACACTTAAAATTTTCTGTCCTTTTGTTTTCTATGTTTTTACTTTGTTATTTATTTATTTGGGGAGTGGAGAGGGAGGGGGGGCAGGTGGGCCACTTCTATTGGTCTTTCATTTCTCTATTTTCATCCATCTTTGTTCTTTGACCTGTGTGGGCCTCCCATTGCAGTGGCCTCTGTTGTTGCAGAGCGCCGGCTCTGGGCACATGCGCTCCAGAACTCCAGCTCTGTAATTAGACACATCGGTCCAGCCGCTCCGGGGCACGTGGGATCTTCCCAGGCCAGGGATCGAACCGGCGCCCCTTGCGCTGCGAGGCAGTGTCCTTACCCACTGGACCACCAGGAAAGCCCCTTTGTTATTTATTTTTAACTGAAATGTAGTTGATTCACAATGTTGTATTAGTTGCAGATGTATAGCAAAGTGATTTCAGTCATACATATATATGTATGTGATTTTTTTCTGTCTTTTCCATTATAGGGTTTTAGGTTGTTGTAAGATACTAACTATAGTTCCCTGTGCTATACAGTAGGTCCTTGTTGAATCTTTTTAAGTGTTAAGTTTAGTAGTGTTAAGTAAGTACATTCACATTGTTGAACAACCCATCTCTAGGGCTCTGCATCTTGTAAAATTAGAAGTCTGTGCCCATTAAAAAACTCCCCATTCTCCCTTTCCCCTAGCCCCAGAAAACTGCCATTCTACTTTCTATCTCTGAGAATTTGGCTTTTGTTCATTTTTTTTTCTCATCGTTTTCTGTTTCATTGATTTCTGCACTGTATTTCCTTCCTTGGTTAGTTTTTTTTTTTTTTTTTTTTTTCCTTTTCCCCATCATGCCTCTTTTATTTATTTATTTATTTATTTATTTATTTAAAGATTTATTTATTTATTTTGGGCGGGGGTCGGGTTGGGGAGGGAGGGGAGCGGGCGGGCCACTTCTGTTGGTCCTTCATTTCTCCATTTTCATCCGTCTTTGTTCTTTGGCTCCTGTGGGCCTCCCATCGCGGTGGCGTCTGTCATCGCAGAGCACCGGCTCTGGGCGCATGCACTCCAGAGCTCCGGCTCGGTAATTGGACACATCGGTCCAGCCGCTCCGCGGCACGTGGGATCTTCCCAGGCCAGGGCTCGAACCGGCGCCTCTTGCACTGCAAGGCGGTGTCCTTACCCACTGGACCACCAGGGAAGCCCCTGTCCTGCTCTTTCTGACTGACTTCACTTTTTAAGATAGGTTCTAGATCCAGCCATCTCATTAGGGCTGATTCTTCTGCATTTCTTTTTACAGCTGTGTAGTATTCCATTATATATATGTAGCAGAGCTTTTGGATCCATTCGTCATTGGGCATCTAGGTTGCTTCCATGTTCTGGCTATTGTATAGAGAGCTGCAATGAACACTGGGGTACAGGTGCTTCTTTCAGTTTTGATTTCATCAGGATATAAGCCTAAGAGTGGGATTGCTGGGTCATAGGGTGCTTCTATTTTTAGTTTTTTAAGCAATCTCCATACTGTCTTCCATAGAGGCTGTATCAGTTAACATTCCGACCAGCAATGCAGGAGTGTTCCCTTTTCTCTGCACCCTCTCCGGCATTTATTGTCTGTTGATTTGTGGATGATGGCCATTCTGACGGGTATGAGGTGATATCTCATTGTAGTTTTGATGTGCATTTCTCTAATTAGAAGTGAAGTTGAACATCGTTTCATGTGTTTTTGGGCCATCTGTATGTCCTCTTTGGAGAGGTGTCTGTTTAGGTCCTTTTCCCATTTTTTGATTGGGTTGTTCATTTTTCCGGTGCAGTGTTGTCTGAGTTGCTTGTAGATTTTGGAGATGAATTCTTGTTGTTTCATTTGCTATGATTTTCTCCCATTCTGTGGGGTGTCTGTTGAGCTTTATTGTAATTTCTTTTGCTGTACAAAAGCTCTTAAGTTTCATTAGGTCCCATGTGTTCATTTTTCTTTTTTAGTTCCGCTGTTCTAGTAAGTGGGTCAGAGAAGTTCTTGCTTTGATTTGTGTCCTTGAGGGTTTTGCCTATATTCTCCTCTAAGAATCTGATGGTTTCTGGTCTTGCATTTAGGTCTTTAATCCATTTTGAGTTGGTCTTTGTGCATGGTGTCAGGGAATGTTCCAACTTCATTTTTTTGCATGTAGCTGTCCAGTTTTCCGAGTACCATTTGTTGAAGAGGCTGTCTTTGTCCCATTTTACAGTTTTGCCTCCTTTGTCCAAAATAAGTTACCTATAGGTGCGTGGGTTTATCTCTGGGTTCTCAATCTTGTTCCATTGGTCTATATTTCTGTTTTTGTGCCAGTAACATACTGTCTTGATGATATCATGTTACTTTGTAGTATAGTCTGAAGTTGGAGAAGCTGATCCAGCTCCATTCTTCTTCCTCAGGATTGCTTTGGTTATTCGAGGTCTTTTGTGTTTCCATATGAACTGTGTTCTTCTTTGGTCTAGTTCTGTGAAGAATGTCATTGGTAGTTTGATAGGGATTGCATTGAATCTATAGATGACATTTGGTAGTATGGTCATTTTCACAATATTGATTCTTCCGATCCAGGAACATGGAATATCTCTCCATCTGTGTAAGTCTTCTTTAATTTCTCTCATGAGTGTTTTGTAATTTTCAGTGTACAGTTCTTTTGTTTCTTTGAGTAGGTTTATTCCTAGATATTTGATTCTTTTGGTTGCAATGGTGAAGGGGATTGCCTCTTTGATTTCATTTTCTGATTTTTCATTGTTTGTGTATAGGAATGCCAGTGATTTCTGTGTATTGACTTTATATCCTGTGACTTTGCTGAATTCGCTGATTAACTCTAGTAGTTTTGTAATAGTGTCCTTGGGATTTTCTATGTATAATATCATGTCATCTGTGAATAGAGAGAGTTTGACTTCTTCTTTTCCAGTCTGGATTCCTTTGATTTCTTTCTCTTCTCTTATTGCTGTTGCTAGCACTTCCAGGACTGTGTTGAATAATAGTGGTGAAAGTGGACACGCTTGTCTTGTTCCTGATCTTAGAGGAAACGCTTTGAGTTTTTCACCATTGAGGATAATGTTCGCTGTGGGTTTCTCATATATGGCTTTCACTATTTTGAGATAGGTTCCTTCTATGCCCATTTTCTGAAGAGTTTTTATCATAAATGGATGTTGTACTTTGTTGAAGGCTTTTTCTGCATCTATTGAGATGATCATGTGATTTTTGTCTCTCAATTTGTTGATATGGTGTATCACATGATTGATTTGCGGATATTGAAGAATCCTTGCATACCTGGGATGAACCCGACTTGATCATGATGTATGAGCTTTTTGATGTGTCGTTAAATTGTTTGCTAGTATTTTGTAAAGGATTTTGGCGTCTAGATTCATCAGTGAAATTGGCCTGTAATTTTCCTTTTTTGTGTTGCCTTTGCCTGGCTTTGGTATCAGGGTGATGATGGCCTCATAGAATGTGTTTAGAAGTGTTCCTTCTTGTGCAATTTTTTGGAAGAGTTTTAGAAGGACAGCCATTAGCTCTTCTTTAAATGTTTGGTAGAATTCGGCTGTGAAGCCATCTGGCCCTGGGCTTTTATTTTTGGGTAGATTTTTAATTACAAAGTTGATTTCTGAGCTTGTGATTGGCTTGTTCATAGTTTCTATTTCTTCCTGGTTGAATCTTGGGAGATTAATCTTCTCTAAGAAGCTGTCCATTTCTTCCAGGTTGTCCAGTTTGTTGCCATAGAGTTGTTCATAATAATCTCTTATAATTCTTTGGATTTGAAATAGTTTTTTATTGGTATGACTTTAGTTTCACCAAATTTTTTTATTGTTTGTGTATAGGAATGCCAGTGATTTCTGTGTATTGACTTTATATCCTGTGACTTTGCTGAATTCGCTGATTAACTCTAGTAGTTTTGTAATAGTGTCCTTGGGATTTTCTATGTATAATATCATGTCATCTGTGAATAGAGAGAGTTTGACTTCTTCTTTTCCAGTCTGGATTCCTTTGATTTCTTTCTCTTCTCTTATTGCTGTTGCTAGCACTTCCAGGACTGTGTTGAATAATAGTGGTGAAAGTGGACACGCTTGTCTTGTTCCTGATCTTAGAGGAAACGCTTTGAGTTTTTCACCATTGAGGATAATGTTCGCTGTGGGTTTCTCATATATGGCTTTCACTATTTTGAGATAGGTTCCTTCTATGCCCATTTTCTGAAGAGTTTTTATCATAAATGGATGTTGTACTTTGTTGAAGGCTTTTTCTGCATCTATTGAGATGATCATGTGATTTTTGTCTCTCAATTTGTTGATATGGTGTATCACATGATTGATTTGCGGATATTGAAGAATCCTTGCATACCTGGGATGAACCCGACTTGATCATGATGTATGAGCTTTTTGATGTGTCGTTAAATTGTTTGCTAGTATTTTGTAAAGGATTTTGGCGTCTAGATTCATCAGTGAAATTGGCCTGTAATTTTCCTTTTTTGTGTTGCCTTTGCCTGGCTTTGGTATCAGGGTGATGATGGCCTCATAGAATGTGTTTAGAAGTGTTCCTTCTTGTGCAATTTTTTGGAAGAGTTTTAGAAGGACAGCCATTAGCTCTTCTTTAAATGTTTGGTAGAATTCGGCTGTGAAGCCATCTGGCCCTGGGCTTTTATTTTTGGGTAGATTTTTAATTACAAAGTTGATTTCTGAGCTTGTGATTGGCTTGTTCATAGTTTCTATTTCTTCCTGGTTGAATCTTGGGAGATTAATCTTCTCTAAGAAGCTGTCCATTTCTTCCAGGTTGTCCAGTTTGTTGCCATAGAGTTGTTCATAATAATCTCTTATAATTCTTTGGATTTGAAATAGTTTTTTATTGGTATGACTTTAGTTTCACCAAACTTTTCTTTCGTGGTGTCTGATCTGCTGTTACTCCATTTTGTGTGCAATACAAAATTATTCCTGCCCTGTATGAGCATTTAGAATTGTTATATTGCTTCTTTTAGAAGTTTTGTTTTGTTTTGTTTCCCATCCTTGGTTCTTCCCTCAAATGCATGTGCTGATCATCACTCAGCTGAATGCTTAGAAGAGACGCTCCATAGATCTTTGAGTAGTTCTCATTTCTGTACTGCCTTATAATCAAAGCTGCATTCATCTCCTCTAACTCCCAGTTCTTTGTCTTCAAGTCACAGAAAGTTCTAGGCTATGGTTGCATTTCCATTTTGCCCTGTGGCCTGGAAACTATCCAGTCTGTAAGTTGAGGCAGTTGTAGGACTCACCTTGTTTCTCCTTTCATAGTCCTGTGCTAGCTGGACACAGTCACATGTCCAGTGTATGAAAACCTTTGCTCATATATTTTATCTAGTGTTTTAGTTATTTCAGACAGGAAATTTGGTACCTTTTTCTCCAACTTGGCCTGAATAGCATTTTTTAAAAAAAGAAAACTTTATTTATTTTATATTGGGATATAACTCATAGGGTTTCCCTGGTGGCTCAGATGGTAAAGTAGCCATCTGCAGTACAGGAGATCAGGGTTTTCATCCCTGGGTTGGGAAGATTCCCTGGAGGAAAGATAGTTAGAAACCAGGGGAATTGTGGTTATGAATTAATGAGTCTCTACGTTTGAGGTCTCAAGACAAGTGGAATTTAAGACTTAAGCCAACTGCTGTTTTGACGCTCTTAAGACACATTTTTGCTTCCACGGTCACTTTAGTCTTTGCTCGAGATTGCTGAAAGTCTTACTTTTATGGAAATATCCTATATATTGAACTTCAACTATCTCTTACGAGAACTGGAAATATAATGGTATGTTTGGTAACTAGTAACTACAAGTATATAACTTCCAAATTTGTTGTTGTTTAGTTGCTAAGTCATGTCTGCTCTTTTGCGACCCCATGGACTGTACCTGCCAGGTTCCTCTGTCTATGGGATTTTTCCAGGCAAGAATACTGCAGTCGGTTGCCATTTCTTTCTCCAGGGGGTCTTCCCAACCCAGAGATCGAACCCACATCTCCTGCATTGACAGACAGATTCTTTACCACTGAGCCACCAAGGAAGCCCCAACTTCCAGATTAGGATTTGTCAAAAAGTATAATATTTAAACTTACTCTTAACTTTATTTTGCTGTATTTTCTGTTGTACGTTTTTCTTAAATTCTTGTTATTTATTACTTTACTTACTGTGTATTTTAAATTGTCATGTGGATTATTCTAGTCATAGAACTTTCTGGAAGTCTCTGCACACTACTTTTTCTAAAAACTCAAAAGAAAAATAGCACACGTAAATCCTTGTTTCATAGCTATCAAGAGGTTTTTACATAGAGCTTTGACTGGTTTTAATAACATTCTTTTCTAGTTTTACTTTGAAAACTGAGGAACATAATGTTCCAGTCACTTCTCAAGAAAAAATAATGGGGCCATTGAGTTCTGTGGTTATTTCTCCTTATGTATGTCACAGTGTCTTATTAATAGCTTGGTGTGGCCAAATGGTATGAGAAGGCTAGGTAGCTGCCACCTTATTTCTGCCAATACCCAAAATAATTCTTTCTCTACATTCATTCTATACATTCATTAGCTTTCAGGTATAGTGGTAAAGAAAGCAGGGGCTTTTGGGTCAAGATTCTTGTTCCAAAAAAGGGGAGAAAATAGAGACAAATATGATATTTTCAAACTTTTGCTGAGGTAGTCTTTGTTTTAGCAGATAGTGTGCTTCTGTCTAGGTTTGGGTCACAGACTGACTCAGCAGTGTGCAAGCAGGCATCTTTTAAGAACATTTACAGTTGTATATAATGAGGGCCTCAACCTCTTTCTCTGATGTTGAGGACGCTCTTGATAATTAGATACATTTTACAACAATGATTCTGTAGTGATTCTGTAGTGAAATGTAAAATTATAGGTCTAGGGCTTCCCCTTGTGGTCCAGTGGGTAAGGACACCGCCTTGCAGTGCAAGGGGCACCCGATCGATCCCTGGCCTGGGAAGATCCCACGTGCCACGGAGCGAGCGGCTGGACCGATGTGTCCAATTACCGAGCCGGAGCTCTGGAGCGCATGCGCCCAGAGCGGGCGCTCTGCAACGACAGACGCCACCGCGATGGGAGGCCCACAGGAACCAAAGAACAAAGACGGATGAAAATAGAGAAATGAAAGACCAATAGAAGTGGCCCGCCTGCTCCCCTCCCTCCCCAACCCGACCCCCGCCCAAAATAAATAAATAAATAAATCTTAAAAAAAAAAATTATAGGCCTGAGGAAAAAGAGAAGGGTAATTATAGTGACCTCTTTGCGGGAACAGAAAAAATCAAGATTTTTAAAGTCTTTCATTTTTCTTTTAAAGAACAGTTACTTTAAGGACTTCCCTGACATCCTTGCTAAGAATCTGCCTTCCATTGCAAGGGACACAAGCTCCATTCCTGAACGGGGAATGAAGATCCCATATGTTGCAGGGTGCAGCCAAAAAAAAAGAGAGAGAGAGAGAGAGAAAACAACCAGTTATTTTATTAGCTATCTCACACCTGTTCTGACAATGCTACATCTGTGCCCCTCTGAAAATTGATTTTCCTCAATAGAACAGATTTGAACTGACCAACATGTAGCTATTTTTAGTTGTATTTATTTCTGTGTGCTTTTTTTTTTAAATGTTTCACTGCAGAAATATTAATATGCTTGATTATGGGATATTGCCTGCGTCAGGGGTATTATGTAGTATATGATATGTTCAGGTGTTACCTGTTCAAAATACGGCCAGTTCTGAATTATAGAGCCTTTCTGACCCCCAGAGTTTTTAATAAGGAATCATGAAACTGAATTGTGTAGTTTTTAATGGAATCCCACAGCCCTTCCTTCAGTGAATCTGGACTGGAGTCCGTAATCTATTTTATTGTCTTCACCAGTGGTATAGGTGGTTTTCTGAGCATGGAAAGTTCGGAAAATAGAGCCCTTGGCTGAATTCCTGATTACTGATCCACAAGTTGACCATAGTCATTTCTTAGGAGCTAGTTTTCCTATCTTCATCCTCTCTGAGTCTACTTCCTTAAATCTGTCTTTGGAATAAAAAGACTGTTTTTTGTCTTTTCAAAAAATAATATAGGGCTTCCCTGGTGGTCCAGTGGGTAAAGAGTATGCCTTGCAGTGCAGGGGACGCTGGTTTGATTCCTGGCCCAGGAAGATCCTACATGCTGCGGAGTGGCTGGACCGGTGTATCCAGTTATAATCCAGCACTCTAGAGTGCATGCACCCAGAGCCAGTGCTCTGTAAAGGGAGAGGCCACTGCAATGGGAGGTCCACACAGGCCATAGAACAAAGATGGATGAAAATAAATAAATGAAAGACCAGTAAAAGAGGTCAAAATTTAAATAAATAAATAAATAAAAAATAATAATATAAAACCAACTGTATGGCCTTGACAAAGCCATTTCTTCTCTCTGAGACTCAGTTTCTTCCATGTAAAGTGAGGGTTCAGGTTCAGTGTCATTGAATAGCCTATAAATCATCAAGGGATATATCCTGTAGAAAAGTTAAGGCCTAGAGGAGTTGAGAAGCAGAGGCACATTGCTGTTGGCTGGCATGTGTCATGAGTGCAGTTGAATTTAAGCTGAATAGTTGTGAAGCCCAAATGAAATAATTTATGCAAAAAGTTCTGAAAATAGCAGTGTCATACAAACGTAACATGTTTTAGCAAACAGAACAGAGCAGGATTCTTTGGGTGCGTGGGGGTTGTGCTGGGATGCTGACGGTGTAATTATCGCAGGATTTTAAAGGAAGTCTCTAAACTCGAGGTACCCTAAGAGTACTGCTTAAAACCTGAACATTGATATTACTCTTAGTTGCTTTCTTGGGTGGGGATAATGATGGGTCTGATCTCTTCTCTTGTTCTTACAGCTCTATTATCAAGTCCTGAATTTTGGAATGATTGTCTCCTCAGCCCTAATGATCTGGAAGGGATTAATGGTTATAACTGGAAGCGAAAGCCCAATTGTAGTGGTGCTCAGGTAACAATTCGTTTTTCTTTTCAAGGCATAGAATTGCATGACATTACTTGGGAGAGAAATTGAGATATTGAATAACTGATACATTTTTCTTTTAGATTCCCAGAAGTGGGCCTGGAAGAAAATTTGTTTTTCTTTCACTGTTGTGAGAAATTCTCAACTTTGTTTGGCACTCTCCATTCAGTTCTCCAAAGGACTCATGACTTTTCCATGAAATGTTTACTATATGACCTTTTTTACTTTTTGGCACATCCTTTAAGAAAGTGTTTCAGGGCTTCTCTGGTGGTCCAAGGGGAAAGAGTTCACCTTGCTGTGCAGGGGGCACCGGTTCAATCCCTGGCCCAGGAAGATCCCACATGCTGCAGAGCAGGTGCTCTGTAGCAAGAGAGGCCACTGCAGTGGGAGGCCCACACAGGCCAAGGAATAAAGACGGATGAAAATAAATGGATAAAATATCAATAAAAGAGGCCAAAATTTAAAAAGAAAAAGAAAGTGTTTCAGTACATTTTATTTCCCTGAAATCTTTCTGTCTTCTTATACTCTTTAGTATATCAGGGCAGATACTTAGTTGTTAATTTACAAGATTATAAGTCATTCACGTTAAAAATTCTTCTACAGCATGTTCTCAGTGTCAGTACAGAAGCATCACTAATTATTTCCATGTTTCCTGCTGACCTTTAAATATCACTTCTAAATAGACTTCAGGAATTTTGAATATATTAATGCCATCTCTTAAAGTGACAAGTAGTACTGATTTTCTTCTGCACTATCTTCCTTCCCTATCCTTGTACTCATGTTCTTAGTGATTTTAAAAACTTAATTTAGTAACTCATTTTTGGAGAGTTAACACTTGGTTATTTAATTGAATCATTATAGTTCTGTCTTTTTTGGAGCTTAATTATATAAGCTGTCTCAAGTCTTTTCTGAAGATAATAGAGTATAAATGTAAAATAAATGGAATCATTAACACTACCTAGAGTCTAGATAATAGTATATTGCTCTTAACAAGAAGAATTTGACTCTTTCACTGTCAGACAAGGATATACTTCCATCAACAAGTGGTTGGAAGCACTGGATCTCTTATCTTCCTCCTCCCTTACTCATAATCACATCCATAGCCCCGATCTGTCTTTATTAGTAGTCAAATGCAATTGTGATTTTAGAGATACAATGAAACATCTGGATTTTTATCCTTTGGGAAATCTTCCAATGTATTATTCTAGGAGTATGGAGGCTTGGGTCTCTAGCTCTTTCATTGTCTAACCTACAACCTTGGGCAGGTCATTTTTGACCAAACCATAGCTTCCTTATCTGCAAAATGAAAGCTAGATGCAGATGGTGTAAGAAGACCTTTCTAGTTCTAAGATTGTATGGCCCTGAGTTCTGGACAGTCTCGAGTTCAGTGAAGAGCTTCAGTCTGTGAAGCGTTCAGACAGTAACAGAAGGAGAAGCTATACTAATTGGCGCTGTGGGGAAAAACTGTAGAGAGAAGGCCCAGAGAGTCTTCTTTTGGAAATTCTTTTGGGATTATTTTAGATTTGGTTCCATCAGCGGAGCTATTTAAGGATAGTCTAATCATCTTTAAACTGGTAATGATGGAGTGAATAGAGGCTTGGACTAAGCACCTGCTTAACACTTTGGTAGTCCTGAAAATGTCAGTTGGTACTTAAAAGGGATGTTTGGATGAGTTATCTGGTTGTTATTTGTTATCTGGCTAGGTTATCTGTATACTAAACTTCTCTGATTGCCATCGTGGAGTAAAGAACAGAGAGACCAGGTCAAGAGAGCATCTGGTCAAGACTGGAGGAAGTAGTCATTAGAGAAAGGTAACTTATGTGATTGGGCAATAGTTATGTGATTTCGTGAAACTTCAAGGAATATAATTTTTGCTTAGAGCCAGATGGACCTCAGAGGAGTCAGAGCAACTGAAAATCCACTTTGGAGGATAAAGACAAGTACTTTGTTATTATTTATTTTATTAACTGAAGTTTCAGGGAACATTCATTGCTGATTTTTTGACCCCTTTGTGAAGCTGAAGTCAGTTTTGCTTTTATTTTTATTTATATATGTTTACTTACTTATGGTTATGCTGCATAGCCTGTGGGATCTTAGTTTCCTGACTGAGGATTGAACCTGGGCCCCTGCAGTGGACAAGTCCTGAACACTGGACCGCCAGGAAGTTCCCCAGTTTAATCTATATAAATTATGTTACCTCTTATTGATTGATGTATTATATTTAAAAATTGATTCATGTATTATATTTAAAAAGTATAGTGTAGTCAGATAATAAATAAGAAGTTTAATTATTTAATTAAATAATTTATTTAATTAGAACAATTTTTCCCTGATTATTTCTTTGATGGTTCTCTCACCACATGTTTTTATCTGTGGGCAGGTCATTTTTGACCAAACCATAGCTTCCTTATCTGCAAAATGAAAGCTAGATGCAGATGGTGTAAGAAGACCTTTCTAGTTCTAAGATTGTATGGCCCTGAGTTCTGGACAGTCTCGAGTTCAGTGAAGAGCTTCAGTCTGTGAAGCGTTCAGACAGTAACAGAAGGAGAAGCTATACTAATTGGCGCTGTGGGGAAAAACTGTAGAGAGAAGGCCCAGAGAGTCTTCTTTTGGAAATTCTTTTGGGATTATTTTAGATTTGGTTCCATCAGCGGAGCTATTTAAGGATAGTCTAATCATCTTTAAACTGGTAATGATGGAGTGAATAGAGGCTTGGACTAAGCACCTGCTTAACACTTTGGTAGTCCTGAAAATGTCAGTTGGTACTTAAAAGGGATGTTTGGATGAGTTATCTGGTTGTTATTTGTTATCTGGCTAGGTTATCTGTATACTAAACTTCTCTGATTGCCATCGTGGAGTAAAGAACAGAGAGACCAGGTCAAGAGAGCATCTGGTCAAGACTGGAGGAAGTAGTCATTAGAGAAAGGTAACTTATGTGATTGGGCAATAGTTATGTGATTTCGTGAAACTTCAAGGAATATAATTTTTGCTTAGAGCCAGATGGACCTCAGAGGAGTCAGAGCAACTGAAAATCCACTTTGGAGGATAAAGACAAGTACTTTGTTATTATTTATTTTATTAACTGAAGTTTCAGGGAACATTCATTGCTGATTTTTTGACCCCTTTGTGAAGCTGAAGTCAGTTTTGCTTTTATTTTTATTTATATATGTTTACTTACTTATGGTTATGCTGCATAGCCTGTGGGATCTTAGTTTCCTGACTGAGGATTGAACCTGGGCCCCTGCAGTGGACAAGTCCTGAACACTGGACCGCCAGGAAGTTCCCCAGTTTAATCTATATAAATTATGTTACCTCTTATTGATTGATGTATTATATTTAAAAATTGATTCATGTATTATATTTAAAAAGTATAGTGTAGTCAGATAATAAATAAGAAGTTTAATTATTTAATTAAATAATTTATTTAATTAGAACAATTTTTCCCTGATTATTTCTTTGATGGTTCTCTCACCACATGTTTTTATCTGTTTTGAATTGCCATCTATGTCTGAATTTTTACATCTTCTTTTTCCTCATCTGACTCTATTCCCTGAATCTACACTCTGGTTTTCATTCTCAACTAACATCTCTACCTAGGTGTTGACCAGGCACTTGAAACTCTGTCAGCAAAAATGAAATTCATCTCCTTTTCCCACAAAGCCTGTTTTTCTTCCTATTTCTGGGACTGTCACAGCCATCTGCTCAGTTGCCAGTGTTAAAAACCTAGGAGTCGGACTTCCCTGGTGGTCCAGTGGGTAAGGACACCGCCTCGCAGTGCAAGGGGCGCCGGTTGGATCCCTGGCCTGGGAAAATCCCACGTGCCGCAGAGTGGCTGGACCAGTGTGTCCAATTACTGAGCCAGAGCTCGAGCGCATGCGCCCAGAGCCGGTGCTCTGTGACAACAGAGGCCACTGTGATGGGAGGCCCACACGGGCCAAAGAACAAAGATGGATGAAAAATAGATAAATGAAAGACCAATAGAAGTGGCCCACCCGCCCCCGTCCCTCCCCACCCAACTCCAAAGAAAAAAAAAACCTAGGAGTCGTTCTTGACCCCACTTCTGTCATATTCATTGGCCATCACATTTGTTATTTTCCCTTCCTCTCTTCTCCCCTTTTGTAGCTGTCCTCCCTGCTATTGTTCTGTTTCAGGCCCTCATCATTTCCTGCCTTGCCTGTTGTAGTGACCTTTAAAGAAAATGCTTTTATAATAATAATTGTAAAAACTTCATATATTTTCTTTATATGACATGTTGAAAACACAAAAAGATCTAGATAAAACTAAATCTCCTACAGTTCTGGGATATAATCACTATTAATATTTTAGTCTCTTTTTTGTCTATATTATTTCTTACATAATTGAGATAACTCTCACCTCCCACGTGGGAGACTTGGGTTCGTTTCCCAGCCAATGCATTATGCTTACCTTCATTTTAAGGGCTTCCCTGGTGGCTCAGTCGGTAAAGAATCTACTTGTAGTGCAAGAGATGGCCTGCAATGCAGTAGATCTGGGTTTGATGTCTGGGTTGGGATGATCCTCTGGAGAAGGAAATGGTAACCCACTCCAATATTCTTGCCTGGGAAATCCCATAGACAGAAGAACCTAGCAGGTTACAATCCACTGGGTCACAAGAGAATCGGACACAACTTAGTGACTAAATGACAAGTGCATGTGTCTTCCTCAGTCTTTTCCCTTATTTTCCATCGTGCATGTTTTCAATAACAATAGTTGCCAAGTATTCAGTTGTAGGCAATAGACTGGACAAGTGGTATCCCAGTTTACCTTCTCATCTTTCAGTAAATATTTGAATGTCTTCTGAATACTCTGTAGTTTCTCATGTTTTTTTAAATGCAAATGTGATTGTAATACTCCCTGCTTAAAATTCTTGAGTGTCTCAGCAGCGGTTTAGTACAGTGAGAGTGGATTCTCTTGGTTCAGTTCTCACCTTTATCTTTTTTTTTTTTAACAAATAACTCTAGGCCATTCTAAGCCTCAGTTTTCTTATCTATGAGGTTGGGATAATAATAGTACTTACATCATAGAATTGTTCTGAAGATTGTTTGGAAAAAAGTACATACAGTTAGCACTTAGAATTAGCACTTTGCGTCTAAGTAAGTGCTTGATAAAGTTGAGTCATTCAACCAGAACAACTCAGCTTTTTTATGTTTTACTTATGTAATTTTCAAACAAGGGTTTATTTAAACAAAGGGTGTCACTGTTTTTTTTTCTTTTTTTAAATCATCCAAAATAAAACTTGAAAATTTCATGTCTAGAATATCTTCTTTATAGACTTGAAAACACAAAAGATCTAGATAAAACTAAATCTCCTACAGTTCTGGGATATAATCACTATTAATATTTTAGTCTCTTTTTTGTCTATATTATTTCTTACATAATTGAGATAACTCTCACCTCCCACGTGGGAGACTTGGGTTCGTTTCCCAGCCAATGCATTATGCTTACCTTCATTTTAAGGGCTTCCCTGGTGGCTCAGTCGGTAAAGAATCTACTTGTAGTGCAAGAGATGGCCTGCAATGCAGTAGATCTGGGTTTGATGTCTGGGTTGGGATGATCCTCTGGAGAAGGAAATGGTAACCCACTCCAATATTCTTGCCTGGGAAATCCCATAGACAGAAGAACCTAGCAGGTTACAATCCACTGGGTCACAAGAGAATCGGACACAACTTAGTGACTAAATGACAAGTGCATGTGTCTTCCTCAGTCTTTTCCCTTATTTTCCATCGTGCATGTTTTCAATAACAATAGTTGCCAAGTATTCAGTTGTAGGCAATAGACTGGACAAGTGGTATCCCAGTTTACCTTCTCATCTTTCAGTAAATATTTGAATGTCTTCTGAATACTCTGTAGTTTCTCATGTTTTTTTAAATGCAAATGTGATTGTAATACTCCCTGCTTAAAATTCTTGAGTGTCTCAGCAGCGGTTTAGTACAGTGAGAGTGGATTCTCTTGGTTCAGTTCTCACCTTTATCTTTTTTTTTTTTTTTTAACAAATAACTCTAGGCCATTCTAAGCCTCAGTTTTCTTATCTATGAGGTTGGGATAATAATAGTACTTACATCATAGAATTGTTCTGAAGATTGTTTGGAAAAAAGTACATACAGTTAGCACTTAGAATTAGCACTTTGCGTCTAAGTAAGTGCTTGATAAAGTTGAGTCATTCAACCAGAACAACTCAGCTTTTTTATGTTTTACTTATGTAATTTTCAAACAAGGGTTTATTTAAACAAAGGGTGTCACTGTTTTTTTTTCTTTTTTTAAATCATCCAAAATAAAACTTGAAAATTTCATGTCTAGAATATCTTCTCTAATGTTTTCACCAGACATGTGTTCTATCTTTGTCTGAACACCTTCTCAGAAAGGGAACTCATTGCCCCTTGAGGAAGCTTAACAGAAGTTTTAAGAATAAACATTTTACTAAAAAATCCATGTTTCTAGTGCATCCCAAATTTGGCTCACATTGGAATCATGTGGTATATTTAGAGACTATTGACATCTGCTTCTTGTCCACTGATTTAAGAGGTTTGAGATATGACCTGGGTGTGGGGATTTTTGTTTCCCAGGTGGTTCATGTGTGCACCAAAGTTTGGGAACCTCTGCCACATTCCCTTGTATATGTAGAGGACCAGAGTCTCCAAACAGAAGTATTTGGCCCTTGTCATGGTTCCTGTGTTGACTTTTATGCCTTGTGTATCCATTTTTCCTTATTAAACTTACTGTTTTTGAAAATTGGAGCTTGAGTTTCTGAAATACTGATGGGCTACTTCTTTATGGAAAGAAAAGTTTCATCAGTTATTACTGCAAATATCTTAGGACCTTTGAAGGACTTGGTATAAGGCAGAACAGGTGAAAGATAAGAAGACACTCTGTAAGTTTGTCACCACTAAGTACCATGAAATTGAATTCTTTGCTCGTTTCTGAAATTCTTAGACAGAAATCTCTGCTTTTGTCCTTGGTTTTCTTCCTTGTTTCTCTTTTTTAAATAAATAAATTGATAGCACAAGCATTATCTTGGTAGCTGTCTATTACTTGGCTTGATGAGCTGTTTTTTCTTCTTGTTGGATTGAAACCAAACCGTAAGGTCATCTTGGTCTGTATCTTTATAAATGACAGAAGATGATCTGGTGCTCACTTGAATATCTTCAGTGCTTTCAGGTGGAGAATAAGGGCAGTGGTTATAAAAGTTCATTCTTTTATATTCCATTTTGAAATTTTAAAAGGTTAAGGAATTAGTAACATTGCCCTTTTCAAAATTTAAGCTCCTTTGAATGGTTGAAATGAAACTAGTTAAAATGAAGGCTGTTAATTAAAGGAAACCTTCAATATAACTAATTAGTCTAAAGAAACCCTATTTGGAGGACACTACACATTTATGTAGATCTATTTGTTAAGGTATTTTGTATATTCCAAAGGTGATACTTTTAATTGTTTTGTGGAATATTTGACTTTGAAAGTAAATTTAATATTAGACTTTCTTTTTCTGTTGTTTTCTCTTTTCCCTTCTAGTGGCAGCATGGAACCTGCATTTCATCGAGGAGATCTTCTCTTTCTAACAAATCGAGTTGAAGATCCTATACGAGTGGGAGAAATCGTTGTTTTTAGGATAGAAGGAAGAGAGATTCCTATAGTTCATCGAGTCCTGAAGATTCATGAAAAGTATGTGCAAACTATGGCTTCTCTTTTAAAAATATGTTTATGTTTTAGTGTTTGCAGTATTTCATTTTGGTAGCCTAAAGATGAAGAAAGGGTGGGGAACTCCTGGGTCCTTCTTACAGTCCATTTTTATGAATGTCTGAAAGTTTGGTGACATTTGGAAAACTGAATACTTACTAATTTATTTATTGCCCTGAGGGTTTTCTGGAAGTTTTACTTGGATCCTTTCTATTTACCAATCAGAACAGTCGCAGAAAAAACATGACATAAAGGCTGATCCCAGACAGAATCTTCTCATATAATGGGTGAGGTAAGGGCTTCCCTAGTGGTCCAGTGGGTAGAGAATCTGCTTTGCATTGCAAGGGGCACCAGTTTGATTCCTGGCCCAGGAAGATCCCCCAGATGGGCTGGGCCAGTGTGTCCAGTTGCAAGCCTGCGCTCTGGAGCACATGCGCCCGGAGCCGGTGCTCTGCAGCAGGAGGGCCCACTACAGTGGGAGGCCCACACAGGCCAAAGAATAAAGATGGATGAAAATAAATAAATAAAAAAAAAAGGCTCTCAGCTAAAAAATACAATGGGTGAGGTAGAGCTAATCTTTCAAAAATAAACTTTAAGGCAATCTCACAGATTTTTTAAATTAATTAATTAATTTATTTATTTATTTTTGGCTATTCTGAGTTTTCACTACTTCTTCAGGCTCTTCTCTAGTTGCAGGGATGGGAGCTACTCTCTAGTTGTGGTGAGCAGGCTTACGGTGACTTTTTTCTTGTTGTAAAACTCAGGCTCTAGGGCACATGAGCTCAATAGTTGCGGCTCCAAGACTCTAAAGCATAGGCTCAGTAGTTGTGGCTCACGGGCTTAGTTGCTCCACAGCATGTGGGATCTTCCCAGATTAGGAATCTAACCCGTATCTCCTGCATTGGCAGGTGAATTCTTTACCACTGAGCTACCACGGAAGCCCTCACAGATGTTTTAAGTAAGAATAAATTTATCAGCTTTTTCAAATTCCAAAGAAAGTTTCTGAAATCTTATTCACAGAGGAGCCTACTGGGCTGCAGTACATGGGGTTACAAAGAGTCAGACATGACTTAGCGACTATACAACTGCCGTGCTCACTAGGGAAGAGTCCCATATAAATGTATTGTCAGTCGGGATTTGAGACCTGTGGGTTTGCAGTGCTGGAGCAGGTCTTCACAGTAGGTTTAACAGAGGCTGGTTGCTGTCAGAGAATATTTCTTATACTGTTAAGTAGATGAAGGAAGCATACTTTTTCAGACAACTTAGTGATCTCCTCTGATTATATCCCTTAGCAGGGAAATTATGTGTGTGTTTGTTTTATTGGCAAATTCAGTCTTTGGGAATAGCCCATCTCTCTGGTAGCATCCCTTCCCTTTCCCAGGGGGTTCCCCATTTCCCTCCTCCTTTGTCTTTACTCATACTGAGTTTTACTTTTCTGCTTCTTTTCTTGAATGTTATTTCACAATTGAATGGACTCTTCCTTCCTTCTACTCCTGATAGTCTCTTGAACATCTCGCTATCCGTCCCCTACTCCTCACATCTGTCTGCTTTTACTGTCCAGGATTTTTCAGACATTGTTTCACTTATTGAGTTGTCAGCTACAGGTTATTTTTCTCTGTATATATTTGCATTTTTTCTAATTGGACTCTCATTTTTAATGATGCTGTTTGCACTCAACTGTTTTTGGTGTCTGCAACACCTCCCAATTTAGTTCTATCTGCCAATAATTTAGTGTCTAGTGAACCAGTTTCTGGTTTAAAATCTAAGTATGTATTAGTCAGTAGAAGCCAAATTTGTTTTTTTTCTTTCTAGTCTGTTAACTCAAACTCACTTGAGTTAGTTTTAAGATAGTCTTTGTCAACTGTAATGTGTACTTTGCTTTCAGTTAAGTTTTAACATTGCTAGAAACCACATGGTTCTTTAGTTTTTATTAACTAATAATTTTCTGACCAAGTAAGATGTCATTTGTATAGGCCCTGACTTGTAAAAGTAGTGTATGTTTATTGCAGAAAAAATTAGAAACTAAAGGTAAGCTAAAAAAGGACATAGATAGCTGCTCTTTATACCTTGGTCTGTCATTTTAGGCCTTTTTTAATATGAGGATTTTGTTATCACAAAAGTAGATAAAATAGTATAATGAACTTCCATGTACCAGTCACCTGGTTCCAATAGTTATTAAACTCTGGCCAATTCTGCCTCTGCTACCACCTCTTCCTGTTCTCCTGTTGTATTATTTTGAATCAGCTCCTAGATACCTTTGGTATCTATTGCTTATAAATATTTCAATAAATAGCTATAAAACAAAACCAGTGAGCTTTAAAAAAAAAATAACCAGAATAGCCATGCTTATAAACAAACATTCCTTTGTATAATTAAGTTTCCAGTCTTTGTTGAAATTTCCAATTGTGTCTTAACTTTTTTCAGCAATTTGTTTGAATCCAGATTCAAAGAAGGTCCTCAGTTGCAGTTGATTAAATACAGCTTTCAGTTGAGTCCGGTTGCTCGTTGTGTCCAACTCTTTGCGACACCATGGCCTACAGCATGCCAGGCTTCCCTGTTCTTCACCATCTCCTGGAGCTTGCTCAAACTAATGTCCATTGAGTCAGTGATGCTATCCAACCATCTGGTCCTTTATAGTGTCTTTTATTTCATCTTTAACTTCCTTCTCCAACTTTCTTTGTTCCTTGCAAATTATTGGTTCAAGAAACTGGTTCATTCTGTAGTTTCCCTTAGTCTTCATCTTGCAGATTATATCCTCTGAGATAGTTTAGTGTTTTCATTTGCTCTTGGTGTTTCTGAAAAGTTAATGGTTTGTGTTTATTTTGTTATAAAAAAATATTTAAAAATTATCCTGGACATGCAATTTTATACTATTTTTTCCACTTTATTAATAAAATTTATATACTCTTCTAGTGTCATTAATATCCTTCTGTATCATTGTCCTTAATACTTGCATAGATTTCAACTCCTGATAGCCTTTTTGCTGGTTTCCAGTTTTTCCCTATTATAAACAATATAGCTGTGGCTAAATAATTATTTAGATATTGAGAATGGTGATAAAATACCACAGTTCCACAGGAATTTTCAGTTAATATAAGCAAATTTTGTACTTTCAAATGGCATGATGGTATTTGATGACTTGGGTTTCCTTTACTCTTTTAAGGCAAAATGGACACATCAAGTTTTTGACCAAAGGAGATAATAATGCAGTTGATGACCGAGGCCTCTATAAACAAGGACAACATTGGCTAGAGAAAAAAGATGTCGTGGGGAGAGCGAGAGGGTGAGTACACAGGAGAGATTTATATCACACTCTCTATCTCAATTGAATTGGCTGATCATACACAGTTGAATATAGTGGTTTTGTCCTGGGTTGGCCAAGTTATCTTTTGGCTTTTGAAAAAGTATGCTTCTTAGAACACGTCTGAAACATCAGGTTTCCTGCTCCAGAGGGAAAAATGTAGGCTGCTGTAAAGGAAGAGAATATTAGTGATGAGGATGAATTAGAGTTATAATTTTAAAAATCCATTTGTCTGCTTACTTCATTTGAGAAATGTTATTGGGCACCTCCCGTGTATTCTGATGTCTGTCCTGAGTGGGGTCCAGATTCAAAGAAGGTCCTCAGTTGCAGTTGATTAAATACAGCTTTCAGTTGAGTCCGGTTGCTCGTTGTGTCCAACTCTTTGCGACACCATGGCCTACAGCATGCCAGGCTTCCCTGTTCTTCACCATCTCCTGGAGCTTGCTCAAACTAATGTCCATTGAGTCAGTGATGCTATCCAACCATCTGGTCCTTTATAGTGTCTTTTATTTCATCTTTAACTTCCTTCTCCAACTTTCTTTGTTCCTTGCAAATTATTGGTTCAAGAAACTGGTTCATTCTGTAGTTTCCCTTAGTCTTCATCTTGCAGATTATATCCTCTGAGATAGTTTAGTGTTTTCATTTGCTCTTGGTGTTTCTGAAAAGTTAATGGTTTGTGTTTATTTTGTTATAAAAAAATATTTAAAAATTATCCTGGACATGCAATTTTATACTATTTTTTCCACTTTATTAATAAAATTTATATACTCTTCTAGTGTCATTAATATCCTTCTGTATCATTGTCCTTAATACTTGCATAGATTTCAACTCCTGATAGCCTTTTTGCTGGTTTCCAGTTTTTCCCTATTATAAACAATATAGCTGTGGCTAAATAATTATTTAGATATTGAGAATGGTGATAAAATACCACAGTTCCACAGGAATTTTCAGTTAATATAAGCAAATTTTGTACTTTCAAATGGCATGATGGTATTTGATGACTTGGGTTTCCTTTACTCTTTTAAGGCAAAATGGACACATCAAGTTTTTGACCAAAGGAGATAATAATGCAGTTGATGACCGAGGCCTCTATAAACAAGGACAACATTGGCTAGAGAAAAAAGATGTCGTGGGGAGAGCGAGAGGGTGAGTACACAGGAGAGATTTATATCACACTCTCTATCTCAATTGAATTGGCTGATCATACACAGTTGAATATAGTGGTTTTGTCCTGGGTTGGCCAAGTTATCTTTTGGCTTTTGAAAAAGTATGCTTCTTAGAACACGTCTGAAACATCAGGTTTCCTGCTCCAGAGGGAAAAATGTAGGCTGCTGTAAAGGAAGAGAATATTAGTGATGAGGATGAATTAGAGTTATAATTTTAAAAATCCATTTGTCTGCTTACTTCATTTGAGAAATGTTATTGGGCACCTCCCGTGTATTCTGATGTCTGTCCTGTGCCAGGCTCTGGGGATCCAGAGTGGTGTTAATCCTGCTTCTTAAAACTTGCATTTCCTAATGAGGTGGCTGGCTTTAGAACCTATCATAAAAAGTGAAGTAAGTCAAAAAGAGAAAGACAAGTATAGTATACTAACTCATATATATGGGATCTAGTAAGATGGTCATGATAACACACACAGTGAACTCATGAAAAAACAGAGAATAGACATAAAGACATTGTGGAGACCGAACAATGGGAGGGAGTAACATGGGGACCTATACTGTCATGTGTAGAAAAGATAGCTATTGTCATTGTGCTAGGGGAATAGGAGTACCTACAACCACTTGGAGCAATGGTCTGGAGGGATGGGGGGACCTGGGTGGGGGGAGGGTCAAGGGATATGCATCTGATTGATCTGGGAACATACATGTACAAAAATAAATAAATAAATAAATAAAAAAAATAAAAAAAAAAAACTTGCATTGTGGGCTTCCCTGGTGGTCCAGTGGGTAAGGACACCGCCTTGCAGTGCAAGGGGCGCCGGTTCGATCCCTGGCCTGTGAAGATCCCACATGCCATGGAGCGGCTGGACCGATGTGTCCATTTGCCGAGCCGGAGCTCTGGAGCGTATGCGCCCAGAGCTGTTGCTCTGCGATGGCAGGGGCCACCGCAATGGGAGGCCCACATGGGCCAAGGAACAAAGATGGATGAAAATGGACAAATGAAAGACCAATAGAAGTGGCCCGCCCGCCCCCCTCCCTCCCCACCCCACCCACCTCAAATTAAAAAAAAAAAAACAAAAAAACTTGCATTGCGTATTTACCGAGAGTCAGCAACTTAAAGCATTCATCAAGATTAATTTTATCATTTTAACTTATTCCATACTGTTTTATTTCAAGATTTGAAGTTATGGAGGTCAAATTAAATTTATAAGTTATATGAAGCCTGTTTATTTCAGATTTTATCAGGAGAACAGATGAGTGGAGGACAGGAATTGTAAGTTACTGGTATGAGGAAGTATGGGATTATTACTACCTTCATGTTATTAATAGTATTAACAATAACTCACATTTATTAGGACTTACTGTGTGCCAGAGACTCATCCTAAGTGCTTTCTTGACATGTATTACCTAATTTTAACATCAGAACAACCTAATATTTCCATTCTACAGATGAGGAAACACCGACATGCGGGGTTGCTTATCTAAGGTTACACTGATGCTTCTCAGTGACCGGCTGACTCCAAAGCCCCTCTTTTAACCGTCTGCCCCTCCAGCACTGGTATAACACTTGGGATGGGCAAGCTGCCTGTTCTCACTGTTTAGATGCCCGGGGCGCTCTCATCCACTGTCTGGGCATCTGCTCCCTCTAATCTAGGATGGACAGTGTGGGTTCAGTGGTTCCGTGAGCCAGCAGTGGGACTGAGGAACCGTGTTCCTGTCAAGAAGTAAGTTCAAGCTGTTAAGTTGAAGTGCCTCAGTTACAGCATAAGAGATGTTCATTTTGGGACTAGGGAGATCAGATCAGAAAAAGCACCAATGTTTTTTGTCTTGGGCTGTGCTGGTTTTTATGTGCGCTTCAAGCTTAAGGGAGCTGGACTTCCTAGGATGGAGCTGAACATATTTTTGTAATTCAAATTAGATCATCAGGGCTTCAGAGAAGACTTAGTCCCATTTCCCTCCATTCCCAAGGTGCTGCTGGTATCAGCCTCTATGAGTTTTTCTGCTTTTCCCAGCTTTAGTCTGAAACTCTGATTTAAGTAACTTTCCATGCAGTGGAAACCTCCGGCCCAGTAGCAATAGGAGCAGAGTCTTAACTACAGACTCACTTTCTCTTGATTCTGTCACCACTTACCTCGCCTCTCAGTGAGGCACATCACCTCCTGTTACAGAAATTGTGTTTATAAAATGCTAAACTCAATTTCAGAGCCAGGCTGTACCCAAACCTTTGGATTTTTTTTTTTTAAACAGCTGCACACTGAAGCCGAAGGCCCTAAATAAAAACAAGTTTAAAACATTTTTATTGGGATATAATTCACATATATTGTGATATAAAATTTACCATTTTAAAGTGTACAGTACAGTGGGTTTTATTATAGACACAAAGTTGTAAAACCATCACCACTGTTTAATTCTAGAACATTTCCACACCCCGAAAAGAAAACCGGGTATTCATTTGCAGTCACTCCCCATCCCCTTCTCCCTGCAGCCCCTGGCAACCATTACTCTACTTTCTCTCTGTATGGATTGCCTGTTCTGGACGTTTTATATAAACAGAATCTTACAATATGTGTTTGTTTGTTTTCAAATATGTGGTCTTGTGTGTCTGGCTTCTTTCACCTAGCATAATGTTTTCAAGATTCATTTGTGTTGTAGCATGTAGTGAACAGTTTTAGAAAGTGAAACTAGTACTGAATCCACTGAGAATAGGGGCAGATCTTTAATTTCAGGTAGTTGAAAAGCACAAGAGAACCTGTTAGTCAAAGAAGAATAGAATGCAACAGGAGAAAAGGAGAAAGATTGGCAGAAGATCAGGGCATAGAGAAATATTGACAGTGGTAAAGAGGAATAAAAATAAAAGAAGAGCAGAAGTCCATACTTTCCGGGCTTAAACCCCTCTTGACATATGACTCAGAAAAAGCACCAATGTTTTTTGTCTTGGGCTGTGCTGGTTTTTATGTGCGCTTCAAGCTTAAGGGAGCTGGACTTCCTAGGATGGAGCTGAACATATTTTTGTAATTCAAATTAGATCATCAGGGCTTCAGAGAAGACTTAGTCCCATTTCCCTCCATTCCCAAGGTGCTGCTGGTATCAGCCTCTATGAGTTTTTCTGCTTTTCCCAGCTTTAGTCTGAAACTCTGATTTAAGTAACTTTCCATGCAGTGGAAACCTCCGGCCCAGTAGCAATAGGAGCAGAGTCTTAACTACAGACTCACTTTCTCTTGATTCTGTCACCACTTACCTCGCCTCTCAGTGAGGCACATCACCTCCTGTTACAGAAATTGTGTTTATAAAATGCTAAACTCAATTTCAGAGCCAGGCTGTACCCAAACCTTTGGATTTTTTTTTTTTAAACAGCTGCACACTGAAGCCGAAGGCCCTAAATAAAAACAAGTTTAAAACATTTTTATTGGGATATAATTCACATATATTGTGATATAAAATTTACCATTTTAAAGTGTACAGTACAGTGGGTTTTATTATAGACACAAAGTTGTAAAACCATCACCACTGTTTAATTCTAGAACATTTCCACACCCCGAAAAGAAAACCGGGTATTCATTTGCAGTCACTCCCCATCCCCTTCTCCCTGCAGCCCCTGGCAACCATTACTCTACTTTCTCTCTGTATGGATTGCCTGTTCTGGACGTTTTATATAAACAGAATCTTACAATATGTGTTTGTTTGTTTTCAAATATGTGGTCTTGTGTGTCTGGCTTCTTTCACCTAGCATAATGTTTTCAAGATTCATTTGTGTTGTAGCATGTAGTGAACAGTTTTAGAAAGTGAAACTAGTACTGAATCCACTGAGAATAGGGGCAGATCTTTAATTTCAGGTAGTTGAAAAGCACAAGAGAACCTGTTAGTCAAAGAAGAATAGAATGCAACAGGAGAAAAGGAGAAAGATTGGCAGAAGATCAGGGCATAGAGAAATATTGACAGTGGTAAAGAGGAATAAAAATAAAAGAAGAGCAGAAGTCCATACTTTCCGGGCTTAAACCCCTCTTGACATATGACTGGTTCTTCTCACCCAGGACATCAGCAGACAGCTCCTCCTTCTGGGGCTCTTTTCTTGGCAGCATCTTTGATCCCGAGGACTCCTGGGAACACGTATTTACCCTCATCCTGCCTTCTAGATGTTAACTCGCCACAGGCTGGTGTGGAGGGTGACTCGGGATGACATCTGTTTTACTTTAAACCTCCGCCTGTTATCCACTCTGCTTCAGCAGAGTTTATATGAATCCAGTAGGAAAAAAGTGCACAGGATGTGAATTTAAGATGATGGTTGATAGCAGCTCTTGACTGTCCATGGAGGGAATCAGTGATAAAGAAATGAAATCTTTTGTTTGACTTTGGGCTGCCTGTCATATTCTGGCAACCGTATGTTTTGCTTCTATTACGCTTAAAGATCAGGTGGCTTCTGTTTGACTTATGGCAGGCAAGGGAAAACCACCGTAGGGGAAAAGTGTTTATGTAGATAACCCATAAGCAGATGTGACCATTGTGGTTCTTTTAGCTTAGACATCATTGCATGTAGGTGGCAGGGAGAGTTTCTCCCCATAAGAATGGCTGCTGATCTATTGATCAAGCTGGGATTAGCAGCCTGATGCTATTTTCACAGAAGTCTCAGGTGCTTTTATAGCTTTTAAACTGCATTTTACTGAAAGGCATTTGCCTTTATTTTCTTAAATTAGATGATTTTTCTTCTGAAAGATTGGAAACTATTGCTTATATGAGATGATATAAATGAGAAAAGAAATAGAGTTGTTGCATTAAAAACAAACAAAAAAATGTATATTAAAAATATAGAAAACCTAAAGGTAAATAAAAGGGAAAAAAGAAAAGAAAAAAATATATAGAAAACCTTTATCTACGCTCCTAGAGCTTTAGCAGGGTCACTCTCTAATGACTGTTACTTTTCAGTTCTTAGAGGCCTCAGGGGTTGAAACTAAAGCGTGGTTCCTAAAAGGGGAGCTTTTTGTCACCATGCCTGTTCCGTACATCTCACTGGCTAAAACTGTGCTTCTTGTGCCAACACGCAGAAGTGTTGTTTGGGCCCAACCTTCCAAAGGTACACTGACTCAGTAGACCTGGGAAGATAGAGCAGTCTGCACCTTAACGAGCTGTCCAAGTGATTCTCACAACAGAGGTGTAGGTTTTAAGAAACATCAACTTACAGGTGGGAGTTTGGGGAGAGAGAGAAGGAGAGAGATAGGTGGGTCTGGATAGTGCTGCCAAAAGGGAGAGGGGCAGGATGAAGTGAGGACAGGAAACAGGAAGTAAGAGGGGTTCTTAAAAGGAAGTAAATGCACTAAAGACAAAATTTCTGTTTTTCAAGATTGTTTAAGCCTTTGATGGTAGATGTGTTACAGGGGAGGTAATTTCTGTTGGTGCACCTTTGGTGTGTGCAGAGGCTGTGAGTGCCCTGAATAAAAGGATCTGGGACATTTCCATTGTGCAAGGTTAACCTCTCTTCTCTAGGGCAAGCCCTAGGATGCTACCACCCAGTCCGCTCTGGGATCCAATAGAAGAGGAAGAAACAGAAAGTTGCACATTCCTAACAGCTGTTTCCTCCCACAGCTCTCTCCCCGCTGAATTTGTATGATGTTGAGAAGTCTTGTTTTGAGGGGAGGATTGAAGTCCTGGGAAGAGAGGACATCTCCAGGGAAAGAGAAAAGACGAGGCATGGACATGCCAACATTCAGTCAGGCAGTCGGTCTCTGCTGAATGCTTCCTGTGTGCCATGCATGCATCATGTTTGGCCTCGGAGAAACAGTAGAGAGCAGATTGGCACTGTTTTTGCCCCTGTTAAGCTTAGAGTCTAGTGGGAAGACAGACACTGTCCAACTAGTTAGGCAACTAATTCTGTAATTAAACTTGTGAAAGATTTCTGAGGAAATATATGAGGTGCTATGAGATTATTTAGTAAGTGGTTTTTACCTAGTTTGAGGGCCCAAACTTTAGGGATGAGAGGAAAGCAAGAGCTAGTAGGAAAAAAAAAAGAAAACAACAACCAACAAACAGAGGTGTAGCAGCCAAGACGTAGATGGAGAAAGAGACTGGTGTGTTACAGGAACCAAGGAGAAAGGTTTCAAGGGCAGGTTTCTGGTCATCCAAGTCAAATGCTGCAAAGGTGACAGGGAAGACAGGAGCTGAGACTGGTCTTCTATAGACAGCAGTTTAAACTGTTCTAGAAGAAGGTTCAGGATGAAGAGAGCTCAAGCCAGATTACACGTGGTTAAAAAAGGAGAGGGTAGTGAAATCTTAAGGACTATAATAGTGCTGTTACTTTTCACTTTTTGGACACTTAACATGAAGTACCTTGTAAGGTTCTGGCTGTGTTTGCCTGCTCTTCCCAGCTAGACTGACGTCTCTCCCAAGGTTATAACAACACACCCAGCCCCTGACACTGAATAGCCGCGTGGCATTAGGGTCACCAGCTAGAGGTCAGAGACCCCAGATGTAGTGCTGGCTCTGTCATATACTTTGGGCATGAGCAACTGTTTCCTCATCTGTAAAATGGTGATACTGCTAACTTCCCTATCACATGGGCTGTTGAGAGAGTCTAATAGAACAGTATACACCAATGAACTGAAAATTAGTATTCTATGAAAAGCTACAGAGAATGTTCAGTAAATGATAATAGTTACTTAGAAAGTTCTGTGATGGTCAATTTCTCGTTTGTTTGTTTGTTTGTTTAGATTTGTTCCTTATATTGGGATTGTGACGATCCTCATGAATGACTATCCTAAATTTAAGGTAAGATCCAATACTCTATGTTTCATGAATTTTGGAAACTATCAAGTGGATTACAGTTGAAAGATGGAAGGCCAGTTGGCTGGTTTAATGATTTACCGTGGTCACAGTGGCCAGTTTCTTGATTAACTCTGAAGCTTTGTGAACTTCTCAGACTCCTCTGACTTGTGGTTCTGTGTTTGTTTTCTAGTACGTTTTTCTTAGTACTAGTCCATCGTGAGTAAGACGTCTGCCTTGCTGTTCCTGGAAGATGCTGTTATGACTGTTGGATAGATCCATCTGTTTTATAGTTTGAGGGCCCAAACTTTAGGGATGAGAGGAAAGCAAGAGCTAGTAGGAAAAAAAAAAGAAAACAACAACCAACAAACAGAGGTGTAGCAGCCAAGACGTAGATGGAGAAAGAGACTGGTGTGTTACAGGAACCAAGGAGAAAGGTTTCAAGGGCAGGTTTCTGGTCATCCAAGTCAAATGCTGCAAAGGTGACAGGGAAGACAGGAGCTGAGACTGGTCTTCTATAGACAGCAGTTTAAACTGTTCTAGAAGAAGGTTCAGGATGAAGAGAGCTCAAGCCAGATTACACGTGGTTAAAAAAGGAGAGGGTAGTGAAATCTTAAGGACTATAATAGTGCTGTTACTTTTCACTTTTTGGACACTTAACATGAAGTACCTTGTAAGGTTCTGGCTGTGTTTGCCTGCTCTTCCCAGCTAGACTGACGTCTCTCCCAAGGTTATAACAACACACCCAGCCCCTGACACTGAATAGCCGCGTGGCATTAGGGTCACCAGCTAGAGGTCAGAGACCCCAGATGTAGTGCTGGCTCTGTCATATACTTTGGGCATGAGCAACTGTTTCCTCATCTGTAAAATGGTGATACTGCTAACTTCCCTATCACATGGGCTGTTGAGAGAGTCTAATAGAACAGTATACACCAATGAACTGAAAATTAGTATTCTATGAAAAGCTACAGAGAATGTTCAGTAAATGATAATAGTTACTTAGAAAGTTCTGTGATGGTCAATTTCTCGTTTGTTTGTTTGTTTGTTTAGATTTGTTCCTTATATTGGGATTGTGACGATCCTCATGAATGACTATCCTAAATTTAAGGTAAGATCCAATACTCTATGTTTCATGAATTTTGGAAACTATCAAGTGGATTACAGTTGAAAGATGGAAGGCCAGTTGGCTGGTTTAATGATTTACCGTGGTCACAGTGGCCAGTTTCTTGATTAACTCTGAAGCTTTGTGAACTTCTCAGACTCCTCTGACTTGTGGTTCTGTGTTTGTTTTCTAGTACGCAGTCCTCTTTTTGCTGGGTTTATTTGTACTAGTCCATCGTGAGTAAGACGTCTGCCTTGCTGTTCCTGGAAGATGCTATACTTTTTGTTACTGACTGTTTGGAGTAGATACCGATCTGTGGTTGGTGGAATGAAGAACACTTGTCGGCACTTCTTGGTAGCACTGGTTTGCATTAGTTTATGTTTCCACGCCAGAGTCCGTGTGGGCAGGTGTGTGTGCACCACTGCGTGCACTTGAGGGGACTTTCAGTCACAGAATTTCATACGTTGTCATTGTCACATTTTCACATTTTTGTACATCAGTGAATTTTTATATTAAAAGGTTGAGCCAAAGCCCCCAGTGTTTGTATTTTGAAGCCAAGCTTCACTTCTAAAGTGCCTGCAGAGTTCTGTAAGTGAAAATGCAGCTCTGCCCGAGTTTGAAACTGCCATTCCTCCTTATAATGGGAATGGCATATACTGAGGTGGTCCGTAGTCTTAACTTTTCAAAATTTTAAATAAAAGACTTTGCATACTGAAACCCCTTATCCCTGACTTGTGTTTGTCGGGAAAGCTTTTGAAATTTGCTTTCCTGTGCTGGTTCCTAGCGCCCTTTGGGGAGATAAAAGCTTTGATGGAAACAGTTCTTCAGCCGAGAAGGTTGTCCTGATACTAACAACTGGTTTTTGTCTGTTTGTTTTTGTTTTTGTGAAGCTGAAGTAGGATCTCTTAGTCATAAAATTGACTTTTCCCCAGGGTGTGGCTCAGATGTGAATAAGTGCAGCTGGTTGCTGTGAGGTTCGTAAACTCTCACTTTCCTGTAGACTCATAGCCTCTTATGCACTTGAGATATCCTCAGCCCTTCCTACAAGATGGCAGTGAGTTTTAGCATCTAGGGGAGGCATAAGGAAGGGGCTGGAGGGCAAGCGTGCTACTTGTTATCTTTAGACTCTCATTTGCCTGAACCAAGTGCCTGACTGCATTTCTCTAACGCAGGCTTACGGAAGGCAAGGTTTAAAGTGATGAAAGCAAAGCCTAGTTGTGTTTTTCTTCTTTCAGTATTGAGACAGTTTAAGGATGTAGGGAGTATGTGGTAACTCAGTGTGTTTTAAGCACAAAATGCTCTTAATCCTTTCTGTTCCCTCTGTATTAGAGTGAAATCTTGATACTTTGCAAAATATTGGGCTAAATGAATGGTTTCTATGATTTGTTCAACTGAGGTGGAAGTCAACCCATACTTTAATGCTAATGGAATGAGAACGGGGACATTAATCTGAAACCCTCCCCTGTAGAGATCAGCCATCCTAAATCCATTCTCTAGGCTTTAGCCTTTGGATATGAACTCTTAATGATATCAACAGAGTATGTAACTTGGCAAATTATTGCTAACAAGTGCTTCTTTGAACCTGTCTTTGAGGCTTTTATAGTATTTGTATTTTCTCACGAGCCGGGGAGAATGCTGAAATGCTCCCACTTCCCCGTGTGGCAGAAAATCACTGCTTACTCCTTTTTTCCCACCTGATAACCCACAGACTATGGGGTTAACTGTTTAGCCAGTCAACTGGCTGTTTTTATACCAGCCTTTCTGAGGCTTCTCTGGGGAGAAGTAGTGTGTTCTGCTGGCACAGGCTAGGATCTCAAAGTTCTTTGTGATCCTAGCTCGCCAAAGTGTAAACATCCTTGTGCTTGTTTCCTCGGCAATCCAGAGTTCTCCTCCTTTCACACTTACTAGGAGGGAAATGTTTACATTTTCCCCACTTGCATAGTTTCATAGCCAGTTTTGTAAAATTACTGTTTTCCCTCCTTTGCTGGATATGCTGTCATTTGAAGCAATAGCTAAATTTCTCTGAAAAGTAATCACATCATTTAAAAATATTTGAATCACTCTAGTAGCCAAAAATAAAAAGATTATTTGTGGAAAGAGGTACTGTATTCCTTTTATATCGCCTAGTTCAGTGCTAAAACATAAGACTTAAAACTGGGATATTTTATTAGTAAGTATAATGTGGTGGGGGTTTTTTTTGGCCACACCACAAAGGCATGTGGGATCCTAGTTTCCTGACCAGGGATCATACCCACACCCTGTGCTTTAGAAGTGCGAATTGTTAACCACTGGGCCACCAGGAGAATCTCAGCAGATATACTTTTAAAAGCTCTTTGGAAATGTAAAAAATGCCAGAGGTGCTTGATTTGGTATTTTAATGGAAGTATCAGCTCTTTGAGATTTTGTAGGTCAAGTGGGAGGTTAGGAGGATCTAATCACTGAGAGTGAAGAGAATTGAAGAGGATGAGAACTGAGAAAACTTGAGATGAGAACACAACAATGGGATTATCTGTTGTCTGTCTCTCACCTGCTTTCATTTGTCTCCACGCGTTATCTCCAATGCCTGTGCTCCAGTCCCGTGTCACTCTGTTCCCACGGGACATTTCCAGGTAATCCTCCTGCCTTTGAATGTAAGCTCACAGCAGTTCTTGCAAACTTCCCCTCCAAATTTCAACTTTGCTTTGAAGGCCTGTTCACCTAGGTTTGCCATCTTCTCAGCATATTTAGTCATTTAAAAGCCAGCAGTTACCCTTGTCGTCCATTCTCATTGCCATCCCTGTAACAGAAACATACTTAGGCTATTGCTTGCATGACTTTCTGTCCAGTTTTCCTGTAACATGCCGGTCTATGTCTACTTTAGATCATTTCCACCTTTTAGTTCATTTTGGCACCCCTTTTACCTTTAAGAAGTGTCTCTTTGTAGACCACAGATTCTGTATTTACCCTCATCTTACTTACATGTGAAGTTCAAACTTTGAATTGAGCTGGCATGAAACAAGCCTTGTGCTGTACCACCATGTTTTCACTGACTTTATACTTGCATTTCTGCTTATCTGAGGCTCACATTTTTCACAGAGAAATCGCCTTCTGCTTTGTGTGTATCTTGGTGGTATGGATTCAAGTTCCCCTGTCAGATTACAGGTTCCTCCAGTGTAGGAGCCCCATTGTATAGACTGTTCTCTGTTTTCCCAGTAGCATCCAGCAGCTCATACTAAATGTTCAGTACAATTGTGCGTTGGAACCAGAGGCAGTAACTAAGGGTAGCATCATTGTTGTGCTGTTACTCTGGAGCAGAGCATATGAATCATTGAAGTGATTTGTATTCGCCTGACACTGAATGAGCACATTATCTTGGTCTTGCCAAATTCACATCTAAAAACTTTTATCTCCCTAAAGTTCCATTTCAAATGGCATGTTCCCTTTCTAGAATTTTTTATGTTAGTCCTGTTTTCTTCTTGTGTATGTATGTGTTCTTGGTCTCTTCCTGTGTTCTCTTTCTCAGTGGTAGAAGTATTGGCCTTTGTCAGCTTTCTTAGGGAGTCACAGGCTTCTCAGTGTAGGCTTGGAATAAAGGCTGTCTTATCTCTCAGTGCATTTCTTGATCATTTGCGTGAGGCTCTTACCAAGTGCTGATAACCCCTCAGATGTGGGAGGTCCCCTAGGTTCTGAGGGTATCTTTCTTACTACATTTAACCCTATGTTGAGCTTCAGAAATTCTAGCTAGCTAGGTGGATTACCGTCCTCAAGAGGCTCCTGGTTGGGACAGCTTCTTGAGGCTATTTCCTGGCCAGGCATGTCTTTGTCCCTGTTCTCCCTTATTACAACCAATAAGTAATCCCACAGAGAAGTTTCAGAAAGAAAACAAATTTAACCCTTCATCTGTAATTAGGTCAGTCTGAGTGTAGAAAGAATTCTGTGTAACCAAGAATTGTTCAGTCCAGTTCAGTCACTCAGTCGTGTCCAACAACGGACCCCATGGACTGCAGTGAGCCAGGCTTCCCTGTTCTTCACGATCTCCCAGAGCTTGCTCAAATTCATGTCCATTGACTCAGTGATGCCATCCAACCATCTACTTCCTAAGGAGTATTAGGAAATAGAATATGCAGAGCTTATCTGGGACATTGCCTTCCAAGTCAGGTAGCATCCCTGGCCCTTGGGGTTTTTCCTGCCTCAGCTCTCAGCAGGCCCCAACTTCTCCAGCCATTGACATTGGTCTCTCTATATAGACACCCAGTCTCTGCTTTTGCTGGGTCACCTTGCCTGGAGTGCCTGCTCACTGCTCTGCTTGCTAAAAGCTTTCTCATTCAGGAGGCATTTATTTATCTACTCTGCCAGATTTGGGACCAGGCCCTGGGGAGACAAAGATGAGTGAGGCAAGGTCCCTCCTCTGCCAAGAACTCAGTGCCTTAATAGGGGCAACGTGCAAACAAAGCTTTCCACCTAGGATCATAAGTGCAACATTAGAGGTGCACAGGGAGCCCAGAGAGGGGAGCTTTTTAAATTTTTGACTAAGTTCTCTCGGGTATATAGCGCTTCCTTCTTGGTGCTGCCTCCTCTGTACCTTGTTCATTGTCCTCAGAGTGGTCTGTCTTGCGTGTATCCAGCTCCCTGACTGGCTCTTTGAAGGCATTAACACAGAGCCAGCCTCTAATTCATCCCTGTATATTCCCTATCACAGTGGTTTATACATTTCAGACTTATACCCTGTTTTGTTCCAGAAAGGACTTGGAACAAAGTGACTCATAAAGATACTTCCGGTACTGTTTGATATGACATAAAACAGTGGAAGAATTTGGGGTTGAAGCAAGCATGGGAGGTGAGGTCCGTATCTACTTACAGGGCCATCGGAAGTTCCTGCTATCTGCGGGAGACCCATGGCGTGGTTCTCAGCTCCTTAGGGGCCAATGTGAAGAGGGAAAGAACCATTTCTGTGCTTTAGGAATGAGTATAAAATGGACATTTTTTAAAACTTGTAATACACCAGAGACCCAGGAATTTCTCTTCTGAGAGGCCTCACTGCAAGGACTCTCGTCAGTGGTGTTTATGTAGTAATTTCTATTAAATTAGCCTCATGATTGTCATAGAGCTGTTCCAGAGAATGTTGGCCCTTCTGCAGAAAGCCACCTCTCAAAAAGATCAGCTACAGAAATCTTCCTTCAGTTAGTTTTTCTATAAAACAATATTCCTTCATCTGTAAAACTCCTGGTATTTTTTGGGATGGGGGCACATTCTGTGGGGTGCAAAATCGTCCCCGACTTGGGACTGAATCTATACCCCCTGCAATGACAATAGAGTCTTAACCACTAAACCACCAGGGAAGACCCTAAAAACTCAGTCTCTTTATTTTCATACCTCCTCTCCATTCTGATAAACCTGTCAGGTTTCTCCAGCCTCTTATCGTCAGCAGTCAAGAATATGTTAATCTTGCTTCTTCTTGAATTTGTATTATAAAACAGTAGTTAACTCATCTCTCATATACAGTTATATTCGGTGGGACTTTCAGATGATAGGTCCTTGTTCTATTAATCTTAAGAATAATCTTGTTCTGGAATGCCACCTACTCTCCATCAAGCCAAAGTGTTTTTTTCTCTCGGAAAAATTTATTTAAGCCGGCTTCCTTCTTGGTGCTGCCTCCTCTGTACCTTGTTCATTGTCCTCAGAGTGGTCTGTCTTGCGTGTATCCAGCTCCCTGACTGGCTCTTTGAAGGCATTAACACAGAGCCAGCCTCTAATTCATCCCTGTATATTCCCTATCACAGTGGTTTATACATTTCAGACTTATACCCTGTTTTGTTCCAGAAAGGACTTGGAACAAAGTGACTCATAAAGATACTTCCGGTACTGTTTGATATGACATAAAACAGTGGAAGAATTTGGGGTTGAAGCAAGCATGGGAGGTGAGGTCCGTATCTACTTACAGGGCCATCGGAAGTTCCTGCTATCTGCGGGAGACCCATGGCGTTGGTTCTCAGCTCCTTAGGGGCCAATGTGAAGAGGGAAAGAACCATTTCTGTGCTTTAGGAATGAGTATAAAATGGACATTTTTTAAAACTTGTAATACACCAGAGACCCAGGAATTTCTCTTCTGAGAGGCCTCACTGCAAGGACTCTCGTCAGTGGTGTTTATGTAGTAATTTCTATTAAATTAGCCTCATGATTGTCATAGAGCTGTTCCAGAGAATGTTGGCCCCTTCTGCAGAAAGCCACCTCTCAAAAAGATCAGCTACAGAAATCTTCCTTCAGTTAGTTTTTCTATAAAACAATATTCCTTCATCTGTAAAACTCCTGGTATTTTTTGGGATGGGGGCACATTCTGTGGGGTGCAAAATCGTCCCCGACTTGGGACTGAATCTATACCCCCTGCAATGACAATAGAGTCTTAACCACTAAACCACCAGGGAAGACCCTAAAAACTCAGTCTCTTTATTTTCATACCTCCTCTCCATTCTGATAAACCTGTCAGGTTTCTCCAGCCTCTTATCGTCAGCAGTCAAGAATATGTTAATCTTGCTTCTTCTTGAATTTGTATTATAAAAACAGTAGTTAACTCATCTCTCATATACAGTTATATTCGGTGGGACTTTCAGATGATAGGTCCTTGTTCTATTAATCTTAAGAATAATCTTGTTCTGGAATGCCACCTACTCTCCATCAAGAATCATTTCTGTAGAACCCTTGGATTCCAGCTTTAATTCAGAGAATCTAGTTAAAATAATTTGTAATCAGGATTTAGGTCAAACAGGTAAGTAAATCCACTAGCATGAAGCTTTGATCAGAATTGTCAGCCTATCAGCTTATTTAAACAAGAGAAAATGCCATATAGAACACATTTCTTGGAGTTGGTCAGAAGTTGAGGTAGATACACTAGTATTTGTTTATCAAACAAGTCACGGTGTAACAGGCATTTTGTGGACTGTTGTGTCAACACCATAGCCTCAGCTGCTACCCAGGGAGCTTTTTTTCCCTGTAATGGGCTTCAGATTTAAGGGAGGCTTTGCTCTTCCAAGGATCCAGCCAATAGTATTGAGTACTCTGAATTCTCCAATGCTCGGCGAAGTGCTTTTTAATTTATAACAGATTTTTTTTTTTTCTCCTTTAGTCCTCAAAATAAGCTCCATTTTACAAAAGAGAGAAACCAGAAGTTAAGATTCTCCCAGGATCTCAGAGCCCATGGATGGCAGAGCCAGAACTTGAAGTCTGGTTGTATTTATCGAGTCACAGTGTCATAGCCCAGTTCTGTTACCTTTATAAGCTCTCATGAGATTCGTTTGTCTGGAGTAAACCCCACAATCCCAAGACCTTGGGTGTTCTTTCATAGGAGCCCTAGGTTGTCCTTCCATGGATTTGCTCAGATTAGTAAGTCTCCTAGAAACAGTAAGATTCTTGGGCAGACTTCAAAGCGTCTAAACAACTCTTTGGAGTGAAACAGTATTTATTTCTGTTCCTGAAATGCCCTCTGAAGGACCTCACTGTTAGACCCAAATCATCTGATGACTCCGGGACCAGGGGCTTCTCACTTGGTTAGGTTTTTCTAACTTTCCTGAGCACCCGTCATTCCATTTAGCTGAGCAGCAGCTGCTTAGCTTTCTTAGCCACTGTTGACGTCCTCATCACTTTCTTATTAGATGCATCTTTTCTTTTCTTTCTTTCCTTTTTTTTTTTAATATTGTCTTAAAACTTTTTTGTATTTTGGCAGTTTCAGTTCCTGAAATAGTTCCTTAATGATTAATATTCTGATATTCTAGCTAATTTTTGGGTGTTCCCTCTGACTTTGCAAAATCGTATCAAACATCCCTGATTTATTTTCTTCCTCTTGGATTTCTCCTGATTCTACAGCCCCGTCTGCATTCTGAAACTAAAGAGCAGAACCTGACGGATCTTAGATGTTTCTCTTTCTCTCTGAGACCCACGCGGATGGGATCTGTGCTTAGAGGTTTGCCAGGAGAAGGACTTGACACCATCCTATTCTGAGCAGCTCTGTGTTTTTCCCTAGGCTTACTTTTTCTCTAGGCTCACTTACATCTCATTTAAATTTCTGCTTCTTGTTTTCTCTTTTGTCTTCTGTACCTTTCATGTGTTTGAAGGCCACACTCTGGCTTTCTCCATTTGTTTGGTTTCTTTTCCACTAACTTGCTTTTATTTGACTTGGGTTAATTCATCTATTAAATGGGCATAATACTAATCTTTACTGCATCAAAATAGTGTTGGCAATCAAAGGAGTGTGCATGTAAGTGCTTTTGGAAAACAACAAAAAGATTTCAGCTGTGAAAAGATGTTATTTGTAATTGATGCTAATTTAATGAAACGTAGCAAATGATGTGTCCTTTATTTCAAGCAATCTTTGATTAAAAATATGATGCAGTTTAAATGTTTGGCTGGTGTTGGTTATCAGAGGATTTTCTGTGTATCTTTCACTCCTTAATTATCTTTTGGGTTATCCTTTGACTCATCTCTGTTGTCTGAAACCTCAGAAGGTCGTGAGAGAGCTCTGAGACCTTCCCCATGCAGCTCCATGAGACTCTCTGTCCTTGTGATTCACTGTCCGTCTTCCCAGGGAGCAGAGAGGACTTGGGAACAGTCAGTCTGCAGTTGAGGTCCTCACTCTAAACTCAGCCCAGCACTGTTCCCTGAGGGATCTGATGGAGAAGCGCTGTCATGGGCAAGGCCCCCTCTCTCCTGTGCCTAATGCTGCACATTCCTGGGACAGTGGTTTATAGTTGGCTGTGGAGCTGCTGCCCCGCTTCTTTTTCCAGGCCCCTCAGAGGACCCATTTTTACTGTGCCAGCCTGATAGATGAAATAATCCCCAGGGGCATCTGGGGTCATTCTTGCAGCTCTGGTTGGAGCTGAAAACGCAGGCTGTCAGAGGAGGCTTGCTTAAGTATAAATGAACTTGTCAGAGCAGAACCAAACTGCCAAGGTCACCTGCAGAAGAGAGGTGAAACTCTACCAGTCAGTGCCTGTTCCCTCTCCCCCTTGAGAAATCCACATCAGCCTGGTGTTTAATGGGATGGTGCAGTGGGGGTGGGTGTGGCTTAGGGAAAGCAGCATCTTTCTGATGATGCTGGTGGTCTGACCCTCCGGTCTGAACAGACCTCAAGTCTGATTCCAGTGTGATATCTGGGCAAGTTTCCAGTCTGAGCCTGTTTCCAGCTATAAAATGAAGAGACATAAACCTTCCAGATAAGATTCCTTCAAGCATCTGAGTGAAGCAGCGTTCAGCACCATCTCCTGACTTCTGCGACCGAGGACCAGAGAAGATAGGATGGGTGTGTGATGGATGCAGAGGGTAGGGGAGGGGGGGTTGAAAGGGGAACGATTATAATGGGAAGGCGATAAGAGCTATATCTGTACGTCATGGCTAAGCAGTGACAAGAACACAGAGAGGTGTGAATGCTAGGGTGGGAGATGAGAAACAGGGAGAGTGGGGAAGAAAGCCTGGGCCAGAAATGGAGCGTCCTTGTGCTGCGTATCATGCTTTCTGGGAGCTTAGCGTGACGACCAGCATCTACTTTTACACCTTTCCCCTTTTAAGATGGCGATCCACAGAGCCTTGCTGAACTAGATATGGCAAGAGTACTAATAGTACATGCTGTTAGGGAGCCAGACGGGGGAGCAGGTTCTGTGCAGTGTTTCTGAGAAGAGTCCAGAGCCCAGGGGCTGGTTGGTACCCTCCTCTCCCATCGCTCACTCTGTTGGTGCTCTGTCTCTCCAGTGAGACAGTCAGCTCCAGTGGTAGCTGGGCATTGTCTTTTGTCTCCCCTCCTCCTGTGAACATTGGTGTTTGGTAAACATTTAAGCAAAAATAAATGTATTCTTCTGGAGCACAGCGGCGTCGCCTGTTCATTGAGTGTTGCCTCTGTCTTAAAGGTTCTTTACAAGACAAGTCTGGACAGCTCATTGGGAGGAGGACAATGCTGACTTTAAGAGTCCTATAGGGGCTTCCCTGGTGGTCCAGTGGGTAAGGACACCGCCTTGCAGTGCAAGGGGCGCTGGTTCGATCCCTGGCCTGGAAAGATCCCACATGCCGTGGAGCGGCTGGACCAATGTGTCCAATTACCGAGCCGGAGCTCTGGCGCGCATGCGCCCAGACCCGGCGCTCTGCAATGACAGACGCCACCGCGATGGGAGGCCCACAGGAGCCAAAGAACAAAGACGGATGAAAATAGAGAAATGAAAGACCAATAGAAGTGGCCCGCCCACTCCCCTTCCTCCCCAACCCGACCCCCGCCCGAAATAAATAAATAAATAAATTTAAAAAGAGTCCTATAGGACTGCTGCTTCCTGCCACAGAATAATTGGGCTAAAAATATGTAAAATTATTAAAAATAGGGCAGTGTGATTATTCCCATTTGACAGTTGAAGAAGGATCAAAGAGGTCACACAGCTTATAAATGGACTCCTGGTCCAGTGCTCCTTTCCTTCCCCTGGCTCAAAGACCTGCTTCCCGGCCAACTGATAAGCCAGGCTCTCACCATCTGGGGTGGATTGGGCAGGGCTGATACCGTCCTTCTGCACTGCCATCCCAAGCACCTGCTGTGATTTCCTATTACCTCGTGAGTGTGGGGTGCCGGGGTCAGATGCCCCGGGAGGGAGGGTCCTACTGGCATGTTCCTCAGGTGCCTGGCACTTTGATGGGCACTGTAACGCCTGTGTCGCACTGGAGGCGGCATCCTCGCCCCATTCTTTGTCCTTTAAAGAGTCTCAGAAGTGAAGAAGCTAGCCAACCGTCGGGAGTCGGGAGAAGAGTCAGGGGAGCTGGCTTTGCCCAGGTCCCAGCTTAAAGGTGGTAGACTTGGGTCCAGACGCCCTGGGGAAGCAATGCCCACGTTGGGGCCAGGCGTGTGGTCTGTACCAGGGCCCCTGACCCACGTACCCTCGCCCCTGGGCGGCTGCGGACTTGAGGGACCGGGAGGGCGGGGCCGGGGCGGTGCGAGTACGCAGGGGCGGGCTCCTCGGTGCAGACTCCGCCCCCAGGGGCGCGGGTTTAAAAGCAGGGAAGGCGCGCAAAGGCGCGCGCCAGGGATTGGAGCCACGGCCAAGTACACCTGAACGGAGGTGCGGCCCTGGCCCAGCCATGACCTTGCGGGCTGGGGGCACTCGGCTGCTCGGCGGTCTCCTGCTCTTCGCTCTGCTTGCAGCCGGCGCCACCCCGCTAAGCTGGGATCTCCCGGAGCCTCGCAGCCGGGCCAGCAAGATCCGAGTGCACCCTCGGGGCAACCTCTGGGCCATCGGTAAGTCTTTCGGGTTCAGGCAAGCACTCCCCACCCTTCCCATTTTCCTCCTCAGGACTCTCCTCAGCATGGACAGGCTTGTGGGGACCCTGGAGGTCATCTGGTTTAACAGATGGGGAACTTAAGTCCTCAGTTTAAAGCAGAGCTGAGGCTAGTTTCTGGACTTACCTGCCAGCCTTTGCTCCTTTCCTTAGACAAGACTGGTGAATCCTCTGACCTGGTGAATCTTCTCTCTGCACCCTCCACCTTCCAGACACCTCTTATCCTCACATCCTACACTGCTGTTTCCTGTCCCTCTTAGCAGACAGCACAACTAGCAGTTTCTTCCTGGCCCTGTGGCCTCCCACCTCCCAACTGTGCCATCTTCTCCACTCCCCTCTACCTGCCCAGGAAAAGCTGAGGTGCAGGCTTTTCACCACCTGGGGGTCTTTGTGGTTTCTGGTGACAAAGAGGAGGAAGGCTGTGTATCTTCCTGCCAGAGAACTGAAAAGTGGGAGAGATGGGGACCTTCCCACTGGGATAGTATTCTGGTTCCCTGACTTACTGTGCCTTGGCACCTTCTTTCTAGGTCATTTCATGGGCAAGAAGAGTCTGGAGCCCCCCAGCCTGTTCCTAGAGGGGACAGCTCCCCACATCTCCCTGAGGGACCAGGAACCTCAGCTGAGTCATCATCTGCTCAGGATCCTCCTGCAAAAGAAAGCTCAGGGCATGAGCCTTAGCGGCCCAGCACCTCACACCCAGGTGAGCCAGGAGAACTCAGCCGGGGCTGCCCCTGAATCCCACGTCAGGTTTGGGGTGTGAGTGCCCCGCCAGGGCAGAATACGCCCAGGAAAGCCAGGGATCCTAGGCTCTCCCTGTGATACAGGGCTCAAAGGGGGAAGATTCCAAAGAAAGGAAGCTGACCTTCCCAGAAAACTCTGAGCAACAAAAAGAAGGGAGGACATTCCTTCACCCACTGCTCAGTCTAAGGGGCTTATCCAGCTTCTTCCAGCCGGCGCCACCCCGCTAAGCTGGGATCTCCCGGAGCCTCGCAGCCGGGCCAGCAAGATCCGGGGGCAACCTCTGGGCCATCGGTAAGTCTTTCGGGGTCAGGCAAGCACTTCCCTCCCTTCCCATTTTCCTCCTCAGGACTCTCCTCAGCATGGACAGGCTTGTGGGGACCCTGGAGGTCATCTGGTTTAACAGATGGGGAACTTAAGTCCTCAGTTTAAAGCAGAGCTGAGGCTAGTTTCTGGACTTACCTGCCAGCCTTTGCTCCTTTCCTTAGACAAGACTGCTGAATCCTCTGACCTGGTGAATCTTCTCTCTGCCCCCTCCACCTTCCAGACACCTCTTATCCTCACATCCTACACTGCTGTTTCCTGTCCCTCTTAGCAGACAGCACAACTAGCAGTTTCTTCCTGGCCCTGTGGCCTCCCACCTCCCAACTGTGCCATCTTCTCCACTCCCCTCTACCTGCCCAGGAAAAGCTGAGGTGCAGGCTTTTCACCACCTGGGGGTCTTTGTGGTTTCTGGTGACAAAGAGGAGGAAGGCTGTGTATCTTCCTGCCAGAGAACTGAAAAGTGGGAGAGATGGGGACCTTCCCACTGGGATAGTATTCTGGTTCCCTGACTTACTGTGCCTTGGCACCTTCTTTCTAGGTCATTTCATGGGCAAGAAGAGTCTGGAGCCCCCCAGCCTGTTCCTAGAGGGGACAGCTCCCCACATCTCCCTGAGGGACCAGGAACCTCAGCTGAGTCATCATCTGCTCAGGATCCTCCTGCAAAAGAAAGCTCAGGGCATGAGCCTTAGCGGCCCAGCACCTCACACCCAGGTGAGCCAGGAGAACTCAGCCGGGGCTGCCCCTGAATCCCACGTCAGGTTTGGGGTGTGAGTGCCCCGCCAGGGCAGAATACGCCCAGGAAAGCCAGGGATCCTAGGCTCTCCCTGTGATACAGGGCTCAAAGGGGGAAGATTCCAAAGAAAGGAAGCTGACCTTCCCAGAAAACTCTGAGCAACAAAAAGAAGGGGAGGACATTCCCTTCACCCACTGCTCAGTCTAAGGGGCTTATCCAGCTTCTTCCAGCAGGAGCTATCCACCCCATCTCTACCCTACCCCATTCTACCCCCTCAAGTCTACCCAGACTTGCCCTCCCAACCCCCAGCTGTCCACCTTTGTTGTGGTCAGGATGTGCTTGTTGGGACCCTGGGGCCCAGAGAAAGGATGAAAAGAGTCAGCAGCCAAGATAGAGTCTAGATCTTGTTCACCTTGAGCAGCGCTCTTCCCAATCTCTCATTGGCCTCAGAGACCACTGGCAGGGTTTCTCAGACCCAACACTCCCATTATTCTGGGCTGGACAGTCCTACGTTAGTGGGACTGTCCTGTGCATTAGGAAGGTTAGCAGCTTCCCTTGTCTCTATCCACTAGAGTAACTTCCCTCTCCACCTACAGCCATGACAACCAGAAATGCGCCCAGACATTGCCAGAGGTCCCCTGGTGAGGAGACAGGGGAGAAAGCCAAATCACCCTTGATTGTAAACCACCGACCTATGGAGTTTGAGGCAGAGCCAAATCAGCCTTCATCTCCAGCCTGGCAGAGGGGCAGCTTGTCCATTCTCTGCTCCAAGCACCTCCCCATCCCATACCACCTTCCTGGCCCTATGTTGCTCTGTGAGGAAGGTAGTAAGATGTGATAGAGTGTGGGCTCTGGTGACAGCATACTGGGCTCATAATCCAGCTACTTGGTAGCTGTGGGACCTTAGAGATGCCATTTAACCTCTCTAAGCCTCATCTCTAAAATGGGGATGATAGTGCCCCTCTCCCCTTAAATGAGAACATTTATGTCACCTGCTGAGCGTGATGCCTAACGCATAGGAAGTGCTTAGTAAACAGGAGCTGTTACCAGTCTGTGAGCTCCCTGACTTAACTGTGTATCCCTCTAGAATACAGTGTGTACATTTTGAAAGAAGGGAGGAACATTCCCTAGAGAAAGTTCATCCCCAGCCCCAGTCAACCTTGACCTTCCTGATGCACAGAACCACCAACCTGGGACTTCTCTGCTGGTCCAGTGGTTGACTTTGCTTCCACTGCAGAAGGCACGGGTTCAATCCCTGGTTGGGAAACTAAGGTCTCACATGCCACTTCCCCTTCCCAGTCGTAGGGGCTTATCCAGCTTCTTCCAGCAGGAGCTATCCACCCCATCTCTACCCTACCCCATTCTACCCCCTCAAGTCTACCCAGACTTGCCCTCCCAACCCCCAGCTGTCCACCTTTGTTGTGGTCAGGATGTGCTTGTTGGGACCCTGGGGCCCAGAGAAAGGATGAAAAGAGTCAGCAGCCAAGATAGAGTCTAGATCTTGTTCACCTTGAGCAGCGCTCTTCCCAATCTCTCATTGGCCTCAGAGACCACTGGCAGGGTTTCTCAGACCCAACACTCCCATTATTCTGGGCTGGACAGTCCTACGTTAGTGGGACTGTCCTGTGCATTAGGAAGGTTAGCAGCTTCCCTTGTCTCTATCCACTAGAGTAACTTCCCTCTCCACCTACAGCCATGACAACCAGAAATGCGCCCAGACATTGCCAGAGGTCCCCTGGTGAGGAGACAGGGGAGAAAGCCAAATCACCCTTGATTGTAAACCACCGACCTATGGAGTTTGAGGCAGAGCCAAATCAGCCTTCATCTCCAGCCTGGCAGAGGGGCAGCTTGTCCATTCTCTGCTCCAAGCACCTCCCCATCCCATACCACCTTCCTGGCCCTATGTTGCTCTGTGAGGAAGGTAGTAAGATGTGATAGAGTGTGGGCTCTGGTGACAGCATACTGGGCTCATAATCCAGCTACTTGGTAGCTGTGGGACCTTAGAGATGCCATTTAACCTCTCTAAGCCTCATCTCTAAAATGGGGATGATAGTGCCCCTCTCCCCTTAAATGAGAACATTTATGTCACCTGCTGAGCGTGATGCCTAACGCATAGGAAGTGCTTAGTAAACAGGAGCTGTTACCAGTCTGTGAGCTCCCTGACTTAACTGTGTATCCCTCTAGAATACAGTGTGTACATTTTGAAAGAAGGGAGGAACATTCCCTAGAGAAAGTTCATCCCCAGCCCCAGTCAACCTTGACCTTCCTGATGCACAGAACCACCAACCTGGGACTTCTCTGCTGGTCCAGTGGTTGAGATTCTTTGCTTCCACTGCAGAAGGCACGGGTTCAATCCCTGGTTGGGAAACTAAGGTCTCACATGCCACGTGGTCCCTGAAAACCTCAGGTATAAGGGCTGGATGGGTCTAAAGGAAGATGATGTCTTCTCAGGGCCACTGGTCTTGAAGGCTTGAGACATGAAGACCAACTGAGAATCTCAGAGGAAGGTGGGAGGGACTTCAGAAATGATGTCTGGGGCAGAGCTGGAGGCTACGGAGGCAGAACACCATGTAGCCCAGGGCCAGGTCTGCTGCTTGGACCTGACTTGTAGGATCTCAACTGATTGTTACGACCACTCTGTGAGGTTGAGAAAACCACTACTCTGACCTCTCCCAGGCCCTTCAGGGAGAAAGGTACCGCGGGGCCTCTGCTGTTGACCTCAGTGGGCTTCTCACACTAAGGAATGGCAGCATGCCCCTATCATTTCCCCACTCTGCCCAGGCCAATTCCTCTGTGTTCCCCTTCAGCACAGGAGTCTGCTGGTGCAAATGTTGCAGAAATGATGCCATGAATCAGGAAGACACGATGACATGACTGAGATTGCACCCACCCAGGGAGATGCTGAATGGGACCCCGGTGGCCCCATCTGGATGTAAATCGTTGGCTTGTATCTCTGTTACTCCATTACTGGGATTTCTGGTTGGGTTGCCAGGAATATCGTCAATACAGATGCAAATGATGTCCCTGCTCTATTTCTCGCTTCCCTGTTGAAGTTGTGAATAAAATCCTGCTCTTTACATAGACTGTCTGGTCCTCTGTTACCAAGCTGGAGGGCAGGGAGGGAAGGAAACCCTGTATTCAGTGAGGTGGGGCTGGCCCCAAAGAGCCCAGAACCCTCTCTGGTACCAACTTGGCCCTGACTCAGGGCTTCTGTTAACCCACAAAGGAGGGCCCTCCTTAAATGAGAACATTTATGTCACCTGCTGAGCGTGATGCCTAACGCATAGGAAGTGCTTAGTAAACAGGAGCTGTTACCAGTCTGTGAGCTCCCTGACTTAACTGTGTATCCCTCTAGAATACAGTGTGTACATTTTGAAAGAAGGGAGGAACATTCCCTAGAGAAAGTTCATCCCCAGCCCCAGTCAACCTTGACCTTCCTGATGCACAGAACCACCAACCTGGGACTTCTCTGCTGGTCCAGTGGTTGAGATTCTTTGCTTCCACTGCAGAAGGCACGGGTTCAATCCCTGGTTGGGAAACTAAGGTCTCACATGCCACGTGGTCCCTGAAAACCTCAGGTATAAGGGCTGGATGGGTCTAAAGGAAGATGATGTCTTCTCAGGGCCACTGGTCTTGAAGGCTTGAGACATGAAGACCAACTGAGAATCTCAGAGGAAGGTGGGAGGGACTTCAGAAATGATGTCTGGGGCAGAGCTGGAGGCTACGGAGGCAGAACACCATGTAGCCCAGGGCCAGGTCTGCTGCTTGGACCTGACTTGTAGGATCTCAACTGATTGTTACGACCACTCTGTGAGGTTGAGAAAACCACTACTCTGACCTCTCCCAGGCCCTTCAGGGAGAAAGGTACCGCGGGGCCTCTGCTGTTGACCTCAGTGGGCTTCTCACACTAAGGAATGGCAGCATGCCCCTATCATTTCCCCACTCTGCCCAGGCCAATTCCTCTGTGTTCCCCTTCAGCACAGGAGTCTGCTGGTGCAAATGTTGCAGAAATGATGCCATGAATCAGGAAGACACGATGACATGACTGAGATTGCACCCACCCAGGGAGATGCTGAATGGGACCCCGGTGGCCCCATCTGGATGTAAATCGTTGGCTTGTATCTCTGTTACTCCATTACTGGGATTTCTGGTTGGGTTGCCAGGAATATCGTCAATACAGATGCAAATGATGTCCCTGCTCTATTTCTCGCTTCCCTGTTGAAGTTGTGAATAAAATCCTGCTCTTTACATAGACTGTCTGGTCCTCTGTTACCAAGCTGGAGGGCAGGGGAGGGAAGGGAAAGGAAACCCTGTATTCAGTGAGGTGGGGCTGGCCCCAAAGAGCCCAGAACCCTCTCTGGTACCAACTTGGCCCTGACTCAGGGCTTCTGCTCATCCACTCATTCAGCAAGCAGGTACTCAATGCTTGCTGTGTGTCAGGTCCTCTGCCAGCCGCTTTTCTGCTCTCGCCGCTGCCACCTACTGGCTGAGGCAAGTCTCTCCAGTTTCCCGCATGTAGAAGGGGGAGTTCCGTACTCTATACCAGAGGGCTTTGCTTACCCAATTTTATCCTCTGTCCAAGGTATGAAGGGAATGCCCGGCGCTTACAAAGGAGAGATCCTGGGATCCAGACCCCGGTGTCCCGTTACCCTTTCCTCTGGCCTTGTGGGACTGCACGTTAGCAAATAAACATACAGGACACTGCGTTATGCCCGAATTTCAGAAAACAATATTTTTGTATAATATTTCCTAAATATTGCATAGACATAGCTTTTGCGGGGAGGGGGCTGCACGTGGAACTTAGTTCCCTGACCAGGGATCAAACCCTTGCCACCGGCATTAGGAGCGCGAAGTTAACCACTGCACTGCCAAGGAAGTCCTTGCATGGACATACTTAAAGGAAAAAACTATTAGTCGTCTACCCGATACTCGAATTTAACCGGGCGTCTCGTATTTTATCTGGCCTTTTCATCCGACCTGTAAATACCTGGTCATAAAATCAGAGTATATTTGGTCTCTCTGGCCCCGCCTGGAACTGACATCCTGGGAATCCCTGGCTTGACGTCACTTTTTCGGGAATGTTTATCCGGAGAACCCCGGACCTAACCTGGCAAAGGCACGGCAGGTTTGCGCCTGCGTTAGGACATCTCCAGGCCCCGCCTCCTAGGCCCAAGCAGGCCACGCCTACCTCTCGCGAGAAGGTCGCGTCACACGGCACGTTTCAGAGGCGGAAGTAGGGTTCGGAAGCGACCGTTGCCATGGAGCCCGCGGAGGACTGGCTGGTGGAATCCTTGCGCTTGTAAGTCGTGTGGGCCTGGGGTGTGGAATCCGCGCCAGGAGCTGGCCTGGGGGCGGCCGGGCGCGGGTGGGACGCGCAGGGACTCTTGGTGTGCGGCGGAGCCTCTACGGAGGAGCCTCTACGGAGGAGCCTCTACGGAGGAGCCTCTACGGAGGACTCCGCCTGGACCTCGGCTCCCGCATCTGGGAAATGGCTTCCCGTGAGGGATAATAATAACATAAGCGACGGTTTATTTTGCTCCAGCCGCTGAGTTAAACCTTAAATACAGATTGTCTCGGCGGGGGTACTCTCCTACCCCCTTTCCAGTGCCTTTGGCTGAAAGCTTTCTCTCTCCCTTTTTTCTTTAATAAAACTTTTCCTGCACAAAGAAATAAACGGATAATTTCGGTTCCGTACCTCAGCGTTAGGAAGTCTGGATACTCTGGGAGTTCCCATTTTATGCCTGAGGAGGAGGCTCAGGGAAATTGTGACTAGCCTGGGCCCCGTCACAAAGCGGGTAAAGTATGTAACACGATTTGATCCCAGTTCTGCTTGGGTCCCTAACAACTGAATCGTGTTAACATTTCGGGTTCTTTTTTTTTTTTTACTTCTTATCCCCATCATGCCTCTTTTTGTTTATTTTCATCCATTTTTTTTTTTATTCTTTGACCTGTGTGGGCCTCCCATTGCAGTGGCCTCTCTCACTGCAAAGCACCGGCTCCGGGGCCATGTGCTCCAGAGCGCTGTCATATTTGGACACACCAGCCCAGCCAGTCCTCGACACATAGGATCTTCCTGGGCCAGGGATCGAACCGGTGCCTCTTGCACTGCAAGGTGGACTCTCTACCTACTGGACCACCAGGAAAGCCCTATCTCGGGTTCTTGAACAGCTGTAAAAGTACCATGCATCCATACGTGACATTGTGTATCATTCAGGTACCAAGATTTCCATGCATTCAACCTCTCCGGAGCCACTCGAGTCCTTGAATGGATTGGCGACAAAGGTGAGATGCCCTGGGTGACCCTGAAGAAGAGGGATTCCCACTCCTGAAGCCAGGGCTCAAGGAGCACAACCCAGAGGGACTCAACCAGTTCTGGGAGCTTGAGGGCCTCTTGGTCACTTATAGCAAGTTCATGTGTCATCAGCATTTATTTCTGTCTAGGTCTCTTCCAAACCCGGATACAAGGCTGCTTACCAATGGCAAAGGAGTTTATTTTTGCTCTGGAAGATATGGCAGGGTGTCTAGACCCCGTCATGGTGGGCCACCACCTTTCTAGCAGTCTGTCCCTGCTTATTCTTCTTTTTCCAGGAATCTTGGTTGCTGGCTATGAAAACCTGAAAAAACACGAGATTCTTCATCTGATACTGCCTCTCAGACTCTCTGTAAAAGAAAATCAGGTAACTTGAAATATATATAGTGTCTGCTTCTGTACTCGTTTGTCAAACTTTTCTGCGCTCCTGTTGTCTACAAAATATGGTCCCAGATACTAGAAAGAGAGAAGCTATAAGTATTGGGCCTGCCTTTGTAGTCTACTCAAAGGAGACACTTCTGCACAGGGGTAAGGGCTACAGAAAAGTCCCGTGGTTTACAGAGGACTCCTGGAGCAAGAAGTCGATTATACTTTATCAAAAATAGGTTCAAGGGGAATTCCCTGATCATCCGTGGCTAGAACTCTGCTTCCACTGCAAGGGGCCTGGGTTCCATCCCTGGTAGGGAGAACGAAGGTCCCATGGGTGTGACCAAAAATAATTATAACAACAAACTTAGGGAACGAGTAGAGTATGGAGAGTGGTGAAAACCTTCGAATGGTTAAAATCACCTAGGATGAATGTTGGGTGTAGAAAGAATAAGAGCAGATTATGGCTAAAGAGAGCACCTTAGGGAGCACATTTAGGAATTGGTAGAGGGGGATGGACCCACAGGGAATACTGAGAATCATCTTCAGAGTAGGAGGAGACTCAGAAGATGCCAGTGGTCCAGAAGCCAGGAGAAAAGGAAGTGTGACAAAGAACAAAAGAGTTGATGACTGCCTGATGTTCCTATAAAATCACTCAGAGTCATCGGCCTGACTGGTCCAGCCTCTCTTGCCCTTGAGTAAATTTTCTTCCTAGAACTTTTGTTCTTCCCTCATCCCTGCTCCTCCAGCTTGAGTCAGGCCGCACAAAAATTAAGGCTTCGTGAGAGACGTGCTATCTCACCCCTGGCTTTTCTTCTTTTCTCCTTTTTTAAAAAATATTTATTTGGCTGCATCGGGTCTTAGTTGTATCACTTGGGATCTTTGTTTTCATCATGTGGGAATCTTTTTTTTTTTTTCATCATGTGGGAATCTTTACTCATGACATGGGGGCTCCAAGGCTTATGGGATCTTAATTCCCCAACCAGGGATCTTAGTTCCCCAACCAGGGATTGAACCCCATCCTCTGTATTGCAAGGCAGATTCTTAACCAGTGGACCTCCAGGAGAGTCCCTTCTCTTTTCTCTTGTGGCCACCTCCTTTTCCCCTGCCTCTGGTTTCCCACATGAAGAGAGTAGTCCAATGGTCAAGAGTCTGTCCCTTTAGTAGACAGACTCGGGTTCGCGTGTATAACATAATCCCTGTGTGACCTTAGGAAAGTTGCTTCAGTTCCTGTGCCTTAGCTCTGTCATTTTAGAATAGAGATAGTTATAGTGCCCACGCCACAAGGTGGTTGTAAGAATTCAGTGTGATAAAGTAAAGCACTAAACAGAGTGGCTGGCGTAGTGCACACTGGATAATTGGCGGCAATATTTTTATTTCTGGAAGAACCCACTTAATTTCCAGGGGGAGGTGCCAGGACAATGGGGCTGTGTTAGGTAGCCAATCTGTTCCAGTTATTTCTCTGATAAAGCTTTTCAGCTTTAAGCCTGTGTGACTCCCCTAAGCAGGCTTGGAATATAACTCTTTTGCTGTGGTGACAGGTTAGAAGAAAGGTTTTGGATGTATAGGAAAGAAAACTGTCTCTAAGATCAACTAAACTAAAGACCAACATTTATTATACAAATAACAGTGCCCTGAGGCCCTGCTCAGAGAAGCATCATTGCCACCTGAGTGGCTTCCATGGCTCCTCACCTGAAGCTGGTCTGAAATGCTCCTTTGGAAAGCAGGCATCTCTCATTGGCCACCTCTTTGTGTTTTAGGGCTTATTCCCTGAAAGAGATTTCAAGGTACGGCATGGAGGATTTTCAGACAGGTCTGTCTTTGATCTGAAGCACGTGCCAGATACCAGGTAAGGTCAGCTCAGTCTGTGACCCAGACCTTCCATTCAGGATGGAGTGGCTGGAAACGTCAGGGGGATCCTGCCTCTTTATCACCACCCCCTCTTTCTGCCCTCAGCACAAGGCCACATGGAAAGGGCAGATCCAGAATACAGAGACACCAGTGCTCAGTGGTGTCTTGTCCCTCCCAGACTGTTTGACTGTTGTGACCCACAGGTCACTGGTGTTGCTCTGGGGAATGAAGTAGAAGGGATGCTCTTAGTTTCTCAGATGGTGGGTAGTTGGGGGTAATAGCTCAGTTGGCCAAGGCTGGGAGCCTCTCGGTGAGGGTTCTGTGTTCATGCTCCCTGCTGGGTCCTCTTGGACACATCATGCCACATGGAAGCCAGGGCTCAGTCTCCGTGAGCTGCAAACCTCTCCCTGAAGGGGATTGAGCCTGCGCTTCATCTGTTAAATGAGGGTGATTGGTCTTGATGACCTTTCTGCAGTTAGTTCTCCCATCTGGGAGTGTTGGATCCCACACTGATTGGACTGGAGAAGGAGAGGCTGGGAGTATGTGAGTGAGCTCCCCACTGTCTGTGCTGAGAGGCTCTCTGTCCATCCTGAATAGGTTTCTGGTGACCAGTGGCCTTCCCGGGTCTTACCTGCAGGTGTGGCAGCTTGCAGAGGACAGTGGTGAGTGACTTTAACTTGATGGGGGATGGGGTTGTAGGAAAGTCTGTTTGTCCCACACCCCGAGTTCCTAATCTGAGTCTGTTTAGAAGTAGACTCAGAGCCAGCTGGTAAAAAAATGCAGTTATCTACTGGGACTTCCCTGATAGTCCAGGTGGCTTCAGGCTTCCTGTGTAGGGGACACAAAGGTTTTAAGATCAACTAACTAAAGACCAACATTTATTATACAAATAACAGTGCCCTGAGGCCCTGCTCAGAGAAGCATCATTGCCACCTGAGTGGCTTCCATGGCTCCTCACCTGAAGCTGGTCTGAAATGCTCCTTTGGAAAGCAGGCATCTCTCATTGGCCACCTCTTTGTGTTTTAGGGCTTATTCCCTGAAAGAGATTTCAAGGTACGGCATGGAGGATTTTCAGACAGGTCTGTCTTTGATCTGAAGCACGTGCCAGATACCAGGTAAGGTCAGCTCAGTCTGTGACCCAGACCTTCCATTCAGGATGGAGTGGCTGGAAACGTCAGGGGGATCCTGCCTCTTTATCACCACCCCCTCTTTCTGCCCTCAGCACAAGGCCACATGGAAAGGGCAGATCCAGAATACAGAGACACCAGTGCTCAGTGGTGTCTTGTCCCTCCCAGACTGTTTGACTGTTGTGACCCACAGGTCACTGGTGTTGCTCTGGGGAATGAAGTAGAAGGGATGCTCTTAGTTTCTCAGATGGTGGGTAGTTGGGGGTAATAGCTCAGTTGGCCAAGGCTGGGAGCCTCTCGGTGAGGGTTCTGTGTTCATGCTCCCTGCTGGGTCCTCTTGGACACATCATGCCACATGGAAGCCAGGGCTCAGTCTCCGTGAGCTGCAAACCTCTCCCTGAAGGGGATTGAGCCTGCGCTTCATCTGTTAAATGAGGGTGATTGGTCTTGATGACCTTTCTGCAGTTAGTTCTCCCCATCTGGGGAGTGTTGGATCCCACACTGATTGGACTGGAGAAGGAGAGGCTGGGAGTATGTGAGTGAGCTCCCCACTGTCTGTGCTGAGAGGCTCTCTGTCCATCCTGAATAGGTTTCTGGTGACCAGTGGCCTTCCCGGGTCTTACCTGCAGGTGTGGCAGCTTGCAGAGGACAGTGGTGAGTGACTTTAACTTGATGGGGGATGGGGTTGTAGGAAAGTCTGTTTGTCCCACACCCCGAGTTCCTAATCTGAGTCTGTTTAGAAGTAGACTCAGAGCCAGCTGGTAAAAAAATGCAGTTATCTACTGGGACTTCCCTGATAGTCCAGTGGTTAGGCTTCAGGCTTCCTGTGTAGGGGACACAGGTTCAGTCCCTAATTGGGGAACTAAGATCCTGAATTTTGTGTGGCGTGGCCAAAAAAAATCTTTTTAATGCAGCAAAAATGAATTAGCAAGGATTTCCCTGATGGTCCAGTGGCTGAGAATCCACCTTACAATGCGAGAGACTCAGGTTTTGATTCCTGGTCTGGGAACTAAGATCCCACATGCTGCGGAGCAACTAAACCATAATTAGAGTCCTCGAACCACAATAAAAGATCCTGTGTGCATCAATTAAGACCTGAGGCTGTAAACAAATAAATATTTTTAAAAAATGAATTAACAGCCACAGCAGTGCACACAAGCTCCACATGGAGCTTCCTATACCAACCCAGTCAGAGCAGGGCACCTGGGGAGCTGTGGGCCTCTTCGAAGGGCAGGGGGGCAGTGAGGGCAGTAGGGAGGTCATCTCTCTTTGTAGCAGTGCTGTTCTCAGGGAGGAAAACAGTGAGTGAGCAAGAGACGGGACTGACCTCCAAGAGACAGGAAGGCACAGGAAGTGTGCGTCCTGTACCTCTGGGAGTAGAGGGGCGTTCTCTCAGCACGTCCACTCCAGCAGTGGGTTTGCGATTCCCGTCAGGCAGACACCAGCCCCTTCCACCTTCCCTGTGTGAGACCATTGTTGGCCAGCAAGGACACGTGGGCCCAGAGGCATGGGCAGCTGCCCTGGGAACTGCCCTTTGGCTTGTGTTGTCTCTGCCTGTGGTTCGCACACTGCCTCTCTTGGGTGCTTCCCAGAAACTGGCTTTTGGCTCCTACCCCAGCTCCACTGCTGCAGGAAGGTGGTTTTGGTTCTCCTTTAGGTTTTGAGGTCACTAACCCTGTGGACTTTCCTTTGTTGTTTCTTCCTGGTCAGTTGTCTGATGCTGTGGCTTCCAGGTGTCTGTATAGACTTATTTGTAACTATGAATATCTTTTCATAATGTTATTGAAATTTACCCATTTTAAATATGCAGTTCAGTGATTTGTTGGTGTTGTTGTAAATTTAGCAAGTTGTGCAACCACCTCTCTCAAGTCAGTTTTAGGACATTTTTATGTCCCCAGTTAAGATCCAACATGCTAATTACTATTAATCCCCATACCTGTCCCCACACCCTGTTCTAGGCGACCACTAATTTGCTTCTTTCTGTCTCTATGAAAGATTTGCCTTTCTGGATGTTTCCTATCAGTGGAATAATATAGCATGTGATCTCTTGTGTGTGACTTCTTTCACTGAGCATAATACTTTGGTCCAGCATGTCATACAGTGTCGTGACGTGTATCAGCCATTTGTTCCTTTTTATGGCTGAACAGTGTTCCTTAGTATGCATTTGTGTCACATTTGTCTCTGTTTACCAGTTGATGGATCTGATTCTTGGTTATTAAGAATAATGCTGCTAAAAACGTTCATGTACAAGTTTCTGTGTGGTCATATGTCTTCATATGTCCTGGATAGACATTAGGAATGAAATTGCTGGATCAATTTTGGTTTGATTTTTTTTTTTTTTAGGAAACTCCCAAACTCTTTTCCAGAATGGCTTCATCATTTACATTTCCACCTGCAGTGTATGAGGGTTCCTGTTTCTCCATGTCCTCACCAACATTTGTTACTTTTTTATTAAAGCCGCTGTAATGAATGTGAAATTGTCTGTCATGTGACTTTCATCTGCAGTTCCTTAATGACTAATAGTGTTGAGCATTTTTTATGTGCTTATTAGCCATTTGTATATTTTCTGTGGTAAAACATCTATTTAAATCTTCATGAGGGTGTTTCGTTATTTCCCCCGCTAAGCAGGCTGAGATAATATGCTGTCACAGGCCCTTTGATATTCCAGTTCCATTGTACATTTTATTTATGTTTTACAATTTTATGTATTTATTTTTGGCCATGCCCACGTGGGATCTTAATTCCTCGACCAGGGATTGAGCCTGTACCTTTTGCCTTGGAAGTGCAGAGTCTGAACCACTGGTCCACCAGGGAAGTCCTCTCCATTGTATATATTAATAGATGTTTAGATTAATCAACAGTCTGTAAGATGTAACAGTAATATTCATGAGTATATATTATGTTCCAATCATTGCACTCAATTGTGATCTCATTAAATTCTCATGAGTCTGAGAACAGACTCTCCCAGAGAGGCTCACTTGTTCAATGTCACAAAGATGACCAAAGAACCAAGACTTAAATCGAGTCTGATTTCAGCATCTGCTTATAACCACCTGGTGGTAACGGGCATTAAATTCTCCCATGTAGGGCAAACTCCTAGATTTTTGGGTTACTATTAATCCCCATACCTGTCCCCACACCCTGTTCTAGGCGACCACTAATTTGCTTCTTTCTGTCTCTATGAAAGATTTGCCTTTCTGGATGTTTCCTATCAGTGGAATAATATAGCATGTGATCTCTTGTGTGTGACTTCTTTCACTGAGCATAATACTTTGGTCCAGCATGTCATACAGTGTCGTGACGTGTATCAGCCATTTGTTCCTTTTTATGGCTGAACAGTGTTCCTTAGTATGCATTTGTGTCACATTTGTCTCTGTTTACCAGTTGATGGATCTGATTCTTGGTTATTAAGAATAATGCTGCTAAAAACGTTCATGTACAAGTTTCTGTGTGGTCATATGTCTTCATATGTCCTGGATAGACATTAGGAATGAAATTGCTGGATCAATTTTGGTTTGATTTTTTTTTTTTTTAGGAAACTCCCAAACTCTTTTCCAGAATGGCTTCATCATTTACATTTCCACCTGCAGTGTATGAGGGTTCCTGTTTCTCCATGTCCTCACCAACATTTGTTACTTTTTTATTAAAGCCGCTGTAATGAATGTGAAATTGTCTGTCATGTGACTTTCATCTGCAGTTCCTTAATGACTAATAGTGTTGAGCATTTTTTATGTGCTTATTAGCCATTTGTATATTTTCTGTGGTAAAACATCTATTTAAATCTTCATGAGGGTGTTTCGTTATTTCCCCCGCTAAGCAGGCTGAGATAATATGCTGTCACAGGCCCTTTGATATTCCAGTTCCATTGTACATTTTATTTATGTTTTACAATTTTATGTATTTATTTTTGGCCATGCCCACGTGGGATCTTAATTCCTCGACCAGGGATTGAGCCTGTACCTTTTGCCTTGGAAGTGCAGAGTCTGAACCACTGGTCCACCAGGGAAGTCCTCTCCATTGTATATATTAATAGATGTTTAGATTAATCAACAGTCTGTAAGATGTAACAGTAATATTCATGAGTATATATTATGTTCCAATCATTGCACTCAATTGTGATCTCATTAAATTCTCATGAGTCTGAGAACAGACTCTCCCAGAGAGGCTCACTTGTTCAATGTCACAAAGATGACCAAAGAACCAAGACTTAAATCGAGTCTGATTTCAGCATCTGCTTATAACCATGCCTGGTGGTAACTGTTGTTGTCATTTAGTGGCTCAGTCTCATCCAGGTCTTTATGACCCCATGGACTGTAGCCCGTCAAACTCCTAGATTTTTGGGATTCTACAGGCAAGAATTACTGGAGTGGGCTGCCATTGCCTTCTCCAGGGGATTTTTCCGACCCAGGGATTGAACCTGTGTCTCTGGTGTTGGCAGACAGATTCTTTACCACAGAGCCACCAAGGAAACCACTGATTATTTTTTGGTTGGCTGTTTTGTCTTTATTGAGTTGTGAGAGTTCTTTGTATTTTATGGATACAGGTTATTTATCCTAGATACACATTTTGCTAATTTCTACTGTCTTTTCATTTTCTTAATAGTGTCCTTTGAAGCATAAAAGTTTTACATTTTGACGAAGTCCATTTTTTTATTTCTCTTAAGAATGGTGCTTTTGGTGTCATATCTAAGAAATACTTATTTTGCCCATAGATTTCCTCCATCTTTTCCCCCCAAAGTTTTATTGCTTTAGCTACGACATTTAAATCTCTTTAGAGTTAACTTTTGTGTGTGGTATGAGGGAAGGGTCTAAGCTCATCTCTGCCTGTGAATGTTGGATTTTCCCAGCATCATTTGTCAAGAAGCTTGGCCTTTCTCCGCTGATCTGCCTTAGTGCGTTTGTTGAAAATCAGTCTACCGTGAGTGTAAGGATTTATTTCTGGACTCTGTTCTGTTCCTGTGATCTCTATGTCTATCCTTAGGCAAGTAACTTATAGTTGTTTTTTATCTTTTTCTAAAAATAGACAGCATGGGGCAGGGGTGGTTTAAAGATGAGGGGGCACTTTGGAGCTGCCCTCTGTCCTGACAGTGCCTGGGGTCCTAGGGTGCCTCTGGATCACAGAGAAACCTGCACCCCTTTTCTGTTGTGACCACGGAACAACTCTCCAGTCGGGAGCTCTGAAGCCTTTGTCGTCCACTGTGCCTTGGAAATTGGCTTTGGAAGGCTTTCCCTCAGCCTCCTCCGTCCCCGCCATCGGGGAACAAATCCCACCTGAGAACCACCCCTAACTCCAAGCAGCAGGTCCTGGGCTCCTCAGAGTCTGTGGAAGAGGAAGAGGGAGCCACCTAAGTGGGGCCCAGGAGAGTCAGGCAGGCTGGGCAGGGGTGTTTAAATTCACCCTCCCTGACGCTCCCCTGAGACACGCTGGGCCTGAGGCTCAGCTGTTGTGTGTACTCTGACCTCCACAGCCCCTGGGGTAGTGCAGTTAACGTTCAGCAAGTCAACACCAAGTGTACCAAGAGTCTGTGGCTCGGGGAGCAGGGCTCAGGTGGCCTCTGCAGCCCAGCCCAGCCGCACCTCTCTGCCTCTTGTATGTGTGTGAACTGTCACAAAGGGAACGCCTGCCACTTGCAGTCTTGATGGGGTTTCTTCTCTCATCCACCCCTTTCTCATCCTAGAGTTTAAAAGTACACAGATCTGTTTTCTTCAGAAAACATGGAAACCAAACAGTGAACCGCCCTGCCTTCCTTGCCACCACCGCTTTAGCAAGAAAATATAAAATAGAAAATGTGTGTCTCCCTCTAAGTAACAATAGTTTGTATAGTAAACTGCTTGTTCTGAATTATGGTATAAATGCAGACTGCAGAGATGGGAACCTGCCTGCTGTTGAAGCAGGCTGAGGTGAACAAAGCTAAAACTTGATTTAACCTGAGATCAAGTATCTCTTTTTAATGTTCACTATAAAAAAAACATGGACTTTCTTGCCCTGATTAGGTTTGAAGATTCCTGTGTTGTAACCTTTACCTGTTGTTGTTTCATCTTTCAGTCATGTCCAACTCTTATGGACTGTAGCCCGCCAGGCTCCTCTGTCCATGGTATTCTCCAGGCAAAAAATGGAGTAGGTTGCCATTTCCTTCTCCAGGGGATATTCCTGGCCCAGGGATCAAACCTGAGTCTTCTGCTTTGGCAGGCAGATTCTTTACCACTAGTGCCACCTGGGAAGAGTAGGCTTCAGCAAACAGCTTGAGGTCATGGAGCATGTTTTGGAAGAAATAATATCACTTTGTGAACTCTGTTCACAAAATAACTGTTAGTTTCACTTAAAGTGTAAACGACAGTGCTGGTGTGTTCTTTCCTTTTCTTTTCCTTTATTTGTTCTCCATAAAGCTATAAAAAGCCAGAACTGCTTTAGGGGTTTGAAGGTGGCTTCTGTCCTTCATTATCTCCCATTTGTGAAACAATTCCTAAGACAAATTATAACGAAATGACAGTGCTCCTGACAGTTTCAGAAATGTAAACATAGCACAGAGTGATTATGTCTCCACATCCTCGCTCTCTCCCCTGACCTGCCTGGCCTTCATCATGTAATGTTCCGGACTCGCCTCAACGTTCTGGACTTGAGCCTTTCCTTCTTCCCCCAGATGTCATCAAAGCTGTCAACACCATTGATGCGCATGAGAACGAGGGGTCTTTGTGGCCCAGGGTGGCCATCTTCCCAGGGGCGGCACCTGGCATCCTTCATGGGGCGACACTCAGCAGCCTGAAGGTGGTGGATCTAGAATCTCAGAAGACCACTTACACCTCAGGTACTGCCTCCCATTGCCAGCTTCTCTGCCTCCCAGCCTCCCTCAACCACACTGGAATCCAAATTCAGCCCTATGTGCCTGCTGCTGGGGAAGGAGATGAGTGAGATGCAAGTCCTGGCCTCAGGGTGCTCCTATTGTGGGCATGGAGAGGCAGTCCTGGGAGCAGCACCCAGCCAGCTGAGCGCACCTGTGAGATTCGTGGGGATGGGGATGTGGCTCACTCTGCCTGGGGTTGATGGGGAGCTTCCCAAGGAAAGGGTGGTCACCAAGGGCTGGCCCGCCAGCCCCATCTGACTATAGCAGCTTTTCTCACATGCCCCGCCCTCCAGGTGTCAGTGACAGCGATGTGCTGAGTAGCTTGCAAGTGCTGGACATGGACACCTTCACCTTCTGCTGCTCCTCGGGCCGCCTGGGGCTGGTCGACACCCGCCAAAAGTGGGCCCCGTCGGAGAACCTCGGCCCCGGCCCTGGGTCCGCTGGAAGGCGGTGGTGTGCGGAAGCTGGGAGCCGGGGCCCTGGGCCCTGCATTGCCCGTCTTGGCTCAGATGGGCAGCTCTGTCTTCTTGACCTCCGGGATCTCAGCCAGCCTGTGAGCTCAGTCCAGTGCCCCGTGTCAGTGCCTAACCCTGACCCAGAGCTGCTGCGAGTGACTTGGGCCCCCTGTCTGGACAGCTGCTTGGCCATTTCAGGTACCGTTGAGAGGACTCTTGTCACTTCATCTTTCTCCCAGGGGACTGTGGGGTGCTCAGGAGGGAGCCCCCAACTCCACAATAAATCCAACCCTGGAAGCTACAGTTGTCACAGAAAAGCTCTAAATGCACTCTTCAGATTCCCATGGTGGCCCTTCCCCACTGGCTGCCAAACTCACACATTGGTTTGGAGGCCTTTCCTGTCCCAGCAGGAATTCAGTTCTGAGGTTTCAGGTCCAGAGGCTTGCAGGTGGTAAAGCACCATAACAGCCATGGGCTGAACAAGGGAGACGTGATAGGATCTCAGGGGTGCCTCTCAGGCTACTCGGTTTTAGAATTATAGCAAGCCAGTGAAGTCAGCAGGCTCCTGGGTCTGGCCTGGCAATATCTAGCTAAGTGAGAGTGTGCATTGAGATATCTTAAAGCCCGTAGAAGGATTCTCTGAGCGGGGAGAGGTTAAAAATAGTTAAGAGAGCCAGAGAGGCTCGTTGGTTATTTCAGGATCCAGAAAGAGCAGGAGAGAAGAGTCAGGCTGGGGTATTTCCCTCTAAAGGTGTCTGTTTCCGCATTCAAGTAGGGGGCAAGGCTGTCTGCTAAGAGGGACCCACCTATGGAGGGATTTACCTTCAGTTTCTTGGGGAAGATTAAATAGTACCTACTTTACGAGACTTCTCTGGTGGCCCAGTGGCTAAGACTCCTCACTCCCAATACAGGGGCCTGGGTTCAATCCCTGATCAGGGAACTAAATCCCAGATGCTGCAACTAAATAAACTTAAAAAAAAAAAGTACCTACTTCATACAGTTAAAAGAGAATTCAGGGTTAGCCTGAGGCCTGCCTTTTGATAGATCACATGTGCTCCTCCTTATGTACTCTGTGGTGTCTTCAGCCACTGACACTGATACCACTGACCTCCCATGTCACACACCCTTCAGTTGGTCTTTAAGTGCCTCATTACCGTCTGGTTCCTCACTCACCAGCCTGTGCTGGGTTTTTTTGGTTTTTTTTAATTAATTTATTTATTTATTGGGGGGGTTGGAAAGGGAGAGGGGTGGGGGGGCCACTTCTATTGGTCTTTCATTTATCTATTTTTTTCATCCATCTTTGTTCTTTGGCCTGTGTGGGCCTCCCATCGCAGTGGCCTCTGTTGTCGCAGAGCACTGGCTCTGGGCGCATGCGCTCCAGAGCTCCAGCTCGGTGATTGGACACATTGGTCCAGCCGCTCTGCGGCACGTGGGATCTTCCCAGGCCAGGGATCGAACTGGCGCCCCCTGCACTGCAAGGCGGTGTCCTTACCCACTGGACCACCAGGGAAGCCCCCTGTGCTGGTTTTTAAGAGCAAATTATAGAAACAGTTTCATAGATTCATTGTCAAGGCTCTCTTTTCTTGTTCCTCCTCAGGGTTCGATGGGACCGTGCAGGTCTATGAAGTCACATCTTGGGATGGAGAGGGGCACCAAGTAGAACCTCTCTTCACTCACAGGGGTCACATCTTCCTAGATGACGCTGAGCTGGACCCTGCCCCGCTGGTCACCACCCACACTTGGCATCCCTACAAGCCAAGGACTGTGTTGTCGGCTGCCAGTGACGCCTCTCTGCACGTGTGGGACTGGGTGGACCCCCGTGCTTCCCGCTGACACCAGCATCTCTCAGCCCAGGCCCAGGGAGGCTGCTGCGGAACAAGGAGACTGATGGAGGATTCAGGTGACTGCAGGGCTCTGCTCCCAGCTGAATGGCCAAGGGCAAGCTAATCAGCCTGTCAGCCCCAGTTTCTTTATTTATAAAATGATGCTGTAGTAACCCTGGCAAGACTGTTGGCAAAGTTAGAAGTAACATATTTTAAAAATGGCATGCATGACACACACCATACGTGTCTCATAGCTGCTTTTCGCTCCTGGAGCCCCATTTCTCCTGAGTGTAAAACAGCAGTATTTTACCCCATCTGTATTCACAATGTGAAAAGCTAAAGGTTTTGTGAACTTTTTTAAAGAACTAAAAATGGATAGTGGCCAGTAAACATGAAAAAAGTCAACCACAGGTAGCAATGAAAGAAATAGCAATTTAAAAGGAGATTAAAAAAAAGACATTGGAACGAAATAACAGAAGAGTGTATTTCAATATAAATGCTCATTCTTTCACCTAATGAGGTAACAGATGCTTGTGTGTATGTGGTAAAATCAGGAACAAGGCAGCCATGATACAGACCCAACCAGGCGTGTTGTCATCCATGGGGTCTCAAAGAGTGGGACACGACCAGCCAACTGAACAACAGCAGCAGGCGTGCTTCGTTTGTGACTCGCTCTTGAGTCAAAGACGTGGTTTGTCCAAATTGGTAAAAAACTCTTCGGAAAGTTCTTCACAAAATTATGTACTGTTTTCTCTAGTTTTATGCAGTAGTTGAGTTTGTGAGAAATCCAGGTATATTAAAGCTATGTAAAACTTTCCTTGTGCATTTGTAGAAAATCTGTATCAGCGGTTCTCAGATCTTAACGTGCATCAGAATCACCTGTTTAAAACAGATTGCTGGGCTCTGTTCCCATAGTTTCTGATCGGTAGGCGTGTTAGCTGGGCTTCCCAGGTGGCACTAGTGGTAAAGAACCCACCTGCCCATGTGGGAGATGAGGGTTCGATCCCAGGGTTAGGAAGATTTCTGCTGGAGGAGAACATGGTAACCCACTCCAGTATTCTCGCCTGGAAAATCCCATGGACAGAGGCTGGTGGGCTATGGTCCATGGGGTGGCAGTCAAACATGACTGGAGTGACTTGGCACGCACGCAGAGTGTTAGTTAGCCAGGGTGTAGGGAGAGAAGCAGACTAGTTAAGAGTTACTTCACAGGTGACTTATGGGTCCTGAGCCCACAGGTGACACACAGGTGACTTCACAGGTGACACACTGCTTATGGGTCCTGAGCCCACAGTCTGTAAGGCTGCTGTCTTCCCATCCATCTGCAGCTGGAGCCTGGGGCCCAGAGGGCAGGCAGGAAGAGGCAGGCAAGGACCAGCTGGAACCTTCCAGCTCTCAGTCTCCTGTCCCAATGCAGGAGAAGCTCATAGGGTCAAGGAAACCAGTGGTGTTAATACAACAGCTACCTCAGCTATGGTGCCTTCCACAGGAAGGAAGTTTGGGCAACATTTGGCAGGCTGAGGAATTTGGATAGTTTAAAAGGAGATTAAAAAAAAGACATTGGAACGAAATAACAGAAGAGTGTATTTCAATATAAATGCTCATTCTTTCACCTAATGAGGTAACAGATGCTTGTGTGTATGTGGTAAAATCAGGAACAAGGCAGCCATGATACAGACCCAACCAGGCGTGTTGTCATCCATGGGGTCTCAAAGAGTGGGACACGACCAGCCAACTGAACAACAGCAGCAGGCGTGCTTCGTTTGTGACTCGCTCTTGAGTCAAAGACGTGGTTTGTCCAAATTGGTAAAAAACTCTTCGGAAAGTTCTTCACAAAATTATGTACTGTTTTCTCTAGTTTTATGCAGTAGTTGAGTTTGTGAGAAATCCAGGTATATTAAAGCTATGTAAAACTTTCCTTGTGCATTTGTAGAAAATCTGTATCAGCGGTTCTCAGATCTTAACGTGCATCAGAATCACCTGTTTAAAACAGATTGCTGGGCTCTGTTCCCATAGTTTCTGATCGGTAGGCGTGTTAGCTGGGCTTCCCAGGTGGCACTAGTGGTAAAGAACCCACCTGCCCATGTGGGAGATGAGGGTTCGATCCCAGGGTTAGGAAGATTTCTGCTGGAGGAGAACATGGTAACCCACTCCAGTATTCTCGCCTGGAAAATCCCATGGACAGAGGCTGGTGGGCTATGGTCCATGGGGTGGCAGTCAAACATGACTGGAGTGACTTGGCACGCACGCAGAGTGTTAGTTAGCCAGGGTGTAGGGAGAGAAGCAGACTAGTTAAGAGTTACTTCACAGGTGACTTATGGGTCCTGAGCCCACAGGTGACACACAGGTGACTTCACAGGTGACACACTGCTTATGGGTCCTGAGCCCACAGTCTGTAAGGCTGCTGTCTTCCCATCCATCTGCAGCTGGAGCCTGGGGCCCAGAGGGCAGGCAGGAAGAGGCAGGCAAGGACCAGCTGGAACCTTCCAGCTCTCAGTCTCCTGTCCCAATGCAGGAGAAGCTCATAGGGTCAAGGAAACCAGTGGTGTTAATACAACAGCTACCTCAGCTATGGTGCCTTCCACAGGAAGGAAGTTTGGGCAACATTTGGCAGGCTGAGGACATTTTTTTAATATTTATTTTTATTTGTTTATTAATTTGGCCATGCCAGGTCTTAGTTCAGCAGGCTAACTCTTAGTTTTGAAAGGTGGCATCTAGTTCCCTGAAGAGGGATCAAACCTGGGCCCCCTGCATTGGGAACACAGAGATGTAGCCCCTGGACCACCAGGGAAGTTCCTATTCTGCAGTTTTGACAGCATGTGCAACTCATCTGATTTGGTCTGGGGCCACATACATGTCTTGAGAATTACTAAACCATAATTCAGCCCTATTTTGTGGTTTTCCTACCAACCAGGGCTAAATTCGGTAGCCATACCTTACTTACCTACTGGGATCAGTAATGTCTCCCTCACATAAGGAGAAGTGACACAGGCTCTGCTGTGGAGTTTTACCAAATGCCACTCAGGTCCTTATTCCCTTTGGAGGTGCCTGTCAAGCATCCCAGATTGCTGTGGTCTGCTTCTCTTTACCTGCTAGCCTTACCAGGATGAAAGGAGCTGTAGCCTTTCACCCCTCTTCCTGTTATCAGAGGGGGTTTGAGATGCCCACCCACAGAATGGCCCCTTCCTCCCTCCCTCCCTCTGCTGCTGCTGCTTACCACTCTTGTGGCAACTCCAAGTTCTGGTTTGGGGCTCCCGCAGTTCGTTTGGTCTTCTGGTCTACCTATGAGATAGTCACCATGGCCTGGAACCAATACATGTCTGTGCTTGCTTCAGGTGGATGTTTAGGGATCCTGAGTTTATTGAGTCCCTGTTTATGGACTAAAAAAAGCCAAAGTTCCATAGGCACTAAATCTTAATCATCTCAAGACATAAAGAAGGTAGGGGGGAGGCGGGGCTTCCCTGGTGGTCCAGTGGTTAAGAATTCACCTGTCAATGCAGCAGACATGGGTTTGTTCCTGGTCTGAGAGGATCCTATATGCCTCGGAGCAACCAAGCCTGTGCACTACAACTACTGAGCCCAACTACTGAACCTAGAGCCCATGTTGTGCAACAAAAGAAGTCTAGAGAAAGCCTGCGCACAGCAACAGAGACCAAGTGCAGTCAAAAATAAATGAACTTCAGGGGCTTCACTGACGGTCCAGTGGCGGAGACTCCACGCTCTCCATCCAGGGGGCATGGGTTCGATCCCTGGTCAGGGAACTAGATGCACATGCAGTAACTAAAAACCCCACATGCCACAACTAAAGATTCCAGTCCTGCAACTAGGATATGGTGCAGCCAAATAAATATTTAAAATAAACTTCAAAAAAAAAAACAAACTAAGGAGGGGCTGAGTCTTGCACAGATCACTGCAGGGGCAATAAGGAGGGTGAATGTGTGGAAGACACATTCCAGAGATAAGATCTGGGATCCAGCCCCCTGCAACTTGTTCACTCAGCTCCTCTGGAACTGCTTTTGTCCACCTCTAGGCAAAGCTAACAACACAGACAGCAAGCAACAAAGCAGCTATTTCACAATAGGACCCAAAGCTGGAATAATGTCAGTGAAGCCCCTTGCTTCAGGCTGTCTGCTACTGGATGAGAGCTGTTCTCCAAGGAGAAAATAGCCTGTGTGTACTCCTCCTGGATTAGAGTGGTGCTCATGCCATTGGAAGCAATTTTCTTATTTAACAGCAGGGACCAACACTAAGAGCAACCAGTGTTGTGCTGTCTCTGAAGAGTCAGTCTGAAAATAGGAGGGACTTCCCTAGTGGTCTAGTGGCTAAGCTCTGGGCTCCCAATGTGATGTCGGAAAACAAGCCAGTGGGGGTTTTTGTAGCCTTGGCAGAGCCATGAGAAAAACATCTCAGAACGAGGAAAAAACAACTATGAGAAAATAACAGAAAGAGCTAAGGAAAAACAAGTTGATTTGATTCACATGAGTTCATTAGCTGGGGTCATACTGATTTAGCAACAGGTGGGAGATCTGCTGTGGACTTTGGGAACTCTGGGTCAGCGCATGTTATAACTGCGTGCGCACGCAGAACAGACTACTTCTTGCCCATCTAGTTGCCCCCCAGCTGCAGTACACCTGGTCCATTAAAGAGATAACGTAAACAACCTAGAGTCATGAGGGTAATTATTGACCAGGGCTGTGACTAAGTCCCAGCCTGTGCTGATTATATCATTCCCTGCAAAGATCAGGATGCGTAAGCTCTCAAAACGCCCCCGAACTAAAAAGGGCTTCACTGACGGTCCAGTGGCGGAGACTCCACGCTCTCCATCCAGGGGGCATGGGTTCGATCCCTGGTCAGGGAACTAGATGCACATGCAGTAACTAAAAACCCCACATGCCACAACTAAAGATTCCAGTCCTGCAACTAGGATATGGTGCAGCCAAATAAATATTTAAAATAAACTTCAAAAAAAAAAACAAACTAAGGAGGGGCTGAGTCTTGCACAGATCACTGCAGGGGCAATAAGGAGGGTGAATGTGTGGAAGACACATTCCAGAGATAAGATCTGGGATCCAGCCCCCTGCAACTTGTTCACTCAGCTCCTCTGGAACTGCTTTTGTCCACCTCTAGGCAAAGCTAACAACACAGACAGCAAGCAACAAAGCAGCTATTTCACAATAGGACCCAAAGCTGGAATAATGTCAGTGAAGCCCCTTGCTTCAGGCTGTCTGCTACTGGATGAGAGCTGTTCTCCAAGGAGAAAATAGCCTGTGTGTACTCCTCCTGGATTAGAGTGGTGCTCATGCCATTGGAAGCAATTTTCTTATTTAACAGCAGGGACCAACACTAAGAGCAACCAGTGTTGTGCTGTCTCTGAAGAGTCAGTCTGAAAATAGGAGGGACTTCCCTAGTGGTCTAGTGGCTAAGCTCTGGGCTCCCAATGTGATGTCGGAAAACAAGCCAGTGGGGGTTTTTGTAGCCTTGGCAGAGCCATGAGAAAAACATCTCAGAACGAGGAAAAAACAACTATGAGAAAATAACAGAAAGAGCTAAGGAAAAACAAGTTGATTTGATTCACATGAGTTCATTAGCTGGGGTCATACTGATTTAGCAACAGGTGGGAGATCTGCTGTGGACTTTGGGAACTCTGGGTCAGCGCATGTTATAACTGCGTGCGCACGCAGAACAGACTACTTCTTGCCCATCTAGTTGCCCCCCAGCTGCAGTACACCTGGTCCATTAAAGAGATAACGTAAACAACCTAGAGTCATGAGGGTAATTATTGACCAGGGCTGTGACTAAGTCCCAGCCTGTGCTGATTATATCATTCCCTGCAAAGATCAGGATGCGTAAGCTCTCAATAAAAGCAGGCTGCGTGAACGTGTTTGGGTCTCTTGACCCTTCAAGAGGTCTTGAACTCTGCTGTTCCCATCCTTTCTATCTGTGTGTATTTCTTGGTTTGTTTTTTTTTTTGGCAAAGTCCCCATCACATACAGTTTAATAAATACAATCTATTTTCACTATGTTTTTGTAAGCCAAGCCCTGCATATTCTTTATATTGTAAATCATAAACATTTTAAAAGCAAAATACATTCTATGTATATTTACGCATTTTATATTAATATATACTTTCCGAAGGACTGAAATCCAACTTCAAATGAAAATCCTTGCTCAGACTTTTGACTAGTTTTGTGACCTAGATAGTCTCTCAATTTCTTTTGAAGGGAGATGCTAGTAACTACCTCATGGAGTTGGTAAAGATCACCACTGCATTTTTAGAACCTCTTATTTACCAACTCAACAGTCCAATCATGAAACAGTGGTATTATGTAGTTAACTGTAAAAAGCTTGACCTATTTAACTTTCCAATGTAGATCTAACACTTCATAGTAAAATACAGTAGTTAAAAAAAGACTACAGTGCTTAAAATTAAAAATCTTTACAGCTCTCCCAGTGCTAAATAATGTCTTCAGTACCTGTAAGGTAACCAGCATGTGCCCAACATCAGTGAGGCATGGCTGTTCCTTAAAACTTTAAGAGAGCCCCAAGGCCTGCTGGCATAACTGCTTATCAGTCATAATCCCTAAGTGAATATTTGAGAAAATCTTACTTTCAGACATATTTGAATGCAAGAGAATTTAATCTTACTTTCAGACATATTTCAAATTAGCTGGGGTGATACTGATTTAGCAACAGGTGGGAGATCTGCTGTGGACTTTGGGAACTCTGGGTCAGCGCATGTTATAACTGCGTGCGCACGCAGAACAGACTACTTCTTGCCCATCTAGTTGCCCCCCAGCTGCAGTACACCTGGTCCATTAAAGAGATAACGTAAACAACCTAGAGTCATGAGGGTAATTATTGACCAGGGCTGTGACTAAGTCCCAGCCTGTGCTGATTATATCATTCCCTGCAAAGATCAGGATGCGTAAGCTCTCAATAAAAGCAGGCTGCGTGAACGTGTTTGGGTCTCTTGACCCTTCAAGAGGTCTTGAACTCTGCTGTTCCCATCCTTTCTATCTGTGTGTATTTCTTGGTTTGTTTTTTTTTTTGGCAAAGTCCCCATCACATACAGTTTAATAAATACAATCTATTTTCACTATGTTTTTGTAAGCCAAGCCCTGCATATTCTTTATATTGTAAATCATAAACATTTTAAAAGCAAAATACATTCTATGTATATTTACGCATTTTATATTAATATATACTTTCCGAAGGACTGAAATCCAACTTCAAATGAAAATCCTTGCTCAGACTTTTGACTAGTTTTGTGACCTAGATAGTCTCTCAATTTCTTTTGAAGGGAGATGCTAGTAACTACCTCATGGAGTTGGTAAAGATCACCACTGCATTTTTAGAACCTCTTATTTACCAACTCAACAGTCCAATCATGAAACAGTGGTATTATGTAGTTAACTGTAAAAAGCTTGACCTATTTAACTTTCCAATGTAGATCTAACACTTCATAGTAAAATACAGTAGTTAAAAAAAGACTACAGTGCTTAAAATTAAAAATCTTTACAGCTCTCCCAGTGCTAAATAATGTCTTCAGTACCTGTAAGGTAACCAGCATGTGCCCAACATCAGTGAGGCATGGCTGTTCCTTAAAACTTTAAGAGAGCCCCAAGGCCTGCTGGCATAACTGCTTATCAGTCATAATCCCTAAGTGAATATTTGAGAAAATCTTACTTTCAGACATATTTGAATGCAAGAGATTTTTAAACTTCATTTTCTCAAATTTTCAAATATCCTCATGAGGGGCCAGGTAGTAAAGACAACTTAAGCAACCAAAAAAAAAAAAAAAAACCCTTCTCAAAGCCACTAAGCTCCAGAATTTCAAAGGGTCTTGAGTCAGGGTTTTCTAGATACAGACTTCAGCTGCTGAATTTTTTTTTTAGTTTTATTTATTTATTTATTTATTTTTGGCTATTCTGGGTTTTCACTGCTGCCACAGGCTCTTCTCTAGTTGCAAGGAGTAGGGGCTACTCTCTAGATGAAGTGAGCAGGTTTCTTGTGGAACTCAGGCTCTAGGGCACACAGGCTTCAATAGTTGCAGCACATGGGCTCAATAGTTACAGCTCCGAGACCCTAGAGCACAGGCTCAATGCTTGTGGCTCATGGGCTTAGTTGCTCCACAGCATGTGGGATCTTCCCGGATCAGGGATCAAACCCATGTCTCCTGCATTGGCAGGCGAACTCTTTACCCCTGAGCTACCAGGGAAGCCCTTAAAATACTTTCAGTCTTCTAGATTCCTTCTCTAAAGAAAGGAGCATCTTCCGGTGATTACCAAACATACATTTATCAAGTTGCTCATTTCTAAGGTTAATTGTAATTTCTGAAGTAAAATGAATGCAGCTGGGTCTCAAAGAGGATTAAAGTAAGCATTCATCTGAGTGCCTTCCATTCCACCCAGGAGTTGGAAGACTGGGTCTCCAGGAGTAGAGGAAACAAAAAGGATAACTAATTTTTCATTTCTCCAATCTTCCCAAATTCTTCAAAAATTGGCTACATTTGGACAAATTCGGGATTTCGTATTAAAATGTCTTTTTCTCCTTCCTTTGACTCCAGGCCTTGAGACGGAGTCCCATCCGAGGCGAGGGCACCCAGTGGCTTTCAGGATGCCGTGGTAGCAGCAGGAACCAGAGAGTGGCCGTGGAGCACCTGCAGGACTGATCCAGGGTGCTTCAGCTAAGGTAACCAGCATGTGCCCAACATCAGTGAGGCATGGCTGTTCCTTAAAACTTTAAGAGAGCCCCAAGGCCTGCTGGCATAACTGCTTATCAGTCATAATCCCTAAGTGAATATTTGAGAAAATCTTACTTTCAGACATATTTGAATGCAAGAGATTTTAAACTTCATTTTCTCAAATTTTCAAATATCCTCATGAGGGGCCAGGTAGTAAAGACAACTTAAGCAACCAAAAACCCTTCTCAAAGCCACTAAGCTCCAGAATTTCAAAGGGTCTTGAGTCAGGGTTTTCTAGATACAGACTTCAGCTGCTGAATTTTTTTTTTAGTTTTATTTATTTATTTATTTATTTTTGGCTATTCTGGGTTTTCACTGCTGCCACAGGCTCTTCTCTAGTTGCAAGGAGTAGGGGCTACTCTCTAGATGAAGTGAGCAGGTTTCTTGTGGAACTCAGGCTCTAGGGCACACAGGCTTCAATAGTTGCAGCACATGGGCTCAATAGTTACAGCTCCGAGACCCTAGAGCACAGGCTCAATGCTTGTGGCTCATGGGCTTAGTTGCTCCACAGCATGTGGGATCTTCCCGGATCAGGGATCAAACCCATGTCTCCTGCATTGGCAGGCGAACTCTTTACCCCTGAGCTACCAGGGAAGCCCTTAAAATACTTTCAGTCTTCTAGATTCCTTCTCTAAAGAAAGGAGCATCTTCCGGTGATTACCAAACATACATTTATCAAGTTGCTCATTTCTAAGGTTAATTGTAATTTCTGAAGTAAAATGAATGCAGCTGGGTCTCAAAGAGGATTAAAGTAAGCATTCATCTGAGTGCCTTCCATTCCACCCAGGAGTTGGAAGACTGGGTCTCCAGGAGTAGAGGAAACAAAAAGGATAACTAATTTTTCATTTCTCCAATCTTCCCAAATTCTTCAAAAATTGGCTACATTTGGACAAATTCGGGATTTCGTATTAAAAATGTCTTTTTTTCTCCTTCCTTTTGACTCCAGGCCTTGAGACGGAGTCCCATCCGAGGAGCGAGGGCACCCAGTGGCTTTCAGGATGCCGTGGTTGCAGCAGCAGGAACCAGAGAGTGGCCGTAGGGAGCACCTGCAGGACTGTCGGCTCATGCCAGGGCAAGAGGGGTCGGCCTCAGGTAGGGGAGCTGCAGCCGTGGTAGAAGAGTGGGCAGCCGGCTTCTCAGAGCTCCCTCTTTTGTGTATTTCTTAATGTCTCTCCGCACCTGATATTCTCTATGTACCAGGCTGACATGCTGTAGCAATCAGGTGGTCTGGGGTTCAATCACATGCCACAACTAAGACCCAGCACTGTTTAGTTAATTAATTTTTAAATATTTTTAAAAATGCGTAAAAATGGAAGGAAAGTTGCAGCTACCGGTCCTAGGAAATGGGCAAATTTCACGCTGATACCAACAGCAAAGCCTACACATCACCCATGTACTGCTGGCAACCCAAGGCAACTTGCTTACACTCCTCTCTTCTAACGACTCAGACCTAAGTCTCACTTGCAGCCCCTGTCTTCTAGGTCCTTTTTGCAAATCTTCCAGCAGAGCCACTGCCTCCTCTCCACTCTCTGGATGCTTCTGTCAAATGCAGATCTGGATCTGTCTTCCCAAGAAGGGAAGGACAGCCAGGGATGGCTCCAGGACTAGCAACTCCAGGATCTGCCCTTTCATATACTCTCTGGTTTCAACCATTGGTGACCAAGCTTCTAGAGTTGGACTGGGACTCCTGGCGTCCTGATGCTTCTCAACAGCAGAAAGACCAAAAAGCACTGGCAGGAGGTCCCTGATCCAGGGGCACTCCCTTGAAGGAAAACTTCCTGCTCCCTGTGGAAATCTTCTTCCAGCTTCACTATTTGGAGCTCTTCTTGTACTTGAGGAGTCTGGATTTGTACATCCACAAGCTACAGCCACTGTACAGATCAGAGAACCCTGCAGCTGTGCTCTGAAGTTCAAACTTCTTCCTTCACTTCACCAGAAAGCCACCTTCAGATAGGAATCTAAGTAGACCTTGAAATTCTAGTGCCGGAGACACACATTACAGAGTGAATTCTAACCCCAAGGTTATCCCAATAAGACAGAGGTAAAGAAAACAGCTTTCCTGTTCCTCCCACCCCTCCCCTCCACGAGTCCTGATGCCCATGGAGTCTGGCCCTCTGTCACAGGAGAGGCAGCTCCAGAGATGTGACAGGAAGGTCAAGGGCTGACAACCTGGTTGGAAAATAGAGGAGCACGTTTGCAGAGCAATTTACTTTCACCGAGAAAATGCCAGTTATCCACCTTGAAGAATGAGGATGGGCTGATGAAAAAAGTGGGAACAAAGAACCGCCCGCTCTCCCAAGCCACTGATCATCAAAAGTGTTGCCAACTACAAGTGGTCCAAGAGCCTTCAGACAGGCACACAAGGAAGCAGTACCCTGGAGACCAGAGCCTGGCTGGAGCCTGCTCTAAGCTTTGAGGTTCAAAGGGTCCCTCACTCAATTGTCCTCGCCTCCGCCTCCGGCTGGGTTCTCGGATTGGGCCCCGCCCTCTCGGGATTCCCGAGAACCCTCATAACTCTCTCCCAAACAGGGAGAATCACCCTGGTTATTGAGGTTACAAATTTTGAGTGTGATCAGACTCACAGCTGGAAAACTTAAGAAATACTTCTAGGTCCTTTTGCAAATCTTCCAGCAGAGCCACTGCACTCGGCTCCAAATGCAGATCTGGATCTGTCTTCCCAAGAAGAAGGACAGCCAGATGGCTCCAGGACTAGCAACTCCAGGATCTGCCCTTTCATATACTCTCTGGTTTCAACCATTGGTGACCAAGCTTCTAGAGTTGGACTGGGACTCCTGGCGTCCTGATGCTTCTCAACAGCAGAAAGACCAAAAAGCACTGGCAGGAGGTCCCTGATCCAGGGGCACTCCCTTGAAGGAAAACTTCCTGCTCCCTGTGGAAATCTTCTTCCAGCTTCACTATTTGGAGCTCTTCTTGTACTTGAGGAGTCTGGATTTGTACATCCACAAGCTACAGCCACTGTACAGATCAGAGAACCCTGCAGCTGTGCTCTGAAGTTCAAACTTCTTCCTTCACTTCACCAGAAAGCCACCTTCAGATAGGAATCTAAGTAGACCTTGAAATTCTAGTGCCGGAGACACACATTACAGAGTGAATTCTAACCCCAAGGTTATCCCAATAAGACAGAGGTAAAGAAAACAGCTTTCCTGTTCCTCCCACCCTCCCTCCACGAGTCCTGATGCCCATGGAGTCTGGCCCTCTGTCACAGGAGAGGCAGCTCCAGAGATGTGACAGGAAGGTCAAGGGCTGACAACCTGGTTGGAAAATAGAGGAGCACGTTTGCAGAGCAATTTACTTTCACCGAGAAAATGCCAGTTATCCACCTTGAAGAATGAGGATGGGCTGATGAAAAAAGTGGGAACAAAGAACCGCCCGCTCTCCCAAGCCACTGATCATCAAAAGTGTTGCCAACTACAAGTGGTCCAAGAGCCTTCAGACAGGCACACAAGGAAGCAGTACCCTGGAGACCAGAGCCTGGCTGGAGCCTGCTCTAAGCTTTGAGGTTCAAAGGGTCCCTCACTCAATTGTCCTCGCCTCCGCCTCCGGCTGGGTTCTCGGATTGGGCCCCGCCCTCTCGGGATTCCCGAGAACCCTCATAACTCTCTCCCAAACAGGGAGAATCACCCTGGTTATTGAGGTTACAAATTTTGAGTGTGATCAGACTCACAGCTGGAAAACTTAAGAAATACTTAGGCTTCCAATCCCTCAAAACTGGGGCTCAGAGAGCCCCCGAGACCTGGCCCGAGGTCACAAAGCTGGCAGGAGCTGGGCAGTGGCTCAATCCGGTGTTGGCGGACTGAGTGTCTGGCTCGCAGAGCGTGACTTTCACTAGAAGGCTACTTTACCCCGCGGACACCTTCTCTGGAAGCTTTATGGGGTAAACGCGAGCTCTGGAGACCTGGCCGCCTCGCCGGCTGCGGGACAAGAGTCGTCCCTGCCGACCCGGTGGGCAGCGAGACGGAGGGCGCCGGCAGCCTGAGGGGCGTATCCTCCCCCGGGGAAGCAGTCGAACCGAGGTCTTCGCCCCGGCACGAGCAGGGCCGAGGCAAGAACCGCGACCGTCCGCCAAGGCCCTGTGCCCACTGGACTCCATGGCACCTTATCAGGGGCCACAGTAAACTCCCCACACGACACTCCCACCCCAAGCCCAGATCCCAAGTCCCCACGTTCTGACAGCCACTGAATGCCGGAAGCGGAAGTGCGAGCCACAGAAGAACTCGGGCTGGGCGAACTACACTTCCCATAGGCCTCCGCCAGCACCTGCAGACCGACAGCAGCGTTAGCCTATAATCTCTGAGGTGGCTTGGGCGTCTACTTGTTTCAGACGAATCATCGATGTCGAGTGGGATTTTCCCAAACGGAGGGATTTCGGGTAGCGGAGCCACAGCTGTGATCGACACGAGTTGAGATGTTGTAGTCCTGCCTCACTTCTCCCGTCTCCGTGGGAATTTGGAGAGGTGGCTGCTTCTCTTTTTACTCCGCCCGGGGAACACCGAAAGAAGAACCTTCCCAATGCGTTTTCCCTTACATCTGAAAGTGGGTGTTTGTCCCTGTTAATCCCTGTTTAATCCTATTATACTGGCGAATAAACCTTAGCAATTTGAACCCCGTTCTCTGGGTGATGCTGAGACTCCAATTCAGATGTTTTTCCATTTAAAGTACTTTTCTGGCGACTCACTGTGGTAATTCTTCACCACTATCCACCCTTGCTCACCCCCTCCGCTTCCTCATTTCCTGTGTGCAGAGTCCTGGGTGAATATCATTCATTGACGCTTATTCATTTAACAATCAGTTATAGAACATATTATTTCGGGCCAAAAAAAAAAATAAAAATAAAGAAACCTCTCTCTCTTAAGGAGTGCAAGCAAACTGGCAGAGGATGCATTTTCTAAACTGAAATGATGAACATCCCAAGTAACTCCAGTGCAGCGTGGTAAGTGCTAAATGGAGGAGCTTTCAAAGTAAGTAACTGTAAGGAAGTACTGGAGAGCAGCTAGGAGAGCCCAGAAGGAAGGAGAGAGGGCAGGGATAGGGTTCTTTTGGCCGCTCAGAATGGCATGTTGAATCTTAGTTCTCTGACCAGAGCTTGAACCTGAGCCCCTTGCATTGGAAGCACAGTTTGAACCCTGGCACCACCATGGAAGTCCCTCTTTACATAGTTTATCTGGTTTTGTTCTAACAACAAATTTTGTGTAGTAGATCTCACTCCCTGTTTAACAGACAAAACGTCTAAAATTCAATGGAAGGTGGATGAAGATACAGTTTCCCTCCGTGAGAGGCAGCCTGCGATGGGGCAAGGGAAGGAGGACCAGAGGGGGCTCTCTGTGGGGTCCTCAATCCAGTTCCAAGTCTGGGCTGTGGAGATTTCTTCCAGCCTGTTGATCTTAAGAACAAGAATTCCATGAGGGCTGATATGGAAAGTTCAGGCTAGCGCTTTCAGGGTGCACACACATCTGGCTTTTTAACCAGCCCAGCCCAGAGCTGCCTCAGGGACCAGCGAGGTGGGGCAAAGACCCAGCCCAGGAGAGAGTTTGGTTCCCACCATCCAGTCATCAGAACGTCTCTGCTTTTACCTGTTTTCTTTTTATATATATATGTTTTAAATTTTATTTATTTTTGGCTGTGCTGCTGCTTCTTTGTGGCACTCAGTCTTTGTCTAGTTACAGCACAAGGGCTTCTTGTTTTGGTAGTTGCATGCACAGGTATCTCTAGTTGGGGTGCGCCCAGCTTAGTCCCTTAAATAGTGACCCTGGTGGCTCAGTGGTAGAGGATCTGCATGCAGTGCAGGAGACCCAGGTTCAGTCTTTGGGACAGGAAGATCCCCTGGAGAAGAGAATAACTATTCACTCCACTATTCTTGCCTGGAGAATCCCAAGGACAGAGGAGCCTGGTGGGCTACAGTTCATGGGGTTGCCAGAGTTGGACACAACTGAGCACTAACACTTTATAACCAGTGACACTAACCTATCTGTGGAAGGGGCGTGAAGAGTGAGTGAATGAGGCACTCTTGAGCAGAAAGGGCCCAGCACTGTGGGGGCAGGGAAGGGAAGGGGATTTTGAAATTCACTATTCGTCACTGGGTGCTCAGCAGCCACCATCTGACCACAAAGCCAGCATTTCAGTCACTGAAGAGCAGGAACAAGGGGTCTGAAAGTGGCAGTGGAGATTCCCCACTGTACACGAATGATAACTGGGCTTCTGGAATGTTCATCTCTTGGGAATTTAGTTACCCAGAGCCTCTCACCCAGTGTCTCGTCATCCCTGGGTGTCTGCACCAGGAAACCGGGGGACTGAAACTCAGGTGTGGTCCATCTGCCAAGACCTGCCCCCCAGGAGGCCTCCTACCCCGACACCAACCATGTAAACAAATGGCAGAGACACTGTGCCTGCCAAGGCCTGTAAGCTGTCAGTCCGTAGCCGTGGGGGGGTCCTCAATCCAGTTCCAAGTCTGGGCTGTGGAGATTTCTTCCAGCCTGTTGATCTTAAGAACAAGAATTCCATGAGGGCTGATATGGAAAGTTCAGGCTAGCGCTTTCAGGGTGCACACACATCTGGCTTTTTAACCAGCCCAGCCCAGAGCTGCCTCAGGGACCAGCGAGGTGGGGCAAAGACCCAGCCCAGGAGAGAGTTTGGTTCCCACCATCCAGTCATCAGAACGTCTCTGCTTTTACCTGTTTTCTTTTTATATATATATGTTTTAAATTTTATTTATTTTTGGCTGTGCTGCTGCTTCTTTGTGGCACTCAGTCTTTGTCTAGTTACAGCACAAGGGCTTCTTGTTTTGGTAGTTGCATGCACAGGTATCTCTAGTTGGGGTGCGCCCAGCTTAGTCCCTTAAATAGTGACCCTGGTGGCTCAGTGGTAGAGGATCTGCATGCAGTGCAGGAGACCCAGGTTCAGTCTTTGGGACAGGAAGATCCCCTGGAGAAGAGAATAACTATTCACTCCACTATTCTTGCCTGGAGAATCCCAAGGACAGAGGAGCCTGGTGGGCTACAGTTCATGGGGTTGCCAGAGTTGGACACAACTGAGCACTAACACTTTATAACCAGTGACACTAACCTATCTGTGGAAGGGGCGTGAAGAGTGAGTGAATGAGGCACTCTTGAGCAGAAAGGGCCCAGCACTGTGGGGGCAGGGAAGGGAAGGGGATTTTGAAATTCACTATTCGTCACTGGGTGCTCAGCAGCCACCATCTGACCACAAAGCCAGCATTTCAGTCACTGAAGAGCAGGAACAAGGGGTCTGAAAGTGGCAGTGGAGATTCCCCACTGTACACGAATGATAACTGGGCTTCTGGAATGTTCATCTCTTGGGAATTTAGTTACCCAGAGCCTCTCACCCAGTGTCTCGTCATCCCTGGGTGTCTGCACCAGGAAACCGGGGGACTGAAACTCAGGTGTGGTCCATCTGCCAAGACCTGCCCCCCAGGAGGCCTCCTACCCCGACACCAACCATGTAAACAAATGGCAGAGACACTGTGCCTGCCAAGGCCTGTAAGCTGTGAGGGACCTGAGCGGAGTCCTTGGAACCAAGCCCTCTTCCTCCCAGCAGCCATTCTTCTACCACTGCCATGGGCACTGTATGGATGGAGTGTGAATGGATGGAAAGAGTCGGGACACGGGCAAGAGTGAGCAGGAGAGAGGGAGTAGAGGGCAAGTAGGCCTTAAAGCCACAGCCTCTGTTGATGCCAAGAGGCAGGGGCTCAGCGGCACCAGTGACTGGGTAGAAAGCCAGAGGGAATTAGCTGCTCCTCACCAGGATCAGATCCTCTCAGAATCAGCATCCTCACTGCAATTCTACTTCCCACTTCCTCTAAGGCCATGGGCTATGTCATCAAGTCAAGAGGGTGAAAGGAAAGACTTTAATATTCTGTCTAGAGATTTGAAACAGCATCACAGTGTCAGGCCTTTGTTCCCATTTTCTCCAGCAGACTGTGGGAGGGGCAAGCCCAGCACCCGGGGCCCCTGCCTGACTCCTTGGTTAGGAGACAGACCTCCCATCAGGGATAACGGGTTGAAGAGGACAGCCACCAGTCACAGGCAAGCTAGGGACAGTTACAACTGTGGATCATCATGATGCTCAGGGAGAAGATGGGAACCAGCAGCCAATAATGTGGATTTTCATGTTTTGTTGTTCTCTCCATTTGTTCCTTTGGTATTTCTTGTGGCTTTAATGATACAGTGGGGGGACTTCCCTGGTGGTTAAGACTCCATGCTTGTAAGGCAGGTGGCTAAGGTTCGACCCCTGGTTAGGGGAACTAAGATCCCACACACCATATGGTGGGAAAAAAAAATTGTAAAAAAAATTTTTTGAATGCAGTGGGGTTAATGGACTTTAGAAGTAAGAGTGGTTAAGCTACAGGTGCTGGGAAAGTCACAAACTAAACCTCTCCTCTGGGCCTCCACTTCTTCATCTGTAAAGTGGGAACATTTACCTACTTCACGGGATTCTTGTCAAAATTGAGACCTGCATGCAAAGAGCTTATCATGCTACCTGTGCAGAGTAACCTTTCCATAGATTGTGTGACTCTCAGCTGTTACGGCTCTTTGCAAACTAGAAATGCAACCCACAGGGAAACAGAAGTCCATGAGAAACAAGAGGAAGTCTCATGATGAGCTGTCTCAAATTGTAAAATCTCTAATAAAAGGGAAGGTGTGTGGTTAGCGTCACAAGCATGTCTAGAGCTGGGTTGGTCCAACTTCCAACACTCCATGGGAGTTTGTATTCCCAAACGGCTAGGAATTTATTGGCCTGTGTCCCAAATGGCTCTGGGGATTGGGAGGAGGAAGAGTCTTGGGGGACTCCCTAGGTTTCTGGGTTGGGTGAGCCCTAGTGGATGGGGGTGCTAATCACGAGGAAATTCATCTGGGTTGTCATCCCCTGGTTACAGGGTGATCAGCGGAAGCCTATGGGGAACCGGAGTTCTGAACATGCAAGGCCGAGGCTTTAAGAAAAATGGCAGGAGGTAAATTGCAGGAACAAGCCACTAGAGAGGGACAGGCTGAAAATCCAGGGTGGAAACCACAGATGAGCAAGGCCCCGAGTCCTGCAAAGAGTGGAGGTGAGCGGCAGCATGTTAAACCGAAAGTGCATCTCTAGGCTGAGCTCCAAGGCGAGGAAGTGGCGAGGTTCAGAGAAGTCTGTTGATTTGCGGGTAGGATGCTGAGGGAAGCCACACCAGGCAGTTTCAAGGTTCTCAGAGGTAAAAAGAGCCCGGGGATGGCATACGCCTGAAGGCCAAAGGGTACAGGGTAGCTGCTGTGGGGCCTTGCTGAAGGGGGCCTTGGGGCCACACTGCTGCTGGTGGTGCTGCTGCTTAGCAGTTCTGTTGTGTCTCTTTACGATCCCATGGACTGGAGCCTGCCAGGCTCCTCTGTCCATGGGATTCTCCAGGCAAGAATACTAGAGTGGAGGGCCAAGCTGAGGGTAAAGCAAATGCCTTTTATGCATGGTACGAAGTAGGGCTACAGGTGCTGGGAAAGTCACAAACTAAACCTCTCCTCTGGGCCTCCACTTCTTCATCTGTAAAGTGGGAACATTTACCTACTTCACGGGATTCTTGTCAAAATTGAGACCTGCATGCAAAGAGCTTATCATGCTACCTGTGCAGAGTAACCTTTCCATAGATTGTGTGACTCTCAGCTGTTACGGCTCTTTGCAAACTAGAAATGCAACCCACAGGGAAACAGAAGTCCATGAGAAACAAGAGGAAGTCTCATGATGAGCTGTCTCAAATTGTAAAATCTCTAATAAAAGGGAAGGTGTGTGGTTAGCGTCACAAGCATGTCTAGAGCTGGGTTGGTCCAACTTCCAACACTCCATGGGAGTTTGTATTCCCAAACGGCTAGGAATTTATTGGCCTGTGTCCCAAATGGCTCTGGGGATTGGGAGGAGGAAGAGTCTTGGGGGACTCCCTAGGTTTCTGGGTTGGGTGAGCCCTAGTGGATGGGGGTGCTAATCACGAGGAAATTCATCTGGGTTGTCATCCCCTGGTTACAGGGTGATCAGCGGAAGCCTATGGGGAACCGGAGTTCTGAACATGCAAGGCCGAGGCTTTAAGAAAAATGGCAGGAGGTAAATTGCAGGAACAAGCCACTAGAGAGGGACAGGCTGAAAATCCAGGGTGGAAACCACAGATGAGCAAGGCCCCGAGTCCTGCAAAGAGTGGAGGTGAGCGGCAGCATGTTAAACCGAAAGTGCATCTCTAGGCTGAGCTCCAAGGCGAGGAAGTGGCGAGGTTCAGAGAAGTCTGTTGATTTGCGGGTAGGATGCTGAGGGAAGCCACACCAGGCAGTTTCAAGGTTCTCAGAGGTAAAAAGAGCCCGGGGATGGCATACGCCTGAAGGCCAAAGGGTACAGGGTAGCTGCTGTGGGGCCTTGCTGAAGGGGGCCTTGGGGCCACACTGCTGCTGGTGGTGCTGCTGCTTAGCAGTTCTGTTGTGTCTCTTTACGATCCCATGGACTGGAGCCTGCCAGGCTCCTCTGTCCATGGGATTCTCCAGGCAAGAATACTAGAGTGGAGGGCCAAGCTGAGGGTAAAGCAAATGCCTTTTTAAAAAAAAAAAAGAAGAAAAGCATTTACTGCAGGTTTTGAATTGTCCCAAGGCTGTTCTCAAGAACTCAGAAACTGGTAACAAAAACTTTGTCCCAAGGTACTTTGAAGGGGAAATCGTCTGTCCCAGACACATAGGTGGCAGAGGTGAATCTGCCAGGGGGCTGGGGCTTCTCAGTGTTTTTAGTGGAAGAAGCTGTATCCATCCATCCAACACATCCGGCATGCAGACCCCTCCCTCCCTGCCCCTGCAGAGCCCCTCTGCGTGCAAGCAGGACAGGAAGCCAGGGGCTCTTCCTTTCTAGAACCACCATCTGTCATTTTCCCAACCTGGTTGCAGCCTGATTTCTACAATTCTAGCTAATTTCCCTCCCCCTCTTACCCCACCCAGGACATTTTCTGTCTCTACCAGCCTGGGAGGAATAAAAAAGAAATCTGGTTAGAAAGGTTTAAAAAGCTTAATGAGCTTTTCCTGCTGGCTCAGTCAGTAAAGAATCTGCCTGCAGTGCCAGAGACTCAGGTTCAACCCGTGGGTCGGAAAAACTCCCTGGAGGAGACCATGGCAACCCATTCCAGTATTATTGCCTGGAGAAGCCCATGGACAGAGGAACCTGGCGGGCTACAGTCCTTGGGGTTGCAAAGAGTCAGATTCGACTGAGTGACTAAACCAGCACCACCAAAAAGCTTAGTATCTTTTTTTCGACATGAGGCTTACAAGAGACAGAGCTAGTATCTTCTACAATCCAAATTCCAGAAATTCACCAAGGAGACCCTCCTGGCCCCTCTCTCTTACAGGCAGGGCAGTTCCCAGACAGGAATCTCTCCCAGGAAAGCAGTGTGACAACACGGATGGAAACTTCTCGTTCACTGTCTATCCCCAGCGCCTGGCATGGTGATGGTACACGCGCCCCCCAGTATGTTTTCCCAGGGGGTGAGGGGTGGAGTCAGCCATGGGGATTTCACAGCCTACATGGTTTAGTGGAACAGCTGCCGCTGTCTAGAGCCTTGTTGGTTGGTGGCTCCTCTGTCCATGGGATTCTCCAGGCAAGAATACTAGAGTGGAGGGCCAAGCTGAGGGTAAAGCAAATGCCTTTTTAAAAAAAAAAAAGAAGAAAAGCATTTACTGCAGGTTTTGAATTGTCCCAAGGCTGTTCTCAAGAACTCAGAAACTGGTAACAAAAACTTTGTCCCAAGGTACTTTGAAGGAAATCGTCTGTCCCAGACACATAGGTGGCAGAGGTGAATCTGCCAGGGGGCTGGGGCTTCTCAGTGTTTTTAGTGGAAGAAGCTGTATCCATCCATCCAACACATCCGGCATGCAGACCCTCCTCCCTGCCCCTGCAGACCCCCTCTGCGTGCAAGCAGGACAGGAAGCCAGGGGCTCTTCCTTTCTAGAACCACCATCTGTCATTTTCCCAACCTGGTTGCAGCCTGATTTCTACAATTCTAGCTAATTTCCCTCCCCCTCTTACCCCACCCAGGACATTTTCTGTCTCTACCAGCCTGGGAGGAATAAAAAAGAAATCTGGTTAGAAAGGTTTAAAAAGCTTAATGAGCTTTTCCTGCTGGCTCAGTCAGTAAAGAATCTGCCTGCAGTGCCAGAGACTCAGGTTCAACCCGTGGGTCGGAAAAACTCCCTGGAGGAGACCATGGCAACCCATTCCAGTATTATTGCCTGGAGAAGCCCATGGACAGAGGAACCTGGCGGGCTACAGTCCTTGGGGTTGCAAAGAGTCAGATTCGACTGAGTGACTAAACCAGCACCACCAAAAAGCTTAGTATCTTTTTTTCGACATGAGGCTTACAAGAGACAGAGCTAGTATCTTCTACAATCCAAATTCCAGAAATTCACCAAGGAGACCCTCCTGGCCCCTCTCTCTTACAGGCAGGGCAGTTCCCAGACAGGAATCTCTCCCAGGAAAGCAGTGTGACAACACGGATGGAAACTTCTCGTTCACTGTCTATCCCCAGCGCCTGGCATGGTGATGGTACACGCGCCCCCCAGTATGTTTTCCCAGGGAGTGAGGGGGTGGAGTCAGCCATGGGGATTTCACAGCCTACATGGTTTAGTGGAACAGCTGCCGCTGTCTAGAGCATCCTTGTGTTGGACTTGGTGGATTCTGGATGGAGCTAACTCCCCACGGTCTCCTAGGGAGGCCATCTGGCACCTGAGCCAAAGCTGCAGGTGTTGGCTGACAGGCTAGATGCAATCGGCATGGGCTGCCGTGGTGGTCCAGAGGGTAAGGAGTCCACCTTGCAGTGCAGGGGGCACCAGTTCGATTCCTGGCCGGGGAAGATCCCACGTGCCGTGAAGCAGCTGGACCAGTGTGTCCAATTGCTCTGGAGCGTGTGCGCCGGGAGCCAGTGCTCTGCAATGAGGGAGACCACTGCAGTGGGAGGCCCGCACAGGCAGAGGAATAAAGATGGAAGAAAATAAATATAAATAGAAAAACAATAAAAGAGGCCAAATTAAAAAAAAAAAAAAGTGTTTATTGATGCAGTCGGCAAAGGGCAGTGGAGAGGTGTGAGCACTGGTTGAGCACACAGGACCAGGTTCGCCCAAAGCTGTGCTTTCTCCCTAAGGGTCCTGGACCACTTCTGGCCTGGGGCAGAAGGTGGGTGAGGTGGGGAAGTGAGACGTGCGTTTGCCAATAGTCAAGTTTGGCTTTTTAACACATGCGAAAAGACTGACTCAGGAAAAGTGTGGGACTTGACTTTACTAGGAGATCAGGAGCAGTCGCCCTGTAAGGACTGCAGTGTGTTCGGAGCGCAGGCCCCATGAGCAGAGAGAAAATCCTTTTTTGCCCTCCTCCTCCCTCCTAACACCTGCTATCATCCCGTCTTTACTGTTTCACGGCCAAGAACAAAGCCCTGGGTACATCACAAGTTCAAGGGCGACACCTGTATCTTGATTCAAGCCCAGATCTCTCCAGGGTACACGTGATATGTCCTCAGAATCAACACTTCCTTAAAAATGATAATACTCTCTTGCACACAGACACTGCCAGACGGCATTCTAGATCTGCATACATAAGACAGAAAGGACAAGTGCACAGAGTGATAACGACGGGGCCACAGACCTGGCGGGTAGAGACACAAGGGCACTGTGCAGAGCACAGGACTACCACCCCAAAATGAGACAGAAACACCATGCTCTGGGGGGAGGCTGCTAGGGGCTCTGACGTCACCTCACACTCAAAAACCAAAAACCTGCAAGAGTGTGTCCCCCACCCCTAGCCCACTTACCCCAGGGCAGAGAGCAAACTACAAGAATAAACATACTTCTCTGTTGATGCCTTCCCTTGAAGGCCCTGGGCAACTTCTTATCAATGGGAAGGTTTCAGTGTTCCTGACACTTCCCAGAGCTAAGAAAGGGCTTTACCTTCATGAGGATGACTCTGAACAAAAGCCCCTGCACCCTGACCCAAAATCCGAACCCATGACCCAGAGGCAGGACGAGCCGGTTCTGTCAGGGCGGGGGCCTGGGATGCTCACAGCTCAGGTGAGGACACTTGAGCCCAGCAGCAGCAGGAGAGGGACAAGGTTTGGGGCCTTTCTCTGAAATGTGGACCACGCTGGCTTCCGTTCCACACGGAGAAGTATTCCCCGTGCTCTATCAAAGAGGAAACTGAGGCACAGAGGATCAGGAGAGATGGAGCCAATCAAGTTGAGCATCTATGTAACAGGAAAAGGATCAGCTTTCCAAGCTTACATTCCTATGCTCCGTTCTCAAGGTCTGACCCTGACCACTGAGATAACAGGATCCTAACAGTGAGGGGGAACAGGGGTAAGATTCTGGCCATGAGCCTTTGGGAGGACTGGTTCTCCTAAAGACTCATCCCTGTGTGGGGGTGGGGTGCAGATCCCTCTCCTGGGCCTGTCCCACACGCTGCCTCTCTGCCCCTTCAGTAGAGCTTCTCCTTTAGGTGAGTCCTCTGATGTGTGATGAAGTTGGAACTGTTGCTAAAGCCCTTGCCACACTCGGGGCACTTGTAGGGCTTCTCCCCCGTGTGGATCCGCTGGTGGATGATGAGCACCGAATTCCAGCTGAAGCCCTTGCCGCACTCGGGACACCTGTACGGCTTGTCCCCCAGGTGAGCTCTCTGGTGCATGACCAGGATGGAGCCCCGGCTGAAGCTCTTGCCGCACATAAGGCACTTGTATGGCTTCTCGCCCGTGTGGGTCCTCTGGTGTACCACCAGCTGGGAGCGCTGGCTGAAGCCCTTGCCACACTCGCCGCACTTGTAGGGCCTCTCACCCGTGTGCGTCCGCTGGTGCTTGATGAGGTTGGAGCTCCAGCTGAAGCTCTCCCCACACGTCAGGCACTCGTAGGGCTTTTCGCCCGTGTGCAGGCCCTGGTGGGCGATGAGGCTGGAGCTCTGGCTAAAGCTCTTGCCACACTCCCCGCACTTGTAGGGCTTCTCCACCAGGTGGGTCCGGCGGTGTGTGGCCAGGTTGGAGCTGCGGCTGAAACTCTTGCCGCACTCGCCGCACTGGTAGGGCTTCTCGCCTGTGTGGGTCCGGCGGTGCGTGATGAGGGCCGAGCTCTGGCTGAACCTCTGGCCGCAGTCGGGACACTGGTAGGGCCTCTCGCCTGTGTGGATCCTCTGGTGCCGGATGAGGTTTGAGTTGTAGCTGAAGCTCTCGCCGCACTCTTTGCACTCGTAGGGCTTTTCGCCTGTGTGGATCCCCTGGTGCGTGTTCAGGCTGGACCGGTTGCCGAAGCTCTTGCCGCACTTGGGGCAGGAGTAGGGCTTCTCGCCTGTGTGGGTTCGCTGGTGGGCGATGAGATTGGGGCTGCGGCTGAAGCTCTTGCCGCACTCGGCGCACCGGAAGGGCTTCTCCCCCGTGTGGATCCGCTGGTGGGTGATAAGGTTGGCGCTGCGGCTGAAGCTCTTGCCGCAGTCCCGGCACTTGTAGGGCTTCTCCCCAGTGTGAGTGGTCTGGTGTCTGCTGAAGTTGGAGCCGTCGCTGAAGCTCTCGCCGCACTCTTTGCACTCGTAGGGCTTTTCGCCTGTGTGGATCCCCTGGTGCGTGTTCAGGCTGGACCGGTTGCCGAAGCTCTTGCCGCACTTGGGGCAGGAGTAGGGCTTCTCGCCTGTGTGGGTTCGCTGGTGGGCGATGAGATTGGGGCTGCGGCTGAAGCTCTTGCCGCACTCGGCGCACCGGAAGGGCTTCTCCCCCGTGTGGATCCGCTGGTGGGTGATAAGGTTGGCGCTGCGGCTGAAGCTCTTGCCGCAGTCCCGGCACTTGTAGGGCTTCTCCCCAGTGTGAGTGGTCTGGTGTCTGCTGAAGTTGGAGCCGTCGCTGAAGCTCTTGCCGCACTCCTCGCACTTGTAGGACTTCTCTCCTGTGTGTGTCCGCTCGTGGGTGACGAGGTGGGACTTCCGGCTGAAGGTTTTCCCGCACTGGGGACACTCGTAGGGCTTCTCCCCCAGGTAGGTGCCCTGGAGGCCGATGAGCTGGCCAGCCTCCCTGCCCAGTTGGGGCGCCGCCCCACCGTCCTTCCTGGGGGTGTTCCTCCAGGGGCCTCGGGAGCTGCAGTCTCTCTCCACGTCCCTGTCCCAGTCTGACTGCGAGAGGCCGTCCCTGTCCGGCATTCCTGAGAACACCCCGTGGGACTCGACGTCCTCGAATATGTCTTGGTTCGAGTTCTCCCCGTTTTCACTCTGGATCTCAAAATCTGAAACAAAGAAGAAAAATGTCCCGTTTGTACTCAATTTCCTGTAATGATGAGAATACCAAAGAGGAGGGGCTTCCCTAGTGCTCAGTCGTAAAGAATCTGCCCGCCAGCGAGGCAGACACAGTTCGATCCCTGACAGGAGAAGATCCCACATGGCACGGGGCAACTAAGCCCGTGCCCCCAACTATTGAGGCTGTGCTCTGAAGCCCAGGAGCCACAACTACTGATGCCTCGCATGCCTAGAGCCTGGGCTCCACCAGAGAAACCGTGGCCATGGGAAGCCTGAGCTCTGCAACTAGAGAAAAGCCCACTAAATAAAATATTACCTTACTAGAAAAGTTCTGGAATTAATTTTTAAAGGAAGTTAATTCTCAGAAAGGCAAAGAATTCTCCAAAACATTATTCAATTTTTTTAAAGATATTTTTGACACGGACTATTTCTTAAGTCTGTATTGAATTTGTTAAGATATTGCTTCTATGTTGTTTTGGCCTTTTGGCTTTGAGGCATCATGTGGGATCTCAGTTTCCAGACCAGGGATCAAACTCTCCTCCCCTCGCCCCTTACTCATTCGAAGATGAAGCCACCAGGGAGGTCCTGCTATTCAGTTTCTGATGGCCTTGCAGGCAAAATAATAGAATCTCACTTTAATCAGTACTTCCCTAGTAATCTGTAAGGTTGAACATCTATTCCTTTGGATATAATTTGCTTTTACTCATTTCTAAATTGCATGTCAAATCTTTTACCTTTTATTCCACTGGGTTGACTTTTTTCATGAACTGTAGATGGCTCTTACAGAACATCTTATCTGGTACACTGCAGGCTTTGCTGCAAGTATTTCCTGTCACTGCACTGTCTTTGAACTTTGTTCATGGTATCTTTTTAATATAAAAGACTTTTTTTTTTCTGTTTCCATGAGTCCAATCTAGCTCTGATGACTTCTGCCTTAAGATTAATAAGTCCTACCCCACTGCAAGATTATATAAAACACTTTCCTATAGGTAATTTAGATCTTTTACAGTATAGATCTGTAACACATCTGAAATTTCTGTGTAACTGATGAGGCAGGGCTCTATTTCTGTGTTAAGTTACAAGGCAAAGATCCAGTTTTATTTTTTCAAAAGGGTTGGACCACTGTCTAAATACCATCCACTGAATGATTTCCTCAATTGCCATAAGACCCTTACTGGTTAGTAGACAACTGCAACTCAGTCTAAACTAATGGTTCTTCTATTTTCCTACCCTGACATGGGCTCTAGGCACGTGTGCAGGGCACATTCCCATGGAATTCACAGGGCCATGTGTGTCCCCCTGTCTGGTCAGAGACCCCTGCTTTCTCTCCCATACTAGAAAGCATATCAGAATGTGTGGAGAAATTTGCTGTGAATTTGTTGTAATTTATAACAATGAGGTCACAAACTTCAGTGCTTTAATGTGTGTAGGCTCAGAATTCTTGCAAGATTTCTCCCACCTGATTGTGACAGCCCTCTGTGTTTCCACACCATGGTCAGAGCCACTGGTCTACGATGCAAACGTGGGTCATTAATTCTGATACAGCTGATGCCCCGGTGGAGTTCTCCCCCCTGGGGTGGCTGCCTTGGCAAGTCTGGTGGAAACCTGATAGCACTTGGGTGATCAGGACCGTTATTCCCCCTGAACTCAGACTGCTTGAAAGACGAAGAGCTGGTAAAAACAGCAAGGAGCTGTTGTTGGTTTTAATAAATGACTGCCAAACAGCTTAGTAATAATGTTACATCTCAGAGTTCTGTATAGTATATACTTCAAATATTTAAGAGAAATTAGAACAAATTTTGTTTTGAACCCGAGAATCGTGGCTTTAAAAAGACATATACCGTTATGACCCTGGTTCCCTCTGGAGGCTCCTGCCAGAGACTGGTGAAACAGCAAAGGCCTGAAGCCTGTTAATGGGCATCATGGCAACTCACTCTAGTATTCTTGCCTGGAGAATTCCATGGACAGAGGAGCCTGGTGGGTTACAGTCCATGGGGTCACAAACAGTCTGACATCACTGAGCAACTGAGCACACACTCATGGGGATCAAAATGTCCTTGGGAAACGCAAAGAGAGATGAGCTTTACCACAAAAACTATTAATACAGGAGACTTCCCTGGTGGCCCAGTGGTTAAGAAACTGCTTTGCAATGCAGAGGACATGGGTTCAGTCCCTGGTTGGGGAACTAGGATCCCACAGGCCAAGAGACAACTAAGCCTGAGAGCCACAACTACGGAGCCCATGTGCTCTGGAGCCTATGTACCACAACTGGAATCTGTGCCTCACAATGAAATATCCTTCATGATGCAATGAAGATCCCGTGTGCCCAACTAAGAGCCACCACAGCCAAATTAATTAGTTAAAAACAAAGGAAAAAGAAAATGGTCAATTATGGCCTAGATAACAGGTTTTCACCAGATTTGATGGTACCTGGGATCTTGGACTTAATAGCCTCCAGAACTGTGTGAAATAAATTTCAAAACTATGAATATAGTCCAATCTCAACCAGAATGACAGGATATTTGAACTAAGAACACCCAGAGGTGCCTGCTAGTCAAACATTAAACAACCATGGTCTAACCAGGTCTTGAAAACGTGCTGCGTAAAGGTGGCCAAAGGTCACGGGCTGAACAGACAGACTGGAGCTCAAGTGGTCTTGTTCTGAGTCCGTGTTTGAGAAGGGATGGAAATGGCTGCAGAGGTTCCTCTGAGCAGTCACCAGGCCGGTCAGGAGCAAGTGCTCAAGAACTAAAAACCAACAAAACATCTCACAGGCAGAAACCAGAGCACTGATACGTCTGCTCAGTCTGAACCTCCCCCATCTGGGGTGTCCCATGAAAGATGAATGGCCCAGAGCCCCTCCAGCAAGCCAGGTGGGGGGCCAGTCACTGCCCGATGAGACCTGAGCCCCTACTCTGTGACTTCCAGGACCTTCTCCTCAGCCCTTCACCCCTCTGGTCTCTCTTTAGCATCTGACTCAAGAGCCTGAGGTTCCTTACAAACCTGTTACATCTGTCAGGAGAATAGTAAACAAGGTTTTTAAATAGGATGAGAGCCTTTTGTGTTTTTTAAGTAAAAAGAGTAAAACTAATAGTTATTTTTCAGGACCAAAGACCATCTGCTACTTTGCTTCAAATAAAACCTGGGATCGGGACTTCCCTGGTGGTGCTGTGGCTGAGACGCCACTGCTTCCCAATGCAGGGGCCCAAGTCTTATCCCTGGTCAGGGAACGAGAGCTCACATGCTGCAGCTGAGAGTTTGCATCCCGCACCTAAGAGCCAGCATAGCCACATAAATAAATAAAAGGAAGAGCTTGGCCTTGCTGAACTCCCATCCACATCGTAAAATGATGGTCCCACAAAAGGGATGTGCCAGCCAACAATAAGAAGCCTTCATGATGCAATGAAGATCCCGTGTGCCCAACTAAGAGCCACCACAGCCAAATTAATTAGTTAAAAACAAAGGAAAAAGAAAATGGTCAATTATGGCCTAGATAACAGGTTTTCACCAGATTTGATGGTACCTGGGATCTTGGACTTAATAGCCTCCAGAACTGTGTGAAATAAATTTCAAAACTATGAATATAGTCCAATCTCAACCAGAATGACAGGATATTTGAACTAAGAACACCCAGAGGTGCCTGCTAGTCAAACATTAAACAACCATGGTCTAACCAGGTCTTGAAAACGTGCTGCGTAAAGGTGGCCAAAGGTCACGGGCTGAACAGACAGACTGGAGCTCAAGTGGTCTTGTTCTGAGTCCGTGTTTGAGAAGGGATGGAAATGGCTGCAGAGGTTCCTCTGAGCAGTCACCAGGCCGGTCAGGAGCAAGTGCTCAAGAACTAAAAACCAACAAAACATCTCACAGGCAGAAACCAGAGCACTGATACGTCTGCTCAGTCTGAACCTCCCCCATCTGGGGTGTCCCATGAAAGATGAATGGCCCAGAGCCCCTCCAGCAAGCCAGGTGGGGGGCCAGTCACTGCCCGATGAGACCTGAGCCCCTACTCTGTGACTTCCAGGACCTTCTCCTCAGCCCTTCACCCCTCTGGTCTCTCTTTAGCATCTGACTCAAGAGCCTGAGGTTCCTTACAAACCTGTTACATCTGTCAGGAGAATAGTAAACAAGGTTTTTAAATAGGATGAGAGCCTTTTGTGTTTTTTAAGTAAAAAGAGTAAAACTAATAGTTATTTTTCAGGACCAAAGACCATCTGCTACTTTGCTTCAAATAAAACCTGGGATCGGGACTTCCCTGGTGGTGCTGTGGCTGAGACGCCACTGCTTCCCAATGCAGGGGCCCAAGTCTTATCCCTGGTCAGGGAACGAGAGCTCACATGCTGCAGCTGAGAGTTTGCATCCCGCACCTAAGAGCCAGCATAGCCACATAAATAAATAAAAGGAAGAGCTTGGCCTTGCTGAACTCCCACATCCACATCTGTAAAATGATGGTCCCACACACCTCATGGGGCTGTTAGTGAGAAGGGCACATAAGGTGTTCCAGGCAGACCTGGGCTTACAGTGGAGCCTCCACGACCACCTTCTTCTCCAAAGGACAGCTTTACTCATAGCTCCCGAGTCCCTGGACACTGTTACACGTCCACTGCAACCACCTTCCATTCCGGGTCATCTGACTAGACTACATGCCTCTGAGTTAGTCACCTATGGGTTTTTTCTTTTAAATTTTCGTTTTCTTTTTTAAATTTTGGCCTCTTCTTTTTTTTTTTTTTTTTTATGCATTTACTTTCATCCATCTTTATTCTTTGGCCTGTATGGGTCTCCCATTGCAGTGGCCTCTTTCATTGCAGAGCACTGGCTCTAAGCACATGCACTCCAGAGCACTGGCTTGTAATTGGACACACTAGTCCAGCTGCTCTGTGCCACATGGAACCTTCCCAGGCCAGGGACTGAACCCGTGCCCCTTGCACTGCAAGGCGGACTCTTTACTCATTGGACCACCAGGGAAGCCCTGGTTTTCTTTTTTAATTAAAAAGTTTTCAGCTATGACCCATGGAATCTAGGCTCTAGTTCCCTGACCAGGGATCGAACCTGTGATTGGAAGCACAGGGTCTTAACCACTGGCCCACCAGGGAAGTCCCTAGTCATCTTTGTTTGCTTTTTTTTAAGTAGGAAGAGTAAAAGTAAAAGTTATTTTTCAGTTAGTCCACATCTGTAGTCCCTCTTTTCCAGTACTCCACTATAACTTTGTATCACATTTGTGATAAAATGGCTGAGAACATGAGCCACGGCCTCAGACCCCTCAACTGGCATCCCTGTCCAGCCTCGAACGAGAGGCACGATCTTAAGGGAGTCACTTACCTTCCCAGGTAAGATTGACTAACTCCAATGATCTCCCAAGGGGTGATATCTTCTGGAATTTTGCAGGTAAGATGCTAGGTACACTGCTTGGCATCCACGTGGCTGGTGTCACCATCAGCTCTTTCTCACACATGTCCCATCGCCTCCTCTTCCCGTGCTGTCCCCACCCCATCACTGCATACCCTGCGTACAGGCAGCTTCCCTTCCCGGCTGCTCTCTCACCTCCAGCCTCTCCCTACTCTAATCAAACCTGTATCCTGTTGCTGAGCTCAGCTTCCTCCGCTGCCCCTAGGGCCCTAGTTTAGAACCTGCTGAGGCCAAACCTTCCCCCACCCTTCCCCCAGACCCTACTTCCTACCACTTCTTAAAAACACACTTTCCACTCCAATCTGCCAGACTTCCTTATGGTCACTGAATGATCCCATGCAGGTCCACCCTTTTGAGCCTCTGCTTTGCACAGCTCCCCTGGAATGCCACACTCTCCCCCTGGCCCCGCACCTTTCCAAACCCCACCTCCAGCTCAACCCTTAAGGGTCACATCATCCACAACCTCACCTCTCCTCTGCCATCCCTTTCCTTGAACCTCTATAGGTCTCATCTGCACAAAGGCAGCCACTGTTTCCCACAGGTCCTGAAACAGTCCTGGGGGCACAGGCTATTGTTGCTGTTTAGTCACTCAGTCACATCTGACTCTTTGCAACCCCATGGACTACAGCCCACCAAGCTCCTCTGTTCATGGGATTTCCCAGGCAAGAATACCGAAGTGGGTTGCCATTTCCTTCTCCAGGGGTCAAACTTGTGTCTCCTGCATTGGCAGGCAGATTCTTTACCACTGAGCCACCAGGGAAGGTACAAACATTTGGTAATCGAGGCAGCCTAGTTTACTACTGAAGGCCAGAACTGAGGCAGAGTTGACTGAATGGTATGCAGGGGTCCCACAACATGTTAATAAGAGACAGCTATGTTAAGTGTTGCAAAAAGTTCTAGTTTGGAATTACTCTTTTAAGAGTCCAAGATGACTTTATACCACAGACTAGATCCCTTGTCATTAGCTGGCTTACTCGTCATTCATCTTGATTTCACAAAAATAATCACTTTTTAAACATAGGATTTGGTTTTTCTAATTGCTGGACCTTAAATACCCAATGTACTGCACAAGAGAGTGAGAGTGGCAAGGGGTGGCTTACAGTTTACAGGGTCTTCAGCCCCTTCCTCCATGACCTCCATCAAGCTTCCCAACCACTGCAACTAAACAGAAATAAAAACTGTTCTATGTAAATATAGCTCCAAAAATAGGCCTGGCTTCCCTGGTGGCTCAGGGGTGAAGAATTCACCCACCAATATCCACCTGCCAATGCAGGGGACAAAGGTTCCATCCCCGAGCCAGGAAGATCCCATATTCTGTGGAGCAGTTAAGTCCATGCGGCACAACTACTGAGCTTGTGCTCCAGAGCTTGGATGCTGCAACCACTGAGCCCACGTGCCGCAACTACTGAAAGTTGGCTAGAGCCTGCGTTCCACAAGAGAAGCCACTGCAATGGGAAGCCCGAGCACCACAACTAGAGAGCAGCCCGTCTGCTGCAACTTGAGAAAAAGCCTGAGCAGCAATGAAGACCCAACACAGCCAGAAAGAAATAATTAATAATAATAAAAGACTAGTCCTCTAAGCCCTAAAAATTACTCTTACTACTTAAAAGAGTAATTTCTTTTTTTTTTAATATGGAGTGCATCACGAATTTGCATGTCATCCCTCTGCAGGGACCATGCTAATCTTCTCTGTATTGTTTCAGTTTTAGTATAGGTGCTACTGAAACGAGCACAAAAGAGTAATCTCTTATACTACTGAAATTCTGGAGTTGCATACAACAACCAGGGCATTTGGGGTGACTCCGTGCTGATCATCTGCAGAAAGGGATGGGGCTGACCCAAACTCAGTCCTGGATGCCACCTTCTTCTCTGCACACCCCACACTCCTCCCTCTCAGGGGGTGAGGAGATCCCACCCTCTCCCTGGGAGGCTCGCCATCTCACCACTGTCCCGAAGGGTCTGGGTCAAGTCCTCCACCAGGGCCACCGCCTCCTCACCGCTTTCAGGCCGGTGCTCCTGCAGCCAGGCCTGAATTTCCCTTGGCAGCACGGTCAGCATTTGCTCCTTGGTGTGCATTTCCGGCCTCAGCCAGCGCCGACAGAGCTCTCGAAGACGGCCGAGTGCACCCTGCGGCCCACCGGTCCCGTCCTCTTGGGGGCTGCCCTTGCTGGCACCCTGGGGAAAGGGCTCAGGCTCCGGGCCCTCCTCCTGCAGCACAGCCTCCTGCACCCAGCAGTCGTCCTCCAGGATCAGAGTGGCCATCTCCTCCTCCTGGTCGTCTTCCTCTCGAGGGATGTGGACTAAGGGGCTCAGGGGAGCGGTGACTCTCGGCACCTCTGAGGCCATCATCCACGTTCTTGCGGGGACTCACTCAGGCTTCTGACCTTGACCTTCACTCTCCTCCAGCCAGGCTCCCTGGGAAGACAGCACCTTCTTCAAATTTCAACAAGTAGTCGGGCTAAGAATGAGAAAAAGAATTAGGATCCATAAGTTAATGGTCCTAAAACAATCTAACTCAAGCAGCCCAAGTCAGGCCATCAAGTGATTCCCAAGTCAGGCCATCAAGTGATTCCTTCCGTCCGCAAATCAAGAGAACTTTCCTGTCCTTCTTAAAGGAAAAATGGCTTATTACTGAAAATATCTCCAAGGCAAAAAGAAGGATCATGAGCACAAAAAATACAGTATTTTTCTTTCCAAAAGACCAACAAATGAGGATGAGGCATTCACAGGCCTTGCGAGAACCCAGGACGGAGCTACCCTGACCTAAGTCAGTCCAGACAAGATTCAGAGTGAGTGACCTTGATCTAACACACATGTCACTCACACAACCTTGCCCACCACCTAATAAACAGAGGTAATAACCCCTCCATCCTACTTATCTGAAGGGAACTGCTAAGGATTTGCAAAGGATCAGATATCAGGGCACTCTGAGCCTCACGGGAAGGAAGGAAGTAGCTGCATTATTATCACATTTTAAAATATGACGTTTTAAAATGTTCCTACTTGTAAGTCAGCCTTGGCCCTCAGGAATTAATTTTTTTAAATAACCATCTTTGCAAAGATAAATTTATTTAATATTTGCAAGGACACACAACCATAGCGTTGTTTCTAATTGCCCTCCCCCCCCCAAAAAAACCTGACAGCTTAAAATCCAGCAGCAGGAGAATGGTTAATTATGACACATCCATACAGTAAAATGTATTAAAAACTACATTGATGGAACAATGGCTACCTCTTGCAGGGGTGGTTACTGAGAAGGGGCTTAAAGGAGCTGGAAATGTTTCATGTCTTGATTCGACAATGGTTGCATAAGAGCATACATATAGAAATTTTAAATTCGTGGACTCTGCTGTATGTATTTTAAATATTTAAAAATTATGCTGATAACAATTATGAATCATTAATGATTTAAGATAATCCTCATAATATGAAAACTAATGAATAAGAACAAGACCAGTAAGACAGAAGAATCATAGACACAGTATGACTCCAATTCCTTTTAAAAATAAACAAATGTACAAGGGGAAAAAAAACTGGACAGAAATTCTACAAAATGTTGAGAGCAGTTATTTAAAATAGAGACTAAAATGCAATGGAGTTATTTTTAAAAATCATCACTACAGCCTAAAGACTCAGAAACACTCCCAACCTCTTCCCCCCCCCCCCAAAAAAAATAGGAAAGGGGAAACTTTTTAAAAAGAAGAAAAACGAAAAGCTAGCGGAAACACTGACGCTCTCAATATATATTCACCAAATGGCTAGAAGAAACATAGTTATAACACAGCTCTTAACTCGGGAGCCCGGGAAAACCGTTCTCGGTTAAGGTGCGTTCTCACCCGTGGCAAGACACGCCTCCTCGGAAGATCAGTTTCCCCATCTGTAAAATGAGCAGCGCGGGACGTCGTCCACGGAGTCTTCCCGTCTAAACCCTGCGCCCCTGGCTGGATGTACAAGGAGCTCACCGCTAGAGAGGAGAGTCCAACTCCGTCACTAAGCCGATCCAGCGCCAAAGCCTGGACAGCCGGGCCCCCGGGACGCGGACAGTGCCCCCGACGCCCCTCCCCCAGCAGAGCTGCCCGCACTGGCTCCAGGCCCGTTATCCCTTCGCCTCCGGCTACTCCCGGGGCCCACACGCCTCCAGCTCGGTGCCTCCGGGCTCACCTCTCCGGAGACCAGATGCCGCTCCCTCGGTCGCTCTGAGCGCTAAAGCGCCCCCGGGCACCGCACGGCCCCGCCAGAGTCGCCGTGGCTCAAGCCCGAGGGGCACCGAGAACAATGGACGGGAGAGACCCGCCCCCCGCGGCGCTCATTGGCCATCAAGAACGGCCCCCTGGAAACTCTGCTTTCCCATTGGCGAATACGGACCCCGCCCTGGCGGCGGGAAGGAGGCTTGTGTTGAAGGCCTTGTGGGAGATGCAGTCCACCGAGCCGACGGCGCCCGCCGGCCCGGGAGTAGAGTTTGGGACTGATAACCTGCGCAGTGCGGAAGGACCAGAGGCAGGAAAGTCCTCCGAGTGGCATTCAGGCTCCCGCAGTTGTGTCCTGGGATAGATCGTTTCACTTCTTTATGTTCTCCAAATAGTTGTCTATAAAAAAGGGAAAGTTGGATGGAAGCTCCCTTTTAGCTGTAAACTGTGGGGCAAGTAGTTTTGTTAGGCCCTCGACGGCCGAAAGCGATCCTGGCAAGCGATCCGCGAGAAGTCCCTTCCCGCCCAGCCCGGCGCCACTCCCACAGCCTGCAGATACGCACCAGCCCCTGGTTTCTGCGCCGCCTTGTTTTCGCACGTGGTGTTCCTGGGTCAGGAGGGAGGCCTTGTCCTGCCTCTTCTAACGAGGACCTCGCATTCCTTCATTTGTTTCCTCTTGTATGGAACCTGACCCGTCGTCATCTCCCTAAGCAGAGACCCCGCCCCTAGCACACCTGCTCTGCCTTCTCCCTGTTACTAATAGTAATTATCCCAGCGGTTATTTATTACCAGTCTCTGCACTGAGAGGTGAGAGTGGCAGATTGGCTTCTCTTGCCGGGTTTCAGTGGTTGGCACCATCCCCTAAAAAAAATTAGTCGCAACCTTTAAGTAGAGAATGTTTTATTCGGTGAGAATGTTCAGGACTCTGAGCCGGGAAGACAACATCTCAGTAGCCCTGAGAGAGTCAGGCTACAAGTTTGAAACAAAGCGGGCAAGCAGTCTGAACATTAAAGATTAGTGTTAAGTAAGGAAAACCAGACACCAGGTTAAGGAATTTAGTGCTCTTCTGTGTATGGGAAGATGCAAGAGTTTGGGATTACTGAAGTTATTTCTTTCAAATGCATCTCAGCTATTTGGAACCAGCATCCTGCGTTTTTACAGAGGGATTCTTCTCTCTCTAGCTCACACTGGAGGTTGGTAATCACCTAAGGGAGTTGCTCCGCTTGTCAACGTGATTCAGAAATTCACATTTGGAGAGCCAGAAATCCGGATAGCTGTGACATTTCTTGCCCACCCATATGGCAAGAAACATTTCATTTCAAAGTGCTTTTAAAGAAATGGCTGCCCCTTCATCATATGAGAGCAGGTGGATAACTACCTGAAAACCCAAAGGGAAAATACAAGACTAAAGAGAAAGACACTCCTAACACATTACTGACCGGGTGATTTTTGCAGAAACTAGGACTGATTGCTTATATAAGTGAATGTTCAAATTTTTCTGGTCAGTAATGTTTGGATAACAAAAGCGGTATTTTGTTTTTATTTATTTATTTTTGGCTATTCTGGATTTTCACTGTTGCCACAGGCTCTTCTCTAGTTGCAGGGAGGAGGGGCTACTCTCTAGTTGAGGTGAGCAGGCTTCTTGTTGTGGTGACTTCTCTTGTGAAACTTGGGCTCTAGGGCACACAGGCTTCAACAGTTGCAGCACATGGGCTCAATAGTTGCGAGTCCGAGGCGCTAGAGCACAGGCTCAAACACTGTGGCTCACAGGCTTAGTTGCTCCACAGCATGTGGGATCTTCCCTGATCAGGGATCAAACCCATGTCTCCTGCATTGTCAGGCGAACTATTCCCCACTGAGCTACCAGGGAAGCCCAAGAGATTACTCTTTTGTGGTCAGACAGGCAGCAAGCTCAGAAACACAGCCCAGTACAATGAACAGGGTGCTTTTCCAAGTGCTTCCTTTTCTCCATCCACCCAAACCACAGGGATGACAGGGGCTCTTTTCTACTAGTGAGTGCCCATGCTTAAAAACTCCAAGGGAGAGTGGGGGCGGGTCACACAGAGCATCTGGCCAGAAGTGGTGGTGGCAGTCAGGCTGCGGGCTGGGAGCCAGTAGCTGGCTCCTGGTGAGCGGAACGTCACCTAGTGCCCGCCATCTTAAGGAATTTAGTGCTCTTCTGTGTATGGGAAGATGCAAGAGTTTGGGATTACTGAAGTTATTTCTTTCAAATGCATCTCAGCTATTTGGAACCAGCATCCTGCTTTTACAGAGGGATTCTTCTCTCTCTAGCTCACACTGGAGGTTGGTAATCACCTAAGGGAGTTGCTCCGCTTGTCAACGTGATTCAGAAATTCACATTTGGAGAGCCAGAAATCCGGATAGCTGTGACATTTCTTGCCCACCCATATGGCAAGAAACATTTCATTTCAAAGTGCTTTTAAAGAAATGGCTGCCCCTTCATCATATGAGAGCAGGTGGATAACTACCTGAAAACCCAAAGGGAAAATACAAGACTAAAGAGAAAGACACTCCTAACACATTACTGACCGGGTGATTTTTGCAGAAACTAGGACTGATTGCTTATATAAGTGAATGTTCAAATTTTTCTGGTCAGTAATGTTTGGATAACAAAAGCGGTATTTTGTTTTTATTTATTTATTTTTGGCTATTCTGGATTTTCACTGTTGCCACAGGCTCTTCTCTAGTTGCAGGGAGGAGGGGCTACTCTCTAGTTGAGGTGAGCAGGCTTCTTGTTGTGGTGACTTCTCTTGTGAAACTTGGGCTCTAGGGCACACAGGCTTCAACAGTTGCAGCACATGGGCTCAATAGTTGCGAGTCCGAGGCGCTAGAGCACAGGCTCAAACACTGTGGCTCACAGGCTTAGTTGCTCCACAGCATGTGGGATCTTCCCTGATCAGGGATCAAACCCATGTCTCCTGCATTGTCAGGCGAACTCTTCCCCACTGAGCTACCAGGGAAGCCCAAGAGATTACTCTTTTGTGGTCAGACAGGCAGCAAGCTCAGAAACACAGCCCAGTACAATGAACAGGGTGCTTTTCCAAGTGCTTCCTTTTCTCCATCCACCCAAACCACAGGGATGACAGGGGCTCTTTTCTACTAGTGAGTGCCCATGCTTAAAAACTCCAAGGGAGAGTGGGGGCGGGTCACACAGAGCATCTGGCCAGAAGTGGTGGTGGCAGTCAGGCTGCGGGCTGGGAGCCAGTAGCTGGCTCCTGGTGAGCGGAACGTCACCTAGTGCCCGCCATCTGCCCCGGAGCCATGGAGATTGTCACCGAGATCAGCCGCAAGATCCAGAGTGCCATTAAGGGGAAACTGCAAGAATTAGGAGCTTACGTTGATGAAGAACTTCCTGATTACATTATGGTGATGGTGGTCAACAAGAAAAGTCAGGACAAAATGACAGAGGACCTGTCCCTGTTTTTAGGAAACAGCACAATTCCATTCACCGTATGGCTTTTATGGTGTATTAGATAAACTTCGTTCTGTAGCAACTGACCCCTGTAGTCTAAAGTCTTCTGATACCAACCTCTTTGATAGTAACATAGCTTCAAACAAGAGCAGTTTCAGTCGAGGAGATGAGAGAAGGCACAATGTGGTTTCTAGCACTAGACCTAAAAAAAGAGAATCTAGAGTTTCTACAAGTCCACAGGAGCAGAAAGCCACTAATGTCAGACAGACTTCTGATGACGGAGCTGGAACCTGGCTAATGACAACAGTGAAACCTTTGAGGGAACCAGCACCCTCTGAAGATGTGATTGACATTAAGCCAGAACCAGATGATCTCATTGATGAAGACCTCAGTTTTGTTCAGGAGAATCCCTTATCTCAGAAAAAACATACAGTGACACTTATATATGGTTCTTCTTGCCCTTCTATTGAAATTTATTGACCACCCACAAGTCGAAACACAGACAGTAGTGCTCATTTAAACAGGTTGCAATTTCAACAGCAGCGAAACAGTGTTCATGCTGCCAAGCAACTTGATATTCAGAGTAGCCGGGTATATGAAACAGGATGTTTCTGTGAACCAGAAGTGCTTCACAGCTTAGAAGAGACTTACAGTCCCTTCTTCAGAAGCAGCTCAGAGAAGATGAGCATTGAGGAAGAAAACTTTCGAAAGAGAAAACTGCCTGTGGTAAGTTCAGTTGTTAAAGTCAAAAAATTCAGCCATGATGGAGAAGAGGAGGAAGATGATGATGACTGTGGGTCCCTCACAGGAAGCAACTCCAGCAGCAAGTCAGTGCCAGCCCAACCTGAACGAGGACCTTCACCTTCTAAACAAGCTAACAAGAATCTAATTTTGAAGGCTATATCCGAAGCTCAAGAGTCTGTAACAAAAACAACTAACTATTCTACAGTCTCACAGAAACAGACACTTCCAGTTTCTCCCAGAACTTGAACTTCTCAAGAAGATTGCTAGCAAAAATGATCCAGGGGAAAAGCAGAGCCTCCAGAGTAAGTTCTCCCATTAAAGAAGAGGAAACAAAAGGAGATAATACAGGCAAAAGACAAGGAACTCAACAGAGGCGATTGTTATCCCAACTGCAAATTGACCCTGTAATGGCAGAAACTCTGCAGTTTAGTCAAGATTACTATGAGGGGCTGGGGCTTCCCCTGGTGGTCCAGTGGGTAAGGACACCGCCTTGCAGTGCAAGAGGTGCCGGTTCGATCCCTGGCCTGGGAAGATCCCACGTGCCGCGGAGCGGCTGGACCGATGTGTCCAATCGCCGAGCCGGAGCTCTGGAGCGCATGCGCCCAGAGCCGGCGCTCTGCAACGACAGACGCCACCGCGATGGGAGGCCCACAGGAGCCAAAGAGCAAAGAAGGATGAAAATGGAGAAATGAAAGACCAATAGCAGTGGCCTGCCCGCTCCCCTCCCTCCCCAACCCCACCCCCACCCCCAAAAATTACTATGACATGGAATCCATGGTCCAGGCAGACACCAGATCATTTATTCTGAAGAAGCCAAAGCTGCCTAAGGAACTAGAGGTGGCATCCAACCACGAGTCAGGGATGAAAACTGCAGTTACCCTTTGGGCACTTTCAGGACACCTTATGCAGACACGAGATCTTGTACAAGCAGATAAACCTGTGAGCCCCAAGTTTATAGTGACGCTGGATGGTGTCCCCAGCCCCTCAGAATACATGTCAGATCAAGAGGAGGACATATGCCTTGAAGGAATGAGACCCGACAGCACAGTGCAGCCTCACACAGTTCCTCACGGGTCTCCTCTGCCCACAGCAGTTGCACTTGCTGAGCAGGCAGCTTGAGGACCCAGATGGTAGCTTTTCAAATGCTGAGATGAGTGAGCTGAGCATGGCACAGAAACCAGAGAAGCTGTGGGTCCCTCACAGGAAGCAACTCCAGCAGCAAGTCAGTGCCAGCCCAACCTGAACGAGGACCTTCACCTTCTAAACAAGCTAACAAGAATCTAATTTTGAAGGCTATATCCGAAGCTCAAGAGTCTGTAACAAAAACAACTAACTATTCTACAGTCTCACAGAAACAGACACTTCCAGTTTCTCCCAGAACTTGAACTTCTCAAGAAGATTGCTAGCAAAAATGATCCAGGGGAAAAGCAGAGCCTCCAGAGTAAGTTCTCCCATTAAAGAAGAGGAAACAAAAGGAGATAATACAGGCAAAAGACAAGGAACTCAACAGAGGCGATTGTTATCCCAACTGCAAATTGACCCTGTAATGGCAGAAACTCTGCAGTTTAGTCAAGATTACTATGAGGGGCTGGGGCTTCCCCTGGTGGTCCAGTGGGTAAGGACACCGCCTTGCAGTGCAAGAGGTGCCGGTTCGATCCCTGGCCTGGGAAGATCCCACGTGCCGCGGAGCGGCTGGACCGATGTGTCCAATCGCCGAGCCGGAGCTCTGGAGCGCATGCGCCCAGAGCCGGCGCTCTGCAACGACAGACGCCACCGCGATGGGAGGCCCACAGGAGCCAAAGAGCAAAGAAGGATGAAAATGGAGAAATGAAAGACCAATAGCAGTGGCCCGCCCGCTCCCCCTCCCTCCCCAACCCGACCCCCACCCCCAAAAATTACTATGACATGGAATCCATGGTCCAGGCAGACACCAGATCATTTATTCTGAAGAAGCCAAAGCTGCCTAAGGAACTAGAGGTGGCATCCAACCACGAGTCAGGGATGAAAACTGCAGTTACCCTTTGGGCACTTTCAGGACACCTTATGCAGACACGAGATCTTGTACAAGCAGATAAACCTGTGAGCCCCAAGTTTATAGTGACGCTGGATGGTGTCCCCAGCCCCTCAGAATACATGTCAGATCAAGAGGAGGACATATGCCTTGAAGGAATGAGACCCGCACAGCACAGTGCAGCCTCACACAAGTTCCTCACGGGTCTCCTCTGCCCACAGCAGTTGCACTTGCTGAGCAGGCAGCTTGAGGACCCAGATGGTAGCTTTTCAAATGCTGAGATGAGTGAGCTGAGCATGGCACAGAAACCAGAGAAGCTGTTGGAGCGCTGCAAGTACTGGTCTGCCTGTAGAAACGGGGATGAGTGTGCCACCTTCTGTGTCACCTTGCAAAGGCTTCCCCAATTGTAAATTTGCAGAGAAGTGTCTGTTCATCCAAATTGTAAATATGATGCAGAATGTATTAAACCAGACTGTCCTTTCACTCACATGAGCCGAAGAATGCCAGTACTGCCTCCAAAACCAGTTACAACACCAGCGTCACCTTCTAGCAGTCAGCTCTGCCATTACTTCCCAGCTTGTAAGAAAATGAAATGTCCCTTTTATCATCTGAAGCACCGTAGATTTAACACTCAGTGTACACGACCTGACTGTACATTTTATCATCCCACCATTACTGTACCGCTACGACATGCCTTGAAGTGGATTTGATCTCAGACCAGTGAATGACACCCAGTCTGACATGACAGAATACTATGGAATTTGAAAGTTTCCATCTACTGATGAAAGACGTTCTACAGAACTTGTCAAAACTTTGAAACTTGGAATATATTGCTTTCATAATATGAACTTTATTGCCTATCTGAAGTGTCTAATTTTTCAAGTTTCTAAGTTTATCAAGTGATTTTAACATTGGCTCCTTTTGTTGTTGTTTTGTTTTGACTATCATGGAAAGACAGTTTAAAAGGAAACGCTGAATTCTATTAAAACATTTGAGGCGTATTTTAAAAAAAACCACCTCCAAGGGACAACTTTGGCTAACTTAAAAGGAACTTATTGAAAGAATGTAAGGGAACTTACAGAGTAAATGGCTTCCTTGGTGGCTCAGACAGTAAAGAATCTGCCTGCAGAGCAGGAGACTCGGGTTCAATTCCCGGGTCAGGAAGATTTCCTGGAGAAGGGAATGCTAACCCACTCCAGTATTCTTGCCTGGAGAATTCCATGGAGAGAGGTACCTGACAGGATGCCGTCCATGGGGTCCCTTAGAGTCGGACATGACTGAGGAACTAACACTTTCAGTTACAGAGTAAAAGGGAGCTGAAGTATCAGTCTTGAAAATAGTCAGGAACCAAGAAAAGGGAGTCTTGAAAAGTATAGTCTCCCAAGCCACAGCAACTAGCTCTTAGCAAAAGCAATCCAATCTGCCTACCCCATGAACCCTGGTGATGCTCTAGCCATCTCTGTTTGCCTGCCTTCCTCTCAAGGTTCCAAGACCAGGAAAAGAGTATTTGATGGTCTGAGTCTAAATCACGTGACTGGGACTTCCCTCCTGGTCCAGTGATGGGCAGTGCAGGGGGCCCAGGTTCAATCCCTGGTCAGGGAACTGCTGCAATTAAAGATCCTGCATGTCAAAACTAAGGCCTGTCTCAGCCAAATAAAAATCAATCAATCAATCACATAGCCACTTGCTGTATCCACTAGGGGAGAGACAATCAGATCCTGCTCCTCGATTACCTTACTAATACACCCTCTCCCAATCTGGAGATAGGAGGTCTCTAGGACAGGCAGAAACTACACTTGCCTCTGGATATTGAGCAAGAAGGAAATTCACCCCAAGGAATGCTGAACCTAAGGCCTTGGAGGTGCTCCAAGGAGGGAATGGGCAGATCTTGCCTTTCATGACACCTAGTGACAATCAGGGCCAATGACACCTGGGCAGGTGAGGCCCAGGCACTGAGGCATAGGGCCTTTGGGGCCTTGAGGATGCAGGAAGTAACTTCCCCTCCCCCAAACCCCCAGCATTGCTTGCTCCAACTTACTTCCTGGACGACAGGAGTAAGAAGGAGGACTGCTTTGGCTGCGCTAGAAGTGTGTCTCTTTTTTGCTAGTTATGCCCCAGAATCCAGCCACCATATGGGACTGGGGAAAGATAATCTAAATGTTTTGGGATGTGGACCCATTGTTTGAATTTTTATTGAATTTGTTACATTATTGCTTCTATTTTTTTTTTAAAGATTTATTTATTTATTTATTTATTGGGAGGGTGGGGTGGGGAGGGAGGGGAGCAGGCGGGCTACTTCTATTGGTCTTTCATTTGTCTATTTTCATCCATCTTTGTTCTTTGGCCCGTGTGGGCCTCCCATCGCTGTGGCCTCTGTTGTCGCAGAGCGCCGGCTCTGGGCACATGCGCTCCAGAGCTCTGGCTCGGTAATTGGACACATTGGTCCAGCTGCTCCGTGGCACATGGGATCTTCCCAGGCCAGGGATCGAACCGGCGCCCCTTGCACTGTAAGGCGGTGGTGTCCTTACCCACTGGACCACCAGGGAAGCCCATATTGCTTCTATTTTTACTTTTTAGGGTTTTTTCCCCTAGCCTCAAGGCATGTGGGATCTTAGGTCCATGACCAGGGATCGAAGTCCTGTATGGAGAGGCGATGTCCTAACTCCTGGACCACCAAGGAAGTCCTAGGAAAAGATCATTTAAAGGGACAGTGTTATAGGATTCTCTAAGACTGGCCTAAAGAGAAGGAAAGAACGAAACAGGGGGCTCGTTGTACGAATGCCCAGACAGGAAGAGGAACAAACCAATGGAATCGGGGAAACATTTATTTTACAGATAGTCACGTGAGATTCAGTTCAAAGAAGTATCCTTGAAGAATTGTGAAGCTATCCATCACAGGACACATACTCATGTAAAAAGAAGAGCTGGAGCAGGATTTTAAGGATGCAATTTTTTAAAAAAATTTAAGGATGCATTTTTAGGATCTTGCCTTTCATGACACCTAGTGACAATCAGGGCCAATGACACCTGGGCAGGTGAGGCCCAGGCACTGAGGCATAGGGCCTTTGGGGCCTTGAGGATGCAGGAAGTAACTTCCCCTCCCCCAAACCCCCAGCATTGCTTGCTCCAACTTACTTCCTGGACGACAGGAGTAAGAAGGAGGACTGCTTTGGCTGCGCTAGAAGTGTGTCTCTTTTTTGCTAGTTATGCCCCAGAATCCAGCCACCATATGGGACTGGGGAAAGATAATCTAAATGTTTTGGGATGTGGACCCATTGTTTGAATTTTTATTGAATTTGTTACATTATTGCTTCTATTTTTTTTTTAAAGATTTATTTATTTATTTATTTATTGGGAGGGTGGGGTGGGGAGGGAGGGGAGCAGGCGGGCTACTTCTATTGGTCTTTCATTTGTCTATTTTCATCCATCTTTGTTCTTTGGCCCGTGTGGGCCTCCCATCGCTGTGGCCTCTGTTGTCGCAGAGCGCCGGCTCTGGGCACATGCGCTCCAGAGCTCTGGCTCGGTAATTGGACACATTGGTCCAGCTGCTCCGTGGCACATGGGATCTTCCCAGGCCAGGGATCGAACCGGCGCCCCTTGCACTGTAAGGCGGTGGTGTCCTTACCCACTGGACCACCAGGGAAGCCCATATTGCTTCTATTTTTACTTTTTAGGGTTTTTTCCCCTAGCCTCAAGGCATGTGGGATCTTAGGTCCATGACCAGGGATCGAAGTCCTGTATGGAGAGGCGATGTCCTAACTCCTGGACCACCAAGGAAGTCCTAGGAAAAGATCATTTAAAGGGACAGTGTTATAGGATTCTCTAAGACTGGCCTAAAGAGAAGGAAAGAACGAAACAGGGGGCTCGTTGTACGAATGCCCAGACAGGAAGAGGAACAAACCAATGGAATCGGGGAAACATTTATTTTACAGATAGTCACGTGAGATTCAGTTCAAAGAAGTATCCTTGAAGAATTGTGAAGCTATCCATCACAGGACACATACTCATGTAAAAAGAAGAGCTGGAGCAGGATTTTAAGGATGCAATTTTTTAAAAAAATTTAAGGATGCATTTTTAGGATGCAATTTTTTTTTTTTATCCTACAAGACCAATATCTTTTCCTGGTTTTGGGTTTTTTTTTTTTAATGAATAGTTTGTATTTAGCATAGCAGCCTAGGGAGACCCTTTGGTCCTTGCGTTGGCCTCAGGGTAATGTTGGCTTTTCTCTTTCTCAGCTGTCCTTTGCTGGCTTGGGCTTCTCTAGCTGCTTTGTGCCAAAGAGAAAAATGGATTTGAAGCCTCCCACCAGTTCCCATGCCCTGGACTGAACTGCTCTTTTCAAGGACATTTCTAGGAAGACACAAGAGCGCTCTGAGCTGGGCAGAATGACTCAGAGACACCCCCCCTGTGCAGTGGTACTTGCTGAGGCAGAGGGGCACGGAGAGGCGCCAGAGGTAGCTTGAGGGGTGTTTTAGAAGAGATCTGGTCCATAATCTTCAGCATCCCCCAACCTTTTACAAATAAAGACTCATTACCAAAATAGGAAGAAAACTAAATATGTACACGTTTGTGCACACAGACACACGCGTATACACACCACACACTATGCACACTAGTGTATCCCTCGACTGCTTAGTTCATAGGAAGAAAATTATCACTAAAATAGTTGACCATTGGAAAGAAGACAAAAATTTTTTTGGAGAATTTTAGTAAAAGCTTGGGCTGCTCAGGTGGCGCTAGTGGTAAAGAATCTGCCTGCTGCTGAAGGAGACATGAGAGGTGAGTTCGATCCCTGAATTGGGAAGATCCCCTGGAGGAGGGCATGGCAACCCACTCCAGTCTTCTTGCCTGGAGAATCCCATGGACAGAGGAGCCTGGTGGGCGACAGTCCATGGGGCACAAAGAGTCGGACACAACTGACATGACTGAAGCAACTTAGCACACAGTACACAATGCAAGCAGGTCACAGGCTGGAGAGAGGGAGCACTCAACCCCAGTAATAATTATTTTTTAAATACAAATCAAAACAAATATATATGCCATTTTCTCCTATTATTTTGGCAATTTTAAGAAAAATTTTTTTATTGTAATAAGAACTTTTTTTTGGCCACACTGTGTGTGCAGCATGTGGGATCTTAGTTACTTGACCAGGGATCAAACTCATGCCTTCTGCATGGAAACACAGTCTTAACCACTGGGCTGCCAGGGAAGTCTGGCAAAAATGCTTAAGTATGATCGTGCACAATAATGTTGACAATGCGGAAGACAATTCACTCTCTTACTGTTGGTGATAGTATAAATTGATGCAGTTATTTTAGAAGGAGAACCAGCAATTCTATCGCTAGGAATGTATTCTATGATACAATAATAAAAATATGTCAAGATAGGTACAAAGATGTATATTACTGAAGTATTTAGAACAAAAAATATTCAAATAATTTAATTTAAATGTTTATAAACAAAGACTTCCCCTGGAGGAGGGCATGGCAACCCACTCCAGTACTCTTGCCTGGAAAATCCTATGGACAGAGGAGCCTGGAGGGCTACAGTCCATAGGGTCGCAAAGAGTTGGACACGACTGAGGTGACTTAGTACAGTACAGACAGACAGAGGCCTAGATAAATAATGTTTGGAATATCTTTCCTTGGAATTCTACTGGCTTTAAAAAAATGAGATTGATCTCTTATGCTAATGTAGAAAGGCCTCCGGCTATTGTAAGATACTGTGCACATACTATGATATATATATATATATATATATATATTTTAATTATTTTTATTTTTTTTATTTTTTATTTTTTTTGGGGGGGGTGGCGGTTGGGGAGGGAGGCGGTGGGCGGGCCACTTCTATTGGTCTTTCGTTTCTCTATTTTCATCCGCCTTTGTCCTTTGGCTCTTGTGGGCCTCCCATCACGGTGGCCTCTGTTGTCGCAGAGCACCGGCTCTGGGCGCATGCGCTCCAGAGCTCCGGCTCGGTGATTGGATACATGGGCTGTGAGATAGTTAATACAATTTTCTTGTTGGATATACAAGAAAGTGTGAATGGTGATTAGCTCTATCACAAGGAACTAAAAAACATGAGGGAGATATTTTTACTTTAGTTTTGTAGTTTCCTAAAATATCTGACATTTTACCATGTGTGTGCATTTATTTTTGTCAGTAATAATAAGGTTGAGGAATTTTGTGTCATTTCTTCTTAAAACTTTCTGTATTAAAAGTACTGGGACTTTCCTGGCAGTCTAGTAGCTAAGACTCTGCTTTCTAATACAGGGCGTGCAGGTTTGATTTCTGAGCAGGGAACTAAGATCCCACGTGCCACATTGCCAAAAGATTTTAAAAATAAAAGTACTGATGAGGATGCAGGAAAAAAAATAGTACAGCTACTTTGAAAGATAGTTGGGTAGTTTCTTATAAAACTAAACATAGGGCTTCCCTGGTGGTCCAATGGGTAAGGACACGGCCTTGCAGTGCAAGGGGCCCCAGTTTGATCCCTGGCCTGAGAAGATCCCACGTGCCGCGGAGCGGCTGGACCCATGTGTCTAATTACCGAGCCGGAACTCTGGGGCGCATGCGCCCAGAGCCTGCGCTCTGTGACAACAGAGGCCAGCACAATGGGAGGCCCACAAGAGCCAAAAGAACAAAGACGGATGAAAATAGACAAATGAAAGACCAATAGAAGTGGCCCGCCCACCCCCTCCCTCCCCAACCTGCCCCCACCCAAATAAATAAATAAATAAATAAATAAATAAATGTTTAAAAAAAACACCAAACACTAAACATAATTCTTTACAATGCAGTGTCAGTTTCTTCTGGACAACAAAGTGAATCAATTATGCGTATACATATGTGTCGTCTCTTTTTAGATTTCCTTAGCATTTAGGTCACCACAGAGCAGTGAGTAGAGTCCTCAGTGCCCTGCAGCAGATTCTCATTAGTCATCTATTTTATACCTAGTAGTGTATCTGTGTCAGTCCCAATCTCCCAGTTCATCGCCCCCGCCCCCCCACCTTGGTAGCCATAAATTTGTTTTTCATGTCTGTGACTCTATTTCTGCTTTGCAAAAAAGTTCATCTGGACCATTTTTCTAGATAAGTGATATTATATGATTTTTAAAAAATCATTTATTTATTTAGTCATTCATTTTTTTTTTTTGGATTTTCACTGCTGCTGCAGCCTCTTCTCTAGTTGCAGGGAGTGGAGTCTACTCTCTAGCTGAGGTGAGCAGGCTTCTTGTTGTGGTGACTTCTCTTGTTGTGGAACTCAGGCTCTAGGGCACACGGGCTTCAGTGGTTATGGCACGTGGGTTCAATAGTTGCGGCTCCAAGGCTCTAGTGCACAGACTCAATAGTTGTGGCTCACGGGCTTAGCTGCTCCGCAGCATGTGGGATCTTCCCAGGTCAGGGATCGAACCCATATCTCCTGCATTGACAGGCGAACTCTTCACCACTGAGCTACCAGGGAAGCCCTATTATATGATTCTTGTCTCTTTCTTTCTGACTTCACTCTGTATGACAATCTGTAGGTCCATCCACTGGACCTTCCTTTTAATTTACCTGTAAGCTTAAAACTGTGCAAAGGAATTCCCTGGCTGTCCAGTGGTTAGGACTCTGGGCTTTCACTTCCAAGGGCTTGGGTTTGATCCCTGGTTGGGGAACTATGATCCCACAAGCCACACAATGCAGCCCAAAAGAAGAAACAAAAAACTGTTCTAAAAATTGTCTTGAAAAATAAAAGTAATTAAAAATGTAAAAATCACAGTGGTATACTATGTATACCCTTTACAAGAAAAATAAATATTTCTGTCAGAAGGAAACAGTATACTTACTGATGAAATTTTGGAACCTACAGAAGACTTTAAAAGGGTAATAAAAATCATGTATAATTGCAACCCAAATATAACCTGTTACCATTGTCGTGGATTTCCGTTCATTATTTTTTTTTATGCATATTGATATGAATGGCCAATCAGGATGTCTTTAAACATTTTCCAATGTAAATGAAACTAAAACTAGCTTTAGTACTGTGGCCACCTGATGGGAAGGGCTGACTTATTGAAAAAGACCCTGATGCTGGGAAAGATTGAGGGCAGGAGGAGAAAAGGGCAACAGAGGATGCGATGGTTGGATGGAATCACCAACTCAATGGACGTAAGTTTGAGCAAACTCAGGGAGATAGTGAAGGACAGGAAAATCTGGCGTAATACACACAGTCCAGAGGGTCACAAGGAGTCGGATAGGACTTAGCGACTGAACAGCAACAACAAACCTCTAACTACTAAATTAGACAGTTACGTCCTTGGCAGGGCTCCCCCTTCTCCAGAACTGCCAAGGACCCTGGGGTTTATGTAACCCACAAAGAAGTCCTGTGAACACTCACTCCAGTGGGGAAAAAAGCCCAGATATCCCTAACTCTGGACAGTGGCTGTTCATGCAGTTGCTCATTATCACCACAAGGTGGCTCTGTCGGAGGCGCCTGCATATTCCCACCAAGGTGACCCTGCAGGCCAGACCTTGAGACACAGGCCTATTAGGTGATTCAACTCCCATAGCACCAGATGTCTTTCACCCGCTCCTAAGGCTTCATTCTGGGTTCCCAAATTCAGGCCCTGACAGTCTTAGTGTATTACTTAACTTTTAATTTTATTAATAATGTTTTTAATGTTGATGTATTATCAGTTAATAATTTTTTTTAATATTTATTTATTTTGCTTCATGGGCTCTTAATTGTGGCATGTGGGATCTAACTCCCTGACCAGGGATCGAACCTGGGTCCCTGGCATCAGGAGCTTGGAGTCTTAGCCACTAGACCACCAGGGAACTCCCTGTAATTTTTTAAGTTTAAAAAAATACTTTTTAACTGAGATAAAATTTATATATGAGATGCACAGATCTTAAATGTGCATATCTGAAAGAGTTTCAACAAATATATATGCTGTGATGTACATGTCTTTCACTTTTATTTACTCAACTTTCTTGGTGTTCTCAAATGGTCACTGTTAAGAAAAAGTGAAAGACTGAAATGAACCAAAAAAAAAAAAAAAAAAAGGAGGGCAAGCACTATTTTCATTCATATCTAGTATGAATGAAAATTGAATCAAAAAATTCCTGGCTGCCTTATCTAGGGTACCCTTCAGTGTTATCTCTGCTTTTATTGTCTTTGATCTATGTTACAACTCTGTAAATTGTAGAAAACCAATATTAATACAAATTATTCTTGTCCCTAAAATGCAAACTAGTTGCATCTGGTAGAAAGCAACTGTTTGTTGCACTCTGGGTAGATATACATTTTCATCTATTTCTAAATTAATTTTAACATTCCTTTTCTGCCTATGTGTTTATGTATTTCTTTGAATTCTCTTACTGGTTCCCTGATTAATTAATGAGTCAAATGAAAATCTTGACATGTGTTCATTTTAAATCTGCATGAAAGTCATGATTATGTCCTCTTTTTTTAAAAAAAAATTATCTTTATTGACATATATACGCTACCATGTGTAAAATAGACAGCTGGAAGGAAGCTGCTGTTTAGCACAGGAAGCTCAGCCTGGTGCTCTGTGACGATCGAGAGGGGTGGGACAGGGGTGGGGAGGGTTCAAGATATACATGTATATACATAATCACTTTGTTGTACAGCAGTGTATAGCAATTATACTCCCATAAAAAATTATCTTTAAACATCACTCATATTCAAAGCATGGGTTTATGAATTAAGGCCTGGATTCGTTCTGGAGCCAGTTTATTTTCAAGGTCAAACTGAGTTTATTTTAAAAGGCTAGGACAAGACCTGACAGTTCTTTAACTATGAATCATCAAGAAAAGCTAGAATTCCTTCTTGTGCTTAGAAAACATAAAGAAATATATTCATGAGGAATTCTCCAGGCAAGAATACTGGAGTGGGTAGCCCTTTCCTTCTCCAGGGGATCTTCCTGACCCAGTGATCGAACTCGGGTCTCCCGCATTTCATGCAGATTCTTTTTTTTTTTTTTAAGAGGTGCTTGATTTTTTTTTTTTTTTTTAAATTTTGGCCTCTTTTGTTGGTCTTTCATATATTTATTTCCGTCCATCTTCGTTCCTTGGCCTGTGTGGGCCTCCCATCGCGGTGGCCTCTCTTGTCGTAGAGCAGCAGCTCCGGGCTCACGCGCTCCAGAGTGCTGGCTTGTAATTGGACACACCGGTCCAGCCACTCTGCTGCACGTGGGATCTTCCCGTGCCAGGGATCGAACCTGTGCCCCTTGCACTGCAAGGCGGGCTCTTTACCCACGGGCCACCAGGAAAGCCCTCATGCGGATTCTTTACCATCTGAGCCTCCAGGGAAGCCTAGAAAAAAATTAAGAAATATATTCATGTACGTTTCCAAATTTTCAATAAAACAGGGTGGAGTTCATACACTGTAGTCTTTCTAGTTTTGTTTTGTTTTTCAATCTAGTCTCTTGTTAAGGTCTTAAAACTCCAGTGAACTCCTGAGGAGTTTTTGCAGGGCAAGCACTATTTTTCATTCATGTCTAGTAATAAGTTGACTCAAAACACTTGTGAAATTAAGCAGTTTCCCTAATGATGTCGACGCTTTTATACATATGTAAAGAAAGGTAAAGAACCTGCCTGCCAATGTAGGAGACATAAGAGATGCAGATTCACTCCTAAGAAGATCCCCTGGAGGAGAGCATGGCAACCCATTCCAGTATTCTTGCCTGGAGAATCCCATGGACAGAGGAGGGTGGACTATGGTCCATGCGGTCGCAGAGAGTCGGACCCAACTGAAGTGACTAACACACACACAAGGGAATTAGACAGGCCTCAAGGAGGAAGGAGAGAGAAAACTCCCCCACCCCCCAGGGCACTGAGGTTGGGATATTTATGTCCCCCCTTCGTCTCCCCATCTCTTACCCGCTCCCCAGGCCAGTCAGATGACAGAACTCAGAATGGCAGGAGGGAGAAGACTGGTAGATTTCACTGAGGTGGGAGGACAAGCCCGCTAGCTAGGTAGGGTGGCGGCCACTTCTGGCAGACTGGACGCTGTACAAGTAACCGACAGGAAACCCCCTGCCTGTGGGTGGATGAGAAAGCTGAAAAACAGAAATTCCAGGGCACCAGTAAGAACATGATTAAAGAGCCGACCACAGGGTCTAGACTGAGTAGGAGGCTCAAAAGGAACAATAAGCAAGGAAGCGAAAGAGGCAGTGGTGAGGATAAAGGGCAGTCCCAGTTATCACAAGCAGGAGGGAGAGATGGAGTCAGGAGCGTGGGGCTGAGATCCTGAAGCGGAAGCAGGTTGCCATGTGGCCAGACCTTTGGAGGCTGGATAGATATGGGTGGAAGGCTCTGGAGCCGAGGAGGCAAAGAGATGGCAAGCGCAGGTGATGCAGATGTGATGAACATGCATCTGACGTCACTGAGGGCGAGGTCCAGACACCAGAATGAGGGGAGCCAGTGAGCCAGGTCCCAAAGCCATCAATCAGCGAAGGTCACAGTGTGGCCAGAAGCAGAGATTCCCAGCTAAGGCGTGGCACCCATGGGTGGTGTGGAGGCAGGAGAGAGATAGGCCCCAGGTTGATCAGCTAGAGTTGCTCCCCCGTGGACATTCTAAAATAGCAGGAGCAAGAGAGGAACTGAGTCCTGCCCAGATAAGAGATAAAAGACCAGGTATTCCTCCTTCTCGAGATCAAGGAGGTCTTCCCAGTTACGCCTCTGCAGAAAGGCTTCTTTGAAGGTCTGGAAGCGAGGGGTACCACCCCACAGAAGGTGCTGTCAGCCCACCAATAGGTCTCTTTGCTAGAATCCATCTTGGCTAAGAAATTGTACACGCACACACACAGGAGAACCCTGAGATGCACCAAATATGGCCTCAGAACCAGGCAAAGCTAGATGACTGGCCAAAGGAAACCGGGAAGGATTGCTCCATAAAAAATGACTCAAACTACCCTGAGGGCAGGACTCTCTCTGAGCCTGTCCATGTGGCTATCCACACCTACTCTTTTTCCTTTTAATAAACACTCTGCTTGTTCCACTCATTTCTGTCTCTATGTGGAAATTCATAGCTCCACAACTGTGTCACTGCCTTTTTTTTTTTTTTTTTTTAAAGATTTATTTATTTTATTTACTTTGGGCAGGGGTTGGGTTGGGGAGGGAGGGGAGTGGGCGGGCCACTTCTATTGGTCTTTCATTTCTCTATTTTCATCTGTCTTTGTTCTTTGGCTCCTGTGGGCCTCCCATCGCGGTGGCCTCTGTCGTCGCAGAGCACCGGCTCTGGGCGCATGCGCTCCAGAGCTCCGGCTCGGTGATTGGACACATCGGTCCAGCCGCTCCGCGGCACGTGGGATCTTCCCAGGCCAGGGCCCGAACCGGCGCCCCTTGCACTGCAAGGCGGTGTCCTTACCCACTGGACCACCAGGGGAAGCCCTGTCACTGCCTTTTGGCGCCTGGTGGTCTCGTGGCTAGGATTCAGAGCTCTTGCTTCCTTGGTCTGACCTCAGTCTCTGGCTGGAAACTGAAATCCTGTATCATGCTGCTATAGGCCGAGGCTGCCGGGCATCAAATTTTTTTATTTTATTTTAATTTCTAAAAGGTTTTTGGTTTTTGAATGATTTACTTATGTTTGACTGCTCTGGGTCTTCATTGCTGTGCAGGCTTCCTCTAGTTGTGGTGAGCAGGGGCACTCTGCTTTCCACAGACAAGCTTCTCCTTGTGGTGGCTTCTGTTGTTGTGGAGCATAGGCTCTAGGTTGTGTGGATCTCAGTTGTTGCAGCACGTGGGCTCGGTAGTTGTGGCACATGGGCTGAGTTGTGCCAAGGCATGCGGTATCTTCCCAGACCAGGGATTGAACCTGTGACCCCTGTATTGGCAGCTGGATTCTTAACCACTGGGCCACAGGAAAGTCCTGCCCAAGGTCAATTTGGGAGGGATGTTGGGGCAGCACAGTTGGCACCAGGAGCTGTGTTTCTGCTGCTTTGAGCCGCCAGCCAGGGAGCAGCTGCTTCCCCAAATCTATGTGATACTGCTGGGTGGGGCAGAGACTGGGAGGTGACACTGGAGAGGCCAGGTAGCTGTTCTGTTGGTACATCACTATTGTTACAGTTTGGGAGAGGTTCATAAAAGACTCCCTACTTGCCCTCCCCTGAGTTTAGCATCAGTTGAGAGACAGATTCAGATGGAATTGATTCAGATGATTTACTCATAGTCAACAAATATTTATTATTATTTATATGTCCAAGGACATGCCAATGACTCAGCAATGAATAAAATGGCAAAATCCCTACCTTTGTCGAGCTAGCATTCTGGTTGAAAGTGATGGATGTAAATTAAAAAAAAAAAAGTAAAGCGCATGGTATGTTAGAATAAATGAAAGCAGAGAAGAGAGAGAGATGGAGGGTGCTGGAGATATAATTATGAACTAGAAGGTCACGAAAAGGCTTGCTGATACAGTGAGGAGTTGGGGAAGGCTGGAAGAAAAAGGAGCATGACTTGCTGCTGTCACAGAGAAGAGCATTCCAGGCAGAAGATTGTAAGTGCGAGGGCCCCGAGGCAGGGCTGCCTGGCCTATTTCAAGATTCTAAGCTAATCATCCAGTATTCTTGCCTGGAGAATTCCATGGTCAGAGGAGCCTGGCGGGTAGCCCTTGGGATAGCAAAGAGTCAAACACAACTGAGTCACGTTCACTTGCACTTTCTTTTGGAGGGTTTCTTGGTGGCTCAGACAATAAGGAATCTGCCCTGAATTGAGAAGATCCCTGGAGAAGGAAATGGCAACCCACTCCATTATTCTTGCCTGAAGAATGCCATGGACAGAGGAGCCTGGTGGGCTACAGTCCATGGGGCTGCACAGAGTTGAAAGGGATGAATAGGCAGATTTGGTAAGGAGGCCAGTGGTTTCTGAGGAGGAAGTGGAGGAGGTGGAACAAACATTTTCTAGCCTAAAATGTTTGCCATGATAAAGATCTACTCTGAAACTAACTTTATTGTCTTATGGAGGCAAACTACTTTGCATTGGAATGTCTCATCTAATCTGGATGACCAGAGACCATTCTCTGGCTAATCTTATGTTAAGGTTGTGGGTGTGGAAGACCTTTACAGCCTTAAGATATTCTTTTGATCTATTGTTAATGACCAACAGGAAAGTACAAAATGCCTTGTCTAAACTAGCTTCTGGGTGTACTCATCTATCCTCTTCCAGTACCTTTTTTTTTTTTTAATTTAATATTTATGGATTGATTTGGCTGTGTTGGGTGTTTAGTTGTGGTACATGCGATCTTCCTTGCATCATGTAGGATCTTTTGTTGCTGTGAGGGGGCTTAGTTGCTATGAAGCATGTGGGATCTTAGTTCCAAGACAAGGGATCAAACCTGTGTCCCCTGCATTGCACGGCAGATCCTTAACTACTGGACCACCAAGGAAGTCCCTATCCTCCTTCCAGTGCCTATGCTGGAAGCTTTCTCTATCCCTTCTTTCTTTAATCAACTTTTTACTACACAAAGCTCTGAGTAACCAAAGCCAAGTCTTTTTGATCTCGGTGTAAATTCTTCTCCTTTGGAGATCAAGAATCTGACACTGCTCATGGTAACCTATCTACCAGTCATCTATCACAGTCAGACATGACTGAGCAACTTCAAGCGAATCATACTGGTCCTGTTTTCTTTCACAGTGACTGGTTCAAGCAGTGAACAGTGATCCAGTTCTGACCTGTGAGATGAGAAAGATAATCTGCATGGGACTCCTGGGAAAGGCCTCCATCATCTGAAGAGATGATGCCACTGTTTCTATGTACTTTTACAGGCTGACATGGTGTCTGAAACTATTGCAACCATGTTGTGACAAGAGGAGGAAGCAGCCTGAGATGACAGAGCAGAAAAAAAGAAAGAAGCTAGGTCTTGGGTGATGTCAGTAAATCACTGACAGTGTCCAACCTAGAGCTTCCTCAAGACCCATGCAAGACTGTGCCACCCTGAATAACCTGGAGTGGCTCAACGAATTTGTAGATTTGCTATTCATATAATGTCTGTGATGTCAGCATTAGGGGAAACACAGACTGAAAGTGCCAAGCCTGGCCAGGCAAGATAGTAGTCACTAGTACAAGTTACCTTAACAACAGGAGGTCCTGGAACTAACAAGCTACCACCAACTGGAAGAATTCAGGGAAGGTCAAGGAGAGAGGAGATGCTAGGCATATGTTCTGCCTGCCTCCCAGAATCCTCCTTGCTGGAATCCATCTTGCCTGAGCGATGCAGGTGCCACCAGGAAGGACCCTGAGTCAGAATGATTGTACAGAGACAACCTGGAAACTAAGCCCATCACCATAAAACCTGAGGCTGTGAACCATGTGGCAGGGCAGTCCTCCTGGGTTCTCTGACCCTGCTGCTCTCCACCCAAGCTCCCCTTCTTAATAAAGTCCCTTGCTTTGTCAGCTTGTGTGTCTTCTCAGACAATTCACTTCCGAGTGTTAGATAAGAGTCTGCTCTTGAGCCCTGGAAGAGATCCCCCTTTCTGCGACATCATGAAATTATATGAGAATCCAGTTCAACTAAAATCTTATATGGGGCTTCCCTGGTGGTCCAGTGGGTAAGGACACCACCTTGCAGTGCAGGGAGCGCCAGTTTGATCCCTGGCCTGGAAAGATCCCACGTGCCTCAGAGCGGCTGGACCGATGTGTCCAATTGCCGAGCTGGAGCTCTGGAGCACATGCGCCCAGAGCCGGTGCTCTGTGACAACAGGGGCCACTACGATGGGATGGATGAAAATAGATAAATGAAAGATAAATGAAAGACCAAGAGAAGTGGCCCGCCTGCCCCCCTCCCTCCCCAATTCGCCAAAAAAACACACAACCTCATGAATTGGTCACTAAACATATGAAAAGATACCCCAATTCACCAATAATCCAGATATATACATTAAAATGTGATATCATTATATGACAATCACATTGGCAATTTTTTTTTAAAAAGTTGGTAATAACTAGGGTGGATTGGGGAGGGTCTGGGAGGGGTTCAGGCAGGAATGGTCAAGGGTATACCTATGGCGATTTGGATTTATGTATAACCGTAAACAGCAAAACTCTGTAAAAGTGATTTTATATATATATATACATACATATATATATATATATATATATATATATATATATATATATATATAAAGAAATTGGTTGAAGAAACAAAAAAGTTGGTAATACCTAGTCTGATGAGGAGCCAGAAAAATAGGTGCTTTCACAGACTGTTGGCAGAAGTATAAATTGAGAGAGCCTTTGGAATTTGATGTAGCAGTAGCTAATTCCCTGATGGTTTAGATAGGAAAGAATCTGCCTGCAATGCAGGAGACCTGGGTTCAATTCTTGGGTCAGGAAGGTCCACTAGAGAAGGGAAAGGCTACCTGCTCCAGTATTCTTGCCTGGAGAACCCCATGAACAGAGGAGCCTGGAGGGCCACAGTCCATGGGAGTCCTACAAAGATTTTAGATGGGCAGACTCTGGGTCAGCTCTGAGTATCATAGAAAAATATTTATGCATATAAAGGCATGTACAAACTGGATGTAATATAAAAAAAACTGGAATCCACCTAAATATTACTTAATAATGGAGTGATTCAGTTGATTATGATAGAGGCATAGTTGATTATAGATTCAACTAAAATCTTATATGGGGCTTCCCTGGTGGTCCAGTGGGTAAGGACACCACCTTGCAGTGCAGGGAGCGCCAGTTTGATCCCTGGCCTGGAAAGATCCCACGTGCCTCAGAGCGGCTGGACCGATGTGTCCAATTGCCGAGCTGGAGCTCTGGAGCACATGCGCCCAGAGCCGGTGCTCTGTGACAACAGGGGCCACTACGATGGGATGGATGAAAATAGATAAATGAAAGATAAATGAAAGACCAAGAGAAGTGGCCCGCCTGCCCCCCTCCCTCCCCAATTCGCCAAAAAAACACACAACCTCATGAATTGGTCACTAAACATATGAAAAGATACCCCAATTCACCAATAATCCAGATATATACATTAAAATGTGATATCATTATATGACAATCACATTGGCAATTTTTTTTTAAAAAGTTGGTAATAACTAGGGGTGGATTGGGGAGGGTCTGGGAGGGGTTCAGGCAGGAATGGTCAAGGGTATACCTATGGCGATTTGGATTTATGTATAACCGTAAACAGCAAAACTCTGTAAAAGTGATTTTATATATATATATATACATACATATATATATATATATATATATATATATATATATATATATATATATATATAAAGAAATTGGTTGAAGAAACAAAAAAGTTGGTAATACCTAGTCTGATGAGGAGCCAGAAAAATAGGTGCTTTCACAGACTGTTGGCAGAAGTATAAATTGAGAGAGCCTTTGGAATTTGATGTAGCAGTAGCTAATTCCCTGATGGTTTAGATAGGAAAGAATCTGCCTGCAATGCAGGAGACCTGGGTTCAATTCTTGGGTCAGGAAGGTCCACTAGAGAAGGGAAAGGCTACCTGCTCCAGTATTCTTGCCTGGAGAACCCCATGAACAGAGGAGCCTGGAGGGCCACAGTCCATGGGAGTCCTACAAAGATTTTAGATGGGCAGACTCTGGGTCAGCTCTGAGTATCATAGAAAAATATTTATGCATATAAAGGCATGTACAAACTGGATGTAATATAAAAAAAACTGGAATCCACCTAAATATTACTTAATAATGGAGTGATTCAGTTGATTATGATAGAGGCATATTGTTTAAGTCTAAATACAATCAATTTCTCATTGCTGATAGTATTAAAAAAGAGACCTCATGTCCCAAATGGAGTTGATACTGTATGATATTTTGCCTATGTGGAATCTAAAAAGAAATGGTACAAGTAAACTTATTTACAGAATAGAAACAGACTCACAGACTTGGAGAACAGACTTGTGGTCGTCAAGTTGGATGGGAAGATGGGGGAAGGGATAGTTAGGGAGTTTAGGATGGACATGTACACACTGGTAGATTTAAAACAGATAAGCAACAAGGACCTACTGTACAGGACAGGGAACTCTGCTCAACGTTATGTGGCAGCCTGGATGGGAGGGGAGTTTGGGGCAGAATGGATACATGTACATGCATAACTGAGTTGCTCTGCTGTTTACCTGAAACCATCATAACATTGTTAATTGGCTATATCTGCACCCCCTCCCAAAAAAAAGAAAGATGAGGCAGAGACCTAAGTAAACATATGCACCCACAGAAGCCAAAGAAGCAGAAAGAAGGAAAGCCAGAGGCAGGGCCCCTAGAACAAATTGCTTGACTGTCTGCCTACTATCTAGAACTTGTCTCAATGGGTCTGGAACATCTATGGCCATTCTGACTGCCTCAACCACCTTTGAGAGACCCACATTGCTTATATCAAAGGAGTCCCTTTTGGTTCTTTTCCCTGGACCTGTGATATTATGGACTAGCTTTCTTCTCATTGTGGCTGAACATAACGTGTACAATATATTGTGCTTAGTCACTCAATTGTGTCTGACTCTCTGCGACTCCACGGACTACAGCCCGCCAGACTCCTCAGTCCATGGGATTTTCCAGGCAAGAATACTTAGCATGACTTATCATGTCCTCCTCCAGCGGACCTTCCCAACCCAGGTCTCCTGCATTGCAGGTGGATTCTTTACTGATTGAGCCGCCAGGGAAGCCAGCTTGTACAACAAGTCATCTATCTGATGTCTTAGCTGAAGAAAAAAAAAAAAAAGAACTTAATGAATTCTTGGAATTTCCTGGTCAACAGCAGTATGGTAATCTACTAGACTCCCCCCAACCCCAAAACAATGAGGAGATCCACTATTTCCCTGGTCACTGCCCCTCTTTTGTCCATAAAAAGCTTGCTCTTTCTGCAGCTCTTTGGAGCTCCTTTTGGTCCTCTAGATGAGATAAGCTTGATTCATGCGTTGTTGAATAAAGCCAGTTTGTGTTTTAAATTTACTCATTCGAATTTTGTTTCTTAAGAATATCATCATGCTGTATAAAGCCACTGCAAACACTGAATTAGCAAATATAGAACCATTGCTCTTAGCAGAAATAGAAGGTCAGGCTCCTTGGGGCCTCTAGTCACATTTCCATCAGTCCATCAATTATATAGGCTTCCCAGGTGGTGCTAGTGGTAAAGAACCCACCTACCAGTGCAGGAGATATAAGAGACACAGGTTCAGTTCCCTGGGTTGGGAAGAGCCTCTGGAGGAGGGAATGGCAACCCACTCCAGTATTTCTTTTTTTTTTTTTGGCCTCTTTTATTGATTTTTTATTTATTCACTCTCAGCTATCTTCGTTCTTCGGCTTGTGTGGGCCTCCCATCTCAGTGGCCTCTCTCCTCGCAGAGTACTGGCTCTGGGCGCATGCACTCCAGAGCGCTGATTCCTAATTGGACACACGGGTCCAGCCGCTCCGCAGCACGTGGAATCTTCCCGGGCCAGGGATTGAACCGGTGCCCCTTACACTGCAAGGTGCACTATTTACCTACTGGACCACCAGGGATGCCCCACTCCAGTATTCTTGCCTGGAGAATCCCATGGACAGGGAAGGCCGGCGAGACAATGGTCTATAGAGTTTCAGACAGTCGGACCTGCCTGAAGAGACTTACTGTGCTTGTACTCATCAATATATAACCTTATTTTATGTGTGTTTCTATTTAGACACCTTATTTAATTACACTTCTTAAACATAATTGAGCGCATGGTCTTTCACTGATTTAAAGGCAAGACTTTGGAGGCCATTTGTGTTGTGTGGGGTTCATTTGCCAACATCCTTGTAAAACAGGTTAATTTCATCAGGATTGTAAATCTGCTCTTCCATATAACCCTTTTTCTATATAACATTTAGCAGGTTAAAAAGAAGTTCTTCCATAGCCTCCTGATCTGCAGAACCAGGCTTGATTGCAAGCTTAATATTTTTCATGCCCTTATTGCCTTTTGAAATACTTGAGTCGATTAGCACTTGCTGAAAAGATTCAACAATTTCCCTGATTCAATGTGACTATAAATTTGTCTTTCAAGCCTCACTACAGTGCTGTCAACTATGCTATTTTATTGCCCATCATCTCATGAATCTATAAATTCAACCACTTGTCTGCCTTTTCCATAGTTTAATCATGCACTGTAAGTGTTAGTTGAGCAATTTTTGGAGCTCTCTCACATACAAACCAGCCAATTTCCTCTTCCCTTTTCTAGGTGTAAGGTATTCATTAACACAGAACTCACAGCCAAGTACCCTATGACTCATGCCAGAGGAAGTGTACCCAACATGCATATTTTCTCCATAAGGCACGTTCTAGCCTTCTGGCTCCTAGGAACACTATATGGCACTGCAACACCATGCTTGGGAGCCATTGAAGAGGTAAAATCAGGAGCCTGGCCCAAGGTGGTGCCGTAGAAGGATGTGCATTCATCTCTTCCTGCGAGAGCACCCAAATGGCAACTAGCTGCTGAACAGTCATCTACAGGAGGATGTCGGAACCCACCAAAACAGATGCTCCTCCTCCAAAGACAAAGAAGCCCCAGTGAGACAGTAGGAGGGATGCAATCATGAAAAAATCAAATCCCATATCCGCCAGGTGGGCAACCTACAAACTTGAGAGCAATAATATCAAGGAATTTCTCCCACTATTGTGAAGATTCTGAGCCACAAGCTCGGTTTCCCAGTCTGGGCATCTGGCAGAGGGATTGGGAAAAAGTAAAATTCACAATAAAAAAGCACAAAAATCTCTCTCTCTAACATACACACACAAATTGACATGAAATGAACCACAGAGAGGACACGTTTACAGTATTGGAGCTGAAACTGGAGGCAGGGCAAGGCTTTGTTCAACCTCAGCTGGGAACATGCTTGTCCAATGACTCAAAGTTTTTGCAGCTCCGTACATGCCAGCAAATGATCCCAGAAGTATGGTGAATATTGATCTTGGCGTTACAAATACTTTTCAAGAGTAGGCTAATTTGTAAATATGAAATCGACATAAGATCGGACTTCCTTGGCAGCTCAGTGCATAAGACCAAAACAGGGGATAGGGATTTGATCCCGGGTCTGGGAAGATTCCAGGTGCTGGAGCAACTAAGCCCAGGCCCCATTACTACTGAACCTATACTCTAGAGCCTGGGAATCACAAGGGAAGCAACTACAGTGAGAAACCTGCACACCATAGGGAAGAGGAGACCCTGCTCTCTAAAGTTAGAGAAAACCCTGAGCAAGGCAAAAAGACTTAGTGCAGCCAAAAAAAAGTGAATAAAATTTATTTATTGAAACAAGTGAATAAAATTTATTTATTGAAACAAGTGAATAAAATTTATTTATTGAAACATGAATAAAATTTATTAAAACAGATGAATAAAGTTATTTATTAAAATAAATGAATACAATAGATTTATGAAAATAGGTGAATAACATTTGTTTATTAAAATGAATAAAATTTATTTATTAAAATAAATAAATATTTAAAAAAATTGAACAAGATATAGTAGTACGTATTTGCATAGCAAGATGCCCCTGATATGTTTTGTTTGTTAAAGATTTATTCATGTCTTTATTTTCTCTCTTATTTTGACTGCCGGGTCTTTGTTGCGGTACGCAGGCTTGTGCTTGTGGCTGCGCTGGGCTTTCTCTAGCTGCGGGTGAGCGAGAGCTGCTCTCCAGATGCGGTGCATGGGCTCTGGATGCTCAGGCTTCGCTAACAAACTTGAGAGCAATAATATCAAGGAATTTCTCCCACTATTGTGAAGATTCTGAGCCACAAGCTCGGTTTCCCAGTCTGGTCATCTGGCAGAGGGATTGGGAAAAGTAAAATTCACAATAAAAAGCACAAAAATCTCTCTTTTAACATACACACACAAATTGACATGAAATGAACCACAGAGAGGACACGTTTACAGTATTGGAGCTGAAACTGGAGGCAGGGCAAGGCTTTGTTCAACCTCAGCTGGGAACATGCTTGTCCAATGACTCAAAGTTTTTGCAGCTCCGTACATGCCAGCAAATGATCCCAGAAGTATGGTGAATATTGATCTTGGCGTTACAAATACTTTTCAAGAGTAGGCTAATTTGTAAATATGAAATCGACATAAGATCGGACTTCCTTGGCAGCTCAGTGCATAAGACCAAAACAGGGGATAGGGATTTGATCCCGGGTCTGGGAAGATTCCAGGTGCTGGAGCAACTAAGCCCAGGCCCCATTACTACTGAACCTATACTCTAGAGCCTGGGAATCACAAGGGAAGCAACTACAGTGAGAAACCTGCACACCATAGGGAAGAGGAGACCCTGCTCTCTAAAGTTAGAGAAAACCCTGAGCAAGGCAAAAAGACTTAGTGCAGCCAAAAATAAGTGAATAAAATTTATTTATTGAAACAAGTGAATAAAATTTATTTATTGAAACAAGTGAATAAAATTTATTTATTGAAACATGAATAAAATTTATTAAAACAGATGAATAAAGTTATTTATTAAAATAAATGAATACAATAGATTTATGAAAATAGGTGAATAACATTTGTTTATTAAAATGAATAAAATTTATTTATTAAAATAAATAAATATTTAAAAAAATTGAACAAGATATAGTAGTACGTATTTGCATAGCAAGATGCCCCTGATATGTTTTGTTTGTTAAAGATTTATTCATGTCTTTATTTTCTCTCTTATTTTGACTGCCGGGTCTTTGTTGCGGTACGCAGGCTTGTGCTTGTGGCTGCGCGTGGGCTTTCTCTAGCTGCGGGTGAGCGAGAGCTGCTCTCCAGATGCGGTGCATGGGCTCTGGATGCTCAGGCTTCAGTAGTTACAGCACATAGGCTTAGCAGTTTCAGTTCACGGGTTTAGCTGCTTCGTGGCACGTGGGGTCTTCCTAGTCTGGAGATCGAACCTACATTCCCTGCATTGCAAGGCAAATTCTTAACTACTGGACCACCAGGGAAAGCTCATCCCCTGGTATGTTTTCAAGTGAAAAAAGAAAGTTACAGAACACTGTGTATAAAGGTTAAAAAAAAAAAAAGTGAATGCTTACAAAGGCCATGCAGGTAACATAAAATAGTGGAGTGGGCCAGGGGAAGACATCTGGGAAGATTGGGGATCGGGGAAAAGGAGAGCTCATCCCACCTACAGGGGTCAGCCCACTGCTCAGCGTTAGTCACTTGTTTCCAGACAGAAGTGTGTGCCCAGTGATGCTCTATCATCTAGGTTTTAAGATTTCATGAAATAACCCACTTTAAAATGTTGACAACTATTTCCAATTTTATTTTAATTTTTATATTTATAATATGATTTATTTGGCTGTGTCGGGTTTTACTTGCAGTATGTGGGATATAGTTTCCTGACCAGGGATCAGATCTAGACCCTCTACATTGGAAGTGCAGAGTCTTAGCCCCTGGACCACCAGGGAATTCCTCTATTTAAAATTTTTAAAACTTCTGTGTGAGTCTAACAAAACCCACTATAGGCTACAAGCTGCCAGACGTATTCACTAGTGTGTGGTGGTATGTATGAGAAAAGTACACATATAAATAGGAAAAAAAGTCTCCCATCCACCAGACCATTCACAGTGATTACCTTAGGGTATAGAAAAAAAAGAGCGTTGTTGAGGGGCTTGGAGTAGGTATTCATCTTTTCTATATTATTTGAGATCTTGGCTATGAAAGTATGGTTATGTATTGTGTACTTTAAAAGGAAAAAAAAGAGCCCTGGTAATTAAAGGGCAAAGCGAATTGTTCCTATGGCCCCTGAGGTTGGACAATATTAGTGTTCTCTGCCTTGGGTTGCAAAGATTATTCTAATGTACACTTTTTTTTTTTTGGCTGCGCTGCGTGTCAAATGGTATCTGAGTTCCTAAACCAGGGATCAAACCTGCATGCCCTGTGTTGAAAGTGAGAAGTCTTAACCACTGTACCACCAGGGAAATTCCTCTGATTTGGCTTTTAAGTTACCATTGTTTTACTTATTTAGGGAATGCTTGTTTTCGAGGAATAGAAACCCACTCAATATAGCTCTAGACTGAGACTTCCCTGGTGGTCCAGTGGTTGTGACTCTGTGATTCCAGTGTAGGGAGGTACCCGCAAGGTAAGTGCAGGCCTTGTAATGGCCCGGAAACTGGGTCCGGTACACATGAGAACACTGCCATATTTCCCTGACCCTGGAATGCATATGTCTTACCTCTTAACCTCACTGAAATCAGGGTGTATCTTACTGTTGACAACATGTCAGAGTGTAATTGGCAGCTTTGTTCCCTTTCTTGGTAGTACGTGTCATGTTGTATGAAATATGTTAGTTTATTTAGGCTGCTGTGTATCAACATGTCTCTTTCTTGGGCCCAGAAATGTTCTCACAGGAGAGGCACTCCAATCTCCTATGAGACAGACCCATTTTAATTTTTTTTTTTATTTATAATATGATTTATTTGGCTGTGTCGGGTTTTACTTGCAGTATGTGGGATATAGTTTCCTGACCAGGGATCAGATCTAGACCCTCTACATTGGAAGTGCAGAGTCTTAGCCCCTGGACCACCAGGGAATTCCTCTATTTAAAATTTTTAAAACTTCTGTGTGAGTCTAACAAAACCCACTATAGGCTACAAGCTGCCGGGCGTATTCACTAGTGTGTGGTGGTATGTATGAGAAAAGTACACATATAAATAGGAAAAAAAGTCTCCCATCCACCAGACCATTCACAGTGATTACCTTAGGGTATAGAAAAAAAAGAGCGTTGTTGAGGGGCTTGGAGTAGGTATTCATCTTTTCTATATTATTTGAGATCTTGGCTATGAAAGTATGGTTATGTATTGTGTACTTTAAAAGGAAAAAAAAGAGCCCTGGTAATTAAAGGGCAAAGCGAATTGTTCCTATGGCCCCTGAGGTTGGACAATATTAGTGTTCTCTGCCTTGGGTTGCAAAGATTATTCTAATGTACACTTTTTTTTTTTTGGCTGCGCTGCGTGTCAAATGGTATCTGAGTTCCTAAACCAGGGATCAAACCTGCATGCCCTGTGTTGAAAGTGAGAAGTCTTAACCACTGTACCACCAGGGAAATTCCTCTGATTTGGCTTTTAAGTTACCATTGTTTTACTTATTTAGGGAATGCTTGTTTTCGAGGAATAGAAACCCACTCAATATAGCTCTAGACTGAGACTTCCCTGGTGGTCCAGTGGTTGTGACTCTGTGATTCCAGTGTAGGGAGGTACCCGCAAGGTAAGTGCAGGCCTTGTAATGGCCCGGAAACTGGGTCCGGTACACATGAGAACACTGCCATATTTCCCTGACCCTGGAATGCATATGTCTTACCTCTTAACCTCACTGAAATCAGGGTGTATCTTACTGTTGACAACATGTCAGAGTGTAATTGGCAGCTTTGTTCCCTTTCTTGGTAGTACGTGTCATGTTGTATGAAATATGTTAGTTTATTTAGGCTGCTGTGTATCAACATGTCTCTTTCTTGGGCCCAGAAATGTTCTCACAGGAGAGGCACTCCAATCTCCTATGAGACAGACCCATAACAATTCATAAATCCAGAAGTTCAAATTTCCATTGTCCATAATAAACTTCCCTTATGATTAATGGGGGCTTCCCCAGTGGCTCAGTGGTAAAGAACCTGCCAATGCAGGCCAATGCAGGAGCCTCAGAAGACTCAGGTTCAGTCTCTGGGTCCAGAAGATCCTCTGGAGGTGGGTATGGGCTACCCACTCCAGTATTCTTGTCTGGAGAATCCAATGGACAGAGGAGCCTGGAGAGCTACGTACGGTCCATTGGGTTGCAAGGAGTCTGACACGATTGAGTGACTACACACACACACACACACACACACACACACACACACACACACACACACGTCTTTGCTCCAGGTCTGGGTTGCATGGCTTCACCTGTGCCCTGAAGAGCATGGCCAGTGGCCAAGGTCAAGGTCAGCTTCCTTGGAACACCGTCTTCTCCGTTTCTTGGCCTACTGTCATGGAAAAAAAAATAAAGCAGACACCACACTATTCTTTAAATTGTCTTCCTTGATTCTCCTCCAGGCAACTCTGCTTCAAAAATCTTCCCTCTTCTCCTTTGAATTAAAAAGGAAAAGATGAAATGGACTAAAGGGCCTCTTTTCCTCTCCTGAGATATCTGAACTCTAGCTTCTGCCCAACCAAAATTTTCTCTCTCTCTCTCTGTCTTACACACACACACACTGATAAGATATCAACAGGGCTTCCTTGGTGGCCCAGTGGGTAAAGAGTCCACCTTGCACTGTAAGAGGCGCTGGTTTGATCCCTGGCATGGGAGGATTCCACATGCTGCAGAGCAGCTGGTGTGTCCAGTTACGAGCCTGTGCTCTGAAGCGCATGTGCTCAGAGCTGGTGCTCTGCTACAGGAGAGGCCACTGCGATGGGAGGCCCACACAGGCCAAAGAACAAAGATGGGTGAAAATAAATAAATGAAAGACCAATAAAAGTGTCCAAAAATTAAAAAAAAAGAAAGATATCAACAGTGCTTTTTTTAATGGGTGATAGGATTTCTCTCTTTTTATCGAGTTACATTTCTAGTTTTTCAAAAAGTTTTTCCTATTACTTATGTACTCATAAAAATAAATAAAAGTCCTTTGTTAGAGGAAATAAGAAACTCCCTGTGGTGGTGGAATATGTGACTTCAACATGCATTTTTGTTTCTGCCTTGCAAAAATTAGCCTCTGAGAGTCACAAAGACCTCCTCATAAGGTTCACAGTGCATAGAAAACCCTTTTATAAGGGCTGTCAGGTTACCAGAGACAGGAAATGAAGCTGGTTCCCAGATCTTGGCAGTGAAGGGGAAGGCCCTCTAGAAGTCTCAGGCTTTCCTTCAGATGAGGACGTGCTGAACTCTGTCTTCAGTAAAGAGAGGATTAAGGAAACTACCCCATTATTATACCAGTTGGTGAGCATCCCAGCCTGATTCTATCATGTAGATTGAGGCATTAGATGCTTTTTTTGGAATACCAAGCAAGTGAACTGGTTAATTATTCTGGAAGTGATTCAGCTTAAAAGAGTTGGAAAAGATTTTAATCTATTCTTTATTATATATATATATATATATATATGTATGTATGCATGTGTGTATATTCGTTTGGCTGCAATGGATCTTATTTGTGGCATGTGAGCTCTTAGTTGTGGCATGTGGGAGCTAGTTCCCTGACTAGGGTTTGAACCCAAGGCCCTTGCATTGTGAGCACAGTCTTAGCCACTGGACCACCAGGGAAATCCCAGCTATTCTTTATTATTAACAAGGATGAAAGTGACTCATTTTGTTTCTAGTTTTATTATCTTTTATGTGAGTTATCTGAACCTTTCCCACTCAGTTTAAATGGGTCATTCTAAAATACAGCATTAAAAAGTATTCATATTGAAGAATATTTAAAATACAGATGAGTAAAATGCATTTCTATGTTTATGTGTCTATACATGTGTGTCTGTGTTTATGTGTATACACACGCTTGGATTTTTAAAAAATAGATATGGTGCATTAGTGGGGAATTAAAACATTTCGAGTACCTAGGGGGCCTTCCTTGGTGGTCCAGTGGTTAAGACCCTGTGCTTCCTAGGCAGGGAGTGAAGGTTCCATCCCTGGTTGAGGGAAATAAAATCCTGATGCACTGTGGCCAGAACAAAACGTTTTTTTTAAATAATAATTTTTAAAAATTCAGGCATGGGTGGGAGGGAGGCTCAAGAAAGAGGGTATATATGTATGCTTGTAGCTGATTCACATTGCTATACAGCAGAACCCAACAGAACATGGTAAAAAGATTATCCTCCAATTAAAAATAAAAAAGTTTTTTAAAATAATAAAAACTATCAAAGAAGACTAAAAAAAAATTCAAGCGACTCAACTTTACCATTCAAACTAACTTAGTTAAAAAAAGAATATTTAGGGCTTCCCTTGTGGCTCAGTGGATAAGAACCCGTCTGCCAATGCAGGAGACACGGGTTCGAGTCCTGATCCGGGAAGATCCCACATACCGCAGAGCAGCTAAACTCACACATCAACAAAGACCCAGCACAGCCAAAAATGAATAAATAAACGTGTTTTTTTTTTAAAAAAAAAAAAAAAGAATATTTATTGACTTACAAAAGAAACCTAAGAAAAGTCAGGGTTATTTCTGGCCTCAGTGGCCAAAGGTTCAAATATTCTCAGGACTGCCTCCAGGGTTCTGCTCGTGGCTTCTTTTCACCGCGTTCACGTCATTCTCTCGACTGCAGTTGGGCTGATGAGAAACATGACGGCCGGTAGACTGCAGCTCCACATCTTCTCATTTTCACTTCCAAGGAAGAAAAGGTCTTTTCTTTTTGGTTTCAGCTTAAAAAGTCCCAGGGAAGTTCCCTGACAGGCTTGCGTATTCCCTGACAAATTATCATGTGCCAAGTGGCTCAGTGCTGTGATTGCCTCCGCATTGGTCAAGTGCCACCTCTAATGGAAACCCTGAGACAGAGGAGGGTCACATAATAAGGTGGCAGTTCCCATCTGAACCACTGGGTGGTGTTTTCTAAGAAAGATCAGGATTTCACCGGTGATCCATTGGCTAAGACTGAGCTCCTAAAGCAGGGGGCACGCGTTTGATCCCAGGTCAGGGAACTAGATCCTATATGCCACAACTAAAAATGCACATGCTGTAACTAAGACCCAGTGCAGGGCTCCCTGGTGGTCCAGTGGGTAAGGACACCGCCTTGCAGTGCAAGGGGCGCCGGTTCCATCCCTGGCCTGGGAAGATCCCACGTGCCGCGGGAGCGGCTGGACTGATGTGTCCAATTACAGAGCCGGAGCTCTGGTGCTCTGCGACGAGAGAGGCCACTGCGATGGGAGGCCCACATGAGCTGAAGAACAAAGATAAATGAATAAAGGATCAATAGAATGCAAACATGGTGATTGGAGGTGACCTTGGGGACAAGAACCTCACACTAAGGTAGGTAGAGTAAGAATTGTTTTTAAAAGTTTTAGAGGAGTGTTAGGCTACCCACTTCAGTATTCTTGGGCATCCCCTGGTGGCTCAGATGGTAAAGAGTCTGCCTGCAATGCGTGAGATCTGGGTTTGATCCCTGTGTTGGGAAGATTCCCTGGAGGAGGGCATGGCAACCCATTCCAGTATTCTTGCCTGGAGAATTCCCATGCACACAGGAGCCTGGTAGGCTGCAGTCCATATGGTTGCAAAGAGTCATGCATAATGGCAACTAAGCACATGTGCAGTACATATGATCTCAGTTCCCACAACCAAGGATCAAACCTGGGTCTCCTGCATTGGATGCGTGGAGTCCCAAACCCTGGACCACCAGGGAAGTCCATGCCTGAATCCTGGATGTCATCCCAGACTTCGTGCACCAGCCCTACACTTCTTGCTACATGAGAAAAATAGCCCCTGATTTGGCTAAACCACAGTGGTCAGGTTCCTCTTAACCGTGGACAAGTGCAGTTTCTTAGAAATGTACTTCCAGGCAGCCACTAAAACTAGGCCAGGGAATTTATCATCATGAAGAGGGAGAGGAGTGATCCCAAGAAACCCAGAGAGGTTGAAAGGGAAACTGAAATAATGGAAAGTAAAGCCCATTTATTTTTTGAACTATTATGGGAAGCTGACTCATAGAGTATCCATGAGGCAGTCACAGCAGGTGGATATGTCAGCCACTGCTGAACTGAGCAGAAAGAGGGTTAGAGGTAGTACCCAACGTTTCTTTTTGGGGGGAGGGTAGGGAGGGAGGGGGCAGGCGGGCCACTTCTATTGGTCTTTCATTTATCTATTTTCATCCATCTTTGTTCCTTGGCCCGTGTGGGCCTCCCATCACAGTGACTTCTGTTGTGGCAGAGCACCGGCTCTGGGCGCATGCGCTCCAGAGCTTCGGCTCGGTAATTGGACACATCGGTCCAGCCGCTCCGCGGCACGTGGGATCTTCCCAGGCCAGGGATCCAACTGGTGCCGCTTGCACTGCAAGGCAGTGTCCTGACCCACTGGGCCAACAGGGAAGCCCGCCCCCAACGTTTCTTTGATGCTAGGTAGCTTGAAGGGTTCCAGAAGTTCCTAAGAGCTCCCGGTAAGGGGAATGGAAGCTGTACATCACGTGGAGGAAGCAGGAGCAGAGGGAGAAGGTCAGCTGGAGAACCAGGGTCCTTTCCCCTTGCACCTAAATAGCATCTTCCGAAGGATGAGTGGAAGGAAGACGTTTGGGGGAGAGAGCTTCAGAAGGAGCTTGAATTTCAAACTGACTAAGATTTACCCCAAAGTGGCCTTTTTTTGAACCAGAAGTTTTTTTTAGAAGAGACTGTTAGCTGATAGATAAGCTGAAGAACTGCCCGGTAAAGAGAATCTCTTGAGAAATCTAAGTTCAGTTATATGAAAGTGAAAGTGTTCGTCACTCAGTCCTGTCTGACTTTTTGTGACCCCATGGACTGTATATAGCCTGCCAGGCTCCTCTGTCCATGGAATTCTCCAGGCAAGGATACTGGAGTAAGTTGCCACGCCCTCCTCCAGGGGATATTTCCGACCCAAGAATTGAACCTGGGTCTCCTGCATCGCAGACCGATTTTTTAAGCGTCTGAGCCATCATAGAGACCTTTTAAAAAAAAATGTACACCTAACTAATAGTGTGTGCATTGTGACCACACCGCATCCCCAATTTTCCCATACATATAGATCTATACTGTAAGTTTCCTTAAAGAGGTGTCACAGGAGTTTGACATTAGGTCACAAGGAAAATGTTCTAAAATTTGCTTTACACTTGTGAGAACTAGGAATCAGGATTCCTTCCCCCTCTGCTTTGGCTGTGCTGGGTCTTAGTTGTGGCGTGTGAGATCTAGTTCCCTGACCAGGTGCTGAACCTGGGTCCCCACCCCTTGGCAACCACAAGTCTGTTCTCTATGTCTCTGAGCCTGTTTCTGTTTCATAGATAGGTTCATTTGTGACCTATTTTAGATTCCACATATAAGTGATATCATATGGTTTTCATCTCTTTCTTCTGACATACTACACCTAGTATGATAATCTGTAGTTGATGCAAATGGCATTATTTTGTTCTTTTTTAATGGCTGAGTAGTATTCCACTGCATATATGTATTACATCTTCTTTATCCATTCATCTGTTGATGGATATTTAGGTCGTTTCCCTGTCTGGCCACTGTAAACAGTGCCGCTGTGAACATAGGGGTGCCTGAAACTTTTTGAATTATTTGAATCCAGGAGTGGATTGCTGGCTCACGTGGTAATTATTTTTAGTTTCCTGATGATATATTTTCCTTTTTTAAATTGCAGTGAATCAACAGAATAAACAGGCATTTTTCTTTCATTATAAGGAAAGGCTTTTATTATTTTTTAGGTAGGGCACATCACTGCCCTCCCAACCCCAAATGAACACCGGGTCTCAGGTAAGATCCACGAGTCTCCACAGTTAAATGAAAAACACCCGGGCCTCTCAGGAAAGGGTCACCGTGAAGAACTGGTCCAGCTTTGTTTCACTCAGTCCTGTCTGACTTTTGTGACCCCATGGACTGTATATAGCCTGCCAGGCTCCTCTGTCCATGGAATTCTCCAGGCAAGGATACTGGAGTAAGTTGCCACGCCTCCTCCAGGGGATATTTCCGACCCAAGAATTGAACCTGGGTCTCCTGCATCGCAGACCGATTTTTAAGCGTCTGAGCCATCATAGAGACCTTTTAAAAAAAAATGTACACCTAACTAATAGTGTGTGCATTGTGACCACACCGCATCCCCAATTTTCCCATACATATAGATCTATACTGTAAGTTTCCTTAAAGAGGTGTCACAGGAGTTTGACATTAGGTCACAAGGAAAATGTTCTAAAATTTGCTTTACACTTGTGAGAACTAGGAATCAGGATTCCTTCCCCCTCTGCTTTGGCTGTGCTGGGTCTTAGTTGTGGCGTGTGAGATCTAGTTCCCTGACCAGGTGCTGAACCTGGGTCCCCACCCCTTGGCAACCACAAGTCTGTTCTCTATGTCTCTGAGCCTGTTTCTGTTTCATAGATAGGTTCATTTGTGACCTATTTTAGATTCCACATATAAGTGATATCATATGGTTTTCATCTCTTTCTTCTGACATACTACACCTAGTATGATAATCTGTAGTTGATGCAAATGGCATTATTTTGTTCTTTTTTAATGGCTGAGTAGTATTCCACTGCATATATGTATTACATCTTCTTTATCCATTCATCTGTTGATGGATATTTAGGTCGTTTCTGTCTGGCCACTGTAAACAGTGCCGCTGTGAACATAGGGGTGCCTGAAACTTTTTGAATTATTTGAATCCAGGAGTGGATTGCTGGCTCACGTGGTAATTATTTTTAGTTTCCTGATGATATATTTTCCTTTTTTAAATTGCAGTGAATCAACAGAATAAACAGGCATTTTTCTTTCATTATAAGGAAAGGCTTTTATTATTTTTTAGGTAGGGCACATCACTGCCCTCCCAACCCCAAATGAACACCGGGTCTCAGGTAAGATCCACGAGTCTCCACAGTTTGGAAGCCAATAGAACATTTCCTAGAGTCCTTGACGCTCTCGTAGGCCTCCTCTGACTGTAATGGAAAGGGGGTTCACCTCTGTGCTGCCCATAGAGGAAAGCAGAATGTCTGTTTTCAACTAACGGTTCCTGATTGGGGTCTGTTATGTCCAGCCTAGTTGGCCTGGAGCTTGGAGGCGGCAGACACCGTTCAGGCTCTGGCTGCCCCAGGATAGGGCGGGGACCCGGCAGAGAAGGCTGTACCCCAAGATCGTAGCGCTGAGCTGCTCCTTTCCCTGGAAAGGGCTAGATGCCAGAGAGTGGGAGATGCTTTGATTGGTACAGAGTCCCTGTGAGGTGAGGCCCTGAGGTGCGCATGTGCAGATCCTCCTCTGGGTATAGTCTTTGGATCCCCTTTCCCAGCGACCTGGAAGCTCGGGGACTCCGTTTGAGACTCCAAAACTCCGGACTCCTAGTCCTTGGACGGCTTCTCAGGACTACAATTCCCGAAAGGTTCCACTGTGATTGACAGTTCTCTCATCCTACGGACGGTGGAGACGTCTCCGTTCAGAATCTGAGCAGCCAATGGCAAGAGGACGGGGGCGGCGTTTTCCGGCTCTGGGTGTCTTGCCGGGCGTCCCACCTGTGTCCTCCCAGTCCTCTCACTAATCAGGGTTGCGGTCTGAGCAGGACCGCAGCGACGTAGCGGGCCGGGTGCGGCTCGGCGGTGGAGGACTCTCACTCCGTGTTGTCTGCGGGGCTGGGCCCGGGGGCGGTGAGTGATCCCGGGAGACTGCGGCTGCAGCCTCGGCGCTGCTGAGGGGCGTGGATGGAACTCGCCAGGTGCCCCGACGTTGTCCCCGCGGGGTACCCGCGGTCACTTTTCAGAGCCCGCGGGTCTTGCTGAGGAGTGGGGAGAAGTGGCTGCGCTTTACTCTGTCGGCGTCAGGATAGCTCATCCTAATTTTGTTATTGTTCCTTGGTGGTGGTCTTCAGGTTTCAGTTTAGCTTTGCGACCCTCTGCCCTTTGCACCCGGATTCGGGCCTGCGAGGGAGGAGAATGGGCCTCGGTCCTACCCGTGTGGTCATGTTACTATTAATAAACCCAGGGAACAAACTAGGGCTTCTCACAATGGCACTTAGTCACAGCACCTCAGCCTCCGGGCCTTTGAGGTCACCTGGGGTCACCCTGTAATAGGGGACAGGATATTGGATGGGAAACAGGACTTCTCTGACCCTGGCTGAGGATTCTCCATCCTGCTGTTTCCTGCAGGTGGGCCCGGCTATGGGTTTGTAATGCATGTAGAAATAAAATGTATGCTCAGACTCATTGCTTCTTCTTTTTTTCTTTTTTTTTTAAGATTTATTTATTTATTTACTTTGGACGGGGGTCAGGCTGGGGAGGGAGGGGAGTGGGCGGACCACTTCTATTGGTCTTTCATTTCTCTATTTTCATTCGTCTTCGTTCTTTGGCTCCTGTGGGCCTCTCCCATCGCGGTGGCCTCTGTCGTTGCAGAGCACCGGCTCTGGGCACATGCGCCTCAGAGCTCCGGCCCGGTGATTGGACACATCAGTCCAGCCGCTCCGCGGCACATGGGATCTTCCCAGGCCAGGGCTCGAACCGGCGCCCCTTGCACTGCAAGGCGGTGTCCTTACCCACTGGACCACCAGGGGAAGCCCCTCATTGCTTCTTAATGACAGTTTTAGAGGATACGTATTTCTACGGTTTTTAGATTCTGAACAATCTAGTACTTCGTAAGTGACCAATAGCACTGTCTGTAAATACATCAGTGTTCCCGTGAAAAGTGTTAGTGTATTCCAGTTGTGCCTCAGTTGGTGTGTCAAAAGATGAAAAAAGAGTCAAACTTCCTCACCCTGTCTGTCGATTCTCCACTGAAATGCAGAATGCTTTGTAGCAGGTTCAGCTTGCTGACTTCTATTTTCTTTCTAATGGAAATTCTTTAAGTGGAAAAACTGACCAAAAGTCCACGAACATTATTTTATATATTTTTTGTAACTCCTACTGCCTTACAACATATTGATTACTGAATAACTTACTAATTCATCCAGTAACCTGACCATTTCCCCTCAAATAATTTTTAGCTTTGCGACCCTCTGCCCTTTGCACCCGGATTCGGGCCTGCGAGGGAGGAGAATGGGCCTCGGTCCTACCCGTGTGGTCATGTTACTATTAATAAACCCAGGGAACAAACTAGGGCTTCTCACAATGGCACTTAGTCACAGCACCTCAGCCTCCGGGCCTTTGAGGTCACCTGGGGTCACCCTGTAATAGGGGACAGGATATTGGATGGGAAACAGGACTTCTCTGACCCTGGCTGAGGATTCTCCATCCTGCTGTTTCCTGCAGGTGGGCCCGGCTATGGGTTTGTAATGCATGTAGAAATAAAATGTATGCTCAGACTCATTGCTTCTTCTTTTTTTCTTTTTTTTTTAAGATTTATTTATTTATTTACTTTGGACGGGGGTCAGGCTGGGGAGGGAGGGGAGTGGGCGGACCACTTCTATTGGTCTTTCATTTCTCTATTTTCATTCGTCTTCGTTCTTTGGCTCCTGTGGGCCTCTCCCATCGCGGTGGCCTCTGTCGTTGCAGAGCACCGGCTCTGGGCACATGCGCCTCAGAGCTCCGGCCCGGTGATTGGACACATCAGTCCAGCCGCTCCGCGGCACATGGGATCTTCCCAGGCCAGGGCTCGAACCGGCGCCCCTTGCACTGCAAGGCGGTGTCCTTACCCACTGGACCACCAGGGGAAGCCCCTCATTGCTTCTTAATGACAGTTTTAGAGGATACGTATTTCTACGGTTTTTAGATTCTGAACAATCTAGTACTTCGTAAGTGACCAATAGCACTGTCTGTAAATACATCAGTGTTCCCGTGAAAAGTGTTAGTGTATTCCAGTTGTGCCTCAGTTGGTGTGTCAAAAGATGAAAAAAGAGTCAAACTTCCTCACCCTGTCTGTCGATTCTCCACTGAAATGCAGAATGCTTTGTAGCAGGTTCAGCTTGCTGACTTCTATTTTCTTTCTAATGGAAATTCTTTAAGTGGAAAAACTGACCAAAAGTCCACGAACATTATTTTATATATTTTTTGTAACTCCTACTGCCTTACAACATATTGATTACTGAATAACTTACTAATTCATCCAGTAACCTGACCATTTCCCCTCAAATAATTTTTCACGATACCGACGTTGATTTTATTAATGTGTTAAGGATTGTTTTTGGCCCCCAAGAATTTTGTTTTATGCTTATCCCTCTTGAATTACACTTAATTTTACAGCTTATTCATGTTGGTTTTTTCAATCTGTGTCTTTTGAAGTCCTGCTTCTGACTGTATTAAACCTCAAAACAGAATGATACCTAGGACAGTTCCCTTTGGGTTTCTGCACAGTTTATCCCTTGAAACTGACACTACATCTACAAGTCAGGAGAAGTCAGCTGTTCTAATAACTAATCTGAGCCTAATTAAGTCTGCAATCTCCTACTTAGCTGAGGAAGATGTAGTTGGAGAGAATCCAAAACTTTCCAGAAATCGAGTGAGACTTGCATCCTCTCTCCACTGTTTAACTTATCCATCTAGGGACAATTTATTCCTCAAAACATTCATATCTTCAAAAGACTGAGGGTTCTACAGATGTGTTTGGGAGACCCAGGCCTCACTTGGTGGTGAGAAATTTGGCCAAAGGAATGATTACGTAAAAACAGAATAAGTAGCACATCCCTTCTGTTGTTGATAGCATGTATTGTTGTTTTTAGTTGCTAAGTCATGTTTGACTCTTTGGAACCCCATGGACTGCAGCAGGCCAGGCTTCCCTGTCCTCCACTATCTCCTGGAGTTTGCTCAGATTCATGTCCATTGAGTTGGTGGTGTTGTCTGACCAGCTTATGCTCTACTGGCCCCTTCTCCTTCTGCCTTCTATTTTTTCCAGCATCAGGATCTTTTCCAATGAATTGGCTTTTCACATCAGGGTGCCAAAGTATTGAAACTTCAGCTTTAGTCACAGTCCTTCCAATGAAGGACTCAAGATTGACTGGGTTGATCTCCTTTTGCCCAAGGAACTCTCAAGAGTCCTCTCCAGCACCACAGTTTGAAAGCATCAGTTCTTCGGTGCTCAGCCTTCTTTATGGTCCAGCTCTCACATCCGTGCACAGCTACTGGAAACCTATAGCTTTAACTGTATGGGCCTTTGTTGGCATTTACCTCAGAGCTATTCTGGTCAGGTTGTGGAGGGGTTTGTTAGCATGGGTTGATGGCTGTAGTAATCTTCTGGTTTTGGGACATGGTAGAAGGTCTGGAGTGCTCCTGATGCCTACTGAAATCTCTTGCTTTAGGAACTGATGACTCTCAGTGATGTGGCTGGGGACTTCAGGGACACATGGGCTACCTGCACACTGTTTAGAAAGTCCTCTTCAGGGATACCACCCAGCACAGATCCAAGAATGGGCTCTCACACGGTAAGGATGTAACTTTCCTTTATCTTAGATATTTTAATATAATTAAAAATTTTTTTTTTGGTCATGCTGAGTGGCATGTAAAAGCTTAGTTCCCTGACCAGGGATAGAACTTGTGCCTCCCTGACCAGTAGATCTCAGAGTGCTAACCTTTATCTTAGTCCCTTTATCTTAGATGTGTTTTTTAAAAAATGTATTTATTTATTTTTGGCCACTTCTATTGGTCTTTCATTTGTTTCCATCTTTGTTCTTTGGCCTGTGTGGGCCTCCCATCATGGTGGCCTCTCCCGCCGCAGAGCATTGGCTCTGTTGCATGTGCTCCAGAGCTCCGGCTGGGTAGTTGGACACATCCGTCCAGTCACTCTGTGGCACGTGGGATCTTCCTAGGCCAGGGATCAAACTGGCACCCCTTGCACTGAAAGGTGGTGTCCTTACCCACTGGACCACCAGGAAAGCTCTATCTTAGATACTTTGTGAGGGCCCTGATCTGAGTGGTCTCTAGGGATGTGGGTCTCTTAGAGCTCCAGTTCTCTCTGAGAATGATTCTGGCAGCAAATGAATGACTTCCATTTTCGTGATGCTTAGTGGTTTGCAGGTTTCATTGATATTTACTCTCAGATCAATATCTCACCATAACCCTTTGATACATGTATTTTCACCCTCTTTTCCAGCTCAGGATCCTGAGACTCAAAGTTAAGTGGCAAAAGTGAGTCCAACCCAGGTCTTTGTGGATAAGGGGGAGCTCACCCCAGAGTTTTTGCTGTCACTTAAACAAACTGACAATTTCAGATGGCTCAATCAAAAGCTTTGAGGGAGGTCCAATGGGCTTTGTTGGCATTTACCTCAGAGCTATTCTGGTCAGGTTGTGGAGGGGTTTGTTAGCATGGGTTGATGGCTGTAGTAATCTTCTGGTTTTGGGACATGGTAGAAGGTCTGGAGTGCTCCTGATGCCTACTGAAATCTCTTGCTTTAGGAACTGATGACTCTCAGTGATGTGGCTGGGGACTTCAGGGACACATGGGCTACCTGCACACTGTTTAGAAAGTCCTCTTCAGGGATACCACCCAGCACAGATCCAAGAATGGGCTCTCACACGGTAAGGATGTAACTTTCCTTTATCTTAGATATTTTAATATAATTAAAAATTTTTTTTTTGGTCATGCTGAGTGGCATGTAAAAGCTTAGTTCCCTGACCAGGGATAGAACTTGTGCCTCCCTGACCAGTAGATCTCAGAGTGCTAACCTTTATCTTAGTCCCTTTATCTTAGATGTGTTTTTTAAAAAATGTATTTATTTATTTTTGGCCACTTCTATTGGTCTTTCATTTGTTTCCATCTTTGTTCTTTGGCCTGTGTGGGCCTCCCATCATGGTGGCCTCTCCCGCCGCAGAGCATTGGCTCTGTTGCATGTGCTCCAGAGCTCCGGCTGGGTAGTTGGACACATCCGTCCAGTCACTCTGTGGCACGTGGGATCTTCCTAGGCCAGGGATCAAACTGGCACCCCTTGCACTGAAAGGTGGTGTCCTTACCCACTGGACCACCAGGAAAGCTCTATCTTAGATACTTTGTGAGGGCCCTGATCTGAGTGGTCTCTAGGGATGTGGGTCTCTTAGAGCTCCAGTTCTCTCTGAGAATGATTCTGGCAGCAAATGAATGACTTCCATTTTCGTGATGCTTAGTGGTTTGCAGGTTTCATTGATATTTACTCTCAGATCAATATCTCACCATAACCCTTTGATACATGTATTTTCACCCTCTTTTCCAGCTCAGGATCCTGAGACTCAAAGTTAAGTGGCAAAAGTGAGTCCAACCCAGGTCTTTGTGGATAAGGGGGAGCTCACCCCAGAGTTTTTGCTGTCACTTAAACAAACTGACAATTTCAGATGGCTCAATCAAAGGCCATTGTTTCTTTACTGAGGGACATTTGGGCCATTTCACATTTTCATCAGTATTGGGATGATGCTCTCTTACTGAATTGTCTTTTTTAAAGTCTTATATATTGAAATAATTAGTTAATAATTAAGTAACATATCTTTTGTACAACATTTTGTCTGTTTTTTTTTTTAAAGATTTATTTATTTATTTATTTTGGTTGGGGTGGGGTGTGGAGGGAGGGGAGCAGGCGGGCCACTTCTATTGGTCTTTCATTCGTCCATTTTCATCCATCTTTGTTCTCTGGCCAGTGTGGGCCTCCCATCACAGTGGCCTCCATTGTTGCAGAGCGCTGGCTCTGGGCACATGCTCCAGAGCTCCGGCTCGGTAATTGGACACATAGGTCCAGCTGCTCCGCGGCATGTGGGATCTTCCCAGGGATGGAACCAGCGCCCCTTGCACTGCAAGGCGGTGTCCTTACCCACTGGACTGCCAGGGAAGCCCCTTTATTTTTAAAAATTTCTTTAGTTTCCAGAAATTGCTGAGTTTGAGAACAGATACATTTCTGAGGTATTTGGTATTTTTTCCAAATGCCTTCCAAAAAGATTGAATCAATTTATTTGTTCCTGTTAGCATTATACAAAGTGTCTATTTCTTCATATTCTGTCTATCATGGTGAGTATCATAAACTAAGAGTCCAGGTAAAACAACAGTGATGCTAACATTTATTGATGACTTAATTATTTAATCCTCATGACAACTCTGTAAGGTAGTATTTTTTTTTAGTTATTTTTTTTATTTTGCTTTTTGCTTTTACAGAGTTTTGTTGTTTATAGATATGTATAATCCCAGGTTAGTCATGTGTATATCCCATTCTCTCCCATCCCACCCCTCCAGGCCATCACATAGCCCCCATGTAAGATCTCTTAGTCCCACAGCACATTGACAATAGTTATACCTTTTACATATGACAGTATAGGGTTCCATGTTACTCTTTCCATATCTGTCATCCACTCTTCCCTCTCCCCAATGTCCGTAAGTCTGTTCTCTATGACTATTTTTCCATTGATCTCTGGGTTCTCTAGCTGTCACTTAAACAAACTGACAATTTCAGATGGCTCAATCAAAGGCCATTGTTTCTTTACTGAGGGACATTTGGGCCATTTCACATTTTCATCAGTATTGGGATGATGCTCTCTTACTGAATTGTCTTTTTTAAAGTCTTATATATTGAAATAATTAGTTAATAATTAAGTAACATATCTTTTGTACAACATTTTGTCTGTTTTTTTTTTTAAAGATTTATTTATTTATTTATTTTGGTTGGGGTGGGGTGTGGAGGGAGGGGAGCAGGCGGGCCACTTCTATTGGTCTTTCATTCGTCCATTTTCATCCATCTTTGTTCTCTGGCCAGTGTGGGCCTCCCATCACAGTGGCCTCCATTGTTGCAGAGCGCTGGCTCTGGGCACATGCTCCAGAGCTCCGGCTCGGTAATTGGACACATAGGTCCAGCTGCTCCGCGGCATGTGGGATCTTCCCAGGGATGGAACCAGCGCCCCTTGCACTGCAAGGCGGTGTCCTTACCCACTGGACTGCCAGGGAAGCCCCTTTATTTTTAAAAATTTCTTTAGTTTCCAGAAATTGCTGAGTTTGAGAACAGATACATTTCTGAGGTATTTGGTATTTTTTCCAAATGCCTTCCAAAAAGATTGAATCAATTTATTTGTTCCTGTTAGCATTATACAAAGTGTCTATTTCTTCATATTCTGTCTATCATGGTGAGTATCATAAACTAAGAGTCCAGGTAAAACAACAGTGATGCTAACATTTATTGATGACTTAATTATTTAATCCTCATGACAACTCTGTAAGGTAGTATTTTTTTTTAGTTATTTTTTTTATTTTGCTTTTTGCTTTTACAGAGTTTTGTTGTTTATAGATATGTATAATCCCAGGTTAGTCATGTGTATATCCCATTCTCTCCCATCCCACCCCTCCAGGCCATCACATAGCCCCCATGTAAGATCTCTTAGTCCCACAGCACATTGACAATAGTTATACCTTTTACATATGACAGTATAGGGTTCCATGTTACTCTTTCCATATCTGTCATCCACTCTTCCCTCTCCCCAATGTCCGTAAGTCTGTTCTCTATGACTATTTTTCCATTGATCTCTGGGTTCTCTATCTTGTTCCATTGGTCTATATTTCTGGTTTTGTGCCAGAACTATACTCTCTTGATGTCTGTTGTTATTATAGTATAGTCTGAAGTTAGGGAGGCTGATCCCTCCAGCTCCATTCTTCTTTCTCAGGACTGCTTTGGCTATCCAGGGTCTTTTGTGTTTCCATATGAACTGTGTTATTTTTTGGTCTAGTTCTGTGAAGAATGTCATTGGTAATTTGATAGGGATCGCATTGAATCTGTAGATGATATTTGGTAATGTGGTCATTTTCACAATATTGATTCTTCTGACCCAGGAACATGGAATATCTCTCCATCTGTTTACATTGTCTTTTTTTTTTTTTTTAAAAGAAACCCTTTATTTTGCTTTTAACTTTTACAGAGTTTTGTTGTTTACAGATATGTATGTTCCCAGATTAGTCATATGTATATCCCCCTCTTCCCACCCCTATGTTGTCTTTGATTTCTTTCATAAGTGTCTTGTAATTTTCTGTGTACAGTTATTTTTTTCTCTTCAGGTAGGTTTATTCCTAGATATTTTATTCTTTTTGTTGCAGTGGTGATTAGGATTGCATCCTTGAATTCTCTTTTTGATTTTTCATTGTTTGTATATAGGAATGCAAGTGATTTCTGTGTATTGATTTTGTATCCTCCAACTTTGCTGAATTCATTGATTAGCTCTAGTAGTTTTCTAATAGTGTCTTTGGGCTTTTCTATGTATAGTATCATGTTGTCTGCAAATAGAGGTTTACTTTTTCTTTTCCATTCTGGATTCCTTTTATTTCTTTTTCTTCTCTTATTGCTGTAGCTAGAACTTCCGGGACTATGTTGAATAATAGTGGTGAAAGTGAATACCCCTGTCTTGTTCCTGATCTTAGAGGGAATGCTTTCAGTTTTTTACCATTGAGAGTAATATTCACTGTGGGCTTCTCATATATGGCTTTTTTCACTATGTTTTGGAAAGGGTTTAAAGGTTCTCTAGACTATTTTTCCATTCGCACCCTCTTCCCTCTCCCCAATGTCCGTAAGTCTGTTCTCTATGACTATTTTTCCATTGATCTCTGGGTTCTCTATCTTGTTCCATTGGTCTATATTTCTGGTTTTGTGCCAGAACTATACTCTCTTGATGTCTGTTGTTATTATAGTATAGTCTGAAGTTGGGGAGGCTGATCCCTCCAGCTCCATTCTTCTTTCTCAGGACTGCTTTGGCTATCCAGGGTCTTTTGTGTTTCCATATGAACTGTGTTATTTTTTGGTCTAGTTCTGTGAAGAATGTCATTGGTAATTTGATAGGGATCGCATTGAATCTGTAGATGATATTTGGTAATGTGGTCATTTTCACAATATTGATTCTTCTGACCCAGGAACATGGAATATCTCTCCATCTGTTTACATTGTCTTTTTTTTTTTTTTTAAAAGAAACCCTTTATTTTGCTTTTAACTTTTACAGAGTTTTGTTGTTTACAGATATGTATGTTCCCAGATTAGTCATATGTATATCCCCCTCTTCCCACCCCTATGTTGTCTTTGATTTCTTTCATAAGTGTCTTGTAATTTTCTGTGTACAGTTATTTTTTTCTCTTCAGGTAGGTTTATTCCTAGATATTTTATTCTTTTTGTTGCAGTGGTGATTAGGATTGCATCCTTGAATTCTCTTTTTGATTTTTCATTGTTTGTATATAGGAATGCAAGTGATTTCTGTGTATTGATTTTGTATCCTCCAACTTTGCTGAATTCATTGATTAGCTCTAGTAGTTTTCTAATAGTGTCTTTGGGCTTTTCTATGTATAGTATCATGTTGTCTGCAAATAGAGGTTTACTTTTTCTTTTCCATTCTGGATTCCTTTTATTTCTTTTTCTTCTCTTATTGCTGTAGCTAGAACTTCCGGGACTATGTTGAATAATAGTGGTGAAAGTGAATACCCCTGTCTTGTTCCTGATCTTAGAGGGAATGCTTTCAGTTTTTTACCATTGAGAGTAATATTCACTGTGGGCTTCTCATATATGGCTTTCACTATGTTGAGTTAGGTTCCTACTATGCCCATTTTTTGAAGAGTTTTTTTTTTATCTTAAATGGGTGCTGGATTTTATCAAAGGCTTTTTCTTCATCTATTGAGATTATCATGTGATTTTTGTCTTTCATTTTGTTAATATGGTGTATCACATTGATTGATTTGCAGATATTGTAGAATCCTTGCATGCCTGGGATAAACCCAACTTGATCATGATGTATGAGTTTTTTGATGTGCTGAATTCTGTTTTCTAGAATTTTGTTGAGGATCTTTGTGTCTAATTTCATCAATGATATCTGCCTATGATTTTCTTTTGTTGTGTTGTCTTTGCCTGGTTTTGGTATCAGGGTGATGGTGGCCTCATAGAATGTGTTTGGAAGTGTTCCTGTAATTTTTTGGAAGAGTTTTAGAAGGATAGGCATTAGCTCATCTTTAAATGTTTGGTAGAATTCACCTGTAAAGCCATCTGGCCCTGGGCTTTTATTTTTAGGTAGATTTTTGTTCACAGATTCAGTTTCTGAGCTTGTAATTAGGCTGTTCATAATTTCTATTTCTTCCTGGTTCCATCTTAGAAGATTGAACTTCCCAAAGAATCTGTCCATTTCTTCCAGGTTGTCCAGTTTGTTGCCGTATAGTTGTTCATAATAGTCTCTTATAGTCCTTTGTATTTCTGTGTTGTCTGTTGTAACTTCTCCTTTTTCATTTCTGATTTTGTTGATCTGGTTCTTTTCTCTTTTTTTCTTGATGAGCCTGGCTAGTAGTTTCTCAATTTTGTTACTCTTTTTGAAGAGCCAGTTTTTCATTTTATTTATCTTTAGTATTGTTTTTTTCAATTCTTTTTCATTTATTTCTGTTCTGATCTTTATGATTTCTCTTATTCTGCTAATCTTAAGGCTTTTTATTCTTCTTTTTCCATTTGTTTTAAGTATAGAGTTAGGTTGTCTTTTTGTTGTTTTTCTTCTTTCTTGAGGTAGGATTGTATTGCTATAAACTTCTCTCTTAGAACCACTTTTAAAGTATCTCATAGGTTTTGCACTGTTGTGCTTTCATTGTCATTTTCTTCTAGGAATTTTTAAATTTCTCTTTTGATTTGTTCAGTAATCTGTTTGGTTTTTAGGTATGTATTGTTTAATCTACACGTGCTTGTGTTTTTAGAGGTATTTTCCTTGTAATTAATACCTAGTCTCATAGCATTGTGGTCAGAAAAGATGGTTGATATAATTTCAGTTTTCTTGAATTGACTGAGGTTTGATTTGTGGCCCAAGATGTGGTCTGTCCTGGAGAATGTTCCACGTGCACTTGAGAAGAAAGTGTATTCTTCTGCTTTTGGGTGGAAGATCCTAAAGATATCAATGAGATCCATCTCTTCTAATGTGTCATTTATGGATTGTGTTTCCTTATTGATTCTCTTTTTGATGATCTTTCCGTTGTGTTACTGTCAATTTCTTCTTTTATGTCTGAAAGTGTTTGCCTTATGTATTGGGGTACTCCTGTGTTGGGTGCATAGATATTTATGATTGTTATATCTTCCTCTTGGATTGATCCCTTGATCATTATGTAATGTCCTGCCTTGTCTCTTATAATTTTCTTTACTTTAAGGTCTGTTTTGCCTGATATGAGGATTGCTACTCCAACTTTCTTTTAATTTCCATGTGCATGGAATATCTTTTTCCATCCTCTCACTTTCAGTCTATGAGTGTCTCTAGGTCTGAAGTGAGTTTCCTGGAGGCAGCATATGTATGGGTCTTGTTTTTGAATCCATTCAGCCAGTCTGTGTCTCTTGGTTGGGGCACTTGGTCCATTTACATTCAAAGTAATTATTTTTGGCCGTGCTGGGTCTTTGTTGCTGCATAGGCTTTTTTCTAGTTGCAGTGTGTAGGCTTCCCACTGGGGTGACTTCTCTTGTTGCAGAGCATGGGCCCTAGGGTGCTTGGGCTTCGATAGTTATGGCATGGGCTCCTGGGCTCTAGAGCACTGGTTCAGTGGTTGTGGTGCATGGACTTAGTTGCCCTGTGGCATGTGGGATCCTCCTGGACCAGGGTGAGAACCTGTGTCTCCTGCATTGGCAGGTGGATTCTTTGCCACCGAGCCATCAAGGAAACCCATAGGTGGGTTTTGTCATTATCTCCGATTTATAGATGAAGACTCTGAGACACATAGAGTTTAGGTAACTCTCCTGAAGTCACACAGCTAGTCAGAGGCAGTGTTAGGATTCAGAGTCAGACAATATGACTCTTGAGTTTATTGCCTTAAGTGTATATTGTTTTAATTTGAATTTCTTTGGTTAATGATGAGGTTAAAATATTTTCGTATGTTTATAGGCTGCTTGTATTTTTTTTCTTTTGTGAATTGTCCATTCATGTCCTTTGTCCTTTTCCTTTTTTTTTTAAAATTTTATTTATTTATTTATTTATTTATTTTCATCCATCTTTATTCTTTGGCCTGTGTGGGCCTCGCATTGCAGTGGCCTCTCTCACTGCAGAGCACCGGCTCTGGGCGCACGCACCCCAGAGCACCAGCTCCTAATTGGACACACTGGCCCAGCTGCTCCGCGGCACGTGGGATCTTCCTGGGCCAGGGATCAAACTGGTGCCCCTTGCATTGCAAGGTGGACTCTTTATCCACTGGACCACCAGGAAAGCCCTGTCCTTTTCTTTTTTTCCTTACAATTATTTGTCTTTTTCTAATGGCTGTATCGATTGCTGCTCGTCTGCAAAAATTTAAAAACCAAACATTATAGTTAACTTCCTTGATTCTTTCTAAGGGTGAGGTCAAGGCAGCTGTGTTTTGATAAAACTCTCTCTCCCTATGGGTTTAACCTTGTGTCTTGAGAGATGAGTTATTGTGCTTATTCTAGAGTTTCTGGCACCCATGTATGGTTTTTTTCTTTTCCTTATGGGATAAAAAGAGGTTTTTTTCAGTCTCTCGAGGAGATTACCTTGTTTTATCATTTCATCATATGGCTGCTTTTTAAATTTTTATTTATTGATTTTTGGCTGCACTGGGTCTTCATTGCTTCGCACAGGCTTTCTTTAGTTGCGGTGAGCAGGCTTCTCATGGTGGCTTCTCAGTGCAGAGCATGGGCTCTAGAGCAAGGGCTCGGTAGTTCTGGGGACCCTGGTTTAGTTGCCCCACAGCATGTAGAATCTTCCTGAAACAGACCAGGGATCTAACCTGTGTCCCCTGTATTAAGAATCCAGGTGGAGGCTTCCCCGGTGGTCCAGTGGGTAAGGGCACCACCTTCCAGTGCAAGGGGCGCCGGTTCCATCCCTGGCCTGGGAAGATCCCACGTGCTGCAGAGCAGCTGGACTGATGTGTCCAGCTACCAAACCGGAGCTCTGGAGTGCATGTGCCCAGAGCTGGTGCTCTGCAACGAGAGAGGTCACTGAGATGGGAGACCCACACAGGCCAAAGAACAAAGATGGATGGAAATAAATAAATGAAAGTCCAATAGAAGTGGCCAAAAAAAAAAAAAAAGAATTCAGGTGAATTCTTAACCACTGGACCACCTACAAGGTCCCCTTTTAATGAGACCAAACACCCATTAGAGTTTGCTGGGGGTATTCTCCTCTACCTGGGGAAAAAGGGGAGTTTGCATTTTGCCCAGGACACATGTGATGGGTCAAATTTGCGTTCTGTGTTCCCCTTCCTTATAGGACTTCTAAACCAAGTATCATCTCCCAGCTGGAGCAGAAAGAAGAGCCATGGGTCCTATCACTGCAACATTCTGAGGCGAGGAAGATCCTGAGAGAAAGTCCCACGGGTGAGATGTGTTACCTGGTTGGGGGAAATCTGGCATTTCAGCCCTTGTTTCATTGAGGAATTTAGAATGCTGCCCTAGACTTTGTTTTTACTATTAGAAGTTTAAATCTGACCTCCTGGACCATCAGTCATTGACCAAATAAAATCTTCATTTTAAGTGAACATTTAACTTTTTTTTTTTTTTTAAGATTTATTTATTTATTTTGGGCGGGGGTCGGGTTGGGGAGGGAGAGGGGTGGGCGGGCCACTTCTATTGGTCTTTCATTTCTCTGTTTTCATCCGTCTTTGTTCTTTGGCTCCTCTGGGCCTCCCATCACGGTGGCCTCTGTTGTCGCAGAGCGCCGGCTCTGGGCGCATGCGCTCCAGAGCTCCGGCTCGGTAATTGGACACATCAGTCCAGCCGCTCCGCGGCACGTGTGATCTTCCCAGGCCAGGGATGGAACCGGCGCCCCTTGCACTGCAAGGCGGTGTCCTTACCCACTGGATCACCAGGGGAAGCCCAACATTTCACTTTTATCTAGTCTTTAACATCTTTGAAAGGAGTTGCCCAGTTCTGATAATATGTGGTATCTTCTTGATGTTAAGATCACCTCAAGATTCATCAGACCATCTTTAAATAAAAAGGGCTGGGGAATTCATGTTGTCTGTAAAGTCAGTGATTTTCCATAAACTCGGCAGGAATCAGAACGGGAGGAGTCAGATTAAATGTGGTCTGTCAAAAGGACACTAATTTTAATATTTCTTGCTGCTTTTTGCTGATCTTTCCTGATAAGTGATAACCTTGTGCTGCGTACTTTCTGTTAATTTTTCAGACTTTAAGAATCAGGTGGTTCAACTTGATCAGGACATTTCTGAAACAGCAGGATCATGTGGAACATCCTCAGAAGGGACCACTACAGATATTTCTCATCCTTCTAGCTGGGGAGGAAACTGGGAGAGAGGTCTTGAGTTAGAAGGTCATCAGGGAGCCCTTCCAAGAGAGGGTCAGCAGGGGCCCGTTCCACAGGAGAAGGAATTAAACAAGCTCTTAGAAGAATACATAGGAAAGAAGCCTGTGTGTGCAGAATGTGGGAAAACCTTCAACCAGAGCTCCTATCTCATAAGGCACCTCAGAACCCATACTGGAGAGAGGCCCTATAAATGCATGGAGTGCGGGAAAGGCTTCAAACAGAGTTCAGACCTTGTGACCCACCGCAGAACCCACACTGGAGAGAAACCCTACCAGTGCCATGGGTGTGAGAAGAAATTCAGCGACAGCTCAACCCTCATCAAACATCAGAGAACTCACACGGGCGAGAGACCCCACCAGTGCCCCGAGTGTGGGAAGGCTTTTGCACGGAAACCGCACCTCATAATGCACCAAAGAACCCACACGGGAGAGAAGCCCTACATGTGCCTCCAGTGTCACAAGAGCTTCAGTCGCAGCTCAAATTTCATCACCCACCAGAGGACCCACACAGGCGTGAGGCCCTACGGGTGTTGCGACTGTGGGGAGAGTTTCAGTCAGAGCTCAGATCTCCTTAAGCACCAGCGAACCCACACAGGAGAGCGGCCCTTCAAGTGCCCCGAATGCGGGAAGGGCTTTCGAGATAGCTCTCATTTTGTGACCCACATGAGTACTCATTCTGGAGAAAGGCCCTTCAGCTGTCCTTCCTGCCATAAGAGTTTCAGTCAGAGCTCACACCTCGTCACGCACCAGAGGACACACACAGGCGAAAGGCCTTTTAAGTGTGATGGCTGCGGGAAGGGCTTTGCTGACAGCTCTGCCCTCGTCAAGCACCAGCGGATCCACACCGGAGAAAGACCCTATAAATGTGGCGAGTGCGGCAAGAGTTTCAACCAGAGCTCCCACTTCATCACCCACCAGCGAATCCACTTGGGAGACAGACCCTATCGCTGCCCCGAGTGTGGCAAAAACTTCAACCAGCGTTCCCATTTCCTCACCCACCAGAGGACACACACAGGAGAGAAACCATTTCACTGCAGTGAATGCAACAAGAGCTTCCGGCAGAAAGCACACCTTTTGTGCCATCAGAACACCCACATGATGTAGGAACTAGTCTTTCATGCTTCTTGTCCTCCCTTCCATATTTCCAACACGGTTATCTTTGTTTTTTTCTTTCCCCTGGGCCGTGCTGCATGGCATGTGAGACCTTAGTTATCTGCCTGGATGCTCAGTCAGTCTTGTCTGACTCTATAACCCCATAGACTGTAGCCTGCCAGGCTCCTCTGTTCATGGATTTCCCAGGCAGGAATACTGGAGTGAGTTACCACTACCTTCTCCCGGGGATCTTCCTGACCCAGGGATGGAGACGAGGGGTCAAACCTTACCCTGGAAGTTCGGAGTCGCAATCACTGGACCACCAGGGAAGTCCCACCACTGTTATCTCTAAGTACTCCGAACAGAGAAAACCTGAGCATCAGCAGCAGCTCATGTCAGGCCCTAAGCTGTTCTCTTTTTCTGTGCTTTCCTGGCAAGGATAAAGCTAGAGGGTCCAAATAATATTCTAAACACAAAAGGCATTCCTTCAGTGTTGCTGACTGACTTAGAGAAATGTGAGTTTCATGGTTGATGCTGGTTACTAAAAGAGAAGTGAGAGAAGTATTATCGTTGTCTGCATGCTAAGTCACTTCAGTTGTATCTGGCTCTCTGAGACCCCACGGACTGTAGCCCACCAGGCTCCTCTGTCCATGGGGATTTCCAGGCAAGGATACTAGAGTGGGTTGCTATACCCTCCTCCAGGGGATCATCCTGACCCAGGGATTGAAACTGTCTCCTGCATGGGCAGGTGGGTTCTTTACCACTAGTGCCACCTGGGAAGCCCATTATCATCATTAATATTTGAGAGCTATATATATATAGGCTTTAATAGAATGCCTTGCCCTTAAAAGACACTCAATCTAGGGTTGGTTGCTTTGATCAGCCTTCTTACTCAATAAGGAATTGATTAGTGCAACCTACAAGCCCAGAACTTGAAAGAAATGAGATTGGAAGTAGAAGATCTGGGGTGTGAACACACAGACAGAATAAAACAGAAAGCGCTCTCCTCATCCAGTGCTGTGCAGCCATGAGTCACCAGATGTCTTGTTGCCATGACAAGGCAGAACGATCATGATTGTAGAAGACGTCTGTGGTCTTGTGACTGGAAGAATTTCAGAAGCTTCGGTGTCGGCCGTACTCCCCCTGGAGGTTTGCTGCCATCTGAGGCGTAGGAAATTGCTTGTGATGACCATGTCAGGGGAACCTGGATGAGGACTGTAAGATTGTGGAAGCACAGCTGCCGAGAATGTTAAATGACATGGCAAGGATCCTTCCTGTCATTTAGCTGAAGGAAATAACTCTAGTTTTGTAGCTTGCTGGGTCATTGGCCCTTTCGTTGTTTTAGTCCCTGAGTTGTGCCTTACCCACTGGACCACAAGGGAAGGCCCACAGTATGTGTTTTAATAAGCCCTCGAGGTGATTACTATGCCCAAGTTTGAGAACCACAGCTTTAAAAGATAGCTCTTCTACTTAATGTAGCCACAGTACTATTAGTGTCCCTACAGACAATTAAAAGTGATTTTGTGTTACTGCAAACATTAATACAAACAACGGCAGTCAATGTTCACTTTTCCCTAATTAGCTTATATTTCTTGTTTTTATTTTTAATTTTCATTTCTTTTGGCCACGCCAAACAACTTGTGGGTCCTGAGTTCCTTGACCAGGGACTGAACGCAGGCCACAGTAGTGAAAGTGCCAAGTTCTCACCCTTGGACCATCAGAGAATTCCCTGTTTTTATTTTTTAGTTTGTTTGAATCAAAATCTAGATAAGGTCTCTACATTCGATAGGTTGATATGTTCCTTACAGAAGTTCTTTTCTTCCTCCTCTCTCCTTTTATTGTATTTCATTTGCTGAAAAAACAAACAAACTTGTCTCCCACAGCTCTGCATTTTGCTAATTCCAACCTATGGGGTCCTTTAACATGTTCCTTATTCTCTGTTTTCCTAATATTGGTAGTTGTAAACCTGATAAGATCAAGATTTAGGGGAGGAGAGGGCAAGAATGGTTTTCCCAGGCAGCACAGTGGTAAAGAATCTGCCTGCCAGTGCAGTATGTGCGGTTCGATCTCTGAGTCAGGAAGATCCCCTGGAGAAGAAAATGGCAACACATTTAGTATTCTTTTTTTTTTCTTTTTTTTACATTCAGTATTCTTGCCCGGGCAATCAAAAGGTCCTGGGAAAGACTGAAGGCAAAACGAGAAGGTGTAGGCAGAGGATCAGATGGTTAGATAGCATCACTGACTCAATGGACAGGAATTTGAGCAAACTCCAGAAGATAATGGACAGTCATAAAGAGTGGGACATGATTTAGTGACTAAACGAGTGAACTCCATAGTGATCTTACGTACTTCTGTCAAGAGACACCTGGTGGGTTTTTTTTTTTTTTTTGTCTCTTAATGTTGGCAACCATTCATAAGTCCTTATTTCACTTGCCAAATGCTGATATTGTATATCTGTCACCCCTTCTTCATCTATTAGCTGAAATACTTCTATGAAGAAACCTCCACCTAATCAACTATTTGGTTTCCCTGGGTACAGTTTATATAGAAATAACAGCTGCTTGATTATAACTTCTATTTTTTGGGACAGACAATTAAAAGTGATTTTGTGTTACTGCAAACATTAATACAAACAACGGCAGTCAATGTTCACTTTTCCCTAATTAGCTTATATTTCTTGTTTTTATTTTTAATTTTCATTTCTTTTGGCCACGCCAAACAACTTGTGGGTCCTGAGTTCCTTGACCAGGGACTGAACGCAGGCCACAGTAGTGAAAGTGCCAAGTTCTCACCCTTGGACCATCAGAGAATTCCCTGTTTTTATTTTTTAGTTTGTTTGAATCAAAATCTAGATAAGGTCTCTACATTCGATAGGTTGATATGTTCCTTACAGAAGTTCTTTTCTTCCTCCTCTCTCCTTTTATTGTATTTCATTTGCTGAAAAAACAAACAAACTTGTCTCCCACAGCTCTGCATTTTGCTAATTCCAACCTATGGGGTCCTTTAACATGTTCCTTATTCTCTGTTTTCCTAATATTGGTAGTTGTAAACCTGATAAGATCAAGATTTAGGGGAGGAGAGGGCAAGAATGGTTTTCCCAGGCAGCACAGTGGTAAAGAATCTGCCTGCCAGTGCAGTATGTGCGGGTTCGATCTCTGAGTCAGGAAGATCCCCTGGAGAAGAAAATGGCAACACATTTAGTATTCTTTTTTTTTTCTTTTTTTTACATTCAGTATTCTTGCCCGGGCAATCAAAAGGTCCTGGGAAAGACTGAAGGCAAAACGAGAAGGTGTAGGCAGAGGATCAGATGGTTAGATAGCATCACTGACTCAATGGACAGGAATTTGAGCAAACTCCAGAAGATAATGGACAGTCATAAAGAGTGGGACATGATTTAGTGACTAAACGAGTGAACTCCATAGTGATCTTACGTACTTCTGTCAAGAGACACCTGGTGGGTTTTTTTTTTTTTTTTGTCTCTTAATGTTGGCAACCATTCATAAGTCCTTATTTCACTTGCCAAATGCTGATATTGTATATCTGTCACCCCTTCTTCATCTATTAGCTGAAATACTTCTATGAAGAAACCTCCACCTAATCAACTATTTGGTTTCCCTGGGGTACAGTTTATATAGAAATAACAGCTGCTTGATTAAACCCCTTTTATTTCTTCTTAATATTACTATATAAATGTTGGTCTCCATGCCTTAGATTTTAAGCCCCTTCCAGTGAGAGACTCTGTTCTGACAGGACATTTATAAATGCGTAAATCTCAGAATAACTTCTCTAATAGCCTCTGATGTTTTCCTCTTGCCTACCCTCCCTCCAGTTTGAGTGGGTTCCCCCAAGCAATGTGCTAAAGAGCTCACCAAACACCTGAGTGATTCCAGCAAGGTATGGACTTGCTACATTGCCAATTCATTCTGGGTTGGCCAAATTCATCCAGGTTTTTCTGTAAGATGCTGTGGTAAAACCTGAACAAAAATTTTGGCCAACCCAGTATTTCCTGATACTATTGGGTCTGAAAACAGGAGAGGACATTACATTTCCATTAGCTAGGAATGGTTTTACAGTCCTTTCACAGTAGCATGAAAGCATAACCGTCTGTACCCACAGATTGTTCTCAAATCAAATACAATCAGTATGATAAACAACCAAGTACGCCCCTTATCCTATTTTATTTTCATCAAAATCCTTACACCTGTCTGATCTTGTGTTTACTTGTTTTGATAAACATCATGGTAAAACTGATAGTTGCTCAGGCATGTCCAGCTCTTTGGGACCCAATGGACTGCAGCACGCCAGGCTTCCCAGTCCTTCACTCTTTCCCTGAGTTTGCTCAAACTCGTGTACATTGAGTCGGTGATCCCATCCTACTATCTCATCCTCTGTCATACCCTTTTCCTCCTGCCTTCAATCATTCCCAGCATCAGGGTCTTTTTGAATGAGTCATCTCTTTGCATTAGGTGGCCACAGTATTGGAGCTTCAGTTTCAGCATCAGTCCCTCCAATGAATATTCAGGGTTGATTTCCGTTAGGACTGACTGGTTTGATCTTCTTGCAGTCCAAGGGACTCTCAGAGTCTTCTCCAGCACCACAATTCGAAAGCATCAGTTCTTCAGTGTTCAGCCTTCATAATGGTCCAACTCCCACATCCATACATGACTGCTGTAAAATTCTCCAAAAAGTAGAGAAACAAAAAAAAAGAAAGAAAGAAAATGTCTTGTCTTTTCTTCATTCCTTCCCAAAACCTCACTCCCCAAATTTCACCTCTGTAACGTCTGGCTTCCCAAATCTTATTCTACCTTCTCTTTTCTATCTGCACTCCAGCATCAGAACTAAAGAGATGGTTTTCCATCTGTTCTCATTGATTTTTCCCTTCAGTTCAACTCAAAAAAGAAAAACATTTATTGAGTGCCCTACACCAAATCCTATGCCAGACACTGGAGGCATGAACACAAAACAGTGAGAATTCCACATTTAAAAAACTGTTGCACTTCAGCAAGTTACTCTCTCTGATCCTTATTTCTTTATCCGTATAATAGGAGTAAGCCAGGACTTCCTTTATGGAGTTGGATGAGGATTAGTGAGATGATACATAGAAAACTCTTCCTCTTCCTCCTCTACCTGATACATTGTGTCTGCTCTATAAATGTCAATGACAACAATGATAATGATACAGTCTTTGCTTTGGAGGAGATTATAGTTTAATGAAAAAACTTGAAGAATAAGAATTATGAAGGTGAAGAGGGATGTTCCTGGTGGTCCAATGATAAAGAATTCACCTTCCAATACAGGGGATGTAAGTTCAATTCCTGGTCAGGGAGCTAAGATTCCACACGCCACTGGGCAACTAAGCCTGCAACTGCAATAGAGTCTGCATGTGAAGACCCAGCACAGCCAAAAAAACAAAAACAAAAGGAAAAAACAAAAGGAAAATATTTTTGGAAAGGGGAAAACAGGCAGTTTAAATAAAATTAAAGAGTAGGGCTTCCCCTGGTGGTCCAGTGGGTAAGGACACTGCCTTGTAGTGCAAGGGGCATCGGTTCAATCCCTGGCCTGGGAAGATCACACGTGCGGCGGAGCGGCTGGACCGATGTGTCCAATTACCAAGCCGGAGCTCTGGAGCGCATGCGCCCAGAGCCGGTGCTCTGCAATGACAGACACCCACCGCGATGAGAGGCCCACAGGAGCCAAAGAACAAAGACGGATGAAAATAGAGAAATGAAAGACCAATAGAAGTGGCCCGCCCGCTCCCCTCCCTCCCCAACCCGACCCCCGCCCAAAATAAATAAATAAATCTTTAAAAAAAAAAAATTAAAGAGTAGAGGCAGAGAGCTGTGCTTAGTCACTCAGTCATGTCTGATTCTTTGTGACCCCATGGATGAGCCAGGAATTTTCCAGGCAAGAATAGTGGAGTGGGTAGCGTTTCCTTTCTTCAGGGGATCTTCCCAGAGGTAGAGAGCTGGGAAACTAAAAAGTAACAGCTTGGATGCATCCTCTAAGAATATTTCTTAAAGTGTGAGTCAAGAACTACTTGCATTCCTCTCACCTGAGGTGCTTGTATAAAATGCACATTTAGTGGCCCTACCTCCAGCAAATTTGGTAAATTCACACAGTGGAATTGTTGAGTGTGTGTGTGTGTGCATGTGTGTGTCTTAGTCACTCAGTTGTGCCTGACTCTTTGGAACCCTGTGGACTGTAGCCTGCCAGGCTCCTCCATCCATGGAATTCTCCAGTTAAGAACACTGGAGTGGGTTGTCATGCCCTCCTGCAGGGGGTCTTCCCAACCCAGGGATCAAACCCAGGTCTCCCATATTGCAAGAGGTTTCTTTACTGTCTGAACCAGCAGGGAAGCTGATTAAACTACAGTTGTATGTATTAACACAGATAGGCCTCTGTAACTCAAGATTGAGAGTGAAAGATAAGACACGAAATACATATAGTAAGGGTCAAAAAACAATGAAGATCAAAACAGGCAAAACCAAATACTATACTGCTTAAGCAATTAGCACAAACTGTCATGAAAAGCGAAGGGTTTATTACTATAAAATTCAAGGTAGAGGTTAACTGGAATGGGAAAGAGGGATGCTCAGTTTCTATTTCTAAAACTGGATGCTATTTTTCTTTTAATTATAGTTGTATTTTTTAAAAATTTTGGCCTCTTTTATTGGTTTTTTATTTATTTATTTTCATCCATCTTTATTCTTTGGCCTGTGTGGGCCTCCCATCTCAGTGGCTCTGGGCACATGTGCTCCAGAGCACTTGCTTCTAATTGTTCACACAAGTCCAGCCGCTCCGCGGCACTTGGGATCTTCCCGGACCAGGGATAAAACTGGTGCCCCTTGCACTGCAGGGCTAACTCTTTACCCACTGGACCACCGGGGAAGCCCTTAATTATAGTTTTTTAAATGAATATGCACTAGCAGTGGTTAAGATTTAACTTTCCAATGCAGGGAGTTTGGGTTCAATCCCTGGTCAGGGAGCTAAGATCCCACATTTCAGCCTCATGGCTGAAAAACAAAACCATAAAACAGAAGTAATATTGTAACAATTTCAATAAAGACTTTACAAAATGGTCCACATTAAAAAATGAATTATTAATATGCATTATTTATATAGTTTTCCAGAAACTAATCCTTTCCATTTAAATCTCCTAGAGATGAGTTATACCAAGGACAAGAAAAAAAAGACAATCCAGAATGCCTGTATCTGAACAGACACCAATGAGATCATCTCCTTCATTTAGTTTAAATCACATGCTCATATTTTGTCCCTTTTCCTTCTGCTAAAAAAGTAACCTTCCCTTTAAGACATCAGTTAGTGCAAACAAGTGTTCAGAAGATCACTGGCCCACCCTCCTTTAAACAGCCAGACTTGCACCCTGTCTGAACGGAGGATGCCCTGCTATATTAATAATGCTCTTGAGAACATCTTTATTTTTTCTGCTCAGAAAAAAAATGTTTCCACACTTTAGATTATTTCCACAGGGTGTGAACATTTTTACAGCTCTTGTTACTAGCTGCCAAATTGTTTTCTGAGTGCCCTGTACCAATTTATGATGCTACCAGCCATAAATGACCACTAGTTTCACCACACCCTCATCCTCAAGAAGCAGTTTTGCTAATTTAATAGACATGATCTTTACATATTGCTCTAATTTGCATTTCTTTATCAGTGAAGTTGAACATTTTTCCAAATCCAAACTTCTTTATTGCTTCTGTTGTTTGTGTCTTTAGATTCTGGGATCAAAATAAAAAAAAAAACCTCCACTATTTGACTTTCAGGAAGTTAACTCTTTTCCTGTTCCTTCCCTCCCTACTTTTTACTTTTTACTTATTTTCATCCATCTTTATTCTTTGGCCTGTGTGGGCCTCCCATCTCAGTGGCTCTGGGCACATGTGCTCCAGAGCACTTGCTTCTAATTGTTCACACAAGTCCAGCCGCTCCGCGGCACTTGGGATCTTCCCGGACCAGGGATAAAACTGGTGCCCCTTGCACTGCAGGGCTAACTCTTTACCCACTGGACCACCGGGGAAGCCCTTAATTATAGTTTTTTAAATGAATATGCACTAGCAGTGGTTAAGATTTAACTTTCCAATGCAGGGAGTTTGGGTTCAATCCCTGGTCAGGGAGCTAAGATCCCACATTTCAGCCTCATGGCTGAAAAACAAAACCATAAAACAGAAGTAATATTGTAACAATTTCAATAAAGACTTTACAAAATGGTCCACATTAAAAAATGAATTATTAATATGCATTATTTATATAGTTTTCCAGAAACTAATCCTTTCCATTTAAATCTCCTAGAGATGAGTTATACCAAGGACAAGAAAAAAAAGACAATCCAGAATGCCTGTATCTGAACAGACACCAATGAGATCATCTCCTTCATTTAGTTTAAATCACATGCTCATATTTTGTCCCTTTTCCTTCTGCTAAAAAAGTAACCTTCCCTTTAAGACATCAGTTAGTGCAAACAAGTGTTCAGAAGATCACTGGCCCACCCTCCTTTAAACAGCCAGACTTGCACCCTGTCTGAACGGAGGATGCCCTGCTATATTAATAATGCTCTTGAGAACATCTTTATTTTTTCTGCTCAGAAAAAAAATGTTTCCACACTTTAGATTATTTCCACAGGGTGTGAACATTTTTACAGCTCTTGTTACTAGCTGCCAAATTGTTTTCTGAGTGCCCTGTACCAATTTATGATGCTACCAGCCATAAATGACCACTAGTTTCACCACACCCTCATCCTCAAGAAGCAGTTTTGCTAATTTAATAGACATGATCTTTACATATTGCTCTAATTTGCATTTCTTTATCAGTGAAGTTGAACATTTTTCCAAATCCCAACTTCTTTATTGCTTCTGTTGTTTGTGTCTTTAGATTCTAGGATCAGAATAAAAAAAAAACCTCCACTATTTGACTTTCAGGAAGTTAACTCTTTTCCTGTTCCCTTCCCCTCCCTACTTTTTTACTTTTTTATTTCATAAGCTATACATGCTCATTTTAGAAATATTAGAAAAATAGAATTCAGCAAAACAAGAAGGGTAATAATCACCTGTTACCCCACCTACCAGAGGTAATCACTATTGTTGACTATACATCCTCTTAAACTTTTTCTCAAACAAAAATATTCACATATTACCTAGCCTTTCTGAGCATTTTCCCCCACCTATAAAATGGGAGTACTTGTCTCTCAAGTTGATAATTAAATGAGCTGTGATGTAGGTGAAAGTGATTTATAAGGTCCAGGATGTTATATAAATGAAAATTGCTGTGCTTATGATGTAGAATACCCTTCTGTGCAAAACAGCATGGTGGCAGTTTGTTCCTGAACGTAGCCTGGCAAAATACTTCTCTTTAGAATGACTTTCTGCTCAATTCTTATGACTAAACAAGTATCCACTTAACATTTTTTTATAATTTATTCATTTATTTTTTGGCTGAACCAAATCTTCATTGCTGCACTTGGGCTTTCTCTAGTTGCAGTGAGCAGGCGCTACTCTTTAGTTGCTGTGTATGGCTTCTCTTTGCGGTGGCTTCTCTTGTTGCAAAGCACAGGCTCTCGGGCACGAGGGCTTCAGTAGTTGCGGTTCCCAGGCTCTAGAGCACAGGCTCAATAGTTGTGGCCCATGGGCTTAGTTGTTCCATGTCATGTGGCATCTTCCTGGACCAGGGATCAAACTTGTGTCTCCTGGTATTAGCAGGTGTATACTTTACCATGGAGCTGAAAGGGTTTTACCTCGATTTGAGACTTAAACCCAGGGCCCAGACCTGATAGAACCCTGCTTGGGACTTGAGCCCACGTGGCTGGAGCTTGAACCTAGCCAAAACCTGTTTGGGACTCAAACCCACGTGGCTAAGCCTCAACCGCAGCCAAAGCCCTGTTTGGGACTTGAACCCACGTAGTCAGGACTCAATCCCAGCCAAAACCCTGTCTGGGACTCGATCCCATGTGGCCGGGACTTAATCCAGCACTCACCCAATGTCTGGACCCACTGAGGCTCAGGTTCTTCGTGCCTCAACGCAGAAGGAATTCAGTGAGAGGCAGAGTCATAGGCAAGAAGAGAATTTATTAGGATAGGGTACTTGTAAGAGGTGCAAGCGGGCAGGCAGAAAAGCTCTGCTCTGCTCTCTTCAGTTGAGTGGGCAGCAATATATATATGATGGTAGAAGACCACCCCCCTCAAGTAGATGCAGATGCAGGACATACATCATTAGTTCCTTCTTCGCCAGCTCCTCCTTCATCAGCTGTTTATACTCAGTCGAGCCTGCTTTACTGAACAAGGAGCAGCTCTCCTGAGTTATCGTCAACTCACTGACCTCCCAACCTTTCTCAGGTGTCTTCCTTCTACCTACCATCCCGTATTAGGACTTTACAACCACCTACCTATCCTACTCTGTCTCTATCAGAGCCACCAGGGAAGCCCCACTTTTTTAAAAGAAAAAAAAAATCAATATATAAGATGTAAAAAACGGGGAATTCCCTTTTGGTCCAGTGGTTAGGACTCGGCACTTTCACTTCCGTGGATTGGGGTTCCATCCCTGGTCAGGGAACTAAGATCCCACAAGCTGTGTGGCATGGCTATATATGGCTATATATATATACACACACACGTATATATGTATATATGTATATATATACACACACATATATATACACACACACACACACACGCACACACATACAAAAAAGGTATAAAGAGGAGAGGAAAAAGCAGCCATGTACCTACCAGGCACCTTAAGAAATTTAAAAAAAAGAAAGAATATTTTACCAGTACTCTTAAATGTTCCTGCGAACCCCTTCTCTAACCCATATTTCTCACTCCTGAGTTAGGCATTTCTCACTCCTATGCCTCTGTATTTATTTATGCCCTCTGCTTCTCTAGATATATTTATAATGAGATATTGATATATATCCCTAAGCATTGTATACTTTTGGTTTGCATACACTTGATTATATTGTATATGAATGATTACCAAGGCTGAGTATTCTATGCTACCCCCTTCCTCAATATTAATGTTTGTGAGGTTCATCTGTATTGGTACATATACTTAATTAATTTCCTTACTTTAACATTCAGTGTATAATCACACCACCATTCATCTGGTTTTCTGATGACAGCTGTTTAAGATCATTTCTGGGTTTTGCTGTTGCAGGTATTTCTGCCTTATCTGTTTATGACGCTCAGAAAATTTAAATAGGCAAGAAGAGAATTTATTAGGATAGGGTACTTGTAAGAGGTGCAAGCGGGCAGGCAGAAAAGCTCTGCTCTGCTCTCTTCAGTTGAGTGGGCAGCAATATATATATGATGGTAGAAGACCACCCCCCTCAAGTAGATGCAGATGCAGGACATACATCATTAGTTCCTTCTTCGCCAGCTCCTCCTTCATCAGCTGTTTATACTCAGTCGAGCCTGCTTTACTGAACAAGGAGCAGCTCTCCTGAGTTATCGTCAACTCACTGACCTCCCAACCTTTCTCAGGTGTCTTCCTTCTACCTACCATCCCGTATTAGGACTTTACAACCACCTACCTATCCTACTCTGTCTCTATCAGAGCCACCAGGGAAGCCCCACTTTTTTAAAAGAAAAAAAAAATCAATATATAAGATGTAAAAAACGGGGAATTCCCTTTTGGTCCAGTGGTTAGGACTCGGCACTTTCACTTCCGTGGATTGGGGTTCCATCCCTGGTCAGGGAACTAAGATCCCACAAGCTGTGTGGCATGGCTATATATGGCTATATATATATACACACACACGTATATATGTATATATGTATATATATACACACACATATATATACACACACACACACACACGCACACACATACAAAAAAGGTATAAAGAGGAGAGGAAAAAGCAGCCATGTACCTACCAGGCACCTTAAGAAATTTAAAAAAAAGAAAGAATATTTTACCAGTACTCTTAAATGTTCCTGCGAACCCCTTCTCTAACCCATATTTCTCACTCCTGAGTTAGGCATTTCTCACTCCTATGCCTCTGTATTTATTTATGCCCTCTGCTTCTCTAGATATATTTATAATGAGATATTGATATATATCCCTAAGCATTGTATACTTTTGGTTTGCATACACTTGATTATATTGTATATGAATGATTACCAAGGCTGAGTATTCTATGCTACCCCCTTCCTCAATATTAATGTTTGTGAGGTTCATCTGTATTGGTACATATACTTAATTAATTTCCTTACTTTAACATTCAGTGTATAATCACACCACCATTCATCTGGTTTTCTGATGACAGCTGTTTAAGATCATTTCTGGGTTTTGCTGTTGCAGGTATTTCTGCCTATTTTGGTGTATTTTACATGTGGAAGAGTTTCTCTGGGTATACATACCTAGAAATGAGATCCTGAGGTCATAGGGTGAGTGCATCTTTAGCTGGATATTGCCAAATTAGTCTCTGAACTGGTTGTGCTAATCTCCATTGCCACCAGAAGTGTGTAAATATTCCCTTCACTATTCTTTCTTGTCAACCATGAGTTTTGTGAAACTCTTTTAAAAAAATATTTATTTATTATTTTTTGTTATTTTTGGTTTTCACTGCTGCCACAGGCTCTTCTCTAGTTGCAGGGAGTGGGGGCTACACTCTAGTTGAGGTGCAAGCTTCTTGTTGCGGTGACTTCTCTTGTGGAACTCAGGCTCTAGAGCACACAGCCTTCAGTAGTTGCTGCACATGGGCTCAATAGTTGATGCTTACGGGCTTAGTTGCTCTGCAGCAAGTGGGGTCTTCCTAGATCAGGGATCAAACCTGTGTTTCCTGTGTTGAACTCTTTACCACTGAGCTATCAGGGAAGCCCTGGCTTTTAATAGAGACTCACTTCATGGTATTCTGTAATTTGTTATGTTAACCCCTTTGTTCTACTGTAGCCTTAATTTATTTACCCAAGCTGTCCATTCTATGGGAAGACAGAGAAATGAGATTAGAGATGATTGCATAGATCAAATGGAGTACTGATTTTATCACTGGCTACAATTGCTCAAAAAACTCATTGAATATATGGAGATTGTCTTGTAAGAGAGGAACAGGGTACCCAACTAGCTCATAGTTCTTTGAATGCAAAGTTTTATCATTAGCATATTCAGCAATACAACTTGTGAACCACTTTATTCCCCTTTCCAGACACTCAAATGTCCTGGGGCATATGTATTAGTTTTCTATTGAAGTCTGAAGAAACTTGACTGGATTTTTTTGCTGGAGACTTATAAGACCAAAGTAAGAATGTTCCCTCGACTGGGCTCTTGAGAGTCTGGGGAAGAACCTGCTTCCAAGCTCATTTATAAGGTCCCCATTTCCTTTGCTGGCTGTTAGTCAGAGGTCACTCTCAGCGCCTCAAGCATTTTTGCAGGACCTTTCTATGTGGCTCCCTCTATTTTTACAACAGTGGATAGCTCATCAGATCCTTCCTGTGTTTTGAATCTCTTTGATTTCTTCTGCTACCAGCTAACGCAACTCTGTTTTTAAAGGGCTCATGTGATTACTTAGATAATCTCCCTGCCTTAAGATCAACTGATTAGTAACCCTTCATTACGTCAGCAAGAGCCCTTCAAGACAGTACCTAGATTAATGTCTGAATGGATAACTAAGGCCAGAATCTTGGGCGTCATCTTAGAATTCTGCCTACCACTGCATAATAACAACCTCCTGAAAGAGCTATCTGTCAAATTCGTTAGCATTCAGTCTTTAAGAGTATTGAGCCTCAGATTTTCGAGCCTCTTAAAAAAGAGGCACTATATATCCAAGTCCATGTATTCATATGCGGCAAGGAATCAAAGCAGTCAAAAGTTTTGTTCTGACCTAAGGAATCCACCTTTTTGGAAATTTTCTATATGTACTATGTAAAAAACAAATCTTAAAGTTCCAACAGTAAGGATGATGCATTTGTTGACAATTCACACTGTTGATTCACCCAACTTTCTGTCTTTGAGAAGTTAATGGTCTATCTGGGAAGATCAACAGGTGAATAATTGTGAGTCCCTGAGTTAAATGGTATAATAGAGCCATTAAAGGTACACACTTCCTAGAACTGAAGACATTTTTTTTATATAACTTAAAAATTACTTTTATGAAACATTGAAAAGAAAAAAAAGTCAGATTTCCTTCATCACAGCATATAGCATATAATATCAAATGACAAAAGTCATTTTAAAATCATATTCAGCATACAACTTGTGAACCACTTTATTCCCCTTTCCAGACACTCAAATGTCCTGGGGCATATGTATTAGTTTTCTATTGAAGTCTGAAGAAACTTGACTGGATTTTTTTGCTGGAGACTTATAAGACCAAAGTAAGAATGTTCCCTCGACTGGGCTCTTGAGAGTCTGGGGAAGAACCTGCTTCCAAGCTCATTTATAAGGTCCCCATTTCCTTTGCTGGCTGTTAGTCAGAGGTCACTCTCAGCGCCTCAAGCTTTTTTGCAGGACCTTTCTATGTGGCTCCCTCTATTTTTACAACAGTGGATAGCTCATCAGATCCTTCCTGTGTTTTGAATCTCTTTGATTTCTTCTGCTACCAGCTAACGCAACTCTGTTTTTAAAGGGCTCATGTGATTACTTAGATAATCTCCCTGCCTTAAGATCAACTGATTAGTAACCCTTCATTACGTCAGCAAGAGCCCTTCAAGACAGTACCTAGATTAATGTCTGAATGGATAACTAAGGCCAGAATCTTGGGCGTCATCTTAGAATTCTGCCTACCACTGCATAATAACAACCTCCTGAAAGAGCTATCTGTCAAATTCGTTAGCATTCAGTCTTTAAGAGTATTGAGCCTCAGATTTTCGAGCCTCTTAAAAAAGAGGCACTATATATCCAAGTCCATGTATTCATATGCGGCAAGGAATCAAAGCAGTCAAAAGTTTTGTTCTGACCTAAGGAATCCACCTTTTTGGAAATTTTCTATATGTACTATGTAAAAAACAAATCTTAAAGTTCCAACAGTAAGGATGATGCATTTGTTGACAATTCACACTGTTGATTCACCCAACTTTCTGTCTTTGAGAAGTTAATGGTCTATCTGGGAAGATCAACAGGTGAATAATTGTGAGTCCCTGAGTTAAATGGTATAATAGAGCCATTAAAGGTACACACTTCCTAGAACTGAAGACATTTTTTTTATATAACTTAAAAATTACTTTTATGAAACATTGAAAAGAAAAAAAAGTCAGATTTCCTTCATCACAGCATATAGCATATAATATCAAATGACAAAAGTCATTTTAAAAATCATATATTCATTAACATACCAATATTTAATAAAAAAAACCCCAAATCTCTATTATGCCTATAACATACAGAACATTTGGGAAAAAGTTCACATGTATGACTTGAATTGGTTCATTTGAATAATAAAATTTGTCAGTTTGTCTGATAAGTGGTGGGGTGTGTGAATGAGGACTGAAGAAAGGACCTACTCAAATTTATTGCATTATTTCTATCACAGTTTGAAGTATCTCAAAGACCATCCATTCAAGAGATTTTTGCATGAATAAAATTTCTGGTGGCAAATGCTATCCATTGAAATAAGATTTAGTCCTTACTTACATTTTAGAGATGAGGGATTGGTTTTTCAATATCTAGGACTTTGAACCTAATTCACTGGAACTGAAGAAATTTTTGATTGTGGGATACACCATCAAACTTCAACAGCTCTTTGGGACATTGAAAATATCTTATCAAATGTATATGATTTAAAAAACAAACTTGATTGACAATAGCGTACATTTATCACTGGCCTCTTCTCTAAACCAAAGTTGGAGCTTTTTATGAAAAGTCCAACTCTATTTGGATCCACTTAGCCATTCCTAAGTTAACAATTGTGGCTCAGACGTTGATGAGTCTACCTGCAATGGTGAAATGGGTTTGTTCCCTGGGTCAGGAAGATGCCCTGGAGAAAGGAATGGCTACCCACTCCAGTATTCTTGACTGGAGAATTCCCTGGATAGAGGAGCCTGGCAACGCAAAAAGTCAGGCACGACTGAGTGACTTTCACTTTCACTTTAGCCATTCCTAATGCATGAATCTGTCATCAGTCCCAGCTCTGACTGTTCTCTGACCTTTTCTGAGAAATTAGTTAAATTAACACATCTGCAATGACAGTTATGGTACTTTCCCATCTATTTCTCTACCTGGCAGCTGGTTAGTTTCTTTTAATACTGATTATAAGACTATCTGATTTCAGAAGTGTTAAAATCTGAAAAAACTTGGGACTTTTTTTGCACTGAGTCTTAAGTTGTGGCATGTGGGATCTAGTTCCCTGACCCAGGGATCAAACCCAGGCCCCCTGCATTGGGAACACAGAGTCTTAACCACTGGACCACCAGGGAACTCCCTTTTTTTTTTTTGAAGACATACAGTTTTTAAGTGCTATGGGAAATAAATGAGGAAGTGATTAATTTTGCTTGGAGAAGAAGTGACGTTTGAGTCTAGGAAGTTGAGCAGGAGTTCCCAGGCAGATAAGAGGCTAAAAGCTATCCAGGCCAAGAGAAATCTCTATTATGGTGCTTATCTGAAGTTATTCTGTTAACATTGCTCCACTCCCATGAGTCTGTGAATTCCTTGAGGTCATGAACCAATTTTGTCTCTAAAACAATCCATTAGGTCACTTTTTTTGTTGTTTAATTATTGTTTATTTATTCATTTCATATTTACTAACTTTATTCATATACATACTTACTGACAACATTTTGAGTAGCTTATTGTAAAAAACTTGGTAAGTACAAAGAAGCAAATAAACAAATCCCACACACATCCACTGTAATTTCCCATTTGGAGAAGCCACTGTTACCATGTTGGTGTATATGCTTCAAACCTTTTTTTTCTATGCATATGTACATCTATCTCAATCTACCTATAGTTTTAAAGCAAAAGTGATATAATATGTTTACTAGTTCATAATGTCATTTTTACTTAATTACCATATTAAAAATACTGATCATTATTTGCCTACCCATTGAAGGAAATAATGGCAGCTCATAGCTTTCTCCTCTTAATTGACTTGATCTCCTGACCCCAGCTAACTGAACTACAGGATTGGCATCTGCTCCAAGTACAACCCACATGTAGGTGGTCAGAGACATACTCATGGACTGGAAAGATGAGCTGGGCCAATCAGCTGTCTCTGAATTATGGAATTGGGCAACCAACATCCTTAATGAAACTGGTGGTGTAAGGGTGCTAGGCCCTTGCATCAGAGACCAGAGTTGTGACGGAGTAGACAAAATTAGAATGGAGGAAACTGGTTATCAGAGAGGAGGGAAGAGCAGACCTGTGGAGAAAGCCAAGATACCCAGAGGGATACAACCATGCCTTGAGGCCTCTATTACTCTTGTTTTTTTCTTGTTCCAGTTTTAGCCTATTCATATTTACTATAAATACCTCCCTTTCAGTCTTTTTTCCTCTAAAGGGAAAAAAAGTGAGTTTTTAGAATTTCATGGTTGTCAAGTGGTTAGGACTCAGTGCTTCCATTGCAAGGGGTAGAGGTTCAATCCCTGTTGGAAAATTAAGATCTCACATGACTTGAGGCAAGGCCCAAAACAGGAAACAAGCAAACAAAAAACCAGTGCATCTCTATTCTTATAGCTAGTCAAGTTTGACAGAACCACAAATCATCGCTTTTACGGCTGTCTAGTATTTCATTGTGTGGAGCTGCCATCACTGAGTTAAAACAAAGACAACCTAGTGGTGAGCATTCAATATATTTCCAATGAACATTTTCATCATTAATTTTTTTAAAAAAAGATTTATTTTTATTTATTTATTTTGGGGTCAGGTTGTGGAGGGATGGAGGGACATTTATTACTTACTGACAACATTTTGAGTAGCTTATTGTAAAAAACTTGGTAAGTACAAAGAAGCAAATAAACAAATCCCACACACATCCACTGTAATTTCCCATTTGGAGAAGCCACTGTTACCATGTTGGTGTATATGCTTCAAACCTTTTTTTTCTATGCATATGTACATCTATCTCAATCTACCTATAGTTTTAAAGCAAAAGTGATATAATATGTTTACTAGTTCATAATGTCATTTTTACTTAATTACCATATTAAAAATACTGATCATTATTTGCCTACCCATTGAAGGAAATAATGGCAGCTCATAGCTTTCTCCTCTTAATTGACTTGATCTCCTGACCCCAGCTAACTGAACTACAGGATTGGCATCTGCTCCAAGTACAACCCACATGTAGGTGGTCAGAGACATACTCATGGACTGGAAAGATGAGCTGGGCCAATCAGCTGTCTCTGAATTATGGAATTGGGCAACCAACATCCTTAATGAAACTGGTGGTGTAAGGGTGCTAGGCCCTTGCATCAGAGACCAGAGTTGTGACGGAGTAGACAAAATTAGAATGGAGGAAACTGGTTATCAGAGAGGAGGGAAGAGCAGACCTGTGGAGAAAGCCAAGATACCCAGAGGGATACAACCATGCCTTGAGGCCTCTATTACTCTTGTTTTTTTCTTGTTCCAGTTTTAGCCTATTCATATTTACTATAAATACCTCCCTTTCAGTCTTTTTTCCTCTAAAGGGAAAAAAAGTGAGTTTTTAGAATTTCATGGTTGTCAAGTGGTTAGGACTCAGTGCTTCCATTGCAAGGGGTAGAGGTTCAATCCCTGTTGGAAAATTAAGATCTCACATGACTTGAGGCAAGGCCCAAAACAGGAAACAAGCAAACAAAAAACCAGTGCATCTCTATTCTTATAGCTAGTCAAGTTTGACAGAACCACAAATCATCGCTTTTACGGCTGTCTAGTATTTCATTGTGTGGAGCTGCCATCACTGAGTTAAAACAAAGACAACCTAGTGGTGAGCATTCAATATATTTCCAATGAACATTTTCATCATTAATTTTTTTAAAAAAAGATTTATTTTTATTTATTTATTTTGGGCGGGGGTCAGGTTGTGGAGGGATGGGAGCAGGCGGGCCACTTCTATTGGTCTTTCATTTCTCCATTTTCATCCGTCTTTGTTCTTTGGCTCCCGTGGGCCTCCCATCGCGGTGGCGTCTGTCGTTGCAGAGCGCCGGCTCTGGGCGCACGCGCTCCAGAGCTCCGGTTCGGTAATTGGACACATCGGTCCAGCTGCTCCGTGGCACGTGGGATCTTCCCAGGCCAGGGATGGAATCGGCGCCCCTTGCACTGCAAGGTGGTGTCCTTACCCACTGGACCACCAGGGGAAGCCCCATCATTAATTTTTCATGTTAAAAAAATAACTTCGGGGCTTCCCTAGTGGTCCAGCGGGTAAAGAGTCCACCTTACAATGCAATGGGCACCGGTTCAAGCCCTGGCCCGGGAAGATCCCATGTACGGCGGAGCAGCTGGACTGGTGTGTCCAATTATGAGCCAGTGCTCTGGAGCACATGCATCCAGAGCTGTGCTCTGCGATGAAGAGAACCCACTGCGATGGGAGGCCCACACAGGCCAAAGAATAAAGATGGATGAAAATAAATAAATTTAAAAAAAAACAATAAAAGAGGCTAAAATGAAAAAAATAACTTCGTTACAATATATTCATAGACTATATATGATATATTCAACATGATACATTCATTATGATAGATTCCTTGTTTGAAGGATGGCTGTGTAATGCAAAGTTGGACTTCAGAAAGATTGTATCAGTGTACAGCCCAGCCAGCAAAATGCATGAAAATGGTTGCTTTTTCACATCCTTGCCAACAGGATCCATTAGGTACTGATGAACATATTTGCAAGGCAGGAACAGAGATGCAGATATAAACAGACCTGTTGGAAAATTAAGATCTCACATGACTTGAGGCAAGGCCCAAAACAGGAAACAAGCAAACAAAAAACCAGTGCATCTCTATTCTTATAGCTAGTCAAGTTTGACAGAACCACAAATCATCGCTTTTACGGCTGTCTAGTATTTCATTGTGTGGAGCTGCCATCACTGAGTTAAAACAAAGACAACCTAGTGGTGAGCATTCAATATATTTCCAATGAACATTTTCATCATTAATTTTTTTAAAAAAAGATTTATTTTTATTTATTTATTTTGGGCGGGGGTCAGGTTGTGGAGGGATGGGAGCAGGCGGGCCACTTCTATTGGTCTTTCATTTCTCCATTTTCATCCGTCTTTGTTCTTTGGCTCCCGTGGGCCTCCCATCGCGGTGGCGTCTGTCGTTGCAGAGCGCCGGCTCTGGGCGCACGCGCTCCAGAGCTCCGGTTCGCATTGGACACATGGGTCCAGCTGCTCCGTGGCGTGGGATCTTCCCAGGCCAGGGATGGAATCGGCGCCTTGCACTGCAGGTGGTGTCCCCACCACTGGACCACCAGGGGAAGCCCCATCATTAATTTTTCATGTTAAAAAAATAACTTCGGGGCTTCCCTAGTGGTCCAGCGGGTAAAGAGTCCACCTTACAATGCAATGGGCACCGGTTCAAGCCCTGGCCCGGGAAGATCCCATGTACGGCGGAGCAGCTGGACTGGTGTGTCCAATTATGAGCCAGTGCTCTGGAGCACATGCATCCAGAGCTGTGCTCTGCGATGAAGAGAACCCACTGCGATGGGAGGCCCACACAGGCCAAAGAATAAAGATGGATGAAAATAAATAAATTTAAAAAAAAACAATAAAAGAGGCTAAAATGAAAAAAATAACTTCGTTACAATATATTCATAGACTATATATGATATATTCAACATGATACATTCATTATGATAGATTCCTTGTTTGAAGGATGGCTGTGTAATGCAAAGTTGGACTTCAGAAAGATTGTATCAGTGTACAGCCCAGCCAGCAAAATGCATGAAAATGGTTGCTTTTTCACATCCTTGCCAACAGGATCCATTAGGTACTGATGAACATATTTGCAAGGCAGGAACAGAGATGCAGATATAAACAGACCTGTGGACACAACGTGGGACAAATTGAGCGAGATAGCTAATGGGAAGTTGCTGTATAACACAGGTAGCTCAACCCTGTTCTCTGTGACAACCTAGAGGAGTTGGAGGGGAGGTTCAAGAAGGAGGAAACATTTGTATTCATATGGCTGACTCACATTGTTGTATGGCAAAAAGTCAACACAACACTGTAAAGTAGTTATCCTCCAATTAAAAATAAATTTTTAAAAAGAGAACATTGCTACTCTGATGTCAGTTATGACCTTATTGTGTATTTCTATGAAACTTGTGTTTATTGACCAGGCATTTGGGTTTTCAGTTCCAGCTCTACCTGTTTCTGTGTGGCTTTAGTTGAATCACTTAGTTCTACATTTGCTCATCTATAAATTGTTGAGATAATAAGATTCCTTTGTTAGGATTATTATAAGGTTCAGATGAGAAAATAAATATCAAAAGCGGAGTCCAGCGAAGCTTCACTACATTTCATTTATTAAAACTTATGAAGAATGACAATTCCTGACACTCAGATAAAGCTATTTTGGATATCTGAAACTTAGTGGGATATTAGTTTAAATATTTAATACCTGTTAGAATTGTATGGTTCAAGACTTTCCAGGTATCCAGTGACTGAGACTTTGCCTTCTAATGCAGGGGGTGCGGGTTTGATCCCCAGTCCAGAAGCTAAGATCCCACATGCCTTGGGGCCAAAAAAACAAAACATAAAACTAAAGTCACATTGTAACAACTTCACTAAAGACTTTAAAAGTGATCCACATAAAAAAATATCTTAAAAAAATTAAAAGTGATTTTGTTTTGAAAAGTTTAAGAAAGAAATAATTCCGGAGTTTGTAGCAAATTAAACATTTGGCCATTTTTTTGAAAAATGGAGGTACTTTGTATTAATAGGTTATCAAGTACCTCACTTTGATGTTTTAAAGGAATAATGGATAAACTGAAATTTGCTGGAGCAAAATACCTGGAGTCAGTTTGTGAAGTGACTTATTTGCCATGCTAAGAAACCTGGACTATATCCTGAAGGAAGTACTAGGAAAAGACTACGAAAGGGAAGCATATAACTGCATTTGCAGTCTAGAAAGAACACGCAGGTGGCTGTAGGGAGCTGGTTGGGATAGTGGAGCACAGAGATGATGCAATCACAATGGAGACAGAGACAAAAGGAAGGCATTTCAGAAATAATACCAACTGCCCATAAGGCATGAGGCAAGGAGCCTGGTGTGTCCCAACTGCAAACTGAGTACTATAAACAGGGATTTACTCCCGAGGTTTGGACCTGCTTGGGTGGAAGAAACTGACTGTGTTAGATTTCCGAGTGATCACTGGAGTCTTCTGTGCAACTTAGATGTATTATTGTGAACCGCTTTTCATATATGAGTTTTAAATATTCTGAGCAGTTTTGTCCTGTGATTTTGCAAGTACAATTTCTATATATCTGGAAAGGTAGTTTGGATATGCAGGAGTTATATACTGGATCATTGTAACAGAAGAAAAAACTACTGTGATTTAATTTTGTGGACTGTGTCCTCAGATTTTGGAACTAAATCTTAATATTTATTAAACTAAAGCATACCTGTGTTTAGGACATGAGGTCTTTTTTTTGTTATTGTTAACATGAGGTTTTTTTCGGGGGTGGGGGCGAGTTGGGCAGGGAGGGGGGCAGGTGGGCAATTTCTATTGGTCTTTCATTTATCAGTTTTCATCCATCTTTGTTCTTTGGCCCGTGTGGGCCTCCCATCACAGTGGCCTCTGTTGTGGCAGAGCACCGGCTCTGGGCGCACGCGCTCCAGAGCTCTGGCTTGGTAGTTGGACACATCGGTCCAGCTGCTCCACGGCATGTGGGATATTCCCAGGCCAGGGATCGACCCGGAGCCCCTTGCGCTGCAAGAAGATGTCCTTACCCACTGGATGACCAGGGAAGCCCAACATGAGGTCTTTTAATGAAAGGTCACAATGACTCCCAGAACTTGGAATAGTGCTCATAGTTGTAGGCTGGATTTCAAGCAGGGGCCACATTGTTTGTGGACCAGCCTTTATATTAGATTTATTTTTTAAAGCAGGCACTCAAATAGTTAATATTTCCAATAAGTCTTCAAAAAAGAGAAGTTGAGTCCTTGAGATTGGATCTTTCAATAATATTTCAAAAATCCAGATGATCTTAATCTGATCGTTATCCTATATTAGATTTTTGTCAATTAACAGTGCAACCCACTCTAGTATTCTTTTTTTTTTTTTTTTTTAAGATTTATTTATTTATTTGTTTTGGGCGGGGGTCGGCTTGGGGTGGCAGGGATGCAGGTGGGCAATTTCTATTGGTCTTTCATTTATCAGTTTTCATCCATCTTTGTTCTTTGGCCCGTGTGGGCCTCCCATCACAGTGGCCTCTGTTGTGGCAGAGCACCGGCTCTGGGCGCACGCGCTCCAGAGCTCTGGCTTGGTAGTTGGACACATCGGTCCAGCTGCTCCACGGCATGTGGGATATTCCCAGGCCAGGGATCGACCCGGAGCCCCTTGCGCTGCAAGAAGATGTCCTTACCCACTGGATGACCAGGGAAGCCCAACATGAGGTCTTTTAATGAAAGGTCACAATGACTCCCAGAACTTGGAATAGTGCTCATAGTTGTAGGCTGGATTTCAAGCAGGGGCCACATTGTTTGTGGACCAGCCTTTATATTAGATTTATTTTTTAAAGCAGGCACTCAAATAGTTAATATTTCCAATAAGTCTTCAAAAAAGAGAAGTTGAGTCCTTGAGATTGGATCTTTCAATAATATTTCAAAAATCCAGATGATCTTAATCTGATCGTTATCCTATATTAGATTTTTGTCAATTAACAGTGCAACCCACTCTAGTATTCTTTTTTTTTTTTTTTTTTTTAAGATTTATTTATTTATTTATTTTGGGCGGGGATCGGGTTGGGGAGGGAGGGGAGCAGGCGGGCCACTTCTATTGGTCTTTCGTTTTTCTATGTTCATCCGTCTTTTGTTCTTTGGCTCCTGTGGGCCTCCCACCGCGGTGGCTGCTGTGGCTCGAACCGGCGCCCCTTGCACTGCAAGGCGGTGTCCTTACCCACTGGACCACCAGGGGAAGCCCCCACTCTAGTATTCTTGCTTGGAAAATTTCATGGATGGAGAAGCCTAGTAAGCTACAGTCTGTGGGGTCTCAAATATAGATATATATGGGGCTTCCCTGATGACTCAGTGGTGAGGAAGCTGCCTGCAATGCAGGAGACCCGGGTTCCATCTCTGGGTTGGGAGGATCCCCCTGGAGGGTAAGGCAAACCACTCCAATATTTTTGCCTGGACAATTCCCATGAACAGAGGAGCCTGACGGGCTTAGTCCCTAGGGTCACACAGTCAGACAGGACTGAAGTGACTACGCAGCAGCAGCAGTCCTGCCAAAGCAGGAGACACAGTTTCCATCCCTTGGCTGGGAAGATCCCTTGGAGGAGGAAATGGACAGTATTCTTGCCTGGAGAATTCCATGGCAACAGAGGAGCCTGGTGGGCTACAGCTACAGTCCATGGCGTCGCTAAGAGTGGGACAAGACTGAGAGACTGAGCACGCACAATACGGATTGTAACAGGAGCAGGGTCAGTGTTCAATATTGTTAGTGCCTGTGGGATTCACAGGTTAAAATGTCCATTACACAGCTGTAAATACCAAGTTGGGGTTTCTAGCAAGTCTGGTCTGAGCTACATATTAGGCTCTTCAGTAGTTTAAGGGGAGCATGGACAAAGTTATTCAGAAAACTGGGGGAAAAAAAAACAACGGAAGAGGGTTGAGGACACAATTCAGTTGAATACCTATTTTAAGGGAAGGCCACAAGTTGGAAGGAGAAGAGGCACTCCTAAAGGGAAAAGCGTGTAAAGAATAGTGGCAAGGAATCAAAGGGAAGTCTGGACAAACACAACTTTTCCTGCCTTAGCATCCACTTCTCAAATACTGGGCTTCCCTGGTGGCTCAGATGGTAAAGAATCTGCCTGCACTGCAGGAGACCCGAGTTAGATTCATGGGTGGGGAAGATCCCCTGGAGAAAGGAAAGGCTCCCCACTCCAGTATTCTTCCCTGGAGAATTCAATGGACAGAGGAGCGAGAGGTTAAGCTGTCGAATCTGGGAGACTGCCAGTCTCTGCGGCTCCCTTAGGGCAGTTTGGGTTCCGCATGTGTCCACAGAAATTCACCAGGCCACTTCAGAAGAAACCTTCCTTGAGCCCTCTGGTGCAGAAAAGTTTGTCTAGACGGACAGGGGAGGGGAAGAAGGTGCCCACGATTTTTACATCTAGCTACGGCGGCCTTTGGATAAGAGCTGCGGACGGGGCGTCGGCCGGGGCGTGCAAAGATCCAGCGCCGGGGCGTGTCTTTTCGGTGCAGCGGAGCTGACCGGAGGACTGGTAAGGCAGGCTCCGCCTTCTTCCTTCCGTCTGAAGAGGGCGTTGCGGGTGCTGGGCGGGGATGGGGGCGGGGCTTGACGACCGCTTCTGTCGGCGCGGCAGGGCAGGGCGGCTGGGGCGGGGCCTGGGGTGGGACTGGCGGCGCGGGGCGGGGCCTCGGGGACCTGGGCAGCCCGCGCACTCTGCAGGAGCTGCAGCCGCCGCCGCCCGCGCCTCCAAGGTCTCGCCGCTTCCTGAGCAGAGACCCGGGCTCGGCCGCCATGTCCGCCACGGACGAGGTTGACGGACTGGGCGTGGCTCGGCCACACTATGGCTGTGAGTGTGGGCTCCACCGCGCGGGGGTCTCGGGGCGGGCGCGCCACGTTCCAGGCGCCGTTTTCCCGGGGGCTGGCCGGGCGGGTGGGGCAGGGCGGCTGTGGGCCGCGCGAACCCGGAAGAGCCGGTGCGGCTAGGTGGCGGGCGGCAAGGTCCCCAGCCCGCGCCCCCTCGGTCTCCGTGGCGGCGGGGAGGACCCCGGCCGCTTCCCAGCCTGATCCCGGGCGCTGCGGCCGGAGAGCCCCACCCAGCGCCTCCCGCCGCTCAGCTAGACCGAGATTGGGGAGACGGCCTAGGGTGAGGTGGCAGGAGGACGGTGCAGGGCGTGTCCCGGGGACCGGAGCCCCGAGTCGCAGGCGCTGCTCTGGCTTCGCCGGGGAAGGCGCTGCTTGAGTGCTGCCTGCGGGTAAACCCAGGGTCCAGACCTGCCTGGCCTCAGGCTAGCTGAGAGGTGCGGCCCTGGGCAAGTCACTTCAGCTTTTTCGGGCGTAGTTCCCTCGTCGGGATTTCAAAAGTGAAGACAAAAAAAAGAAAAGAAAAAAGAAAAAAACCTTAAAACCTCTGACTTCCTCATTTTCCGAATCTCATTTTCTGTCTTTGTCCTGGAACATCAGGTGGGACTTCGGGTGGAATAGTTACCACTGGCCAAAGGAGAGCCCTTTGAAGTCTTGAGATTTCAGATTTTGATATTCTGCGAAAAATGTTGTGTTTTAGGCTGATTTCACTCGACCGTTCTGTGCGAGCTGTTGTGTCAAATCTGTGACATTATAGATGTCTAAGTCCAGACCCTGCTTTTAAAGAACGTTTTAATCAGGGCGGCAGGCAGGTGCAACTATCTAATGATAATAAGGAGGGATAAATATGTCAAGTGAACCAACGAGGCTTAAAAGGTAATTGGATAAAGAGGAGGGGCATGGGGAAGGCTGTAAGAACACCGATAGGACGTTTGAACAGAGCCTTACAGGATGCTGTGTAATTTCACAGGGAAGGGTGGGGCAAGACATGCCCTGCAACAGAAGAGTAAACTTTAAGTTAGGAAGAGAAGAGCGCTGTCTGCCTTGGTACCTGAGTGATGTGGAGTACACGGTGGGAGGGAGGCAGGGAGAGAGAGAGAAGAGTTCCTCAAGTAGCTGGGACTAAATTGGGAAAGTACTGAATGCCATCCCCAGCAGTTAGGAATTTATTCCATATCCTGGATGCCCCTAAAGGAAGCAGGTTGCTTTGAAGTTAAGCTCACAGGCTTTTGAGACAGATCGCCTGGGTTTGAATCCAGGCCTCATCATTTATCAATCTCAGGGCAAAGATCAACCGGCCTCAAGTTTCCTCATTTGGAAGATGAGAGTGATGATCACAGGATTGTTGTGAGGCTTCCATGAGATAATGCATGTAAAATGCACAGTATGATTGCTGCTGCTGAGTTCTCAACGACTGCTGTCTTTAGTGATTAATAAAAGAGCGAAAAAACATGAACTGCTCTGGATTCAGAGTCTGGCAGATAGGTGGGCACAAATTTAGACAAAAATCTTTAAGTCAGTACTTTTCAAGTCACACTGAGATTTAGCACATGTTCACAGTATCAAGTGGGCTTCCCAGGTGACTCAGCAGTAAAGAATCCGCCTGCCAGTGTTCGATCCCTGGGTTGAGAAGATCCCCTGAAGGAGGACATGGCACCTGCTCTAGTATTCTTGCCTGGGAAGTCCCATGGACAGAGGAGCCTGAGGGTCTACAGTCCATAGGGTCAAAAAGAGCCGTATACAACTTAATGACTAAACAGCAGCATAGTATTGTACTTTTAAATAAAGACTAAGATGAATATATAAAAATTGAAACATGGGGTTCTTGTTTTAGGAAAGTCATTATATAGTACACCTGACTAGCTACAAGTTACCCTGACTCTCTAGGTGACTTAGCAGGAATTTGACGCTGTGGCATTCTCTCATCGCTTACATTCCTTCTTTCTTTTATGTTTTAGCTGTCCTGGATATCTAATGATAATAAGGAGGGATAAATATGTCAAGTGAACCAACGAGGCTTAAAAGGTAATTGGATAAAGAGGAGGGGCATGGGGAAGGCTGTAAGAACACCGATAGGACGTTTGAACAGAGCCTTACAGGATGCTGTGTAATTTCACAGGGAAGGGTGGGGCAAGACATGCCCTGCAACAGAAGAGTAAACTTTAAGTTAGGAAGAGAAGAGCGCTGTCTGCCTTGGTACCTGAGTGATGTGGAGTACACGGTGGGAGGGAGGCAGGGAGAGAGAGAGAAGAGTTCCTCAAGTAGCTGGGACTAAATTGGGAAAGTACTGAATGCCATCCCCAGCAGTTAGGAATTTATTCCATATCCTGGATGCCCCTAAAGGAAGCAGGTTGCTTTGAAGTTAAGCTCACAGGCTTTTGAGACAGATCGCCTGGGTTTGAATCCAGGCCTCATCATTTATCAATCTCAGGGCAAAGATCAACCGGCCTCAAGTTTCCTCATTTGGAAGATGAGAGTGATGATCACAGGATTGTTGTGAGGCTTCCATGAGATAATGCATGTAAAATGCACAGTATGATTGCTGCTGCTGAGTTCTCAACGACTGCTGTCTTTAGTGATTAATAAAAGAGCGAAAAAACATGAACTGCTCTGGATTCAGAGTCTGGCAGATAGGTGGGCACAAATTTAGACAAAAATCTTTAAGTCAGTACTTTTCAAGTCACACTGAGATTTAGCACATGTTCACAGTATCAAGTGGGCTTCCCAGGTGACTCAGCAGTAAAGAATCCGCCTGCCAGTGTTCGATCCCTGGGTTGAGAAGATCCCCTGAAGGAGGACATGGCACCTGCTCTAGTATTCTTGCCTGGGAAGTCCCATGGACAGAGGAGCCTGAGGGTCTACAGTCCATAGGGTCAAAAAGAGCCGTATACAACTTAATGACTAAACAGCAGCATAGTATTGTACTTTTAAATAAAGACTAAGATGAATATATAAAAATTGAAACATGGGGTTCTTGTTTTAGGAAAGTCATTATATAGTACACCTGACTAGCTACAAGTTACCCTGACTCTCTAGGTGACTTAGCAGGAATTTGACGCTGTGGCATTCTCTCATCGCTTACATTCCTTCTTTCTTTTATGTTTTAGCTGTCCTGGATAATGAGAGACTTACTGCAGAGGAGATGGATGAGAGGAGACGTCAGAATGTGGCTTACGAATACCTTTGTCATTTGGAAGAAGCAAAGAGGTAAAGATAGGCTTGAGAGGAGATTGGGAGACAGGAGTTGATACCAAGTGAACAAAGATAAAGATCTTGTTGAATATGTTGTACGTGGGGCTGTGGGAGGCAGGTTCTTTGAAGGAATAAGTAAGTATAGGTAGGATTTTTTTTTTTCCCGTGGAAGTGAAACAGCCCTGATGGCAGTTTATCATGAAACAGTCTCATGGGTGCTTTTGTTCAGCTGCTAAGTCGTGTCCAATGGGCACTTGCGTAGACTGAAAAATTCCCAGATTTATGTTGTTCAGTTTTATGCTGATAGTGTGTGTTTTGGTCACTTCCAGCTCTAGGGGAGAGAAGCTTTTTTTAAAGTTTGAAGTTTCAGGCCGTAATGTTTCACGGGCTCTTCACTGGTTTTGCTGTATATATGAATTGGGTCCGTTCTCTCCCTTGGTAGAGCTCTGGGTGTAGCTCCACCCATTTGGCAAAATTCAGAGACTGTTTACCAAAGGCAGTGTCATCTGCATTTTTAGTGAAGTTAATGTACAACTGCTGTTTTCTATTTTCAGATGCTGCAAGACCCTGGGGTCTTAGAGTGTCGGTTTGCTATCGGTGATTCACAGTGTGGCTTCCCAGGTGACTCAGCAGTAAAGAATCCGCCTGCCAGTGTTCGATCCCTGGGTTGAGAAGATCCCCTGAAGGAGGACATGGCACCTGCTCTAGTATTCTTGCCTGGGAAGTCCCATGGACAGAGGAGCCTGAGGGTCTACAGTCCATAGGGTCAAAAAGAGCCGTATACAACTTAATGACTAAACAGCAGCATAGTATTGTACTTTTAAATAAAGACTAAGATGAATATATAAAAATTGAAACATGGGGTTCTTGTTTTAGGAAAGTCATTATATAGTACACCTGACTAGCTACAAGTTACCCTGACTCTCTAGGTGACTTAGCAGGAATTTGACGCTGTGGCATTCTCTCATCGCTTACATTCCTTCTTTCTTTTATGTTTTAGCTGTCCTGGATAATGAGAGACTTACTGCAGAGGAGATGGATGAGAGGAGACGTCAGAATGTGGCTTACGAATACCTTTGTCATTTGGAAGAAGCAAAGAGGTAAAGATAGGCTTGAGAGGAGATTGGGAGACAGGAGTTGATACCAAGTGAACAAAGATAAAGATCTTGTTGAATATGTTGTACGTGGGGCTGTGGGAGGCAGGTTCTTTGAAGGAATAAGTAAGTATAGGTAGGATTTTTTTTTTTTCCCGTGGAAGTGAAACAGCCCTGATGGCAGTTTATCATGAAACAGTCTCATGGGTGCTTTTGTTCAGCTGCTAAGTCGTGTCCAATGGGCACTTGCGTAGACTGAAAAATTCCCAGATTTATGTTGTTCAGTTTTATGCTGATAGTGTGTGTTTTGGTCACTTCCAGCTCTAGGGGAGAGAAGCTTTTTTTAAAGTTTGAAGTTTCAGGCCGTAATGTTTCACGGGCTCTTCACTGGTTTTGCTGTATATATGAATTGGGTCCGTTCTCTCCCTTGGTAGAGCTCTGGGTGTAGCTCCACCCATTTGGCAAAATTCAGAGACTGTTTACCAAAGGCAGTGTCATCTGCATTTTTAGTGAAGTTAATGTACAACTGCTGTTTTCTATTTTCAGATGCTGCAAGACCCTGGGGTCTTAGAGTGTCGGTTTGCTATCGGTGGTTCATTTCTTTTTTTTTTTTTAAAGATTTATTTTTATTTATTTTTGGGCGGGGGTCGGGTTGAGGAGGGAGGGGAGCTTGGTCTTTCGTTTTTCTCTGTTCATCCATCTTTGTTCTTTGGCTCCTGTGGGCCTCCCATCGCGGTGGCGTCTGTCGCTGCAGAGCACCGGCTCTGGGCGCGTGCGCTCCAGAGCTCTGGCTCGGTAATTGGACACATCAGTCCAGCCGCTCCGCGGCACGTGGGATCTTCCCAGGCCAGGGCTCGAACCGGCGCCCCTTGCATTGCAAGGCGGTATCCTTACCCACTGGACTACCAGGGGAAGCCCCAGTGGTTCATTTCTTTTGTTCTGATGTGTGCGTGCGCGCGCACGCGTGTGTGTGTGTGTGTGTGTGTGTGTGTGTGTGTGTGTTTGCAAGGTCCTAGGGTAGATAGATGTAATTCCAGTTTCTGGTGCGTGCATGTGTGCGTACGTGTATGTGTGCAAGGTTCCAGGGTAGATAGATGTAATTCCAGGTCATGTATCCCATACGTGAGCTTGGTGGAAAAGGCCAGGAGGGGAAAATGAGAGGTTTTGTGGTTAAAATCTAATTTCACAGGACACTAAGATGGGTTTTTTTGGTCTTGTTTTGTCTTTTTAATTTTGAAAATCTTAAATTACTACTGGAAAGTCCAGGGAACAGTATAGCAAACATCCATGTATTCCTAAACTAGCAAATGTCAATTTTTTTGGATTTTTCCCTTTTCTCTCAAAAGGCACCGTAGGAGTCCCCTTTGTGCCCCTTCCTGGTCCCAGTCTCCTCCTTCCCATTCCTGGGGCTATCGCTAGCATGCACTTAGTGTATTTTCTTGAATCCAGGCTTCTTTCTTTGGAGCCTGAAACTCTTGCATGAGAGTCACTTCCAGCTCTAGGGGAGAGAAGCTTTTTTTAAAGTTTGAAGTTTCAGGCCGTAATGTTTCACGGGCTCTTCACTGGTTTTGCTGTATATATGAATTGGGTCCGTTCTCTCCCTTGGTAGAGCTCTGGGTGTAGCTCCACCCATTTGGCAAAATTCAGAGACTGTTTACCAAAGGCAGTGTCATCTGCATTTTTAGTGAAGTTAATGTACAACTGCTGTTTTCTATTTTCAGATGCTGCAAGACCCTGGGGTCTTAGAGTGTCGGTTTGCTATCGGTGGTTCATTTCTTTTTTTTTTTTTAAAGATTTATTTTTATTTATTTTTGGGCGGGGGTCGGGTTGAGGAGGGAGGGGAGCTTGGTCTTTCGTTTTTCTCTGTTCATCCATCTTTGTTCTTTGGCTCCTGTGGGCCTCCCATCGCGGTGGCGTCTGTCGCTGCAGAGCACCGGCTCTGGGCGCGTGCGCTCCAGAGCTCTGGCTCGGTAATTGGACACATCAGTCCAGCCGCTCCGCGGCACGTGGGATCTTCCCAGGCCAGGGCTCGAACCGGCGCCCCTTGCATTGCAAGGCGGTATCCTTACCCACTGGACTACCAGGGGAAGCCCCAGTGGTTCATTTCTTTTGTTCTGATGTGTGCGTGCGCGCGCACGCGTGTGTGTGTGTGTGTGTGTGTGTGTGTGTGTGTGTGTTTGCAAGGTCCTAGGGTAGATAGATGTAATTCCAGTTTCTGGTGCGTGCATGTGTGCGTACGTGTATGTGTGCAAGGTTCCAGGGTAGATAGATGTAATTCCAGGTCATGTATCCCATACGTGAGCTTGGTGGAAAAGGCCAGGAGGGGAAAATGAGAGGTTTTGTGGTTAAAATCTAATTTCACAGGACACTAAGATGGGTTTTTTTGGTCTTGTTTTGTCTTTTTAATTTTGAAAATCTTAAATTACTACTGGAAAGTCCAGGGAACAGTATAGCAAACATCCATGTATTCCTAAACTAGCAAATGTCAATTTTTTTGGATTTTTCCCTTTTCTCTCAAAAGGCACCGTAGGAGTCCCCTTTGTGCCCCTTCCTGGTCCCAGTCTCCTCCTTCCCATTCCTGGGGCTATCGCTAGCATGCACTTAGTGTATTTTCTTGAATCCAGGCTTCTTTTCTTTGGAGCCTGAAACTCTTGCATGAGACTGGGGGAGGATATGAGGGGATTAGTGATGATTTAGGTGGAGAGAATGGTAATAACATTTGTTTTGTTAAATGGAAGGTTAGACCAAAGGTGGTGAATATGTTATTAGGAAGGAGGGTGTTTCTCATGCAAAGTTTGTGAGGGCCCCAAGAACAAAAACATTAAGTCCTCTGCTGCTTAAATTAGGGGCTGGATGTAGTTTTAGAAGACAAAGAATTTGAAAGCTGTATCTGAGAGATTGTCTTGTACTCTGTGAAGTCTTGGTGTCTCTGCTGAGGTGACCTGGTGATGAGAGAAGGGTTCCAACCTGTCTTCCTTTCTCTGTCTAATGCATTTCTGCTTTTTTTTTTTTGAATATATTTTTATTTATTTACTTGGCTACACCAGGTCTTGGTTGTGCTATGTGGGATCTAGTTCCCTGACCAGGGATTGAACCCAGGTCCCTGCATTGGGTGTGGCACGTCTTACCCACTGGACCACCAGGGAAGTTCCAGCATTTCTGCTTTTAATACTGGATTTCCACAGTAAAATTTCCCCCCCCCCCCCCCCCCCGCTTATTTTTTTAAAGATTTATTTATTTATTTGGTGGGGTGGAATGGGGAGGGAGGGGAGCAGGCGGGCCACTTCTATTGGTCTTTCATTTGTCCATTTTCATCATCTTTGTTCTTTGGCCCGCGTGGGCCTCCCACCGTGGTGGCCTCTGTTGTCGCAGAGTACCGGCTCTGGGCACATGCGCTCCAGAGCTCTGGCTCAGTAATTGGACACATGGGTCCAGCCGCTCCGCGGCACATGGGATCTTCCCAGGCCAGGGATGGAACCGGCACCCCTTGCACTGCAAGGCGGTGTCCTTACCCACTGGACCACCAGAGAAGCCCAAAATTCCCTTTTTTAAAGAGTATCTTAGTTAACATCCCCTCATGACCACTAATCTAGTTTCACTATTATTTTTTGATTTGAACTTGCTATGTGCCTTGCAGGATATTAGTTCCCTGACCAGGGATCAAACCCACACCTTCGGCAATGAGAGCTCCGAGTTTGAATCACTGGACTGCCAGGGACGTTCCTAGTTCCACTAGTAGTCTAATTCAGCTATGTCATTTCAGCAAGGAAATGGAGGCCCTAGTGTCCATGGTCTAGTTGTAGTTTTCTTTATTGAAGAATAGTTTTCATCATTTTGAACAGTGGTTTTTCACCAGGTGTGTACATTACACTCCTCTGGGGAGCTTAAAAAAGTGGCTGTTTGAGCCTCGCCACAGAGTTGCGGGTTCAGTAGATCTGAACTGGAAGGTCCAGAACCTATGTTTTTTTTTTTTTTTTTTTTGCCACTTCTATTGGTCTTTCATTTATTTCCATCTTTGTTCTTTGGCCTGTGTGGGCTTCCCATTGCAGTGGCCTCTCTCGTTGCATACCACAGGCTCTGGGCGCATGCGCTCCAGAGCTCTGGCTCAGTAGTTGGACACATCGGTCCAACCGCTTCTCGGCACGTGGGATCCTTCCAGGCCAGGGACCAAACTGGTGCCCCTTGCACTGCAAGGCAGTGTCTCTACCCACTGGACTACCAAGGAAGCCCAAAACCTTTGTATTTTACGTATTCCTAATGGTTCTGCTAGGACTTCCCTGGTGACTCAGGGGTAAAGACCCCAGTCACCAATGCAGGAGACTCAGGTTCGATCCCTGGTTTGGAAGATTCCCCCAGAAAAGTAAATGGTAACCCACCCCAGTATTCTTGCCTGGGAAAGCCGATGAACAGAGGAGCCTTGAGAGCTACAGTCCATGGGGTCAAAAAAGAGTCGGACAAGACTGAGCTACTGAATAACAACAGCAAAATGGTTCTGATGGTCCCCCCACCCATAGAGAAATGAGACTGAAAATCACACCTTAGAACTCTCCCTTCCACTAGGTCATAATAGCCTGAATAGGGTGGTGTTCTTAACCACATTTCCTTCTTCAAATGAGGCATTTCATTTCCCTCTACTCTAGATCATGGTCTTTTTCTGTCAGGTGTTTTTTTTTTTTTCTTCTTTTCCTGGAATAGAAAAGGATCCCGTTTCCTTTAAAATGCATTCTGGGCCATGATCCCTGGGGACGCTTTTTCAGTTGGGTGCCTCTGCATACTTAGGGCTTGACTAAGGCAGTGAGACACTGGAGACAGTCTTGATTCCTCGGGCTTTTGGCTGTAAGAGAGAGTCTCCTAGTGGCTTTTTGCCCTTGTTCAGTGTGCGCTTTGGCCTCCTCTTGAGGAAATGGACCTGGTTTCTATATGAAGGCAATTATAGAAGATCCGAAGGCAGTAGCTTTTGTTGTTGTTCGTTTAAAACTTTGATTAGATTATCAACTTGGGAAGCACCTGTTTAGACTTTGCACTTAGGGCTAGGACAAGAAGCTAGGGAATGTCATGCTGAGAAAAGGTAACCATGGTCCCTCTTGACCACCTGATGTGGCTGCTGCCACCTCAAAAGAGTGTCTGGGGTGCACTTACTAGCTGTGGCCTCACCTCCCAGTCGCCTCCCCAGTCGCGTCTCCTCCCCTGGCTCAAGTCCATTTTGCCTTGTTGAATTGGCCCCATCCGTTTCCTTCATAACGTCCACCCCTTGCACTGCAAGGCAGTGTCTCTACCCACTGGACTACCAAGGAAGCCCAAAACCTTTGTATTTTACGTATTCCTAATGGTTCTGCTAGGACTTCCCTGGTGACTCAGGGGTAAAGACCCCAGTCACCAATGCAGGAGACTCAGGTTCGATCCCTGGTTTGGAAGATTCCCCCAGAAAAGTAAATGGTAACCCACCCCAGTATTCTTGCCTGGGAAAGCCGATGAACAGAGGAGCCTTGAGAGCTACAGTCCATGGGGTCAAAAAAGAGTCGGACAAGACTGAGCTACTGAATAACAACAGCAAAATGGTTCTGATGGTCCCCCCACCCATAGAGAAATGAGACTGAAAATCACACCTTAGAACTCTCCCTTCCACTAGGTCATAATAGCCTGAATAGGGTGGTGTTCTTAACCACATTTCCTTCTTCAAATGAGGCATTTCATTTCCCTCTACTCTAGATCATGGTCTTTTTCTGTCAGGTGTTTTTTTTTTTTTCTTCTTTTCCTGGAATAGAAAAGGATCCCGTTTCCTTTAAAATGCATTCTGGGCCATGATCCCTGGGGACGCTTTTTCAGTTGGGTGCCTCTGCATACTTAGGGCTTGACTAAGGCAGTGAGACACTGGAGACAGTCTTGATTCCTCGGGCTTTTGGCTGTAAGAGAGAGTCTCCTAGTGGCTTTTTGCCCTTGTTCAGTGTGCGCTTTGGCCTCCTCTTGAGGAAATGGACCTGGTTTCTATATGAAGGCAATTATAGAAGATCCGAAGGCAGTAGCTTTTGTTGTTGTTCGTTTAAAACTTTGATTAGATTATCAACTTGGGAAGCACCTGTTTAGACTTTGCACTTAGGGCTAGGACAAGAAGCTAGGGAATGTCATGCTGAGAAAAGGTAACCATGGTCCCTCTTGACCACCTGATGTGGCTGCTGCCACCTCAAAAGAGTGTCTGGGGTGCACTTACTAGCTGTGGCCTCACCTCCCAGTCGCGTCTCCTCCCCTGCTGAGCTAGGCTCTAGGTACCTTGTGTGCTCCTGGGGCCCTTCTGGCTCAAGTCCATTTTGCCTTGTTGAATTGGCCCCATCCCGTTTCCTTCATAACGTCCACCCCTCCCAGTTTGGAGGAGCCCCAAGGTCTGGAATTTACACCAACACCAAGGCCAGGAAGAAAGATCAGAGAGATCCAGGGGAGAAAAGGTTCTCCTCTTTGGTTCTATTTATAATATTGCACTCCTCCCACTAAGAGCTCCACCTTATAGCACAGTGGCCCATTGTGTATGTCAGGACACTCCGTATTCTCCTGTCCCTGCACCAGCTCTGTCCTGGGAAGAGAGGCGAGTGTGTGGAGGGAGAGCCTATAAACAGGACAGACAGGGAGGATAGGTGAGGGTGTGGAGAGAAATGAGAACATGTTGTGAGTTTAACCTGAAAGGTTAAGTGGGAAAATTTAGGAGTGATTCTCTGAAAGTATGCACTCTGAGAATGGTTGGGAAATAGAAACTAGAGAGATCCTGCTTTACTTTAGTGTTTGGAGATTAGTTTCAATCAATCAAGTGGCAATTAAGTTACTGTTCTGATGCAGTGTCATCTAAGGATTCAGGGTTTTATGGAAAGGGCTGCAGAGCAGATGGAGGGCCTTTTATAAAGTGAGGCATCTTACATTCATTATTTATGCTTAAACATGGATATATTTTTATCCTTTTGCTTGTTCTGATTGGGCTTTACATTTGTTTTGGCTAAGGAGCAGCTGTACCATAGAGATGAGTAGCGTTTTTCACCCAGCTGAAGGAGGCAAGGTTTAAATATATGAAACACAGTAGGTGTTTAGTAACAGAAAGATCATAAAGTTCAGGTGAAAAGGACCAAGAAGGGGACGTAACAGTCTGCAGGGGAGAAGAATGTGTGAATAGGACTAGAAACAAGAGGAAACTCAGTTTTAAGGTCACAGAAGGAAGGTTAATCCCAGCATCCCTCACGTTCAGCAGTTTAGGATTCCTTCGTTCAGAGGCTTGCCGATATGCCCTTCTGAGCCTGTTATGAGTCTCCTTCCTTCTGCTCAGGTCAGGGAGCAGAGCACCCCACTCCCTGCCAGAGCGGGGAAACGGAAGGCTATGACTGGTTGGAGACTGTCAAAAACCATGAGCTGTTAACGAGTATAACTCTAAATAGAACCACTTTACCTTCTGTAATTTAGGGGAATTGAAAAAGTATCTTGAAAAGAAGTCGGTCCTTGAGAACAAACGCTCTTTTGTGCTTATGTCCTTGTAGCTGGCATCAAACATTTTCCAGGACGGGCTCGTCAAATTTCCTCTCCTGTATGTGGGATCAGAATTCCTAGTTACATCTGGATATATATCTAGACTGGCACACTGTGATCTTGAAAAGAGAAACAAAAGACATTTAACTAGAAGCTTGCCCACCAGTTTCAAGAATTTGCTAATGGAAGAATATCACTGAGAGATTGGGGAGGGTCATTTTTAGATTGACCCAAGCTCTCCTTTCACAGATGAGAAAGCTTAAGTTAATTGCTTTGCGAGTCCCCAGTGTGATTAAGGTGCCACAATAAATGTAGCTCTTTAGCGGTACTTTTGGACTACAAGCTGAATACGTTCATGTGCTTATGATTATCAAGGAGAAGTACGGGGTGGGATTTAGTCTTAATTCTTAAATCTATGGTGACATAGATGAAAAATCTTTTTTTCCTGAAATTTACCTTAGTGCAGCTGCTGTGGACAAACTGCAAGGTTGGAGTTTAAAAGTGATAAAAATGATTCAGACTAAGAGTGCTTTTTCACGTTATTACAATGTTACAAATGGGTACAATATTACAGTGTTACAAACCGGCCAATCTGTTCCTTGCGTGGCTGCAAAAAGCTTGCCTACAATGTAGCTGAGGCAAGGTTTAAATATATGAAACACAGTAGGTGTTTAGTAACAGAAAGATCATAAAGTTCAGGTGAAAAGGACCAAGAAGGGGACGTAACAGTCTGCAGGGGAGAAGAATGTGTGAATAGGACTAGAAACAAGAGGAAACTCAGTTTTAAGGTCACAGAAGGAAGGTTAATCCCAGCATCCCTCACGTTCAGCAGTTTAGGATTCCTTCGTTCAGAGGCTTGCCGATATGCCCTTCTGAGCCTGTTATGAGTCTCCTTCCTTCTGCTCAGGTCAGGGAGCAGAGCACCCCACTCCCTGCCAGAGCGGGGAAACGGAAGGCTATGACTGGTTGGAGACTGTCAAAACCATGAGCTGTTAACGAGTATAACTCTAAATAGAACCACTTTACCTTCTGTAATTTAGGGGAATTGAAAAAGTATCTTGAAAAGAAGTCGGTCCTTGAGAACAAACGCTCTTTTGTGCTTATGTCCTTGTAGCTGGCATCAAACATTTTCCAGGACGGGCTCGTCAAATTTCCTCTCCTGTATGTGGGATCAGAATTCCTAGTTACATCTGGATATATATCTAGACTGGCACACTGTGATCTTGAAAAGAGAAACAAAAGACATTTAACTAGAAGCTTGCCCACCAGTTTCAAGAATTTGCTAATGGAAGAATATCACTGAGAGATTGGGGAGGGTCATTTTTAGATTGACCCAAGCTCTCCTTTCACAGATGAGAAAGCTTAAGTTAATTGCTTTGCGAGTCCCCAGTGTGATTAAGGTGCCACAATAAATGTAGCTCTTTAGCGGTACTTTTGGACTACAAGCTGAATACGTTCATGTGCTTATGATTATCAAGGAGAAGTACGGGGTGGGATTTAGTCTTAATTCTTAAATCTATGGTGACATAGATGAAAAATCTTTTTTTCCTGAAATTTACCTTAGTGCAGCTGCTGTGGACAAACTGCAAGGTTGGAGTTTAAAAGTGATAAAAATGATTCAGACTAAGAGTGCTTTTTCACGTTATTACAATGTTACAAATGGGTACAATATTACAGTGTTACAAACCGGCCAATCTGTTCCTTGCGTGGCTGCAAAAAGCTTGCCTACAATGTAGCTGAGCCACTTAGTAAAATTTACAGTTGAGAAATGTGAATGGTCATCTGGTATAAGTTAGGCAGTCAGTTGGTTAGTAGCTGTCATGATTACTAAAAATCATTATGATCATAATATCATAAGACTTATAGTTAAGTAAAACAAAATTTAAAGGCCTGAACAAAACGTCTTTGAAAATCTTGCCTGTTGAAATACTTCAAATGTAGAGAACAAGGACTTTAAGTTTTGGCAGGTGTGAGTCTAATTCTGGTTTTGCAAGTTACTCCACCTTAGGGAGCAAAGCCCACATCTGTACTTTGCAGGATGCAGACACTGTTCGTCTTAGGGTGTTGCTGTGAGGGCTAAGGGCCTGGCAGAGAGTCTGGGATACAGTAAGCACTCAATAAATGTATTCTTTCTCCTGGTCCTCAGGGCAAAAGCAGATTGAACATGAAGATGATGAGGCCTTCTTAAATGTTTCTGGGCACTTTTAAGGTTCTTCAGGTTGGAAGCTCTTGTTTTTAAGCTCTTCATGCTTAAGCTGTGGTTGGAGAGAAAGCACCACAGAGGCTACGTCTAGGTCCTAGAGGGTGTGAGAGGACTTCCTTTTTACTTAGTGCTTTTCTGTATACTAAATGCTTTTTACATTGATTGTGAATTTTGTGAAAAAAAAAAAAAAAAAAAGGAATAAACTAAGAAAACGGAAACACTGGGAATTCCCTCGCGGTTAGGACTTTGTACTTTCACTCTGGGGCCTGGGTTCTCTCCCTGGTCAGAGAGTGATGATCCCACAAGCCGGATGGCACAGCTCCCACCTCCCACCCCCAAAGGAAATACTGCCCAAGTATATAATTTTTAGATAGTAGTAATATCATATTTAGATTTTTAAATTACTGTATTGTCATCTTAATTACTGTTTTCAGTGGGTACACAGTGTCCATAATTTATTTAGACTTGTTCCAAAAGTTATAGTGCCTTGATTTCTGGAATGATGATGCATTTTCCCATGTATTTGTTTGTTGTCTATTTTATTATGCAGATGGTCAATGGCGGTTGTCTTCCAGAGCTCTGATGTTGATTGTTGCAAGCTCTCTTATTGTTGTATGGGTGTCGATTGTGTACTGCTGCATTTTCTTTTGATTTTCCATTTGATTCTTTCACTGCATGGAGGTTTTAAATTTTATGTAGTTTAAGTGTTAATCTTTCTTTTTTGTAGTTTTCTTCTGTCTAGATAGAAGAGTTTAATTTCTATAAAGCCTTGTGAAAACTTGAATTATTATATTCCGTTAGGTTTTCTATGATTTAGTGATTTGATTTTGTAAGCATCTTAAATCTTTAAATTTCATGCTATTTCTAAATCATTCTTATATTTAAAAATAATCTTTCTACTATGTGTTAGCAATTGATATCTACTATGTCAGATATTGAGTTACATGTAGTTCTATCTATAGACTTAGGATTCTGCTTTGGTGAACTGTATTTTTATTAGAGAAATGTATGACTTCATTTTTTTGTATTTATTATTTAGAAAAACATCTAAAGCTAGCTTGATATATATATTTTTTTTTTGCTTCAAGACAAGTAACACTTTTAAAATGCTTTTGCACAATTTGAGTCTTACAAAATTCTTGTTTCTTAAAGTGTGCTCATGTTACATATTCAGTTGATACCAGCTTAGTAATTTTGCCCTAAGTGGGGAGATTCTTCTTGTCTTAAGTCTTTTTTTGTGTATCTTAGCTCTAGGAGATTGTTATACCTTTAATAATTGGTTCTCATTCAGTAGTTCCACCTTGGACGTGCTTGTTGGTAGGTTAGATCTGCTCGGTGTTTTATGACTGATTTTGTTTGTTTACTTGGTTTTCTGCCATCTTGATTTTTCTCTTTGGTTCTGTTAACGGTAGTTGCTTTGTCCTATTGCAGTGTTCAGTTTGGACTCTTAACTCCTTTTCCCTCTGCTGTTATTAATAGATCAAAAGGTCTCTGATTAGTTCGTGAAGAATACTGTGACACAGTGTCCATAATTTATTTAGACTTGTTCCAAAAGTTATAGTGCCTTGATTTCTGGAATGATGATGCATTTTCCCATGTATTTGTTTGTTGTCTATTTTATTATGCAGATGGTCAATGGCGGTTGTCTTCCAGAGCTCTGATGTTGATTGTTGCAAGCTCTCTTATTGTTGTATGGGTGTCGATTGTGTACTGCTGCATTTTCTTTTGATTTTCCATTTGATTCTTTCACTGCATGGAGGTTTTAAATTTTATGTAGTTTAAGTGTTAATCTTTCTTTTTTGTAGTTTTCTTCTGTCTAGATAGAAGAGTTTAATTTCTATAAAGCCTTGTGAAAACTTGAATTATTATATTCCGTTAGGTTTTCTATGATTTAGTGATTTGATTTTGTAAGCATCTTAAATCTTTAAATTTCATGCTATTTCTAAATCATTCTTATATTTAAAAATAATCTTTCTACTATGTGTTAGCAATTGATATCTACTATGTCAGATATTGAGTTACATGTAGTTCTATCTATAGACTTAGGATTCTGCTTTGGTGAACTGTATTTTTATTAGAGAAATGTATGACTTCATTTTTTTGTATTTATTATTTAGAAAAACATCTAAAGCTAGCTTGATATATATATTTTTTTTTTGCTTCAAGACAAGTAACACTTTTAAAATGCTTTTGCACAATTTGAGTCTTACAAAATTCTTGTTTCTTAAAGTGTGCTCATGTTACATATTCAGTTGATACCAGCTTAGTAATTTTGCCCTAAGTGGGGAGATTCTTCTTGTCTTAAGTCTTTTTTTGTGTATCTTAGCTCTAGGAGATTGTTATACCTTTAATAATTGGTTCTCATTCAGTAGTTCCACCTTGGACGTGCTTGTTGGTAGGTTAGATCTGCTCGGTGTTTTATGACTGATTTTGTTTGTTTACTTGGTTTTCTGCCATCTTGATTTTTCTCTTTGGTTCTGTTAACGGTAGTTGCTTTGTCCTATTGCAGTGTTCAGTTTGGACTCTTAACTCCTTTTCCCTCTGCTGTTATTAATAGATCAAAAGGTCTCTGATTAGTTCGTGAAGAATACTGTGACACATACAGGATCCTTTTCAGGTGGATAAAAGGAGTTTGTAGCCAAGAGAGCTTGGTTACTTGACCAATTCCCCTTATTTTCAGTAAGTGTTGGAATGGATATGACCACAGGAAATCGGTTTTAACTGGTTTGTCCACCAGTCAAAGTTAGAAAAGTCTGGTTGGGCTAAGTGGGATATGGCATATATTTCTTCTGGCCTTAGGTGTTCAAAGCAACAATTGTTTACATGTCTTGATGTTTCCGATTGAAGAAACAGTAAAAGTATATTTGAGGGCCTTAGTTGGCATGTTCTAGAAATGTGATTTTTCTGGCTTTGCCTAATACTCTGTCTCTTAATTTTTGCATGATTCCTTCTGTTTCATAGCTTAACAATTTGGGGACACCTGATGGTAGCAGGACATGTTGGGAACATTGTCAGACCATGTGGTATTTGATGAGTGCATGGTTGTTTCAGCTGGGGCTACTAAGTAAGCCCTTCCACAGGAAGTATTTGTGTAAGAAAGTGCTGGTAGGCAAAGTGAGACCATCCGGAAGTGATTCATGCCCCTGGGGTTGTTTGTTTAAGTTGGGACTTGGTTGCCTAGACACTTATCTTTGAGCAAGCTGAGTGAAGTGCCACAGAATGCAGAAGTCCTGTTGCCTACCTGATCAAATCAGGAGCCTGCTGTTTGAGTTTTCTTCTGGAAGGCCTTCTGATAATCTCGTGGATCCCTGTGCTTTGACTGTGTGAGTCAAAAAATCTTAAACATATAAATGAAAGATCTGGTTAAAGGGTTTATGTTGCAGGGAAAGTCTGCTTGCTTAAGTCAGATGTTGAAAAAATTTTTTCTAATTGTGTGATAGGAAGAATGAATATTTTTCAGTATTTTATTATAGAAATCTCAATACTTTCACCAGCTAAGAGGTAGCAAAACAAAACAATACCCCCCCCCACCCCAAAACCGAAAACCAACCGTGCTGTTTGCAAGGACATCATGACATCCAGTGTTTCCTGTTGCTCCATAGTCAGTGTCTTCCCCCTCTCTCACTCTTCATCATCATCATCATCAGTACCATTTATTGAGCACTGACAGTGTGTTGGATACTGTGCTAATAAGCACTTCATATGCATTGTCTAGTTAGCTGTTCTTGAAGTCCCACGAGGTGCTTATTCTTATCTATTTAACAGAAAAGAAAGCAAAGCTTAGAGAGCGTAACTCACCATCTCTTAAGTGACAGACCCAGATTCCAGGCTTGGCGAGAACTCCAAAGTCTTCACTCTTCCCTGAACTAGTCTCTCACTGCATGCAGTAACATCCATGCTTCTAAAACTAATGCTAGCAACAGTAGTTCCCAGTAGAAGCAGAACCATGATGTACTCTGGTGTGTGGTATGTTTAGTCGCTAAGTTTTGTTTGACTCTTTTCAACGCCATGGATCATAGCACGCCAGGCTCCCTTGTCTTTCACTATCTCGCAGAGTTTGTTCAAATTCATGTCCATTGACTCAGTGATGCCATCCAACCATCTCGTCCTCTGTCATCCCTTTCTCCTTCTGCCTTCTGTTTTTCTCACCATCAGGGTCTTTTCCAGTGAGTCAGCTCTTTGTATCAGGTGGCCAAAGGATTGGGCTTCAGCTTCAGCATCAGTCCTTCCAGTGAGTATTCAGGGTGATTTCCTTTAGGATTGACTGTTTTGATCTCCTTGCGTACAATGTTACAGTGAGATAGGCATGATTTTTAGTTTAAAGAGGGAAAAAAAATGAGTTGCTAGTGCGTGTTTGAAGGTGGTATAGCTGTCTCTGGGGCTCAAGCCCCGGTCTGTGTGACACCATCACCACTGCTGTCACCCTCTACCCAAGGGGCAACGTGTAAGTCCACAGTATGGTTAGTGAGTTCCCAGACATTGAACAGTTGCCATGGTGTCAGGTGGGTGAGGAAATGTGAGCTGTTTCCTGATTCTCATTGTAGTGTCTCTTTTACAGGCAGTCTCTGCATTTGTCTCATGTATTCTTGGGTGTAACAAATCATCTTATACTTTTTCTTACTCACTGCAGAGCTAAAGATAGTGAGAGGAATTTGTAAGTCACTGTTGACTGTGGATGAAAAACTTGTGCATGCATGCTTGTAAGGAATGTATTAAATATAAAATTAAGTGATTTTTAGGTGTCTAGAAACAAAACTTGGGACTTCTGTGGTGACTCTGGTTAAGAATCCTGCCAATGCAGGAGACTCAGGTTTGATCCCTGGGTCTGAAAGATCCCCTGGAGAAGGGCATGGCAACCCATTCAAGTATTCTTGCCTGGGAAATCCCATGGACAGAAGAGTCTGGCAGGCTTCAGTCCATGGGGTTGCAAAGAGTTGGACACCACTGAGTGACTAAACAATAACAAAGAACTATAACTGGTCTTTGATACATTTTTGTCTATTTAACTTTTTTGACCTAATCTCTGCTCACTAAGATGGCCTGCAGGATTGGAAATGGATGCAGCAGAAGTCCCATGGGTTACTAATGATCTGGGAGACTAGAGAGAGGCTTGCTTGATTTTCTTTCACTATCTCGCAGAGTTTGTTCAAATTCATGTCCATTGACTCAGTGATGCCATCCAACCATCTCGTCCTCTGTCATCCCTTTCTCCTTCTGCCTTCTGTTTTTCTCACCATCAGGGTCTTTTCCAGTGAGTCAGCTCTTTGTATCAGGTGGCCAAAGGATTGGGCTTCAGCTTCAGCATCAGTCCTTCCAGTGAGTATTCAGGGTGATTTCCTTTAGGATTGACTGTTTTGATCTCCTTGCGTACAATGTTACAGTGAGATAGGCATGATTTTTAGTTTAAAGAGGGAAAAAAAATGAGTTGCTAGTGCGTGTTTGAAGGTGGTATAGCTGTCTCTGGGGCTCAAGCCCCGGTCTGTGTGACACCATCACCACTGCTGTCACCCTCTACCCAAGGGGCAACGTGTAAGTCCACAGTATGGTTAGTGAGTTCCCAGACATTGAACAGTTGCCATGGTGTCAGGTGGGTGAGGAAATGTGAGCTGTTTCCTGATTCTCATTGTAGTGTCTCTTTTACAGGCAGTCTCTGCATTTGTCTCATGTATTCTTGGGTGTAACAAATCATCTTATACTTTTTCTTACTCACTGCAGAGCTAAAGATAGTGAGAGGAATTTGTAAGTCACTGTTGACTGTGGATGAAAAACTTGTGCATGCATGCTTGTAAGGAATGTATTAAATATAAAATTAAGTGATTTTTAGGTGTCTAGAAACAAAACTTGGGACTTCTGTGGTGACTCTGGTTAAGAATCCTGCCAATGCAGGAGACTCAGGTTTGATCCCTGGGTCTGAAAGATCCCCTGGAGAAGGGCATGGCAACCCATTCAAGTATTCTTGCCTGGGAAATCCCATGGACAGAAGAGTCTGGCAGGCTTCAGTCCATGGGGTTGCAAAGAGTTGGACACCACTGAGTGACTAAACAATAACAAAGAACTATAACTGGTCTTTGATACATTTTTGTCTATTTAACTTTTTTGACCTAATCTCTGCTCACTAAGATGGCCTGCAGGATTGGAAATGGATGCAGCAGAAGTCCCATGGGTTACATATAGTGACTCTGGGGAGACTAGAGAGAGGGCTTGCTTGATTTTCTTCTTCCTAACCCGGCCCCTCTTTTCAGTTCAGCCCAGAAAGGCATTTCTTCTTCCCAGTGGCTTGTTTTTTCAATATTGACTTCATGCAGACAGGAGTGGCATTGGAAATTGCCTTAGACTGTTTGGCAAGAATTGTATTTTTTGGTGCCGTGGGTGGAGGAAAGGCCTGTCTCAAGGCCTCTATTTCTTCCGTACTCCAAATACCTTCCTGTTGACTCACTGGAAATCCTAACGAGAAGCAGGAGTATTGGAGAGACAGTTGCCAGCCCAGGGCTTGGCTTCTTTCAGGCTAGAAGTCTGGAGACTCAGAGGAGTTTGACTTTAAGAAAAACTGTTGCTTTTGCAGTCAAAGGAAATACTATCACTTGATAGGTGTTTATCTATAAGGTAGAAAGCATCAGCCTGTTGCTAGGGATCATTCATCAGCAATGTAAAAAAAAAAAAAAATCTAAGAATATTTCCTTGAAATGACTTAATTAGTGTTCCTAAAAATTGAAGTGGAGGGCTTCCCTGGTGGTCCAGTGGGTAAGGACACCGCCTTGCAGTGCAATGGGGCACCGGTTTGATCCCTGGCCTGGGAAGATCCCACGTGCCGCGGAGCAGCTGGACCGATGTGTCCAATTACTGAGCCGGAGCTCTGGAGTGCATGCGCCCAGAGCCGGTGCTCTGCGACAACAGAGGCCATAGCAATGGGAGGCCCACACGGGCCAAAGAACAAAGATGGATGAAAACAGACAAATGAGAGACCAATAGAAGTGGCCCGCCTGCTCCCCTCCCTCCCCACCCCCCCAAAATAAATAAATAAAAATTGAAGTGGAGAAAGTGAAACGTAAGAAGAAGAAATGGGGCAAATTTAGAAAAACTGAAAAGGAAAAAACCTATGATCATGAAAAATAGAATAATGATTAAAAAAATAAAATGTAAGGGAATTCCCTGGTGGCCCAGTGGATAGGACTCCATGCGTTTAAATGCCACCAACATTTTGTTTTTATTTTAACTTTTTGACCTAATCTCTGCTCACTAAGATGGCCTGCAGGATTGGAAATGGATGCAGCAGAAGTCCCATGGGTTACATATAGTGACTCTGGGGAGACTAGAGAGAGGGCTTGCTTGATTTTCTTCTTCCTAACCCGGCCCCTCTTTTCAGTTCAGCCCAGAAAGGCATTTCTTCTTCCCAGTGGCTTGTTTTTTCAATATTGACTTCATGCAGACAGGAGTGGCATTGGAAATTGCCTTAGACTGTTTGGCAAGAATTGTATTTTTTGGTGCCGTGGGTGGAGGAAAGGCCTGTCTCAAGGCCTCTATTTCTTCCGTACTCCAAATACCTTCCTGTTGACTCACTGGAAATCCTAACGAGAAGCAGGAGTATTGGAGAGACAGTTGCCAGCCCAGGGCTTGGCTTCTTTCAGGCTAGAAGTCTGGAGACTCAGAGGAGTTTGACTTTAAGAAAAACTGTTGCTTTTGCAGTCAAAGGAAATACTATCACTTGATAGGTGTTTATCTATAAGGTAGAAAGCATCAGCCTGTTGCTAGGGATCATTCATCAGCAATGTAAAAAAAAAAAAAAATCTAAGAATATTTCCTTGAAATGACTTAATTAGTGTTCCTAAAAATTGAAGTGGAGGGTTTCCCCTGGTGGTCCAGTGGGTAAGGACACCGCCTTGCAGTGCAAGGGGCACCGGTTTGATCCCTGGCCTGGGAAGATCCCACGTGCCGCGGAGCAGCTGGACCGATGTGTCCAATTACTGAGCCGGAGCTCTGGAGTGCATGCGCCCAGAGCCGGTGCTCTGCGACAACAGAGGCCATAGCAATGGGAGGCCCACACGGGCCAAAGAACAAAGATGGATGAAAACAGACAAATGAGAGACCAATAGAAGTGGCCCGCCTGCTCCCCTCCCTCCCCACCCCCAAAATAAATAAATAAAAATTGAAGTGGAGAAAGTGAAACGTAAGAAGAAGAAATGGGGCAAATTTAGAAAAACTGAAAAGGAAAAAACCTATGATCATGAAAAATAGAATAATGATTAAAAAAATAAAATGTAAGGGAATTCCCTGGTGGCCCAGTGGTTGGGACTCCATGCTTTTACTGCCACCGCCAACAGTGAGGATTCCATCCCTGGTCAGGAAACTAAGATCTGGCAAACTTGAGTGTAACAGCCCCCCCCCCCCCCCCAAAAAAAAAAAAAAAAAAGAAATCTAAGAAGTTTCATGGTATAACATCATTTTATTACAAATAACATACATCTCAGGTGAAGTCTAAAACAGTTAAAAGGAGACAGAAGTTACTTAACTCTTATATCAGAGTGTTTTCAACAAAGTATCACAGCAAAGTGTTTTCAACAAAGTATCGCAACAAAGTGTTTTCCCGCCCTGAAGAATTACCACCATGTCTTCTTGGACACTGGTACTTAATCATTGCTCTGCTAGGATTTTCAGTAAAGGAAAAAAGAAGTCTGCTTCCCTAGTTTGGTCTCCTAGGCACCCAGATCTTTCCGCCATATGCAAAATCTCTTGTTTCCTTGTATAGAAGTGCTAACACTATACTGTCTTCTTTGCATCTTGTAACATATTCCATGTGAATACATTATAGTGCTTCATTTTTTTTTTCTTACTTTATTCTCCTTCACAGTTGCACAGCTTTTCAGTGTAACCTATCAGTGGATGTTCCTCTCCAGCTTTTACTCTTTTTTTTTTTAATGTGAATGTTGGCTTTATTTCATGAAACCACGGAGCCCTCAGCTTTTACTCTTATCTGTAGTGTTATAGTTAACAACTTTGTATGTCTGCCATCTTGCACTTGTGAGTATTATAGGATGAATTTCTAAAAGTGGGATTTCTTTTTCTTCCTTTTCCTTTTGGCTTTGTTTTAGATCACCTTTATTGCCAGACAAGTGGCTACAAATTTATGAGGACAGATCACTTGATTTTCAAAGAACATTGAATTTTAAATACTGAAATAAGGGATTGTGGACCCATAACTCTCCTTGGATATTAAAAAGAAAAAAATACAACCTAGGAGTCTACAAAGATAAATTTGTAATCATCCCTCTCCCAGTTTATCTTCTTTCTCAACCTCACTTATCAGCTCTACTAAACACTCAGATGGGTAAACCTAGAAATTAAAATAAAAATTGTTTTCTGTCACTTTTCAGGTCTAAACTATGATCGATTTTTCCTGGTGGCCCAGTGGTTGGGACTCCATGCTTTTACTGCCACCGCCAACAGTGAGGATTCCATCCCTGGTCAGGAAACTAAGATCTGGCAAACTTGAGTGTAACAGCCTCCAAAAAAAAAAAAAAGAAATCTAAGAAGTTTCATGGTATAACATCATTTTATTACAAATAACATACATCTCAGGTGAAGTCTAAAACAGTTAAAAGGAGACAGAAGTTACTTAACTCTTATATCAGAGTGTTTTCAACAAAGTATCACAGCAAAGTGTTTTCAACAAAGTATCGCAACAAAGTGTTTTCCCGCCCTGAAGAATTACCACCATGTCTTCTTGGACACTGGTACTTAATCATTGCTCTGCTAGGATTTTCAGTAAAGGAAAAAAGAAGTCTGCTTCCCTAGTTTGGTCTCCTAGGCACCCAGATCTTTCCGCCATATGCAAAATCTCTTGTTTCCTTGTATAGAAGTGCTAACACTATACTGTCTTCTTTGCATCTTGTAACATATTCCATGTGAATACATTATAGTGCTTCATTTTTTTTTTTTTTCTTACTTTATTCTCCTTCACAGTTGCACAGCTTTTCAGTGTAACCTATCAGTGGATGTTCCTCTCCAGCTTTTACTCTTTTTTTTTTTAATGTGAATGTTGGCTTTATTTCATGAAACCACGGAGCCCTCAGCTTTTACTCTTATCTGTAGTGTTATAGTTAACAACTTTGTATGTCTGCCATCTTGCACTTGTGAGTATTATAGGATGAATTTCTAAAAGTGGGATTTCTTTTTCTTCCTTTTCCTTTTTGGCTTTGTTTTAGATCACCTTTATTGCCAGACAAGTGGCTACAAATTTATGAGGACAGATCACTTGATTTTCAAAGAACATTGAATTTTAAATACTGAAATAAGGGATTGTGGACCCATAACTCTCCTTGGATATTAAAAAGAAAAAAATACAACCTAGGAGTCTACAAAGATAAATTTGTAATCATCCCTCTCCCAGTTTATCTTCTTTCTCAACCTCACTTATCAGCTCTACTAAACACTCAGATGGGTAAACCTAGAAATTAAAATAAAAATTGTTTTCTGTCACTTTTCAGGTCTAATTGATCAGTTTTTGGTGTTTAGTGTGTACACATGCAGACATGAGTGCACACACACTCACACCCTCACACCTCTATTTTTGTCAGTTCACCCCGTCCTTACCACCACTTCCCATATTCAGACCACTATCATAGCCCTAACTGATCTACAAAGATAATCTTTCATTTGGTCTCCTATCATCTGAGCTTTACTGATGGCTCAGCAGAAAGGAATCCACCTGCATTAATGCAGGATATGTGAGTTCAGTCCCTGGGTTGGGAAGATCCCCTGGAGGAGGAAATGGCAACCCACTCCATTATTCCTACCTGGAAAAATCCCATAGACAGAATAACCTGGAGGGCTACAGTGCCATGGAGTTGCAAAGAGTTGAACATGACTGAGTGACTTAGCACGCACACATCCACTTTTTCTTTTTAGCCACTTCTATTGATCCTTTATTCATTTATCTTTGTTCTTCAGCCCATGTGGGCCTCCCATCACAGTGGCCTCTCTCATCGCAGAGCACCAGCTCTGGGTGCATGTGCTCCAGAGTTCTGGCTCGTAATTGGACACACCTGTCCAGCCGCTCTGTGGCACATGGGATCTTCCCAGGCCAGGAATCGAACCAGCGCCCCTTGCACTGCAAGGTGGTGTCCTTACCCACTGGACCACCAGGGAAGCCCCACACATCCACTTTTGATCTCTTCCAAGTGATTCTTTACCTTTAAAGACAGTGATTGTGTACAGGCAAACACCTGATGCGAAGAGACGACTCATTGGAAAAGACCCTGATGTTGGGAAAAATAGAAGGCAGAAGGAGAAGGGGACAACAGAATGGTTGGATGGCATCACTGAGTCAATGGACGTGAGTTTGAGCAAGCTCCAGAAGATGGTGAAGGACAGGGAAGCCTAGCGTGCTGCAGTCCATGGGGTTGCAAAGAGTCGGACACAACTGAGCAACTGAACTGAACTGATCATTGTTGGGAATGGAGGGGGCGTTTGCCTGTACGTGATTATTGTCTTTAAAGGTAGAGAATCACTAGTGTGTTATGGGTCTTACTGATATAAGACCTCGTTTTGGTTTGAGGAGTTTCTGTCACTTTTCAGGTCTAATTGATCAGTTTTTGGTGTTTAGTGTGTACACATGCAGACATGAGTGCACACACTCACACCCTCACACCTCTATTTTTGTCAGTTCACCCCGTCCTTACCACCACTTCCCATATTCAGACCACTATCATAGCCCTAACTGATCTACAAAGATAATCTTTCATTTGGTCTCCTATCATCTGAGCTTTACTGATGGCTCAGCAGAAAGGAATCCACCTGCATTAATGCAGGATATGTGAGTTCAGTCCCTGGGTTGGGAAGATCCCCTGGAGGAGGAAATGGCAACCCACTCCATTATTCCTACCTGGAAAAATCCCATAGACAGAATAACCTGGAGGGCTACAGTGCCATGGAGTTGCAAAGAGTTGAACATGACTGAGTGACTTAGCACGCACACATCCACTTTTTCTTTTTAGCCACTTCTATTGATCCTTTATTCATTTATCTTTGTTCTTCAGCCCATGTGGGCCTCCCATCACAGTGGCCTCTCTCATCGCAGAGCACCAGCTCTGGGTGCATGTGCTCCAGAGTTCTGGCTCGTAATTGGACACACCTGTCCAGCCGCTCTGTGGCACATGGGATCTTCCCAGGCCAGGAATCGAACCAGCGCCCCTTGCACTGCAAGGTGGTGTCCTTACCCACTGGACCACCAGGGAAGCCCCACACATCCACTTTTGATCTCTTCCAAGTGATTCTTTACCTTTAAAGACAGTGATTGTGTACAGGCAAACACCTGATGCGAAGAGACGACTCATTGGAAAAGACCCTGATGTTGGGAAAAATAGAAGGCAGAAGGAGAAGGGGACAACAGAATGGTTGGATGGCATCACTGAGTCAATGGACGTGAGTTTGAGCAAGCTCCAGAAGATGGTGAAGGACAGGGAAGCCTAGCGTGCTGCAGTCCATGGGGTTGCAAAGAGTCGGACACAACTGAGCAACTGAACTGAACTGATCATTGTTGGGAATGGAGGGGGCGTTTGCCTGTACGTGATTATTGTCTTTAAAGGTAGAGAATCACTAGTGTGTTATGGGTCTTACTGATATAAGACCTCGTTTTGGTTTGAGGAGATGGCCCCTTCTGATGCCGTTTCTGCAGTAAATAATTATTTCGGCGTGTCTTTAACTTTAGACTTTAAGATGTTTAAAATAACTTAGAATTTTAAGAACATTTGATTTTACTAACCTTTTATTTTTAGCTTTGGGGCTCTGTATCATTTTTAGAGTCCTTATCTATACTGAGACTATTACAACCCTCCGCTCCCCTGGCTTTCTTCAAGTATTTTTAGGATGTAAAGAATTTTACCATTTTGACCCTTTGATCCATTTGGAATTTATTTTGGTGTGAAAAGTGAGGTAAAGCTCCAGCTTTATTATTATTTTTTCCTGTAGATGGTAATGGGATGTTATCGTAAATCAGCAGTCCCCAGCCTCTTTGGTCTTGGCTCCTGAACCAGTCCCATGGATGGGGGTTGGAGGGGATGGTTTGGGATGATTCAAACCCAGTAGGGTTCAGGCTCTGATGAGAATCTGCTACTGCAGTGAATCTGACAGGAGGCAGAGCCCAGGCGGTGATGTGAGCCATGGGGAGCAGCTGTAGATACAGATGAAGCTTCGCTCCCTTGCCCACTGCTCACCGCCTGCTGTGTGTCTCCGATCCTAACAAGCCACAGACTGGTACACCACATAATAGCTGAGGGGTTGGGGATCCCAGTCTTAGATGTTGAATACCAGCAATGGCTCTCTTATGAAATATGCTCTGAAATTTGCCTAACTCTGTTGCCTATAAATTGAGATTTAAGTTTTTCAGAGCAAAGCAACTTCAACTTTGGAGATTTTTGCAATATATAGCTTAAATATCCTTTTACAAAAATTAGACGTTTCCAGAGAGCTCTCAAGCCAAATTGTGTTATGTTAAAAAAAGATTCACTGTGGGCTTCCCTGGTGGTCCAGTGGGTAGGGACACCACCTTGCAGTACAAGGGGCGCTGGTTTGATCCCTGACTTGGGAAGATCCCATGTGCCGTGGAGCGGCTGGACCAATGTGTCCAACTACCGAGCTGGAGCTCTGGAGTGCGTGTGCCCAGAGCTGGTGCTCTGCGACTAGAGAGGCCACTGCAATGGGAGGCCCACCCAGGCCAAAGAACAAAGATAAATAAATGAAAGACCAATAGAAGTGGCCAAAAAAAAAAAAAAAGGTTCATTGTGTAATGAAGTTGGTCTTGAGAAGACAGGTTTTGGATGGACCACTTTGACATATGTCTACTGTGAAGAGATGAAGCGACTTGTCCAAGTCAGTTTATTGTTTGTGTTAAAGGGGAGGGCAGTTTGGAAGAACTTCAAGAACTGTGTAGCTGACCTCTGCATCCTATTTTGAGGTATATTCTATTAATGCAACTTAAAGGTCAAATCTGTTTCAAAAATACTGCATTAAACCAAGTTAAACAGATTGTGTAACATCCTGGGCTGTAAATTCTGAACCTCCAAGGGTGAGGCTTATATAGGCAATTTTCTTCAAACCTAGTTCACCATCAGACTTCTCCCTCTCAGGTCCTCTTTCTTAGGACTGGTGTACTTGTTTGGGAAGCACTGTTGTCTCCATAGTAATGGATTTGAGGGATTATCTCAACTAAGAATTTGAGACCCATCGATGGTCCACTGTTTTATGTTTTACCTGTAGGTTCTTTCCTTCCTCGTTGAGTTCTCATGTTCTTGGTTTTATAGAGCTTAAACTAAAGCCATTATTGTATGAACTGTATAGGTACGATTACTGAACTATCGCCTGTGATCTTTAAGACATTGAAAAGAATGAGAATGTGGTTTTTGAAAATGGGGTGAAAAAAAGAAAGTGGGAGACTGCAAATGTACTAGTTATTAAAAAGTGGGCATCACAAATTCTAGCCTAGTGAATTAGTCTCTGGCAAAAGTCCATAACGTGTGTTCTGTCAGATACTATAGAGGGCTTGCTTCCCTGATGGCTCAGATGGTAAAGAATCTGCCTCCAATGCAGAAGACTTGGATTTTATCCCTGGGTTGGTAAGATCCCCTGGAGATGGGAATAGCTTCTCACTGCATTCTTGTCTGGGAAGTCCCATGGGCCATAGTCTGTGGGGTCACAAAGGGCCGGACACGACTCAGCACATATACATGGCTTACAGCGCGAAATGAAGGAATGCTTAGGAGTCAACCAGGACTCCCTGAGAAAGGCCCTGGATCTCAATGGCATAATTGCCTTTGGGGAATTGCCTGCGTCTCAATTCCCCAGGTTGGTGAATGGGAGAGCAGAGTAACCCAGATTTCAGTTAGGCATTTGAGAGTTTGTCTTGGACAAATCTGCAGACAGATTGGATACCTGTGGACTAGATTGTAATGTAATTAAAATTTGTAGCCAGTTGGATAGATCATATTCAAAAAGAGCTGCTTGATGGGGAGTGACTGCTTCATGGGCGTAGGATTCCTTTGGGGTGGTGGACATTTTCCGGAATTAGATACTCATGGTGATTGCACAACATTATGAACATACTAAAAACCACTGAACTGCATACTTTAAAATGGTTAAAAATGGTGAATCTTTGTTCTATACATTGAAGCTCAAAAAAACACCAAAACCCATTGTAGCTGGGTTTTTGTTTTGTTTTTGGCCACTTCTGTTTGTCTTTCATTTATCCATTTTCATCCATCTCTGTTCTTTGGCCTGTGTGGGCCTCCCATCGCAGTGGCCCCTATCGCTGCAGAGTACCGGCTCTGGGCGCATGTGCCCCAGAGCTCCCGCTCGGTAGTTGGACACATTGGTCCAGCCGCTCTGCGGCACGTGGGATCTTCCTAGGCCAAGGATCAAACCGGCGCCCCTTGCACTGCAAGGCGGTATCCTTACCCAACCAGGGAAGCCCGTAGCTGGGTTTTTAATTCAAAGAAAGCTCATTAGGGCAGGCTACATGTAAGACATTTGTGTTGGGACTGTGAATGCCTCAGTGGTATATTGATCAAACTTCAGTTGTGTTGTTAGGGTGATTCATACACTCCTCCACAGATTCTGCTTTCAAAATACCCTGAATGTAACGAGGACATTTAGTAGTGATAAATGGGAGATCCTGCCCTGGGGATCAAAAAATCAGGGGTCTATATATAGGGTCGAAAAGTAGCTTTAGTGGGGAGAGGAGTTATGGAAGAGAAACAAGATGAAGCAAGCCTGAACTGTTGGTTTTTTTTTTAGAAATGCATTTTATTTGTTTATTTACTTTTGGCTATTCTGGGTTTTCACTGCTTCCACAGGCTCTTCTCTAGTTGCAGGGAGTGGGGGCTACTCTCTAGTTGTGGTGAGCGGGCCTCTTGTTGTGGTGACTTCTCTTGTTGTGGAGCTTGGACTCTAGGGCATATGGGCTTCAGTGGCTGTGGCACAGGGACTCAGTAGTTATGGCTCCGAGGCTCTAGAGCACAGGCTCTATAGCTGTGGCTCACAGGCTTAGTTGCTCCACAGCATGTGGGATCTTCCTGGATCAGGGATCGAACCTCTGTCTCCTGCATTGGCAGGTGAACTTTTTACCACTGAGCTACCAGGGAAGCCCCTGAGCTGTTGTTTTTTCTTTTAGGAGCCAATGCAGCTGTTGACTTTTTAAATTGGAAGATAATTGCTTTACAATATTGTGTTGGTTTCTGCCATACATCAGCATGGATCAGGGCACAGGTATGCCTATGTGACATTTATTAACTCACTGTTAATAGACATGTGGCCTAGGCAGCACAGGAAAAGGTGGTTCCAGCCACCTCTGTAATGATCAGAAGTCTCCTGAAGTTGGTTTTCTCTTCTGGAGGTCATACTTTAAGACTGTGACAGACACGTGGTGGGATTCCTTCACACCCTGGACAGGCACTGCTGATAGATCAGAGTCCTGAGGAACCACTCCCTGTCAGTGGGTTTAGTCCAGTAGCTGAGACTTGGTTACCGCACCAGGCCGAGAGCATGTTGAGTGAACATGTTCAGGATTGTAAAGGACCCTGTGGCTGTCCACTCCGAATGAATACTTTCCTGCAGCATCCTTGTCAGTGACAGATGTTACCTGTGAGGCTCCATCTATAACTTCAGTTGTGTTGTTAGGGTGATTCATACACTCCTCCACAGATTCTGCTTTCAAAATACCCTGAATGTAACGAGGACATTTAGTAGTGATAAATGGGAGATCCTGCCCTGGGGATCAAAAAATCAGGGGTCTATATATAGGGTCGAAAAGTAGCTTTAGTGGGGAGAGGAGTTATGGAAGAGAAACAAGATGAAGCAAGCCTGAACTGTTGGTTTTTTTTTAGAAATGCATTTTATTTGTTTATTTACTTTTGGCTATTCTGGGTTTTCACTGCTTCCACAGGCTCTTCTCTAGTTGCAGGGAGTGGGGGCTACTCTCTAGTTGTGGTGAGCGGGCCTCTTGTTGTGGTGACTTCTCTTGTTGTGGAGCTTGGACTCTAGGGCATATGGGCTTCAGTGGCTGTGGCACAGGGACTCAGTAGTTATGGCTCCGAGGCTCTAGAGCACAGGCTCTATAGCTGTGGCTCACAGGCTTAGTTGCTCCACAGCATGTGGGATCTTCCTGGATCAGGGATCGAACCTCTGTCTCCTGCATTGGCAGGTGAACTTTTTACCACTGAGCTACCAGGGAAGCCCCTGAGCTGTTGTTTTTTCTTTTAGGAGCCAATGCAGCTGTTGACTTTTTAAATTGGAAGATAATTGCTTTACAATATTGTGTTGGTTTCTGCCATACATCAGCATGGATCAGGGCACAGGTATGCCTATGTGACATTTATTAACTCACTGTTAATAGACATGTGGCCTAGGCAGCACAGGAAAAGGTGGTTCCAGCCACCTCTGTAATGATCAGAAGTCTCCTGAAGTTGGTTTTCTCTTCTGGAGGTCATACTTTAAGACTGTGACAGACACGTGGTGGGATTCCTTCACACCCTGGACAGGCACTGCTGATAGATCAGAGTCCTGAGGAACCACTCCCTGTCAGTGGGTTTAGTCCAGTAGCTGAGACTTGGTTACCGCACCAGGCCGAGAGCATGTTGAGTGAACATGTTCAGGATTGTAAAGGACCCTGTGGCTGTCCACTCCGAATGGATACTTTCCTCCAGCATCCTTGTCAGTGACAGATGTTACCTGTGAGGCTCCATCTATAACTTTTTGATTCTCTTTCCTATTCAGCATCTCATCTGACCTCACGACAGCACCACTGAGTGAGTATCAAAGTCTACACTCTGCCTATGAAGAAACTGCCCAAGGGTGTACACTTGCTCAGTGGAGAACTAGCTTTGAGGGTTCCCTCTCAGCTCTCACCTTCATTTCACTCATCCCATCGCCCTGGGCACTGGGGCTGTCTTTGTGCATCTATGATGCAAATTGCTAAGGGCGCATGTGTGTTACTAGAGCCTCTGCACACACCTGTCAGAGGTTCTGGGAGCGAGAAGGGAGCTGGAGTCTGTCGCTGGCATCCTCAGGGAATCGCAGAAGCTCAGACATCTAAGATGAGGAGTTTGCTTGATTAAATATCTGATGAATGAATTAATAAATGAATGAACTATCAGCAAAAGGGTCTAGAGATTGTGATGCATAAAGAATGAAAGGACTAGAACTTCCCTGGTGGTCCAGTGGCTAAAACTCAGTGCTCCCAATCCAGGGAGCCTGGTTTCGATCCTTGGTTGGAGAACTAGATCCCACATGCTGCAGCTAAAGATCCAATGAGCTGCAACCAGCTCAGCCAAATAAAATAAATATTAAAAAAAAGGAATGAAAGGACTGAGATAATTTTATATGGAAACAAAATTTACAGGGAATATAGAATCATAGAATCTCAGAAGATCAACCTCTCCTCCAGTGTAGGCATTTATTCACCTGTTAATAGTTTACCTGCATTATTTAAAAATCCCTGAAAAATAGGAGAGGGGTTCAATTTATTATATGTGCTACTAGAGGAACAGAACTTGTCAGTGGAAATCTGCTTAATATGAGGAAGAACTTTCTAACAAGAAGAGATTTCCAAAAATGTTTCCCAGAAACTTGTTTTGAGAAAATGCATGTTGTGGATTTTTCACAGAATGTGTAATGGTTAATGGAAGATTATGTTCTAACCTAAGAACTTTCTCAAGTTACTTAAAATAGTTTTTATTTTCATTTCCTATTAAAAGGTACTTTTATTTTGAATGACTTGATAATATTCCATTACTCTTTTTTTTTCTAATATGACTGAAAAGTTGGGGTGTGTGCTCAGTCACTTCAGTCGTATTCAACTTTTTGTGACCCCATGGACTGTAGCCTGCCAGGCTCCTCTGTCCATGGGATTTCCCAAGAATACTGGAGTGATGCCATGCCCTCCTTCAGGGAATTTTTCTGACCCAGGGATCAAACTCACGTCTTCTGCACTGCAGACAGATTCTTTTTTTTTTTTTTTTTTTTTTTAAACCTTTATTTTACTTTTAACTTTTACAGAGTTTTTTTGTTCACAGACATGCATGTTCTCAGATTAGTCACATGTATATCCCCCCCTTCCCTCCCCTCCCGACCATCACACAGCACCCCTGAAGGATCCCCTTTTCTCACAGAGCAATGACTAGAGCTATTTTCTTCACTTATGATAGTACAGGCCTTCATGCTACTTCCCTTACGCCTCTCAACTACTGTTCCTTCCCCACAATGTCCATATGTCCACTGTCCATGTCTGTCTTTCTGTCGCTTCACTGCATGTGCCATCATCACCATCCTACTAGATTCCATATATATGTGTTAATATACTGTATTTGTCCTTCTCTTCTGACTGACTTCACTTTTAGGATACGTTCTAGATCCAGCCACCTCATGAGGGCTGATTCTTCTGCATTTCTCTTTACAGCTGTGTAGTATTCCATTGTATATATGTACCAGAGCTTTTGGATCCATTCGTTCGTCGATGGGCATCTAGGTTCCTTCCATGTTCTAGCTATTGTATAGAGAGCTGCAATGAACATTGGGGTACAGGTGCTTCTTTCAGTTTTGATTTCATCAGGGTATAAGCCTAAGAGTGGGATTGCTGGGTCATATGGTGCTTCTATTTTTAGTTTTTTAAGAAATCTCCAGACTGTCTTCCATAGAGGCTGTATCAATTTACACTCCCACCAGCAATGCAGGAGTGTTCCCTTTTCTCCGCAGCCTCTCCAGCATTTATTGTCTGTCGATTTGTGGATGATGGCCATTCTGACGGGTGTGAGGTGACATCTCATTGTAGTTTTGATTTGCATTTCTCTAATTATTAGTGAAGTTGAGCATCGTTTCATGTGTTTTTGGGCCATCTGTATGTCATCGTTGGAGAGGTGTCTGTTTAGGTCCTTTTCCCATTTTTTGATTGGGTTGTTCGTTTTTCCAGTGCTGAGTTGTCTGAGTTGCTTGTAGATTTTGCAGATTAATTCTTTGTCTGTTGTTTCATTTGCTATGATTTTCTCCCACTCTGTGGGGTGTCTGTTGAACTTTTTTGTGATTTCTTTTGCTGTACAAAAGCTTTTAAGTTTCATTAGGTCCCACATGTTCATTTGTCTTTTTAGTTCCACTATTCTAGTAGGTGGGTCAGAGAAGATCTTGCTTTGATTGATGTCCTTGAGGGTTTTGCCTATATTCTCCTTTAAATTTCCCGACCATCACACAGCACCCTGAAGGACCCCTTTTCTCACAGAGCAATGACTAGAGCTATTTTCTTCACTTATGATAGTACAGGCCTTCATGCTACTTCCTTACGCCTCTCAACTACTGTTCCTTCCCCACAATGTCCATATGTCCACTGTCCATGTCTGTCTTTCTGTCGCTTCACTGCATGTGCCATCATCACCATCCTACTAGATTCCATATATATGTGTTAATATACTGTATTTGTCCTTCTCTTTCTGACTGACTTCACTCTTTAGGATACGTTCTAGATCCAGCCACCTCATGAGGGCTGATTCTTCTGCATTTCTCTTTACAGCTGTGTAGTATTCCATTGTATATATGTACCAGAGCTTTTGGATCCATTCGTTCGTCGATGGGCATCTAGGTTCCTTCCATGTTCTAGCTATTGTATAGAGAGCTGCAATGAACATTGGGGTACAGGTGCTTCTTTCAGTTTTGATTTCATCAGGGTATAAGCCTAAGAGTGGGATTGCTGGGTCATATGGTGCTTCTATTTTTAGTTTTTTAAGAAATCTCCAGACTGTCTTCCATAGAGGCTGTATCAATTTACACTCCCACCAGCAATGCAGGAGTGTTCCCTTTTCTCCGCAGCCTCTCCAGCATTTATTGTCTGTCGATTTGTGGATGATGGCCATTCTGACGGGTGTGAGGTGACATCTCATTGTAGTTTTGATTTGCATTTCTCTAATTATTAGTGAAGTTGAGCATCGTTTCATGTGTTTTTGGGCCATCTGTATGTCATCGTTGGAGAGGTGTCTGTTTAGGTCCTTTTCCCATTTTTTGATTGGGTTGTTCGTTTTTCCAGTGCTGAGTTGTCTGAGTTGCTTGTAGATTTTGCAGATTAATTCTTTGTCTGTTGTTTCATTTGCTATGATTTTCTCCCACTCTGTGGGGTGTCTGTTGAACTTTTTTGTGATTTCTTTTGCTGTACAAAAGCTTTTAAGTTTCATTAGGTCCCACATGTTCATTTGTCTTTTTAGTTCCACTATTCTAGTAGGTGGGTCAGAGAAGATCTTGCTTTGATTGATGTCCTTGAGGGTTTTGCCTATATTCTCCTCTAAGAGTTTGATGGTTTCTGGCCTTACATTTAAGTCTTTAATCCATTTTGAGTTGATCTTTGTGTATGGTGTCAGGGTATGTTCCAATTTCATTTTCTTGCATGTAGCTGTCCAATTTTCCCAGCACCATTTGTTGAAGAGGCTGTCTTTGTCCCATTTTATATGTTCGCCTCCTTTGTCAAAAATAAGGTACCCATAGGTGCGTGGCTTTATCTCTGGGTTCTCGATCTTGTTCCATTGGTCGATATTTCTGTTTTTGTGCCAGTACCATACTGTCTTGATGACTGTTGCTTTGTAGTAGAGTCTGAAGTTGGGGAGGCTGGTCCGCGCAGCTCCATTCTTCTTCCTGAGGATTGCTTTGGCTATTCGAGGTCTTTTGTGTTTCCATATGAACTGTGTTATTCGTTGGTCTAGTTCTGTGAAGAATGTTATTGGAAGCTTGATAGGGATCGCATTGAATCTATAGATGACATTTGGTAGTATGGTCATTTTCACAATATTGATTCTCCCGACCCAGGAACACGGAATATTTCTCCATCTGTTTAAGTCTTCTTTAATGTCTCTCATGAGTGTCTTGTAATTTTCTGTGTACAGTTCTTTTGTTTCTTTGGGTAGGTTTATTCCTAGATATTTGATTCTTTGGGTTGCGATGGTGAAGGGGATTGCCTCTTTGATTTCATTTTCTGATTTTTCATTGTTTGTGTATAGGAATGCCAGTGATTTCTGTATATTGATTTTGTATCCTGCAACTTTGCTGAATTCGTTGATTAACTCTAGTAGTTTTGTAATAGTGTCTTTGGGATTTTCTATGTATAATATCATGTCATCTGCAAATAGAGAGAGTTTGACTTCTTCTTTTCCAATCTGGATTCCTTTGATTTCTTTCTCTTTTCTTATTGCTATTGCTAGAACTTCCAGGACTATGTTGAATAGTAGTGGTGAAAGTGGACACCCTTGTCTTGTTCCTGATCTTAGAGGGAATGCTTTGAGTTTTTCACCATTGAGGATAATGTTCGCTGTGGGCTTCTCATATATGGCTTTCACTATGTTAAGATAAGTTCCTTCTATGCCCATTTTTTGAAGAGTTTTTATCATAAATGGATGCTGTACTTTGTCAAAGGCTTTTTCTGCATCTATTGAGATGATCATGTGATTTTTGTCTTTCAATTTGTTGATATGGTGTATCACATTGATTGATTTGCGAATGTTGAAGAATCCTTGCATGCCTGGGATGAACCCAACTTGATCGTGATGAATGAGCTTTTTGATGTGTTGCTGAATTCTGTTTGCTAGGATTTTGTTGAGGATTTTGGCATCTAGATTCATCAGTGAAATTGGCCTATAATTTTCTTTTTTTGTGCCAGTACCATACTGTCTTGATGACTGTTGCTTTGTAGTAGAGTCTGAAGTTGGGGAGGCTGATCCCCCCAGCTCCATTCTTCTTCCTGAGGATTGCTTTGGCTATTCGAGGTCTTTTGTGTTTCCATATGAACTGTGTTATTCGTTGGTCTAGTTCTGTGAAGAATGTTATTGGAAGCTTGATAGGGATCGCATTGAATCTATAGATGACATTTGGTAGTATGGTCATTTTCACAATATTGATTCTCCCGACCCAGGAACACGGAATATTTCTCCATCTGTTTAAGTCTTCTTTAATGTCTCTCATGAGTGTCTTGTAATTTTCTGTGTACAGTTCTTTTGTTTCTTTGGGTAGGTTTATTCCTAGATATTTGATTCTTTGGGTTGCGATGGTGAAGGGGATTGCCTCTTTGATTTCATTTTCTGATTTTTCATTGTTTGTGTATAGGAATGCCAGTGATTTCTGTATATTGATTTTGTATCCTGCAACTTTGCTGAATTCGTTGATTAACTCTAGTAGTTTTGTAATAGTGTCTTTGGGATTTTCTATGTATAATATCATGTCATCTGCAAATAGAGAGAGTTTGACTTCTTCTTTTCCAATCTGGATTCCTTTGATTTCTTTCTCTTCTTATTGCTATTGCTAGAACTTCCAGGACTATGTTGAATAGTAGTGGTGAAAGTGGACACCCTTGTCTTGTTCCTGATCTTAGAGGGAATGCTTTGAGTTTTTCACCATTGAGGATAATGTTCGCTGTGGGCTTCTCATATATGGCTTTCACTATGTTAAGATAAGTTCCTTCTATGCCCATTTTTTGAAGAGTTTTTATCATAAATGGATGCTGTACTTTGTCAAAGGCTTTTTCTGCATCTATTGAGATGATCATGTGATTTTTGTCTTTCAATTTGTTGCTATGGTGTATCACATTGATTGATTTGCGAATGTTGAAGAATCCTTGCATGCCTGGGATGAACCCAACTTGATCGTGATGCATGAGCTTTTTGATGTGTTGCTGAATTCTGTTTGCTAGGATTTTGTTGAGGATTTTGGCATCTAGATTCATCAGTGAAATTGGCCTATAATTTTCTTTTTTTGTGATGTCTTTGCCTGGCTTTGGTATCAGGGTGATGGTGGCCTCGTAGAATGTGTTTGGAAGTGTTCCTTCCTGGGCAATTTTTTGGAAGAGTTTTAGAAGGACAGGCATTAGCTCTTCTTTAAATGTTTGGTAGAATTCACTTGTGAAACCATCTGGCCCTGGGCTTTTATTTTTGGGCAGATTTTTGATCACAAGGTCGATTTCTGAGCTTGTGATTGGCTTGTTCATAGTTTCTATTTCTTCCTGGTTGAGTCTTGGGAGATTAATCTTCTCTAAGAAACTGTCCATTTCTTCCAGGTTGTCCAGTTTGTTGCCATAGAGTTGTTCATAATAGTCTCTTAGAATCCTTTGGATTTCTGCATTGTCCGTTGTAATCTCTCCTTTTCATTTTTGATTTTGGTGATCTGGTTCTTCTCTCTTTTCTTAATGAGTCTGGCCAGTGGTGTGTCGATTTTATTGACTTTTCAAGAACCAGCTTTTTGTTTTATTTATCTTTACTATTGTTTCTTTTGTTTCTTTTCATTTATTTCTGCTCTGATCTTTATGATTTCCCTTCTGCTGGCTTTGGGGTGTTTTTGTTCTTCTTTCTCCAGTTGTTTTAAGCGTAAGGTAAGGTCGTCTGTTTGAGATTTTCCTAGTTTCTTGAGGTGGGATTGTAATGCTATAAACTTCCCACTTAGAACTGCTTTTGCAGTATCCCATAGGTTTTGCACTGTCGTGTGTTCATTGTCATTTTCTTCTAGGAATTTTTTTATTTCTCCTTTGATTTCCTCAATGATCAGTTGGTTTTTTAGGTATGTGTTGTTTAATCTCCATGTGTTTGTGTTTTTAGCGGTTTTTTCCTGTAGTTGATCTCTAGTCTCACTGCATTGTGGTCCGAGAAGATGGTTGATAGAATTTCAGTTTTCTTGAATTGACTGAGGATTGATTTGTGGCCCAAGATGTGGTCTATCCTGGAGAATGTTCCGTGAGCACTTGAGAAGAAAGTGTATTCTTCTGCTTTTGGATGGAAAGTCCTAAAGATATCAATGAGGTCCATTTCTTCTAGTGTGGCATTTAAGGCTTGTGTTTCTTTATTAATTTTCTGTTTGGATGATCTGTCCATTGGTGTGAGAGGAGTGTTAAAGTCTCCTACTATGATTGTGTTGCTGTCAATGTCTTCTTTTATGTCTGAAAGTGTTTGTCTTATGTATTGGGGTGCTCCTGTGTTGGGAGCATAGATATTTATGATTGTTATGTCTTCTTCTTGGATGGATCCCTTAATCATGATGTAGTGACCTGCCTTGTCTCTTAGAATCTTCTTTACTTTAAAATCTATTTTATCTGATATGAGGATTGCTACTCCAGCTTTCTTTTGATTTCCATTTGCATGGAATATCTCTTTCCAGCCTCTCACTTTCAGTCTATGAGTGTCTCTAGGTCTGAAATGAGTTTCCTGGAGGCAGCATATGTATGGGTCGTGTTTTTGGATCCATTCAGCCACTCTGTGTCTTTTGGTTGGGGCGTTTAGTCCATTGACATTCAAAGTAATTATTGATACAAATGATCCTATTGTCATCTTCTTAGATGTTATGATGGGTTTGTTTCGTGGATCTTCTCCTTTTATACTTGTTGTCTATATAAGTCCCTTTAACATTTGTTGTAAGGCTGGTTTGGTGTGACTAAATTCTTTTAATTTTTGCTTGTCTGTAAAGCTTTTGATTTCTCCATCAATTTTGAAGGAGATCTTGGCAGGGTAGAGGATTCTTGGTTGTAGATTATTCTCTTTCAGCCGTTTAAATGTGTCCTGCCATTGCCTTCTGGCCTGCAGAGTTTCTGTTGAAAGATCAGCTGTTAAACGGATGGGCTTTCCCTTGTATGTCACTAGTTGCTTTTCCCCTTGCTGCTTTGAGAATTCTATCTTTGTGTTTAATTTGTGTTAACTTCATTAATATGTGTCTTGGTGTGTTTCTTCTCGGATTGATTCTGTTAGGTACTCTTTGTGCTTCTTGGACTTGATTGACTATTTCTTTTCCCATGTTGGGGAAATTTTCAACTATAATTTCTTCAAAAATTTTCTCATAGCCTTTCTTTTTTTCTTCTTCGGGAAACCCCCTATAATTCGAATATTGGTGCGTTTGATATTATCCCAGAGGTCTCTGAGGCTGTCCTCTGCTCTTTTCATTCTTTGAGCTAGAGTCTGTTTTTCAGCAGTTACTTCCACCATTTTATCTTCCAGCTCACTTATCCGGTCTTCTGTCTCAGATACTCTGCTCTTGATTCCTTCTACAGTGTTTTTCAGTTCAGCAATTGAGTTGTTTGTCTCTGTTACTTTTTTGGTAAGTTCTTGTATTTCTTTATTCAGTGTGTTAGTTGTATCTTGCAATTTCTCTGAAATTCTGTTTTCAGTGTCTTTGATCATCTTTACTATCATTCTTCTGAAATCACTTTCAGAAAGTTTGTCCAAATTCTCTTCATTAATTTGATCTTGTGTGTTTGTTGATTGTTCCTTCGCTTGTGTGGTATTTCTCTGCCGTTTCATTGTTATTATTAATTTTTTAAAACTGATTCTGTTTGGGATTTCCTTTTCCCAGACTTTGAGTTACGTCTGTTGGTGTTTGTTGTTTGGATGGGGCTTCTTATTCTGGGTGATGCTGGTGATTGGGTGATGTCAGGACTTGTATACAAGTGATTACCTTTGCTGGCGTTCTCACTTGTATACTGCTCTTTAGTGTTATGCGTTCTCTAGTATTGTAGTTTTGGAGTCAGTGCACCCTCAAAACCCCGTGGCTTGTTGCCTGACCAGGGAATGAAGATTTCACGGCTGGTTTGTTATGGCATTAAATGATATTAAAACATATATATGCAAATGAGAAACAGAAGGTATACCTTTGACAAATGGCAATTTAAAAATTATGCAAGTACTATCTAGCGTATTGAATTATACACATGAACATATACAGCTATAACATAACCCAAGCATTCCAATCAAAAATACAGTACAATACGTTAGCACGGCGAATAGAGAAATCCAAGAATGATATCCACAAGTTAATAAGCAAACTAAGTAGAGTACCAATTGGAGAATAATGCTTTGAGCAGGATCACCGTTGGGGATAAGGCAATGAGGACAGAACAGACTAAGAAATATAGTGGGGAAAGGGAAAAAGAGAAAGGGAGGATAGAAGAGAAATATAGAATAATATTGCAAAGTTAAATATAGGGAGATAAAGATTTGTATGTATTAGAATTTAGTGGTATAGGAAAGGAGCTTCAGAGAAAGCAAAGAATTATAGAGGAGGTAGTAGTACAAATGAAAAAATTATTAAAATTAAAAGATCTAAATTTTATAGAAAAATATAGAAAAACAAAGCAAAAATAATAAAAACAAACAAAACCCCCACAGAACCTTAAAAGGCCAATGGGGAACCAGAAGTTTATACCAAAATAAAATGTGTGGTTTAAAAGGAAAAAAAAAAAAAAAATTATGTAAACTTGAATATATTCAGTCTTACTGATAAGATTAGTAGCTTCAATAGAATTCAGTGAAGGAAATGAACACACCCATTTGTCCTTCCTTTGGGTACTTTCAAATTCTCTTCATTAATTTGATCTTGTGTGTTTGTTGATTGTTCCTTCGCTTGTGTGGTATTTCTCTGCGTTTCATTGTTATTATTAATTTTTAAAACTGATTCTGTTTGGGATTTCCTTTTCCCAGACTTTGAGTTACGTCTGTTGGTGTTTGTTGTTTGGATGGGGCTTCTTATTCTGGGTGATGCTGGTGATTGGGTGATGTCAGGACTTGTATACAAGTGATTACCTTTGCTGGCGTTCTCACTTGTATACTGCTCTTTAGTGTTATGCGTTCTCTAGTATTGTAGTTTTGGAGTCAGTGCACCCTCAAAACCCCGTGGCTTGTTGCCTGACCAGGGAATGAAGATTTCACGGCTGGTTTGTTATGGCATTAAATGATATTAAAACATATATATGCAAATGAGAAACAGAAGGTATACCTTTGACAAATGGCAATTTAAAAATTATGCAAGTACTATCTAGCGTATTGAATTATACACATGAACATATACAGCTATAACATAACCCAAGCATTCCAATCAAAAATACAGTACAATACGTTAGCACGGCGAATAGAGAAATCCAAGAATGATATCCACAAGTTAATAAGCAAACTAAGTAGAGTACCAATTGGAGAATAATGTTAGAGCAGGATCCCGTTGGGGATAAGGCAATGAGGACAGAACAGACTAAGAAATATAGTGGGGAAAGGGAAAAAGAGAAAGGGAGGATAGAAGAGAAATATAGAATAATATTGCAAAGTTAAATATAGGGAGATAAAGATTTGTATGTATTAGAATTTAGTGGTATAGGAAAGGAGCTTCAGAGAAAGCAAAGAATTATAGAGGAGGTAGTAGTACAAATGAAAAAATTATTAAAATTAAAAGAACAAAATTATATAAAAAAACATAGAAAAACAAAGCAAAAATAATAAAACAAACAAAACCACCACAGAACCTTAAAAGGCCAATGGGGAACCAGAAGTTTATACCAAAATAAAATGTGTGGTTTAAAAGGAAAAAAAAAAAAAAATTATGTAAACTTGAATATATTCAGTCTTACTGATAAGATTAGTAGCTTCAATAGAATTCAGTGAAGGAAATGAACACACCCACTCTCTCTCACATACACCCCCAAGAAAAGAGAAAAAAATGAAAAGCGGTGGGTGCACTGAGTGGGTTTGGAAAAGAGAAGAAAAAAAAAAATTGAAACAAAGTAATACAATACAAAAAATGAAATTTTAAAGTCCAGCAGTAACTCCAGCTTCAGACAAAACGTGAAAATAGTGTTTATGTTCTTCTGTCTCTTGCTGACTGTTCAGGAATTATCAGTCTTTTTCTTGCCTCTGGCAGTGGTTGGATCTGAAGACCTCTTTGACTGCTTGTTTTGGCCTATTCCAGAATTAAAGGCCCGCCCAGGCTGGCCCTGGGAGTTTCTTAATCCAAATCCCTTTTCTTGCTGGGTGGAGCTAAGTTCCCTCCTGTAGCTTGACCAGCAGCCCTGCAGTTTGACCAGCAGCCAAACTACAGTAGGGAAAATGGCGCCTGTCTCACAGAGGATTTATTCCCACACGCTCTATGGGAAGCACTTCCACAGTGCCCCCGACCCTGCTGCAGGCCACCGTCGACTCCCGCCACCGCGGAGACGCCAGGTTACTCAGAGGTGAGTCTGGCTCAGTCTCATGCGGGATCGCTATTCCTCCCTCCCGGATCACAGTGCGCAGAGACTTTCCAGTCCTCTTGGCGACTCTGTGATCGGGTTAATGGTAACCTCCTCCAAAGGGAACTGAGTGCCGCCCTTCCGAGGCCTGCTCAAGGGCACTTCTAGCTCAAGGGCACCTGGACCCTCCAAAGCAGGTCTGGCTCAGTCCCTTGTGGGTGTTAGTGCTCCTCACCGGGTTTTGATCTGCAACAGGCTTTGCGGCTTTGGCCCGCCCAGCCTCCGGCGGGTATGAGGTTTGACTTTTAAAGTGCGATTGCACCCTCCTACCGTCTTGATGCGGCTTCTCCTTTGTTCTTCTATGTGGGGTGTCCTCTCTGTGATCAGATCCAACCTCCTTTCGTCGATGGTTTCCCAGGAACTCGTCGCAATTCAGGCGATTTTGCAGGAGAGATGAGTGCTCGTCCTTCTACGCCGCCATCTTAGCTCCACCCCTCTCCATTCTGCAGACAGATTCTTTACCGCTGAGCCACTGGGGAAGTCAGGTGAATATTTTTCAGCTCCTCCTCTGGTAGAACTGGAGAAGATGCGAAAGTATTAACTCAGTCCTGCTGTTTGGGAACTTACAGATTAGTTGGACAGACAGGGCATAACCGTTTGAAGAGTTGCTCAACATCGAAGAATGAAAGATCTTAACTAATGTCACAAGGCAATATGGGTTGTCATGGAAGTGATGCAAACCGTTAATGTGTGAAAGTTTAGCTGAGAGAGATTCTTTGGTGGTTGAGTTTTGCAGTGTGGTCTGAAATTGTATGGAAGAGAAGGGGCTGCATGCCTGTGTGTGTGCTTGTCTTACTCTGTCATGCTTCTTTCCGTGTAAGACTGTACTTTTCTACTTCTTGGTGTCCAACAGCATCTCCTTCCACAGTGCTTTTCACAAAGTAGATGCTCAGAATCTTCTTCCACTGAATGGGTGAAAAGTTGTGTGGAATGTGGGGGCTCTGGTGGTGAAAAGAATCTCAGTATTGACGATGATGTGTGTTCAGGCTCTTTTCTCTTTCTTTCATTATTTGGTTATATTCATCACTGAGACCAGGGCTGTGGTCCTCAAGCAAGAGAGAAAGGACAGCTTGTGTCAGCCAGCAAGTATTTATTCAGCACCATGTTGGAGAGAGAAATCAGAGAAGGATTCCATCCTTCTGTTCTTAAATAACGTTAAGAGGTAATGAGATACAAAGTAAGAAAGTCTAGAGGAAGTTTAGAGGAGGAAGAATTTATTTCCAGGGATGGATTGTGGAAGAGTTCCTGGAGGAAGTGCCTTTTGAATGGTCAGAGATGGGCAGGACTGATCAAAGGTTTTATCAGCCTTTATTCTTAGTACTTGCTTAGTACTTAGCCTTCCCTGCTGGCTCAGATGGTAAAGAATGCACCTGCAATGACCAAGACCTGGGTTTGATCCCTGGGTCAGGAAGATCCCCTGGAGAAGGCATGGGGCACCCACTCCAGTATTCTTGCCTGGAGGATTCCATGGCTTGTCCATGGGTCGCAGAGAGACTCAGACATGACTGAATGACTAGACTTCTTATTTTTTTGTACACAGTTCCATTCCTGGTTTCCTGTGTCACAACTTGATGACCTTTACTATTTTTTCTGGCCCTAACAGATTTACCCCATCTTGTTTACCCTTGCCATCTTGACTTTCTTCTCTGTAGCAATGAGAAAACTATGTTTTTTTCCCCCTAAGATTCAGTCTTCTCTCTGTGGTCTGGATCCTGTCCGTTCTTGTCTCCTGTGGTTCTTACCCAGTATTATTTTCTTAACTTGAGCTTTTTGCCTTCCAGTTCTTTCTCTTTAGCACATAAATATTCTCACCCATTTTAGATATACTCCCTCAAGCCTAGACCCTGTCTAGGATTATTGACCCTTTTTTCTCCTTCATGGAAAACTTGTCTTCCCTATGTCCACTTTTTTGTATGCGTGTCTTAACTCAGGTGGGTTTGATTGTGCGCTTTCCTTTCTCCTACTGTGATTTCTCTTGCCCAAGTCACCAATAACCTAATTGCTCTGCTCACTGGAAAATTTTCATTACTTATTTTACTTAATCTCTGCAGCGTATGAGAGTATTGTCTGTTCACTTCATTAGATTTTCTTTTTCTTTCTTTCTTTTAATTTTGGCCTCTTTTATTGTTTATTTATTTATTTATTTTCATCCATCTTTATTCTTTGGCCTGTGTGGGCTTCTCATCGCAGTGGCCTCTCTTGTCGCAGAACACAGCTCTGGGCACATGCGCTCCAGAACACTGGCTCATAATTGGACACATTGGTCCAACTGCTCCACAGCACGTGGGATCTTTCTGGGCCAGGGATTGAACCGGTGCCCCTTGCACTGCAAGGCGGACTCTTTACCCACTGGACCACCAGGGAAGCCCTGAGATTTTCTTCCTTTTGACGTGTGTAAATATATTGCCTATCTAAGAAAATAAGTTCAAGCAGTGCCTCCTCCAAGAAACTTACTTGGACACTCACCCTCCTTACACCGGGTTAAGTGAGAAGCTCCTCTCGTGCATCTCTGTGGTAAAGTGACTCAGTGGTAAAGAATCCAGCTGCCACTGCAGGAGATGAGTACAGTCCCTGAGTTGGGAAGATCCCCTGCAGAAAGGAATGGCAGCCTACTCTAGTATTCTTGCCTAGAGAATTCTATGGACAGGGAAGCCTGGTGGGTTACAGTCCATGGGGTCACAAAGAGTTAGACATGACTGAGTGACTAATGCTGTTTTTTCACTTGTAGAGGCCAAGGGCTACGTCTTTAATGAGTATCCACCGTTAGCCCTGCCCCCTCTGGGTATGTCCTCACTAACCACTAGATCTGAGCATCAACTTTTTGGCATGTTCTTGCTCTGCAGGCTCTTCATGTTCCCCTGGGCTGTGGCAGCTGTTGCAGTCAGCAGTGACTCAAGAGTATTGGATTTTGTTTTTTGGGGGGAGGGCAAAGAAATATGTGCTTGTCTTCTACCTAGTAGAGGACTCTCACCTGTTTTTTTTTTTTTTTTTCTCAAGAGTTGCTTGCAACCAACAGTAGGCTGAGGCTTTAGCTAACTTTGAAAAAAAATTTTTTTTCACTTAGGGTTAAATCCTATTCACCCAGGAACTTTTTTTTTTTCTAAACGTCACTGAAGTATAGTTTACATAGCATAAAATTCCCTCATCTTCAGTGTGTAAGTCATTGATTTTTAGTAAATTTACCAAGTGATGCAACCATCACCACAGTCTAGTTTCTACCAGTCTAGTCAGACAGGGGGCCCTTTTGAAATATAATAACAATTAGCCATTTCATTTTGGCAAGTAAACCTGACATAGCTTGTCCCAGCAGACTGAAATGACTAGTTCAGGGTCTTTATTAGGTGTCAGGAAACAGGGGTTAACTAAGTTACTTAAGAGGAAAAGATAAAATTCCTTCTGCTTCTCACTTATTCCTATAGTTGTTTAGATTGATTTAATTCATACTCAGAATTTTTTTTGAAACAGATTTCTTGTTTTGCGTATGGTTAAGCCTTTGTCAAGGCGGACTCTTTACCCACTGGACCACCAGGGAAGCCCTGAGATTTTCTTCCTTTTGACGTGTGTAAATATATTGCCTATCTAAGAAAATAAGTTCAAGCAGTGCCTCCTCCAAGAAACTTACTTGGACACTCACCCTCCTTACACCGGGTTAAGTGAGAAGCTCCTCTCGTGCATCTCTGTGGTAAAGTGACTCAGTGGTAAAGAATCCAGCTGCCACTGCAGGAGATGAGTACAGTCCCTGAGTTGGGAAGATCCCCTGCAGAAAGGAATGGCAGCCTACTCTAGTATTCTTGCCTAGAGAATTCTATGGACAGGGAAGCCTGGTGGGTTACAGTCCATGGGGTCACAAAGAGTTAGACATGACTGAGTGACTAATGCTGTTTTTTCACTTGTAGAGGCCAAGGGCTACGTCTTTAATGAGTATCCACCGTTAGCCCTGCCCCCTCTGGGTATGTCCTCACTAACCACTAGATCTGAGCATCAACTTTTTGGCATGTTCTTGCTCTGCAGGCTCTTCATGTTCCCCTGGGCTGTGGCAGCTGTTGCAGTCAGCAGTGACTCAAGAGTATTGGATTTTGTTTTTTGGGGGGAGGGCAAAGAAATATGTGCTTGTCTTCTACCTAGTAGAGGACTCTCACCTGTTTTTTTTTTTTTTTTTCTCAAGAGTTGCTTGCAACCAACAGTAGGCTGAGGCTTTAGCTAACTTTGAAAAAAAATTTTTTTTCACTTAGGGTTAAATCCTATTCACCCAGGAACTTTTTTTTTTTCTTTCTAAACGTCACTGAAGTATAGTTTACATAGCATAAAATTCCCTCATCTTCAGTGTGTAAGTCATTGATTTTTAGTAAATTTACCAAGTGATGCAACCATCACCACAGTCTAGTTTCTACCAGTCTAGTCAGACAGGGGGCCCTTTTGAAATATAATAACAATTAGCCATTTCATTTTGGCAAGTAAACCTGACATAGCTTGTCCCAGCAGACTGAAATGACTAGTTCAGGGTCTTTATTAGGTGTCAGGAAACAGGGGTTAACTAAGTTACTTAAGAGGAAAAGATAAAAATTCCCTTCTGCTTCTCACTTATTCCTATAGTTGTTTAGATTGATTTAATTCATACTCAGAATTTTTTTTTTTTAAACAGATACTATCAAGATTTCTTGTTTTGCGTATGGCTTGGGGAGCTAGCCTTTGTCATATCTTGCCTGAGTGATTGTCTAGCCTTCTTCAGTAGTTCTGTACCTGCGAATGGCCCCTCCTCCTAATCCATTTGTGTTTGGAGCGATCTTTTAAATCAGATCTAATCACTTCCTTCCCCCTTTCAAATTCTTCTAAGGATCTGTACCTTCTTTTCCTTTAGCTTGACATGTTCTCCCTCGAACCCCATCAACACACACACGCACACACACACACACACCTTTAAGACCTAAATGCCATTTCCTTTGGGAAGCCAGCCCTAATTTCCCTCCCTCTTCATATAGTGAGGAATGCTTTACTGAATAACCTACACTCCTTTTTCTCAAGACCAGATTTTGGCACACGCTACTAAAATTACTAGGCTGTTGCCAGGGCTGAGATGGTGCTCAGAGGTGTTAGTGGCTCAGTAAAATCCTATTTACAAGGAAAAAGAGCCAGCTCTGGAGGTTTATCCGTGGTGAGTAATGCTGACATTCGGGGGGCATTGCCCTGCAAGGTGGGTGTGGTGCCAGCCGAGCTGATCCTGGAGGAACTGAATCTTAGTGGTTTGGAGTAGTCAGTTCCGGCATTGGTGTGTTCCGCTTCTGTATTGCACAGAGCTGGGAAACCACTGAAGTCATGTGCTCCAAGGAACTTGTTCAACTGGTTTCCTCCTCACAGACCCCTAATTCAGAGTCCCACCCCGATTCTTCTGTCCAGATCCTCTTGGTCTGGGCTTGTTTCAAGGCTCACCACACCACGGCCCTCCAAATAGTCGTTCCTTTGTCTTGCCTCATGGTGGAATGGGTAGGCCCGAGTATACTCTCCCTTTGACAAATGTGATCAGGAAGCCTGCAAGTTACTGGGTGTCAGACTCTAGAAGTAGGTGTATTTCTGGGATCTGGCTGCCTCACACACGTGCGTGAACACGTAGCTACCATTATTTAGAGCCTATGGGTGCTTGTGTGCGTGATCTCAGTTAATGGTCATTATGAGCAGTCTTATGAGAGTCGGTGTTGCTCCTTATCCTGCTCTAACCAGACCGGAAGTTGAAGCTCAGAGAGGTTAGTTAGATATGTTCTTCTTGCCCATTCTTATTTCCTTCCCTCTTTTCTCAAGGAAGAAGCCGGTCGGTTCCTTTCCTTAGATAACTGCCCTCTGTGCTCCTCAGAACCTTCTTTATTCTTTGTTTCTTGTGTCTTTAGTTCCTCTTTTTTCACAAGGCCCAAATATGTGCCTCTTCTTCAATTGTTGGTATGTGTGAGGGGAGACAGACATGTCTTCCCTGGACACGCCACCATTGCAGACTAACCATTTCTTTTACTTTTCTTTTCTTTTAGCAGCTAGTTTATTATTATTAGAAAAATATTTTATTTTTGGTATGCACTGGGTTTTTATTGTTGCACTTGGGGGTTCTTCTTTGTGGTGACTTCTTTTGTTAGGCAGTGTGAACTTTAGGGCTCTCAGGTTTCAGTAGCTGGGAGGCATGGGCTTAGTTGCTCTGTGGTGTGTATTATATTCCTGGACCAGGGATCGAACATATGTCCCCTTCATTGGCAGATGGATTCTTTTTTTTTTTTTAATTTATTTATTTTTGGCTGTGCTGGGTCTTTGTTGATGTGTGAGTTTAGCTACTCTGCGGTATGTGGGATCTTCCCGGATCAGGGATCGAACCTGTGTCTCCTGCATTGGCAGACGGGTTCTTATCCACTGAGCCACAAGGGAAGCCTGGCAGATGGATTCTTAACCACTGGATCACCAAGGAAGTCCTGACCCATTCTTTATTCCCCTGATTTCTCTTCTTCCCTTCTTAGATCTCTTGAGGAAAACCTCTGCATTTGCCATCACTGGTTCCCCCCTTCCAGGGACGTTTCTGGTCATAGGAATCCGATCCTGTCTCACTATTCCACTGAGACGCCCCATGCTGTGGGCCCAGATGACCTTCTTTATTTGCGATGTCCTTTTTTTCTTTGCCACCCATCTCTCTGCAGCATTCGAAGTTGTTGACCTCTTCCAGCTTCCTGAAAATGTTTTCTTCTAGAGCCTATGGGTGCTTGTGTGCGTGATCTCAGTTAATGGTCATTATGAGCAGTCTTATGAGAGTCGGTGTTGCTCCTTATCCTGCTCTAACCAGACCGGAAGTTGAAGCTCAGAGAGTTAGTTAGATATGTTCTTCTTGCCCATTCTTATTTCCTTCCCTCTTTTCTCAAGGAAGAAGCCGGTCGGTTCCTTTCCTTAGATAACTGCCCTCTGTGCTCCTCAGAACCTTCTTTATTCTTTGTTTCTTGTGTCTTTAGTTCCTCTTTTTTCACAAGGCCCAAATATGTGCCTCTTCTTCAATTGTTGGTATGTGTGAGGGGAGACAGACATGTCTTCCCTGGACACGCCACCATTGCAGACTAACCATTTCTTTTACTTTTCTTTTCTTTTAGCAGCTAGTTTATTATTATTAGAAAAATATTTTATTTTTGGTATGCACTGGGTTTTTATTGTTGCACTTGGGGGTTCTTCTTTGTGGTGACTTCTTTTGTTAGGCAGTGTGAACTTTAGGGCTCTCAGGTTTCAGTAGCTGGGAGGCATGGGCTTAGTTGCTCTGTGGTGTGTATTATATTCCTGGACCAGGGATCGAACATATGTCCCCTTCATTGGCAGATGGATTCTTTTTTTTTTTTTAATTTATTTATTTTTGGCTGTGCTGGGTCTTTGTTGATGTGTGAGTTTAGCTACTCTGCGGTATGTGGGATCTTCCCGGATCAGGGATCGAACCTGTGTCTCCTGCATTGGCAGACGGGTTCTTATCCACTGAGCCACAAGGGAAGCCTGGCAGATGGATTCTTAACCACTGGATCACCAAGGAAGTCCTGACCCATTCTTTATTCCCCTGATTTCTCTTCTTCCCTTCTTAGATCTCTTGAGGAAAACCTCTGCATTTGCCATCACTGGTTCCCCCCTTCCAGGGACGTTTCTGGTCATAGGAATCCGATCCTGTCTCACTATTCCACTGAGACGCCCCATGCTGTGGGCCCAGATGACCTTCTTTATTTGCGATGTCCTTTTTTTCTTTGCCACCCATCTCTCTGCAGCATTCGAAGTTGTTGACCTCTTCCAGCTTCCTGAAAATGTTTTCTTCCTCGATTGCCATCATATGATTCTCTCCTAGTTCTCATTTTACCGTAGTCACTGTTCTTTATAATATTCGCCTCTTAAGTGTTGGTGTTTTCTAAGACACAGTTCTAGAACTTTAAGATTTTTCTCTGCAGTCTTTCTCTAGGGAGCTTGTCCACTCCCAGGGTGCTACTTTTCAAATCTGGGTCTCCAACCTGGTCTCTCTCCTGAATTTTTCAGACTTGTACTTCCCACAGCCTGTGGGATGTCTCTGCCTCATGTCTCATGGACCTCTCGAGCTGAATACGTTCCAGGCGTGAACTTACCATCCTGGCCTGCTTCCCCTGGTGTTCCCTGCCTGGTTTAGTGCCACTGTCTTTTAGTTAGCCATCCATGCCATGAGTCACCAAATGATTTCTTAAAAAGAAAACAGCCTTTTTCCTTGTATGGAAGTTTTTGCAAGTGTGCTGTAGATGGTACACATTGCCAGTATTTTCTTGTGGGAGTGTGAGAGTGTGGAGTTGCCTCACATACTGCACAATGATAAGTCACTATCGTTCTTTTTTATATTTGCCAGTCTGATAGCTGAAAATGGTGTTATTGTTACTTTAATTTGAATTCCTTTGATTTGTAGTGAGAGTAAGGTTTTTTTCCCCCATAATTGCTGGTTATTTATATTCTTTTGTGGGTGGTCCACTGGGTAGGACTCCGTGTTTCCAATTGTGGGGGGTGGGGTGCAGCTTCCCTCCGTGCTCATGGATCCAAGATTCTGATTGCCATATGGTCAAAAAATTAAAAGAAAACACAAATAAAGAATATAGCAGATTCTTAGCTACGTGTTATGGGTTGCTAATTTTCCCTCCAGCTTATCTTTCAAGTTTTATTATTTTTATTGCCTTGTGGAAGTTTAGCTGCTGTTTATGTAGCCAGTTTATTTCCCTCTTTTAAAAAGTGATTTCTGCCTCCACAGTCTTGTTTGGAAAGGCCTTTTTCATTTCAAGATTATACAGCCGTTCATTTATATTTCTTTTTTTAAATTGTTTCATTCTTAAAATTTCTAATCCACTTGATGATTAATGTCAGTAGTAAAATGTGAGGTCAGGAGCTAACTTTTCTTTTTTTCCTTTTCCATTTGTCTGTTAAACCTTCATCTTTCTCAGTGTCTTTTATAACCCCACCTCCCCAGCCATCTAACAGATCCTCAAATGGGGTCAGTTCTTCCTTTGAAATTACTCATTTTTCTTTCTGTTTCCGCCACTGCCTTCTTTGAAGACTTTATCTCTCACCTGGATTCTTAAAGTAGTTGCCTAATATTTCTCTGTTGCGTCTGCCTTCCCTAGTGTTGTCCTAGTTACTGTGCTAAGTGTCAGATATGCCCAAGCGACCCTTCTGTTCAGAAAGTTGTGGTTTCCATTGCCTGCAGATTAAAGTGCTCGTGTTCCAGCTACTCTCCCCCTCCTCCCCTTCCACAAGGATTTGTCATTCCTTAAATATGCCATTTGTTCTCAGGCCTTTTTTACCCCTTTTTAATGCTATCTCCTTTATCTTAAATGTCTCTCTCGTTTTCACCTCTCTACATAGAGTTTATCTTACAGTAGTTTAAGCATCTCTGTTCCCAGAGGCTGATCTCCTGGTATTCAGTAGGTTTCATACCACTAGTAAATGTTGTACAGAGTGGTCCATTAGAAATGTTTCCTAAATGGATACATAAATGTCAGTGAAAATATTTTTTTGAAAATTGATTTAAAATATGTATCAAATAGAGCTTTATCAAAATAAGCTAAATATACTAATTATTAGTAGGCTTAAAAATTTTTTTTTAAACATTTATTTATTTATCTTTTGGGGGGTGGGGTGGGGAGGGAGGGGAATGGGCGGGCCACTTCTATTGGTCTTTCATTTCTCTATTTTCATCCGTCTTTGTTCTTTGGCTCCTGTGGGCCTCCAATCGCGGTGGCCACTGTCGTCGCAGAGCGCCGGCTCTGGGCGCATGCGCCCCAGAGCTCCGGCTCGGTAGTTGGACACATCAGTCCAGCTGCTCCACGGCACGTGGGATCTTCCCAGGCCAGGGATGGAACCGGCGCCCCTTGCACTGCAAGGCGGTGTCCTTACCCACTGGACCACCAGGGAAGCCCAGTAGGCTATTTATTACTAGACTATTTATACTAACAGTCTATTTGCAGTAATTATTATGCAATTATAGTAAAGATTGACTTCTTTGTAAGTATGGCTTTTTCACACTGATTGTGTCAATTTCAATTTTTAATAATTAATAGGTCTCCTTTTTTGGTACTTGGTAGAATAAGGGTTGTTAATGAGAGTCATGCCCTGTGGTTTAGGATACTTCAAGAAGCATCCGAACTTGAGCTTTTATTAGTGAGTATTGAGTAGGTGGTCACTGTTATTATTTTCAAAGATTTGTAGCAGTTGAGTTGGAGCTTTAGAACCGCACCAGCTTGGGTTCAGTTGTGAGCTCAGCCATTTACTAGATAGGTAATCTTAGACAGGTTACTTCACCTTGAGGAGTGTTTATTTAATCAGTAAATGCTACTATTCCTACTGATAATTCTTATGAGATTTTGCAAGGACAAAGTGAGATAATGCATGTAAGTATTTAACTTAATATCTGCCAAAATTAAAACAAGATATTAGAGGGTTTTTTTTTAACATTATTTCTAGGAAAGGATTCAGAAGTTACTTTTCCTGTTTAATAGTTGTGTTTCTGATCAGATGTCACTTAATTTTTTTTTTTTTAAGTTAGATTGGTTAAAGCTGTTCTAGGGTTAAACTTGAGGAGGAGAAAATGTTCAAAGTTTATATATATGCCTTTGTGTGGGAGGAAAGACTGACAACTGTGTTCTCCTTCATGGTAAGAGTTTTGTCACTGGGTTCTTGTCTGTGGCCGTGACTGAGACACCTCATCTCAGATAAGAAGGTGCTGGTATTACTAGTTGGTATGGCATTCTCAGAAAAGAAAATTTTTAAGTGACTTATTTCTTAGACCATTTGTACTTGAAGAAAAATTTAGAAACCCCACATTGTTGCCAGAGTGATTTTCTGAAACACAACTCTGATGAGGTCACCTCCCAGGTAAAATCCTTCAGCCTCTTGTGACTGAAGGAGAGACTTAGAGCTCCGGCTCGACATGTCCAGCTGCTCCACGGCACGGATCTTCCCAGGCCAGATGGAACCGCCTTGCACTGCAAGGGCGTGTCCCTACCCACTGTACCCCCAGGGAAGCCCAGTAGGCTATTTATTACTAGACTATTTATACTAACAGTCTATTTGCAGTAATTATTATGCAATTATAGTAAAGATTGACTTCTTTGTAAGTATGGCTTTTTCACACTGATTGTGTCAATTTCAATTTTTAATAATTAATAGGTCTCCTTTTTTGGTACTTGGTAGAATAAGGGTTGTTAATGAGAGTCATGCCCTGTGGTTTAGGATACTTCAAGAAGCATCCGAACTTGAGCTTTTATTAGTGAGTATTGAGTAGGTGGTCACTGTTATTATTTTCAAAGATTTGTAGCAGTTGAGTTGGAGCTTTAGAACCGCACCAGCTTGGGTTCAGTTGTGAGCTCAGCCATTTACTAGATAGGTAATCTTAGACAGGTTACTTCACCTTGAGGAGTGTTTATTTAATCAGTAAATGCTACTATTCCTACTGATAATTCTTATGAGATTTTGCAAGGACAAAGTGAGATAATGCATGTAAGTATTTAACTTAATATCTGCCAAAATTAAAACAAGATATTAGAGGGTTTTTAACATTATTTCTAGGAAAGGATTCAGAAGTTACTTTTCCTGTTTAATAGTTGTGTTTCTGATCAGATGTCACTTAATTTTTTTTTTTTTAAGTTAGATTGGTTAAAGCTGTTCTAGGGTTAAACTTGAGGAGGAGAAAATGTTCAAAGTTTATATATATGCCTTTGTGTGGGAGGAAAGACTGACAACTGTGTTCTCCTTCATGGTAAGAGTTTTGTCACTGGGTTCTTGTCTGTGGCCGTGACTGAGACACCTCATCTCAGATAAGAAGGTGCTGGTATTACTAGTTGGTATGGCATTCTCAGAAAAGAAAATTTTTAAGTGACTTATTTCTTAGACCATTTGTACTTGAAGAAAAATTTAGAAACCCCACATTGTTGCCAGAGTGATTTTCTGAAACACAACTCTGATGAGGTCACCTCCCAGGTAAAATCCTTCAGCCTCTTGTGACTGAAGGAGAGACTTAGCGTGACAGACAGGCCTTGCACCATCCAGCCTGCTCTGTATTTTCATCACCGCCTCCTACTTTCCCTTCCAGCTATGTCAGGGCTGAGTTGTTCCGTAACCTGCTGTGTTTTCTCAGCACTCTCTACCTTCATATACGATATTTATTCAGCATGGAGGCCTTTGCTGCCTCAGCCATTTGGTTAACTCTTTGGCCATTTGGTTAACTCCTCGCCATTCTTCAATCCATTAATATTTGTGGATGATATGAAGCTGGGAGAGAAGTTAGTATTGTGGGCCACAGAATTAGTATCCCAAAAGATGTTGACATTCGGGACATGGGCTGAATCAAACATTCAGTTCAGTTGGTCAGTCATGGCCGACTCTTTGCGACCCCATGGACTGCGGCACACCAAGCTTCCTTATCCTTCACCATTTCCTGGAGCTTTCTCAAACTCATGTCCTTTGACTCAGTGATGCCATCCAACTGTCTCATCCCCCGTCATCCTCTTCTCCTTCTGATTTCTGTTTTTCCTGGCATCAGGATCTTTACCAGTGAGTTGGCTCTTTGCATCAAGTGGTCTCTAGAGTTGTGGCAAATAATGATTCTAATACATGGAACTGCAGAGATCAGGTTTAGCCTCTGTGAATTTGAGGAAACAGACTAAGAATCTCTGTTGATTGGAAAAGTGGTATAAAATAACTTAGTTGAGGGCTTCCTTGGTGGTCCAGTGGGTAAGGACACCGCCTTGCAGTGCAGGGGGCACCAGTTCGATCCCTGGCCTGGGAGGATCCAATGTGCCACAGAGCGGCTGTACTGGTGTGTCCCATTACGAGCCCACGCTCTGGACCAGTGCATGCACCCAGAGCCAGTGCTCTGCAATGAGAGAGGCTGCTGTAATGGGAGGCCCACACAGGCCAAAGAATAAAGATAGATGAAAATAAACAAATAAAAAACCAATAAAAGAGGCCAAAAAAAAATTTAGTTGAGGCTTTGTCTGCGGTTTTGGATTGCTCAGAGTGAAGGATTGTTCACTGTTGCGTTACAGGCCAGTCAAACCACACCTGCAACATGGTGTTCAGGGATGAACGAGGAAGATGCGAGGGCAGGGGATCACGTGCCAGCTCCCAGTAGCACCAGCGGATGCTTTGAGTGCTGACTTTGTACCCAGTGCTGTTCTTTTTATTTTAATTTTGGTCTCTTTTATTGTTTTTTTATTTATTTATTTTCATCCATCTTTATTCCTTGGCCTGTGTGGGCCTCCTATCGCAGTGGCCTCTCTTTGTGGCAGAGCATCAGCTCTGGGCGCATGTGCTTCAGAGCACTGGCTCGTAATTGAACACATTGGTCCAGCTGCTCCGCAGCATATGGGATCTTCCTGGGACAGGGATGGAACCGGTGCCCCTTGCACTGCAAGGAGGACTCTTTGCCCATTGGACCGACAGGAAAGCCCCCGGCACTGTTCTTGACCCTGGGTGTGCATTCCCTCTTTTAATCCTCATGGTCCTGTGGAGTGTAGGTGCTCCTGTCTTTTCATGAGGCATGCTTGAAGGAACCAACAGAGAAGTGTCAGCATGTGACTCATCCTATGAGGGGGAAGGAGGAAAAGCACACATATTTTAAAAATACCCAACCAAGCACTGTGCTTAAGCCCTGCATTTCACATGTTATCTTACTAAATCCTCAACAACAGACCTATCTGGAAAGTATTGTTATTCCCTTTTAGCAAGTGAAGAAACTGGGTAAGTGACTTGCTGTCTTGATAAGTAAAAGAGACAGGATGTAAATCCAGGTCTTTAAAAAGTCCCTGGCCATTGCTGGCCACCTTATATTTTGATTCCATATGTTGTCTTGCTCCAGAAGGCAGCTTAAGATGCTCAGGGGGAGCGGATGCTGGCTTAATGGAAGCATTTGGCTACTAGAACCCTGAGGTAAAATGGGCTGATAATTTGAATGTGTGATTCCACAGCAGCATTGGTGTTCAGGTTTACTTGGAGGCTCAGACACTTGAGCTCGCCCAGTCCTGTCCAGGCCCACACAGGCCAACGAATAAAGATAGATGAAAATAAACAAATAAAAAACCAATAAAAGAGGCCAAAAAAAAATTTAGTTGAGGCTTTGTCTGCGGTTTTGGATTGCTCAGAGTGAAGGATTGTTCACTGTTGCGTTACAGGCCAGTCAAACCACACCTGCAACATGGTGTTCAGGGATGAACGAGGAAGATGCGAGGGCAGGGGATCACGTGCCAGCTCCCAGTAGCACCAGCGGATGCTTTGAGTGCTGACTTTGTACCCAGTGCTGTTCTTTTTATTTTAATTTTGGTCTCTTTTATTGTTTTTTTATTTATTTATTTTCATCCATCTTTATTCCTTGGCCTGTGTGGGCCTCCTATCGCAGTGGCCTCTCTTTGTGGCAGAGCATCAGCTCTGGGCGCATGTGCTTCAGAGCACTGGCTCGTAATTGAACACATTGGTCCAGCTGCTCCGCAGCATATGGGATCTTCCTGGGACAGGGATGGAACCGGTGCCCCTTGCACTGCAAGGAGGACTCTTTGCCCATTGGACCGACAGGAAAGCCCCCGGCACTGTTCTTGACCCTGGGTGTGCATTCCCTCTTTTAATCCTCATGGTCCTGTGGAGTGTAGGTGCTCCTGTCTTTTCATGAGGCATGCTTGAAGGAACCAACAGAGAAGTGTCAGCATGTGACTCATCCTATGAGGGGGAAGGAGGAAAAGCACACATATTTTAAAAATACCCAACCAAGCACTGTGCTTAAGCCCTGCATTTCACATGTTATCTTACTAAATCCTCAACAACAGACCTATCTGGAAAGTATTGTTATTCCCTTTTAGCAAGTGAAGAAACTGGGTAAGTGACTTGCTGTCTTGATAAGTAAAAGAGACAGGATGTAAATCCAGGTCTTTAAAAAGTCCCTGGCCATTGCTGGCCACCTTATATTTTGATTCCATATGTTGTCTTGCTCCAGAAGGCAGCTTAAGATGCTCAGGGGGAGCGGATGCTGGCTTAATGGAAGCATTTGGCTACTAGAACCCTGAGGTAAAATGGGCTGATAATTTGAATGTGTGATTCCACAGCAGCATTGGTGTTCAGGTCTACCTGGATGCTCAGACACTTGAGCTCGCCCAGTCCTGTCCACCTCTGTGTGACCCTGTGTTCTGTGGCCCACCAGGCTCCTCTGTCCCTGGGATCTCCCAGACAAGAATACTAGAACGGACTGCCAGTTTCATAATCCAGGGGGTCTTCCAGACCCAGGGATCAAACCTGCCTCTCTTGTGCCTCCTGAAGTGCAGGCTCATTCTTTACCACTGAGCCACCACAGAGTCAGCTTACAGCATAATTTGACTAAGATGTTTTGGGTGCGTTCAGACATTAAAGTGAGGGAGGGAGTGGGAGGTGAGAGGGGAGTGGTGTTGTAAGGATAAACTGAAAAGGTTTTAATGGGCCTTGAACCGTGAAATTCTGTGAATAGTAATTTAGTTTTTAACATGAGAATTGGTACCATGAGAATTGTATTGGCCAATGACTTTTCTTTTGTGCATAGATTTTATATTCATTCATTCAGTTTTTGTTTATTTTTTTGGCCATGTTGCATGGCATGTGAGATCATAGTTCCCACTAGGGATTGAACCTGCTGTCACTGCATTGAGTCTTAACTGCTGGACTGTCAGGGAAGTTTCAAGTTTATTTTTTTAATTTCCAGTTTATTGAGGTATAAGTAGCATATAAAATTATAGAACATTTAAAGTCAGGGCGTTGAGATGATTTGATGTATGTGTGCATTGTGAAAGGAGTTCCTCCATCGAGTTAACAGATCCATCAACTCTTTATCTTTTTCTTTCTTTTTTTGGTGAGAACGTTTAAGTTCAACTCTCTCTCTCTCTCTCTCTTATTTATACAATACACTGTTACCAATGAGAGTCACTGTGTTTTATGTTAGATCCTCAGACCTTATTCATAAAGTTTGTATCCTTTTATCAACCTCTCCCTATTTTTTCCAGGCCCTACCTCCTAGCAAGCACTAGAAGTTTGACTTTTTTTTTTTCTTTTTAGGATGCCATATGTGAGTGATACCATACAGTATTTTTTTTTTGTCTGATTTATTTAGCATACTGCCCTCAAGGTTCATCAGTGTTGTTGCAAATGGCAGAATTTCCTTCTTTCTCATGGCTGAATAGTATTCCTTTATATGGGTACCTATACCATGACCTCTTTATCTGTTCATCCATCCGTGGGTTTCCATATCCTGGCTCTTATGACTGGTGCTGTAATGAATGCGATAGTGCAGGTATGATTTTGATATCCTGTTTTCATTTCCTTTGCACATACAGTCATCCTTCTGTATCCTCAGGTTCAGCGAATCTATGGATTCAATCAACTCTGGATTGAGAATATTCAGGGGAAAATAAATTCTAGGAAATTCCAAAAAGCAAAACTTGAATTTACTGCTTGGCAAGAATTATTTACATAGTATTTACAGTGATTTACATAGCATTTACATTGTACTGGGTATTACAAGTAATCTACAGATGATGTAAAGTATATGGGAGGGTGTGCTTAGGTTGTATGGAAACACTATGAAGTTTTATATACAGGAGTTGTATACAGGGAAGCCTGGAGTGCTGCAGTCCATGGGGTCGCAAAGGGTCAAACATGACTGAGCGAGTGAACAGCTTGAGTATCCTTGGATTTTGGATCATATCCACTTGGGTCCTGGAACCAATCCCCTGTTAATACCCAGGGATATCTGTGTACCTGAAAGTGGAACTGCTGGATGATACGGCAGTTCTATTTTTAACTTTTTGAAGAACCTCCACATCCTCCATAGTGGCTATACCAATTTATATTCCCAGTGTTGACTGGAAAAAAAAAAAAAAAAAGTGCAGCCTAAAAGTTGAGAATTATGTTTTATTTGGCAGACTTAAGCCTGAGAGATGGTCTCTCAGATAGCCAAGGACTGTTTCAAAGAGGCAAAGGAGCCAGGATAAGTTTGAGTTTTTTGGAAAAAAAACAAAAACAAAAATTTCAGGTAGTCAGAACATCCTAAGATTATTGTTATCAACACTACCACCACCCAGAGGTCTCAAGTTAATGAATTTAGTGCTTTTCTACCTATGGGAAGATGCTAGAGTCTGGGCGTACTGAAATTATTCCTTATCTGTTTTGGCCACACTGGTTTGACTTCTGGGATCTCAACTCCCCAGCCAGAGATGGAACCTGCTCCCCTGCAGTGGAAGTGCGGAATCTTAACCACCGACCACCAGGGAAGTCCAAAATTATCCATTTGATATGCAGCCTATCTAGAATCTATTTTCTGTCTTGAATCCCCTCAGAATACACCTTTGATGATGGAGGTAGAGGCCCCTGGCTAGGTGGCAGGAAACCTGTTTTTCTCCATCCTGGAATTCCCCTTAGGGTATGCTGTCAATGTGGTGATGACTTGATGGCCTTAAGATTCTTTGTTTACTGAAATGGCCCAGACAACTGACATTTTTTTTCAGCTTTCTTTTTTATTTTATTTTACTTTTTATGTTTACAGAGTTCTGTTGTTTACAGATATGTATAATCCCAGATTGGTGATACGTATATCCCTGGCCCCCTCCCAGGCCCCCCAACCCCTGACAGTCTTTGTCCCCCCTACCAGCCATGACATCCTCCTGACACTTGTTTTTCTTATCTTTTTCATAATAGCCATTCTAACAGGTGTGAGTGGTAGCTCATTGTGATTTTGATTTGCACCTCCCTGATGATTTGATGATGCTGAGCATCTTTTCACTTACCTATTGGCCATTTGTATGTCTTTGGAAAACTATTCAGTTCCTCTGTCTGTTTCAAAATTGGATTGTTAGTTTTTTTGGCTGTTGAGTTGTTGAGTTCTTCATATATCTTGGATTTTAACCCCTTATCAGATACGTAATTTGCAAATATTCTAAACCAGGAATCAGGGTCCTCTTTTCCCACCCTTGTCACTAGCTAGCAGGTAACCTTGGCCAGGCCTCACTCGTATTTGTAAAATGGAGGGTTGTACAAATACATTCAAGCTTTGGGTAAACATTTGGTCCATTATATCCTTTGTTTTAGAGTTAGACTTTCCGAAGCAATTAATTATAAATACAGAAGAACATTGGGTACGAAGACGTTCCTTGCAGAAGTATTTAATGGTTATAAATGTCCAACATAGGTGACTGATTAAGCACTTACTAGAATTTCAGTGCGACTCAAGAGTGTTTGGAAACTGTATAATAACATGGAAAATGTTCATAAGATATTGAGAAATGTTTTGTAGCTTTCCTTAGTGAATGTATGCTGTATTGGTGAGGGAGGGCTGGGGAACATGACCCCCAAAGGGATTTGCCTTAGCGGTTCTTTACTCTCACATTTTGTGATTCTGTGAGTTAGTGGCAGAGGGGGAATCTCAGATAGGCTGTAGAGAAGGACAGGAAGGTTCGTTGTATCATCTCAGAATTATGGTAGAACCCAAACTGCTGCTGAGATGAGAAAATTATAGTCATTCAGCACCCTCCTTAAAGATCTTAATTTGTCAAAGCAGCTGGTCCTAATTTAATTCTTATAAACAAACCAAGTGTTACTTTTGGTGTGGAGCAGAGTGGAAGTTGAGCTGTACAGGGAACTGGAGGGCAGTTGGGGCACTGTTGAGAGACACTTGGGGATGTTGCCTGTTTCCTCTAGCTCCCGGCCTCCACTTCTGTTTTTTCACCAGGTGGCCTTTCTTCTGGCCTGACACTTGTGTGGTATGCAGGGCGTTCTGCTCTACCACAGAAAGCTTGTGAGTCTTGTCTTTGTCTGGACTGTTTTAGAGTGGTCAGATGGGAGAAGGCAGAGATGGAGGATTGTGGGAGATGTGGCTGAGGCCCCTCCTTTTACTGTGATTGTAATCTAGAGCTCTCAGGGAGAGGAGACCCTGCACAGCCCTGATAGCTCTGATGCAAGGCAGAAGCACTAGAGGGCTGTTAGTCGTAGTCTTCTCCACTTTGAGAGGAAGATGTTACTTTTTCTTCATGCCCTTATGTGGTAAAGGGCTGTGCTGGGTTCTAGTTATTCTAGGTTTGTCCCTGTTAATGAAAACATTAAAGTTAGACTCCCCTCCCTGAGAGTAGGAGTTGCCAGGAGCTGTTTGCTCTTTCCTTTTCAGCAGTAAAGCGTTAGAGGGCTGATTATATCAGATGCCTACAGCTAGTTTCCATACCCTTGACCTGTGTTCTTCCCCACACTGCCTTCCTGGTCTTTAGGCTTTTGGAGAAGCATAGTTTGTATTTTATAGTTGTTACAGACTGGTAGCTAACTTAGTTCCTATGGCAAGTCTTCTGGAAAATTCATTGGTTTCTTCTTTTCCCCTTGACATTTCAGTTCTACTACATAAAAAAAAACCAGAGGAGAACACATAATAGCATTGGATATAGGAAATAAGCAGAAAATTCTCTTGCTTGTTCATCTATCCAACTCATATTTATTTGAGTACTGACTGTGTGTCAGACAGTATGCTAGCTACTTTAGAAGCAGAGTAGATTTGAAAGTGAAGTTGAGTAACTATTCGATAGAACTTGATAAAAACAGGACCATTGTTGCTTTTCCTTATTATTTTTTTAGAGATTCTGAGTGGTAATCTAAGTTTGAAAAAATAATGAATACAAGAAATTTTATTTATCTTTTAATTTAAAGTTTATATATAAGTTAACATAAATATTTCATTTTTATGTTGTCCCATTTGGTAGTAAATATGATTTTTACTTCAGTCTGCTGAATCTTTGTTCTTTTGTGTTTTTCATTTGGTTTTTCAAAGATTTATCGCTAGTGGAACAGACCAGTCATCATATAGTAGTCCTCCGGCCAGCCCCGCCCTGCTGCCCTGGTGTGGTGAAGAAAATGGGGATAACAGTAGCCTTGGAGAGTTTCGAGTGGCATAGCTTTTTTGTTTTTGATTTTGGCCTCTTTCATTGTTTACTTATTTATTTATTTTCATCCATCTTTATTCTTTGGCCTGTGTGGGCCTCCCATTGCAGTGGCCTCTCATTGCAGAGCATCGGCTCTGGGCGCATGTGCTCCAGAGCGCTGGGTCGTAATTGTACACACCAGTCCAGCCACTCTGTGGCACATGGGATCTTCCCAGGCCAGGGATCGAACCGGTGCCCCCTTGTACTGCAAGGCGGACTCTACCCATGGACCACCAGAGAAGCCCGAGTAGCATAGTTTTAAATAAAGGACTTTCAATATGGGGTCAGTGCAATCTCTGAAATAATAAATTTGGGGTATGTGTACATTTTGGAGGGAGGGGAATAATAGCTCTATAGTTTTCCTTATATATTCAAAGGATTCTGTGACTCAAAAAAAAAAAAAAGGTTTGAAACCACTGCTGTGAATGATATTTTAGTTACCTACATTTCTATTGGTAGAAAATGTATGCTAATAAATTTTGCTTTATTTTATCTTGAAAGTGAAAGTGTTAGTCATTCTGTTGTGTAACTCTTTGAGAGCCCATGGACTATAAACCCACCAAGCTCCTCTGTCCATTGGATTATACAGGCAAGAATAGTGGAGTGGGTTGCCATTTCCTTCTGCAGGGAATCTTTCTGACCCAGGAATCCAATCCAGGAATTCTTTATCATTTGAGCCACTAAGGTTTTATCCTTGGCTTCCCTGAAATCTTCTAAGAAGAGTCTGAAGTGAACAGTATAGTTTTCTTTTCCTTTCCTACTCCTGCCCACCAAACAAGAAAACACTTAAGTATTAATTTGTACTGTTTCCATCGGAGTTTCCTTAAGTATTTGGGATTCCCTTGTAGCTCAGCTGATAAAGAAGCTACCTGCAGTGCAGGAGACCCTGGTTTGATTCATAGGTCAGGAAGTTCCTTGGAGGAGGGATAGGCTACCACCCACTCCAGTATTCTTGGGCTTCCCTGGTGGCTCAGGTGGTAAAGAATCCACCTGCAATGTGGGATATCTGGGTTTGATCCCTGGGTTGGGAAGATCTACTGGAGAAGGGAAAGGCTACTCACTTCAGTATTCTTGCCTGAAGAATTCCATAGCTTGTCTATGGGTTGCAAAGAGTCGGAAATGACTGAACGACTTTCACCTAAGTATTTTAGGTGAGATGACTGACTGTTTTGGTAACCCACAAACAACTTTAAAATCTGAACCTAGAAATTCATTGCGGAAGCTGAATTCTCAACCAGAAGAGAATTTTAGCTACAAGTTTAAGTTTTTGAACAGTTAAGAGGTGGTGGCTTCAGTTACAAATAGCTTTCCTTAGGAATTCTTAAGGAACAGCTGAAGGAATGAGGGGGAGGGTCTGGGTTGAGGTTCATGGGGCAGTGAGGACCTGGGGGGCCAGCTGGCCCTCTTGCTGCAGGAAAGGAAAGAAGAGTGGAGAAGGGGGTGGCATTTATGCTTGGGAATTTTCCTCAGTTCCCAGCTTCTGAGGTCTGACTGGGCTAGGACAAGGATTGAGTCTTTTTAAAATAAATATAATTCTTTAAATTTATTTTGGCTGTGCTGGGTCTTTGTTACTGCACGGATTTTTGGCTGTGCTGGTCTTTTAACTCTTTGAGAGCCCATGGACTATAAACCCACCAAGCTCCTCTGTCCATTGGATTATACAGGCAAGAATAGTGGAGTGGGTTGCCATTTCCTTCTGCAGGGAATCTTTCTGACCCAGGAATCCAATCCAGGAATTCTTTATCATTTGAGCCACTAAGGTTTTATCCTTGGCTTCCCTGAAATCTTCTAAGAAGAGTCTGAAGTGAACAGTATAGTTTTCTTTTCCTTTCCTACTCCTGCCCACCAAACAAGAAAACACTTAAGTATTAATTTGTACTGTTTCCATCGGAGTTTCCTTAAGTATTTGGGATTCCCTTGTAGCTCAGCTGATAAAGAAGCTACCTGCAGTGCAGGAGACCCTGGTTTGATTCATAGGTCAGGAAGTTCCCTTGGAGGAGGGATAGGCTACCACCCACTCCAGTATTCTTGGGCTTCCCTGGTGGCTCAGGTGGTAAAGAATCCACCTGCAATGTGGGATATCTGGGTTTGATCCCTGGGTTGGGAAGATCTACTGGAGAAGGGAAAGGCTACTCACTTCAGTATTCTTGCCTGAAGAATTCCATAGCTTGTCTATGGGTTGCAAAGAGTCGGAAATGACTGAACGACTTTCACCTAAGTATTTTAGGTGAGATGACTGACTGTTTTGGTAACCCACAAACAACTTTAAAATCTGAACCTAGAAATTCATTGCGGAAGCTGAATTCTCAACCAGAAGAGAATTTTAGCTACAAGTTTAAGTTTTTGAACAGTTAAGAGGTGGTGGCTTCAGTTACAAATAGCTTTCCTTAGGAATTCTTAAGGAACAGCTGAAGGAATGAGGGGGAGGGTCTGGGTTGAGGTTCATGGGGCAGTGAGGACCTGGGGGGCCAGCTGGCCCTCTTGCTGCAGGAAAGGAAAGAAGAGTGGAGAAGGGGGTGGCATTTATGCTTGGGAATTTTCCTCAGTTCCCAGCTTCTGAGGTCTGACTGGGCTAGGACAAGGATTGAGTCTTTTTAAAATAAATATAATTCTTTAAATTTATTTTTGGCTGTGCTGGGTCTTTGTTACTGCACGGGATTTTCTCTAGCTGTGGCGAATGGGGGCTACTCTCTAGTTGCTGCTTGGGCTATTCATTGCACTGATTTCTCTTTTTGCAGAACATGGTCTCTAGGGCACTCAGTCTTCAGTAATTGCACTCCTGGACTTTTAAAGTGCAGGCTTAGTAGTTCTGGTACATGGGCTCAGTTTCTCTGCAGCATGTGGGATCTTCTCACATCAGGGATCGAACCCATGTCTCCTCTGTTGGCAGGTGATTTCTTTACCACAGAGCCACCAGGGAATCCCTTGAAATTGAATCTTTAAAGAGTATTGCTTGTGTTTGATTTAAACTTGTCCAAGGAGAATGAAAATTAAGCTGGAAATCTCTAAGGAAGGGTTCAGAGTGTCCTTCTCTTTTCCCATGTCCTCTTTCCTTCTGTGCAGGTGGATGGAAGCATGCCTCGGGGAAGATCTGCCTCCCACCACAGAACTGGAAGAGGGGCTGAGGAATGGGGTCTACCTCGCCAAACTGGGAAATTTCTTCTCACCTAAAGTGGTGTCACTGAAGAAGATCTATGACCGAGAGCAGACCAGATACAAGGTGAGTCCTTCCTTGCTTGGTGCTTCAGTTGCCATAAACCAGAGAGTGAAGTTTAGTGTCCTTTTATCCTGTGAAAGAGTTACTGAGAAATACGTGAAAGTGTGTTTGTTCCAGCAAAATAAAATACCTGGCACAGTGGAGAAAGTTCAGTGCCAAGTCGGGATGCAGTGGTAAAAGAACTCGAGATGTCTTATGAGTAATTTGTATCTAGAAATTTTCATGGTCCTTGATGAATTTTCCATTTCTTAGGTGGAGGAAATAACTAGGGAAATTGCTACTTTAATTTTAACCAGGCTCTGAGAGTTGTTGGCAAATTGAAAGCAGTAGCAACTTCGGGGGGTAGAAAATCACCCCATGATGTCAAAGTTTAAGATCAAGTGGAAGAGTGATCTGATTTCAGGAAATTGAGATAAGGGATTGACTCTTGTGACCCAGGGCCCTCAAAAAGACAGCTTGCCTTAATTAAGTTGGGATGTTGACCAGGACCGAATTCCATTGCCCTCAGAGTTTCTGTGGGGAGCTTCCCTAATAGCTCTTATCTAGGAAAGGGTGAGTACAGAGGATAGTGGAAGATTGCAGAACCAAGAGCACATATATGCGGGATGACCTGTCAGAACTGGGTCTGAGTTCAGAGTTAGGGATGAAAACAGAATCAAGAGAGTTTTTTGCTTTATGTTTAAATATGAAGGAAAGCAAGGAACTTGTAGGCCTTAAGCCAAAATTAACATCCCAAATGGAAACGTTTCCTCACTGAAAGAAGACTCAAGACTTCTCTGATGGTCCAGTAGTTCAGTCTGCATGCTTCCACTGCAGGGGGAAGGTGAGGGTTCGATCCCTGGTTGGGTAACTGAGATCCCACATGCCACACAGTGCTATCAAGAAATAGAAATAAATAAAAAATATGCTAAACTCATTTTAAAAATTTTAAAAAGCAGAGATTTATACATTAATTAAGTGGTTATTCTGAGACACCTCCTGACCTGTTCTGCTGAGCATCTGTAAGACGTGTGCAGAACAGATAGACAGGAGGGGTGTGGAGACTGCAGCAGCAGGGAAAACAGTGAGCCTCCTACTCTACCTGTCTTGAGAATAAACCTTTCTAAGAAACCACAGGTGCCGAAGTTTAGAGGGGGTGTTTGTATGTGTAGTATGAGAAAACCTCACTTTGGGAGTATCTTCAGACACTGCACTGAGAGTTTTATGTACATTTTCTCAAACTTTCCAACAAACATAAAGTAGACATCAAAGGTATGTAACCATGCTCAGTCGCTAGGTCGTGTTCAACTCTCTGCGACCCTATGGGCTGTAGCCCACCCAGCTCCTCTGACCATGAAATTTTAAAAAATGGAGCAGGTTGCCATTTCCTTCTCCATGAAAGATGGAGAAACTCAGAATTTTAACCAGGCTCTGAGAGTTGTTGGCAAATTGAAAGCAGTAGCAACTTCGGGGGGTAGAAAATCACCCCATGATGTCAAAGTTTAAGATCAAGTGGAAGAGTGATCTGATTTCAGGAAATTGAGATAAGGGATTGACTCTTGTGACCCAGGGCCCTCAAAAAGACAGCTTGCCTTAATTAAGTTGGGATGTTGACCAGGACCGAATTCCATTGCCCTCAGAGTTTCTGTGGGGAGCTTCCCTAATAGCTCTTATCTAGGAAAGGGTGAGTACAGAGGATAGTGGAAGATTGCAGAACCAAGAGCACATATATGCGGGATGACCTGTCAGAACTGGGTCTGAGTTCAGAGTTAGGGATGAAAACAGAATCAAGAGAGTTTTTTGCTTTATGTTTAAATATGAAGGAAAGCAAGGAACTTGTAGGCCTTAAGCCAAAATTAACATCCCAAATGGAAACGTTTCCTCACTGAAAGAAGACTCAAGACTTCTCTGATGGTCCAGTAGTTCAGTCTGCATGCTTCCACTGCAGGGGGAAGGTGAGGGTTCGATCCCTGGTTGGGTAACTGAGATCCCACATGCCACACAGTGCTATCAAGAAATAGAAATAAATAAAAAATATGCTAAACTCATTTTAAAAATTTTAAAAAGCAGAGATTTATACATTAATTAAGTGGTTATTCTGAGACACCTCCTGACCTGTTCTGCTGAGCATCTGTAAGACGTGTGCAGAACAGATAGACAGGAGGGGTGTGGAGACTGCAGCAGCAGGGAAAACAGTGAGCCTCCTACTCTACCTGTCTTGAGAATAAACCTTTCTAAGAAACCACAGGTGCCGAAGTTTAGAGGGGGTGTTTGTATGTGTAGTATGAGAAAACCTCACTTTGGGAGTATCTTCAGACACTGCACTGAGAGTTTTATGTACATTTTCTCAAACTTTCCAACAAACATAAAGTAGACATCAAAGGTATGTAACCATGCTCAGTCGCTAGGTCGTGTTCAACTCTCTGCGACCCTATGGGCTGTAGCCCACCCAGCTCCTCTGACCATGAAATTTTCCAGATAAGAATGAATACTGGAGCAGGTTGCCATTTCCTTCTCCATGAAAGATGGAGAAACTCAGACTTAAAAGGGTCAAGCGACCTCACCAGTGTCACCAATAGATGGCCAAGCCAGGAACTGAATCCAGGATAACTGAAATTCCAGAGACCACGTTCTGTTGAACACACAAGAAGATTGTCCAGATAGTTCTTAATTGAGGAGCTGAGATGTGGCTTCTGGGAATTAGAGGCTGAACGTAATGCTGGAGACAGACCTCGAATTTAAGGGGAGCAGAGTCTCCCAGGGAAGCTTTCACAGGGAGATTTTTTGTTTGGTATTTGCTTCAGTATTGCCACATAGTGCCTAATGGTCTTTTATTTGTTCTAGGCAACTGGCCTCCACTTTAGACACACTGATAATGTGATTCAGTGGTTGAATGCCATGGGCGAGATTGGATTACCTAAGGTAATTTATCTGATATTCATAGTTCTGGCTGTTTTGGCATAATAATTCTCTTTTAGCCTATAAAATTATCCTCAATTGGTATGTGTGTGTGTGTGTGTGGTGTGTGTGTGCATATATATATGTTTGTGTGTGGTTTTTTTTTTTTTTTGTCTTTGCTTCCATCTCATTTCCTCAGAGACCTTCCTTTTGTGTGTGTGTGTGTGTGTATTTTTTATCCTAAAGAATCTTTCTTCAGTTTGTTTTAGGAAATAGCTTTATTGTTTTTCTTTTATATATTTCAACCCTGCTTCACTTCAGCCTAGAGAAATTCTCTGTGATGCCATTCACTATACCAAATTTTAAACATTAAAATTCACATGTTGGGGTGGAGACTGCAGCAGCAGGGAAAACAGTGAGCCTCCTACTCTACCTGTCTTGAGAATAAACCTTTCTAAGAAACCACAGGTGCCGAAGTTTAGAGGGGGTGTTTGTATGTGTAGTATGAGAAAACCTCACTTTGGGAGTATCTTCAGACACTGCACTGAGAGTTTTATGTACATTTTCTCAAACTTTCCAACAAACATAAAGTAGACATCAAAGGTATGTAACCATGCTCAGTCGCTAGGTCGTGTTCAACTCTCTGCGACCCTATGGGCTGTAGCCCACCCAGCTCCTCTGACCATGAAATTTTCCAGATAAGAATGAATACTGGAGCAGGTTGCCATTTCCTTCTCCATGAAAGATGGAGAAACTCAGACTTAAAAGGGTCAAGCGACCTCACCAGTGTCACCAATAGATGGCCAAGCCAGGAACTGAATCCAGGATAACTGAAATTCCAGAGACCACGTTCTGTTGAACACACAAGAAGATTGTCCAGATAGTTCTTAATTGAGGAGCTGAGATGTGGCTTCTGGGAATTAGAGGCTGAACGTAATGCTGGAGACAGACCTCGAATTTAAGGGGAGCAGAGTCTCCCAGGGAAGCTTTCACAGGGAGATTTTTTGTTTGGTATTTGCTTCAGTATTGCCACATAGTGCCTAATGGTCTTTTATTTGTTCTAGGCAACTGGCCTCCACTTTAGACACACTGATAATGTGATTCAGTGGTTGAATGCCATGGGCGAGATTGGATTACCTAAGGTAATTTATCTGATATTCATAGTTCTGGCTGTTTTGGCATAATAATTCTCTTTTAGCCTATAAAATTATCCTCAATTGGTATGTGTGTGTGTGTGTGTGGTGTGTGTGTGCATATATATATGTTTGTGTGTGGTTTTTTTTTTTTTTGTCTTTGCTTCCATCTCATTTCCTCAGAGACCTTCCTTTTGTGTGTGTGTGTGTGTGTATTTTTTATCCTAAAGAATCTTTCTTCAGTTTGTTTTAGGAAATAGCTTTATTGTTTTTCTTTTATATATTTCAACCCTGCTTCACTTCAGCCTAGAGAAATTCTCTGTGATGCCATTCACTATACCAAATTTTAAACATTAAAATTCACATGTTGGGCTTCCCCTGGTGGTCCAGTGGATAAGGACACCGCCTTGCTGTGCAAGGGGCGCCGGTTCCATCCCTGGCCTGGGAAGATCCCACGTGCCTTGGAGCGGCTGGACTGATGTGTCCAATCACCGAGCTGGAGCTCTGGAGCGCATGCGCCCAGAGCCTGCGCTCTGCGACAACAGACGCCACCGCGATAGGAGGCCCGCAGGAGCCAAAGAACAAAGACAGATGAAAATAGACAAATGAAAGACCAATAGAAGTGCCCCCCCCCACTCCCCTCCCTCCCCAACCCGACCCCTGCCCAAAATAAATAAATAAATAAATCTTTTAAAAAAAAAAATTCACATGTTGATATTTGGCAGAAAACAACAAAACTCTGTAAAGCAATTATCCTTCAGTTAAAAAAAAATAAATTTAAGGCTTCCCTGGTAGCTCAGTGGTAAAGAATCGCCTGACAGTGCAGGAGAAACGGGTTTGATCCCTGATCCAGGAAGATCCCATATGCTGCGGAACAACTAAGCCTGTGAGCCTCAACTATTGAGCCTGTGCTCTAGAGCCTCGGAGCTGCAACTATTTTTTTTTTTTTTTTAAGATTTATTTATTTATTTATTTTGGGCAGGGAGGGGAGCAGGCGGGCCACTTCCATCGATCCTTCGTTTCTCTATGTTCATCCGTCTTTGTTCTTTGGCTCCTGTGGGACTCCCATCGCGGTGGCGTCTGACATTGCAGAGCACCGGCTCTGGGCGCTGCGCTCCAGAGCTCTGGCTTGGTAGTTGGACACATCGGTCCAGCCGCTCCGCGGCACGTGGGATCTTCCCAGGCCAGGGCTCGAACCGGCGCCCCTTGCACTGCAAGGCGGTGTCCTTACCCACTGGGCCACCAGGGGAAGCCCCGGAGCTGCAACTATTGAGCCCATGTGTCTCAGCTATTGAAGCCCGTGTGCCCTAGAGTCTGTGCTCAACAAGAGAAGCCACGGTAACAAGAAGCCTGCTCACCTCAACTAGAGAGTAGCCCCCACTCTCTACAACTCGTGGAGAGCCTGCCAGCAGCAATGAAAACCCAGAAAAGCCAAAAAAAAAAAATTATTTAAAAAAATAAATTAAAAAAAAATTCACAAGCCATGAGAGAATTCCTTGGTGGTCCAGTGGTTAGGACTGCACACATTCACTGTCAGGGCCCAAGTTCATTCCCTGACTGGGGAACTAAGTTCCTTTATGCCTCGAGGCATGCAGGTAGGAAAAAAATCACCATGAAATTCACTATTTTAAAGTGTACAGCTTAGTGTACAATACATGTTCACAGAATTACTACATTCAGGTCTGACTTTAGGAAACACGAGGAAATACTGTAGAAATGTCATCTTCCAGCTTCAGAACAGCCAAATCTGTGGGAAGTATGAAGGTTTCTTTGTATTTCAAATTGTAGAGGCCATTTAATGACGTTCACTTCTCATGTCTGGCTTTGGTGATGGCTGAAGTGTATTTGTTCTTATGACAGCTTTATTGAGGTATAATTGATGACAGAAAAACCACACATATTTAATGTATACAGTGTATGAGTTTGGAGTGATGGCTGTAGCCTTTTTTCTTCCTCCACGATCACAAGTTTTTTTATTTTGCTTTTTTGATTTTACAGAGTTTTGTTTATAGATACATATAATTCCAGATTAGTTATATGTATATCCAATTCCCCCATCCATTTTTTTAAAAATTACTTAATTTATTTTTGCTGTGTAGGCTTTTCTGTAGTTTCTAGAGCAGGAGCTACTCCCTGATTGCCGTGGGAGGGCTTCTCATTGTCGTGGCTTCTCTTTTTTTGGAGCATGGGCTCTAGAGTACACAGGCATCAGTAGTTGCAGCTTCTGGGCTCTAGAGCACAGGCTCAGTTGCTCTAAGGCATGTGAATCTTCCCAGACCAGGGATCGAACCTCTGTCCCCTGCATTGGCAGGCAGATACTTTTTTTTAACACCAAAAACATTTTCATTGAGGTATAGCTAATTAAAAGTTTTGTGATACTTTCAGGTGAACATGAAGGGGCGTGGCCATACATATACATTATCCATTCTCCCCCAAACCCCCCTCCCATCCCGTTTGGTACCTAACATTAAGCAGAGTTCTGTGTGCTATGCAATAGATTTTTGCTGGTTATCTGTTTCAAACATGGCAGTGTGTACATGACTTTCCCAAAGTCCCTAAGCATCCCCTCCCCTCTGCAGTCATAAGTTCATTTTCTAAGTCTGTGAATCTCTATTTTGTAAATAAGTTCATTTGTATCATTTCTTTTTAGAATCCACGTAAAAGGGATGTGATATATTTCTCCTCTGTCTGACTTACTTCACTCAGTATGACACTCTCTAGGTCCATCCATATTGCTGCAAATGGCCTTATGTCATTCTTTTTTTAAAATGTTGACCTCTTTTATTATTTTTTATTTATTTATCTTCATCCGTCTTTGTTCTTTGGCCTGTGTGGGCCTCCCACTGCAGTGGCCTCTCTTGTTGCAGAGCACTGGCTCTGGGTGCATGTGCTCCAGAGCACTGGCTTGTAATTGGACACACTGGACCAGCCGCTCTGTGGTACATGGAATCTTCCTGGGCCAGGGATCAAACTGGTGCCCCTTGTATTGCAAGGCGGACTCCTTACCCACTGGACCACCAGGGAAGCCCCTTATTTCATTCATTTAAATGGCCGAGTAATATTCCATTATATATCATCTTCTTTATTCATTTCTCTGTCGATGGACATTTAGGTTGTTTCCATGTCTTGGCTATTGTAAACAGTGTGACAGTGAACACGAGGGAGCATGTATCTCTTCGGGCCATGTGTTTGTCTGGATATATGCCCAGGAGTGGGATTGCAGAGTCATATGGTAGCTCCATGTTTAGTTTTTTAAGGAACCTCCATACAGTTCTCCATATTGGCTATACCAATTTACATTCCCACTAACTGCAGAAGAGTTCCCTTCTCTCTGCACTCTCTCCAGCATGTTTCTTTTTTTCAGGTTGTTTTTTTTTTTTTTTGGCCACTTCTGTTGGTCTTTCATTTATTTATGTTTGTTCTTTGGCCGTGTGGGCCTCCCATTGCAGTGGCCTCTCTTGTGGCAGAGCACCAGCTCCGAGCACATGCGCTGCAAAGCTTTGGCTTGGTAGTTGGACACATCAGTCCAGCCACTCCGTGGCATGTGGGATCTTCCCAGACCAGGGATCAAACCAGCACTGCTTGTACTGCCAGGCAGTGTGTCCTTACCCACTGGACCACAAGGGAAGCCCCTCCAGAATTTATTGTTTGTGGATTTTTTTTTTAAACAGAGAGAGAGTTATATTTATTTTTTAAATTTTGGCCTCTTTTATTGTTATTTATTTATTTTCATCCATCTTCATTCCTTGGCCTGTGTGGACCTGCCATTGCAGTGGCCTGTCTTGTTGCAGAGCACTGGCTCTGGGCGCAAGCGCTCCAGAGCACTGGCTTGCAACTGGACACACCAGCCCAGCTGCTCTATGTCATGTGGGATCCTCCCAGGCCAGGGATCAAACTGGCACCCCCTGCTCTGCAAGGGGGACTATTTATCCACTGGACCACCAGGGATGCCCTGTTTGTGGAATTTTTGATGATAGTCATCCTGACTGGGGTGAGGTGTTATCTCATTGTAGTTTTAATTTGCGTTTCTCTAATAACTAGTGATTTTGAACATCTTTTCATGTTGACAGTTGGTTTCACCAGGGAAGCCCGTGGCTGTAGTTTTGATATAGGAATGTGGATCCTTGAGCGTTTTGCTCAGGAGTTTACTTAGTGATGCTCTTAGTGAAATTGCCGTCTCAAGCGTTGGGCTGCAACTCGCAGGCCGGCAAGCCTTGTAGCTGCCCAGCCTTGAGACGGAGGGAAAAGCCCGGAGACAGCAACAGAGACATCCCTGGTCTGTTGGATAGGGGATCTTCCGTGACTGAAGCAAGGCTCTGGAGCGACACTTCAATGGGCCGCCAAAAGCAGGCAGAACACAGCAGCAGCCTTTGCTGTTGGTAGTGAGGATGGGGGGAGTTGTTTACCACTTGCAGGGGAATTGACGTCAGTTTGGCCTGTACTCCCAGGGAAAGCAGCAGAGGTGCATGTCCCTCGTGGCCCTTTGGGCAGAAGTCTTCTCTTTGATAAGCTAGCATAGTAGAGGCGTTCTGATCTAAAGATTAGAACATTCATGACTAGCATTTACTGATTAGGCTGTATAGTTAAGAGGGAATGTCAGTCATGTGAATAGGGCAGAGGTAAAACAGGAGCTCGTTGAGCTGAGGGTGTGCAGGGAGCTGTCTTGGTTCGCCTAAGCATGTATCTAGCTTCCTAGTCCTGCCTTCAATCCAGAGAGGCCGTGATGTAGTGTCATGGGTAGAGGCAAGGACAGCTTTTATTTTTTTCCCCCATCCTTTGACCTAATAATTCTCCCTTTTAGGAATTAATCCCTACCCATACCCCAGTGGCTCAAAAAAAAAAAAAAAAAAAAAAAGACAAGCGCAGAAAGGTGTGTGTGTGTGTGTATATGTAAGGATTTTTTCAGTGTTGCTTGTGATATAAAAAGTTGATAGCAAACCGTACATTCCTTCATTCAAAGTATTAACTGTTATAAACCAGTCAATTACCAGTGCTGCCGTTAAAAAGGATGATGTCAATCTATATACTTAACTGCGATGTGCTAAGTGGAGAAGAAAATTCAGGCTAAGATGATAAGAATTTGTGTTCTAGCTAAGATGAGGTCACGATTTTTGTCTAAAAATAAAGTGAGCATTTTTGAAAAATCTGCAGGCAGAAATAGTTTTCATTTCTGTGTGATGGAGTTAAGGGTTAGTTTTCATTCTCTTTGTACTTTCCTGTGGAGTGTAAATTTTTGTAGCCAAAGAAAGATTCAAAAGGAATGTAGAGTATCAAAAGGTGGCTGAAGCCGCTGGGCAATGAACACTTGGCATTTAGCTGAGGGCTCAGCTCCCTGAAACACACAAACCTGTTGACTTCAGCTCAGAGCTGTGTCTTCACTGAAGACTAGCTTGTGTCCTCTCTCTGTCAGAGCAAAGTGCTGAAGCTCTCTTCACTGCATTGATAGGTTTGAGAGTTAAGCCCCACAGATGTCAGGAAATGCATTACATCAAGCTCTTACAGCCACTTGGCCTTTCTGTGCACCTGTTAACTTCCTGTTCCTATTTTTTTATATAGTATGCCCAATGGACAGTGACAGTTGAAACTTTTTTGAATGGTACTGAGAGGCTTTGCTTACAATACTCCCAGGGAAAGCAGCAGAGGTGCATGTCCCTCGTGGCCCTTTGGGCAGAAGTCTTCTCTTTGATAAGCTAGCATAGTAGAGGCGTTCTGATCTAAAGATTAGAACATTCATGACTAGCATTTACTGATTAGGCTGTATAGTTAAGAGGGAATGTCAGTCATGTGAATAGGGCAGAGGTAAAACAGGAGCTCGTTGAGCTGAGGGTGTGCAGGGAGCTGTCTTGGTTCGCCTAAGCATGTATCTAGCTTCCTAGTCCTGCCTTCAATCCAGAGAGGCCGTGATGTAGTGTCATGGGTAGAGGCAAGGACAGCTTTTATTTTTTTCCCCCATCCTTTGACCTAATAATTCTCCCTTTTAGGAATTAATCCCTACCCATACCCCAGTGGCTCAAAAAAAAAAAAAAAAAAAAAAGACAAGCGCAGAAAGGTGTGTGTGTGTGTGTATATGTAAGGATTTTTTCAGTGTTGCTTGTGATATAAAAAGTTGATAGCAAACCGTACATTCCTTCATTCAAAGTATTAACTGTTATAAACCAGTCAATTACCAGTGCTGCCGTTAAAAAGGATGATGTCAATCTATATACTTAACTGCGATGTGCTAAGTGGAGAAGAAAATTCAGGCTAAGATGATAAGAATTTGTGTTCTAGCTAAGATGAGGTCACGATTTTTGTCTAAAAATAAAGTGAGCATTTTTGAAAAATCTGCAGGCAGAAATAGTTTTCATTTCTGTGTGATGGAGTTAAGGGTTAGTTTTCATTCTCTTTGTACTTTCCTGTGGAGTGTAAATTTTTGTAGCCAAAGAAAGATTCAAAAGGAATGTAGAGTATCAAAAGGTGGCTGAAGCCGCTGGGCAATGAACACTTGGCATTTAGCTGAGGGCTCAGCTCCCTGAAACACACAAACCTGTTGACTTCAGCTCAGAGCTGTGTCTTCACTGAAGACTAGCTTGTGTCCTCTCTCTGTCAGAGCAAAGTGCTGAAGCTCTCTTCACTGCATTGATAGGTTTGAGAGTTAAGCCCCACAGATGTCAGGAAATGCATTACATCAAGCTCTTACAGCCACTTGGCCTTTCTGTGCACCTGTTAACTTCCTGTTCCTATTTTTTTATATAGTATGCCCAATGGACAGTGACAGTTGAAACTTTTTTGAATGGTACTGAGAGCTTTGTTAATATTTGCTGTTGCTTACAATATTGTTACTACTAAATCTTCTTTAATAATTTAATTTTATTACCTTTTCTGTTTACTAACAGTAGTGCATTGTTCTGGACCACAGTCTCAACAAAGAATCCGTCAAAGGCTATCAGGAACAATAGGATTATTATGGCTATTAGCCTTGAAATGTCTGCCTTGTAGGGCTTAAGTCCAGATTTCTGAGTCATGTAGATTAACGATACTTAGCCTAAAAATGTATTTTTGCGCATAATAACATGTGTAATCAATAATTGACAATACGAGGCTTCCCTGGTGGTCCAGTGGGTAAAGAGTCTGTCCCGCAGTGCAAGGGGCACCAGTTTAATCCCTGGCCTAGGAAGATCCCATGTGCCGCGAAGTGGCTGGACCAGTGTGTCTAATTACGAGCCATTGCTCTGGAGCACATGTGCCCAGAGCTGGTGCTCTGCAACGAGAGGGGCCGCTGCAATGGGAGACCCACACAGGACAAAGAATAAAGATGGATGGAAATAAATAAACAAATAACCAATAAAAAGAAGTAAAAATTATTTAAAAATTGACAATGCATATTAATATTTATTGGGATGTCTTCCCTAATCATTTTAGATGAGACAGGCTAGTTAAAGAGACATAATATGATGATGATTTTTTGGTGTTTATCCATTCTACTCTATCATAATTGGTGCTCTTGGCTAACTCTTACATGAAATGTATTATTATTTTTGATTTTTGTTTTTCCACCTAATAGTCCTCTGTTTTCTTCAGCTATTCTACCTTCTGTATCCTAGTGAGCATTCCTTATGATGCAGCTTTGATTTTAGCTACCTGCTCTCATTCTCATGGTTTCAGTTGTCTCGAAGACTCTTTGCTTTGAGGTAAACACAGTGTCTTCAGTTGGCGACCAGACATTTCTCTGTAGATAGCTTTCCATCTCTTAGAATTCCTCAGCTCTAAAACTAAACCTACCTTTTCTCCTCAGCTGTGTAAGTGGTACAATCTCATCCTTTTCCCAGCCATCAGGCTCAAAAGCCTTGGAGTTCCCTTGGACTCCTACATGCAGTCGTTCCCTAAGCCTTCCTTAGCGGTTTGCAATGTCTCTTTTATCTGTTCAAGCAACTTCCCAGCCTCCTTTCTCAGCTTCCATCTCTTCATTCTTCAGTATCTTCTGTGTCTTGTTTCTAGTCAGATCTTCCTGAGGCTCCGTTTTTAGTTGTGACTTCAAAGCTAAGGCTTCAAACTGGTTCAGACTGGTCTGAGTTTCACAGTCCTCATACTCTGCCACTCTGACCTTATTTTTCTACTACTTTCTAAAATGTATTCTGTAGTGTTTGGGGGAAGGGTGACTGATGCTGACCATGATTTTCACTGTTCGGAAGAAGACATTTTAATCTTAGGAAATGAGCATGCGAAGTTTGAAAAATTACCCAAAAAAATGGTTCTGCTCTATCCCCTGTCTCTTGGGGGGTGTGCAATTCTTTCTTTTTAGGAGCCTCTGGATATTGTTGGGTTGTTGGTGGTATTCAGTTGTGTCTGACTCTTTGCGACTCCATAGACTGCAGCCTGCTAAGCTCCTCTGTCAATGGAATTCTCCAGGCAAGAATATTGGAGTGGGTTGCCATGCTCTCCTCCAGGGGATCTCCCCGACCTAGGGATGGAACCCAAGTCTCTTGTGTCTTCCGCATTGGCAGGCGGGTTCTTTATCACTAGTACTAGCTGGGAAGCCCCACTGTGGGGGAAACAAATGTAAAAACAAGTAATTAAACACAGAGTGTCAATTGCTATGATAGAGATAGATACGAAGTGCTGTAGCACTGTCTCAGTGCCTTAGTTAAGGCCTTTCATTGCTCATTCAGATTCTTCTCATCACCCCCAAATTCAGTCTCACTTCTAGTCCACTGTTACCCCCTTTTGTCTCTAAATTATAGGTTGAGTTGTATGGTGCCTCATTACTGTGAGGATAGGTGTTGAAATTCAAGGTTGTTCGCTATCTAAATCTACTCCCTGTTGTATCCTGCCTCATTCATTATTTCATCAGACATAGAGCTCCTTCCATGACCTTGACTCTGAGCTTAGCATTAGCAGTGAACAGCATAGACCTGGTGCTCACCTTCACATGGCTGTTGTAGAGTCAAACAGAGAATTACAGCATAAAATCGATTATTCATGGTACCTGCTAGAGCAAATTAATGTTAGTTTTGGGATTTTTTTTTTTCTCTTAGAATTCCTCACCCAAAATCAGTGTAAGTGGTACAATCTCATCCTTTTCCCAGCCATCAGGCTCAAAAGCCTTGGAGTTCCCTTGGACTCCTACATGCAGTCGTTCCCTAAGCCTTCCTTAGCGGTTTGCAATGTCTCTTTTATCTGTTCAAGCAACTTCCCAGCCTCCTTTCTCAGCTTCCATCTCTTCATTCTTCAGTATCTTCTGTGTCTTGTTTCTAGTCAGATCTTCCTGAGGCTCCGTTTTTAGTTGTGACTTCAAAGCTAAGGCTTCAAACTGGTTCAGACTGGTCTGAGTTTCACAGTCCTCATACTCTGCCACTCTGACCTTATTTTTCTACTACTTTCTAAAATGTATTCTGTAGTGTTTGGGGGAAGGGTGACTGATGCTGACCATGATTTTCACTGTTCGGAAGAAGACATTTTAATCTTAGGAAATGAGCATGCGAAGTTTGAAAAATTACCCAAAAAAATGGTTCTGCTCTATCCCCTGTCTCTTGGGGGGTGTGCAATTCTTTCTTTTTAGGAGCCTCTGGATATTGTTGGGTTGTTGGTGGTATTCAGTTGTGTCTGACTCTTTGCGACTCCATAGACTGCAGCCTGCTAAGCTCCTCTGTCAATGGAATTCTCCAGGCAAGAATATTGGAGTGGGTTGCCATGCTCTCCTCCAGGGGATCTCCCCGACCTAGGGATGGAACCCAAGTCTCTTGTGTCTTCCGCATTGGCAGGCGGGTTCTTTATCACTAGTACTAGCTGGGAAGCCCCACTGTGGGGGAAACAAATGTAAAAACAAGTAATTAAACACAGAGTGTCAATTGCTATGATAGAGATAGATACGAAGTGCTGTAGCACTGTCTCAGTGCCTTAGTTAAGGCCTTTCATTGCTCATTCAGATTCTTCTCATCACCCCCAAATTCAGTCTCACTTCTAGTCCACTGTTACCCCCTTTTGTCTCTAAATTATAGGTTGAGTTGTATGGTGCCTCATTACTGTGAGGATAGGTGTTGAAATTCAAGGTTGTTCGCTATCTAAATCTACTCCCTGTTGTATCCTGCCTCATTCATTATTTCATCAGACATAGAGCTCCTTCCATGACCTTGACTCTGAGCTTAGCATTAGCAGTGAACAGCATAGACCTGGTGCTCACCTTCACATGGCTGTTGTAGAGTCAAACAGAGAATTACAGCATAAAATCGATTATTCATGGTACCTGCTCAATTAATGTAGTGATTTACACATACAGAAGCATTTAGTAAATGTTCATTGTTGAGCTATGATTACTCAGTCTAGGCATGTTAGATAAGCAGCTAGGAAGACTGCAGTTCTTCAGAGCCTCATACATTTGCCACTGATTTAAGGTGAACTGGAACTTGGGTTTTGTTTGCCCACGTCTGTGTCTGCAGTAGGTAGCTCACTTTCACATACTGAGTAAAATTCAGTGGGTTGACCAAATAAGGCTTTTCCAAGTAGGACTTTTCATTGTGTACTGTAGCATGTTATTCCTTACATTTGTTTTTGTTGTTCAGTCACTAAGTCGTGTCTGACTCTTTGCAATCCCGTGAACTGCAGTACGCCAGGTCTCCCTGTCTTTTGCCGTCTCCAGGAACTTGCTCAAACTTATGTCCATTGAGTCGGTGATGCCATCCAATCATCTTATCCTCTGTCACCTCTTTCTCCTCCTGCCCTCAGTCTTTCCCAGCATCAGGGCCTTTTCAGTGAGTCGCTCACATCAGGTGGTCAAAATATTGGAGCTTCAGCATTAGTTCTTCCAATGAGTATTCAGGATTGATTCCTATAAGTAAGGTTGATTGCTTATGATGAATTGTCTCTTTACCCTGATGAAGTTATTTGCGACGCTGATGATATTTTCTTCCAAAGTTTGACTTGTATTACTGATGGCTGGTGAATGATTAAATGAACCCTAGTCGATGGATACCTGACTCTACCTCTTTTATTTCTCCATAGATTTTTTATCCAGAAACTACAGACATCTATGATCGAAAGAACATGCCAAGGTGTATCTACTGTATCCATGCACTGAGGTAATCAGATTCTCTTTGTAGAATAAGCAGTATATAGATAGCATCAACTGGTAGTTGCTAGAGGCGTGGGTTTGGGAGTGGGCGAAATGAGTGAAGGTGGTCACAAAGTATACCCTGGGGTGTAATGTACAGCATGGTGACTGTCGTTCATAGTCCTGTACTGTGTATTTGAAAGTGGTTAAGAGAGTAGATCTTAAAAGAGAAACATTTGTAACTGTGTGTGGTGATGGAAGTTGACACCTGAAACTAATATAATGTGTCGGTCATATCTCTGAACTGCTTCACTGGCTGTTGTAGAGTCAAACAGAGAATTACAGCATAAAATCGATTATTCATGGTACCTGCTCAATTAATGTAGTGATTTACACATACAGAAGCATTTAGTAAATGTTCATTGTTGAGCTATGATTACTCAGTCTAGGCATGTTAGATAAGCAGCTAGGAAGACTGCAGTTCTTCAGAGCCTCATACATTTGCCACTGATTTAAGGTGAACTGGAACTTGGGTTTTGTTTGCCCACGTCTGTGTCTGCAGTAGGTAGCTCACTTTCACATACTGAGTAAAATTCAGTGGGTTGACCAAATAAGGCTTTTCCAAGTAGGACTTTTCATTGTGTACTGTAGCATGTTATTCCTTACATTTGTTTTTGTTGTTCAGTCACTAAGTCGTGTCTGACTCTTTGCAATCCCGTGAACTGCAGTACGCCAGGTCTCCCTGTCTTTTGCCGTCTCCAGGAACTTGCTCAAACTTATGTCCATTGAGTCGGTGATGCCATCCAATCATCTTATCCTCTGTCACCTCTTTCTCCTCCTGCCCTCAGTCTTTCCCAGCATCAGGGCCTTTTCAGTGAGTCGCTCACATCAGGTGGTCAAAATATTGGAGCTTCAGCATTAGTTCTTCCAATGAGTATTCAGGATTGATTCCTATAAGTAAGGTTGATTGCTTATGATGAATTGTCTCTTTACCCTGATGAAGTTATTTGCCGAACGCTGATGATATTTTCTTCCAAAGTTTGACTTGTATTACTGATGGCTGGTGAATGATTAAATGAACCCTAGTCGATGGATACCTGACTCTACCTCTTTTATTTCTCCATAGATTTTTTATCCAGAAACTACAGACATCTATGATCGAAAGAACATGCCAAGGTGTATCTACTGTATCCATGCACTGAGGTAATCAGATTCTCTTTGTAGAATAAGCAGTATATAGATAGCATCAACTGGTAGTTGCTAGAGGCGTGGGTTTGGGAGTGGGCGAAATGAGTGAAGGTGGTCACAAAGTATACCCTGGGGTGTAATGTACAGCATGGTGACTGTCGTTCATAGTCCTGTACTGTGTATTTGAAAGTGGTTAAGAGAGTAGATCTTAAAAGAGAAACATTTGTAACTGTGTGTGGTGATGGAAGTTGACACCTGAAACTAATATAATGTGTCGGTCATATCTCTGAACTGTGCTTTGCACTTGAAATATAATTCCTTTCTTTTAAAATCTAAAATTACAAAACTGTATACATTTGAAAACTTACTGCTTGCCACTTTTTTTTAAACTGAGTTACAGCATACACAGTCTTTTTCAGTATTGGAGTGTAATTGAATAACGATGTTGTAATAGTTTCAGGTGAACAGCGAAGGAGCTCAGCCATACACATCCATGTATCCACTCCCCTCCAGGCTGCCACGTAAAATTGGGCAGAGTTCCCTATGCTATACAGTGGGTCCCTGTTGGTTCCCCATTTTAAATATAGCAGTGTGCATATGTCCATCCTAAGCTCCCTAGCTACCCTCCTCCCCCATCCTCCCCCCTCAACCCCAGCAACTATACGTTCATTCTCTAACTCTGTGAGTCTCCTTCTGTACAGAATACACTGTGTTTAGATACTGTTTGGTAGTACAGTTAAATTTTGGCAACACCTCTAGTAAGACCAGCAATTATCAAATGGTTGATTGATAATGTAGTTAGTTATCTAGGATCCTGACAGTCATGTGCTCCTTTAGCATCCTGTCACTTAGCTTTCACTTCACCTATAGTGCCTGTTACATGGTCCTCTGGTTACTGTTTTGCGCACTGTCCTGTGGACTCCTCAGGGGCAAGAAGTATTTCCTTTGTTCTTTCTTTTGGTGTCTTTAGTACTTAGATGCCTAGCATATAACTACAGTAAGTGTGTATGTCCAAATTATACAGGTTAACAGATCTCCCTCCCTTTCCTCTAACCCAGGGGATGCTTTCTGTCCTTTCAGTGAAAAAGGAAATGGCACTTTGCTTTTATCAAAAGGTCCTCATGTTTGTCTCTGTTTATCTAGTCAAGTTTCAGCTCAGTTCCCCGCTTTTTGGGGAAGTTTCTCCAATAATGACAGCTCTTTCCTTTTTCTAAGCCTCTGAGTTGTTTGGTTGTTTTTTTTGTGTGTGTTTAGTTATATATTCCTTCTTTCATATCTTCTCTCCTTATTTGCATTTATTAGTGTCTTAGGGCAGAGTTCATGCCTTCCTTTTTTTTTTTTTCCTCTTCTCCAAGGTACATAGCACACTATTAGACAAACAATGGCAAATGAGAATTAGAGCACTTTCAGTATGTAGCAATTTCAGATGTGTCTGTCTGAGCCATAATCAGGTTAATTCCAAGTGCTGTGATTGACTTCGTGTTCAGTGAGGTCTGTCATGTCGATAACCTGGTGAAGGCTGTACCTACTGTGGATGTCTGAACTTGGCAGGCAGAGAGGCTAAGCGGGCAACTCCTCTAGGCCACTTCTGTCGCCACTGCTCTCTGCCATATCACCTGGGTCCCAGGCCCGCGCCTCCTCTGAAGAGAGGTAAAGAACTAGCTGTGCCTTTCCAGTGACGGAGTCAGAGTGAGAAAGGAAGCCCGCCATTGTTCTCCATTTCTTTTCAACAGGCAGTTCGTGCTTAGAAAGTATACACTCAGTGGCGTGTCCTGGTGGGTGGTTTACAGTGTCTTTCCTCCCAGACAGTGTTTTTTCCTGAGGGGCTGGTCAACTACACTTGATAACATTTAGAAAGTGTTTCTAAGTGCTTGAGGCTCTTGTTTACCTCCATAGTGTTCCAGGCAGGTGCCTCACTTTGCTTACCTCTGTTGAGTGAGGCACTGTTCTCCTTTTGGGTCAACAGTGATCAGGAAGCATTATCTCCTAGTTTTCTCCCTTCCTGCCATCTGTTTTTCCCCACTTGAGTCTTGACTGGTATTATTCCTGAGACAGTCACTGTACTTCAGGCAGGCTAAATTACCCAGAAATTACATTCCACTGTCAGATAAGACCCTCCTTCTCCATTATTCAAAATCTATTTCTAGACTTCCTTTCCATTCCCCAACCCCCATGCTTTATCTTTTTAAGAACTGATTTGGGGGGCTTCCCTGGTAGTCCAGTGGGTAAGGATACTGCCTTGCAGTGCAAGGGGCGCCGGTTCAATCCCTGGCCTGGGAAAATCCCACTGTGCCGTGGAGTGGCTGGACCGATACGTCCAATTACCGAGCCAGAACTCTGGAGCACATGCGCCCAGAGCTGGTGCTCTGCAACAAGCGAGGCCACTGCGATGGGAGGCCCACACAGGCAGAGGAACAAATAAATAAATCAAATAAATAAATGAAAGGCCAATAGAAGTGGCCAAAGGGAAAAAAAAAAAAAAGGAACTGATTTGGGGGTTAAATTGGCCCATAACTCTTTATCTTAAGTTCAAAAAGGATGCTAAAAGCTTTGAAAATTAAGTTTTGGTTCAGTTCAAGCTCATTTGTTGGCAAGATCTGATCAGTATTAATTGAGTTAACTTAGAATGTGTATCTGCTTAAAGTGACTATTCCTATGTTTCTCTGCAGGAAAGTAATTTATATGATTAGGGTTGCTTCCCCTAGGCTTGTTGGGGTGTTTTTATAATGCTGCATACATTGTAATATTTTTCTGAGAAATCCTAAATTCATGTTTGGCCGAGGGAATGTAGGTTAGGGACGTGGGCCTGCACTAGATTCTGTTTCCTAATCAGTTGTCGTGTTTAAGAGCATTTATTAGTAATTTTCAAGATTAGCATAGTGATTTCTTTCTTAGGTGCTCTGCAATCAGTAATGATAATCGGAATCCAGATAGGCTGACCCGGGCTTCTTCTCCTCATTGCTATGAAGTAAAACTTAAATAGAAAGAAGAAGAAATCTGAGCTCAGTTATAGGCTGACTGTGATAGGGACCTGGTAGCTCATTGGTGAAAGTGGATGAAGGACAACAGGAACAGAGACTGAATTGATGCTTGTTGTTAGGATTTTTAAGTTTAGCTGTGAGTTTAAGTGCTTCTGAGACTGGACAGGAGGCCCCAAGTGGCCATTGTGATTCCATTTATAACTCCAGCACGTCCCTAAACTATTCCTAATAATTACAGTGAGATAAAAGAAAGTTGGGGATCCTTCAGGGGTGCTGTGTGGCAACCTGGAGGGGTGGGATGGGGGCACTGGGAGAGGGATGGAGTGGGGGGGGGGTCAGGGATATAATTAATCTGGAATTATACATATCCGTAAACAACAAAACTTTAAAATAAAAAGTAAAATAAAAATAATTATTAAAAAAGAAAAGAAACTTGATGTCCATCTGCTTTCGGCTCACCTTCTCTACTTCTTGTGGCAGCCAGTGATGCACTGTGACACCCTTGATCATCATTAAAAGACGTGAAGAGCCACCTCCCTCTTCGTGGGGCTCTGAGAGTGACAAGCTCAAGCTTTTGTTAAAGTGTGGCAGCCACTTTCTTGTTCTAAAGTGAGCATGAAAACAAAAGAAATTTCTGGAGAAAAATAGTTTTAGGAATTTAGAAGGCAGATGAAACATACTGTGTGGAGAAAGTACATGAGGAAACGTGTACAGAAAGTTATTAGCTATTTGACTTTGGAAACTATTGGATAGATGCAAAATCTTTGGTGAGAAGAATTTTATTTCCATCTGGAGCATTTTATTCTAAAGAAAAGCCCATTGTCAAATACAAGTGGTTTATGTTTGCGTTTATCTGTGAAAATGATTAGTTACTGTGAATGTGTATATTCTATGTGTTTTCAGAATGGGTTTATTATGTACAATTTGGGTTCTGATCAGTTCTGTGACTGTATCATGCATGATACATATTTGTATTTGGATAATATTGAGGTTTATAGATTATCTGCAAAAACTGTAGACCACTCTGTTGAGTTTCTGTGATTTGTTCTTAGATATTTTTTATTTCCTCTCTCATTACTAGGCTGTCAATGCCTCACTCATGTTAATCCCTGTGGCGTTATCTTTTGATCTCTTCTAATTTATTCTGAGCTGCTAGAGCCTTAGAATCTGTTAATCTGATTCATGTTTATAGACATCGGTCCATCCATCTATGAAATATTGATTAACATTTATTTGTGTGTGTCAGGCTCTGGGTAGGCACTGGTAAACAAGACTTCTATCATCCTTGCCTTTATAGGTCTTAGAGTCTAGGAACTGTTCATTTAAACAATAAAGATTTATGATATGTACTCTTAAGTGAAACTCTTAAAGTACCTGGATTAAACTTTGCCACCAGTCATATGAATTCAGCTTAAATAAGATTTGCTGTCTGAGTTGTTTTCAAGAGAGTTTTCTAAAATGTCTTATTACTTAAAACTTAACTGATCACAAGAAGTTAAACAGAAGTGAAGAGACTTCACTTGTATTCGTTATGTTAACATGTATATTAACGTCTGACCACACATTGCATTTGTGCTGAAGCTGGGACTTAAACTTGTGTCTCTTGATTCCCAGCCCAGTGCTTTTTGCATTACATGATGTGACTTGTAAAGGACCCCCTTGTTACAATAAACCTAAAAGGCTCTGAGATAAAGTGTCGTAATGGCAGAGTGAAGTATGGCAGAGTCCTGGGAGTCTCGGGGTTCAGAGTGCTTCTGTTCTTTATGCTGGTTCTCCCCTTTGACCTTAGAGCAGCAGGAGGTTCAGCTAGGAGGCCTGACTCTGGTGTGTTATATCTTCTAGCTTGTACCTGTTCAAACTAGGCCTGGCTCCTCAGATTCAAGACCTGTACGGAAAGGTTGACTTCACAGGTAAGAATTTCCAGACTTGGCAGGAAGTACCTGATTTATGTGGAAATAGCCTGGAGAGTCAAGTGTACCAGTCTTAAATATGTGGGGCTTTAAAAACACCGTGCCAGCAGAGATTTTAAAAAAAGCGCAAGAAACCTGCTTCTCCCCGTGTGGTGGAAAGAACACTAAACTTGCAGTTTCAGGCTCTATTCTCTCATTTATGACGTGGGTATGATTGAGAAGTCTCTGTTTTCTTATATGTAAATTAGAAAGAATATTAAAATATATAATATATAAAACATAATATTAACATCTAACATTAAATGTCTATGTAGAGTGAGAGAAGCTTTATGACAGTCTTTCCCTTTCCCTTCCAGTGAGCCCCATTTGTAGGCAAAGGAAGGGGGAGTGAGATGATACAAAGATGACAGCCTACTAATTTTAAAACTCGAGCTGGGCTTCCTTGATGGTCCAGTGGGTAAGGACACTGCCTTGCAGTGCAAGGGGCGCTGGTTTGATCTCTGGCCTGGGAAGATCCCATGTGCCGTGGAGCGGCTGGACCAATGTGTCCAACTGCTGAGCCGGAGCTCTGGAGCACATGTGCCCAGAGCCGGTGCTCTGCACTGACAGAGGCCACTGTGATGGGAGGCCCACACAAGCCAAAAAGAACAAAGATGGATGATAACTGAAGGACTAATAGAAGTGGCCAAAAAAAAAAAATCTATTAAAACTTGATCTTATTTGGGTGGGTGTTTCCATATGTATTTGCTGTAGTCCAATGCTTGAAGAGATGGAGGCCTGGGGAGAAAAAACAGTAGGGGTGATATTGGTGAAGGGTAAGGTAGACTCAGATCTTTTGAACTGGTGAGTATTTCGTAGGCCTGGGAATTTTAATAACTGGTAATACAACTTTTATCTGTGATATTTTTCCTTCCGGGGAAGGTATTCCCCCGACTTGAAGCAAGGGTCAGATCTTAATGTGTTGTTTTCTTTATCATTTGGCTTCTGGCCTTAGACATGAAACTGTTGAATAGTAGGTAGTGACTTGGATTATAAAGACTGTGATAAAACTGGCTTGTGATTCACTTCTTGTTCAAGATCCCTTGAAAGCTGCTCCATTCATAAGTTCATTAGAGGGAATGCCATAGCTTGGGAAAACTGCTTTCTACAGAGGCATTCTCATTTTATGGTTATTTCTGATGCTGTTGGTAGTACTAATAATAGTTCCTGTGTCTGTTGAGTGCTTGTTATGGACCAGGTATCCTATTAAGTGCTTTCCACATATTAATATATCTTATTTAAATCCTTCTAACAACTCTGAGATGTAGATATCATTTTATCTGGTGCATTTTGTAGTTGAGGAATCTGTTTCCTTCTCTTAAATTCTGGGAAGGTACTTAACTTGCCTGTTTGGGTCTGAATTCTTTCCTGTAGAAGAAGAAATCAACAACATGAAGATTGAACTGGAGAAGTATGGGATTCAGATGCCAGCCTTCAGCAAGATCGGGGGCATCCTGGCAAATGAGCTGTCTGTGGATGAAGCAGCATGTAAGAAATGGGAGATTTTGTGGGTTCATCGGGGTCAGGTCTTGCAGTGCAAGGGGCGCTGGTTTGATCTCTGGCCTGGGAAGATCCCATGTGCCGTGGAGCGGCTGGACCAATGTGTCCAACTGCTGAGCCGGAGCTCTGGAGCACATGTGCCCAGAGCCGGTGCTCTGCACTGACAGAGGCCACTGTGATGGGAGGCCCACACAAGCCAAAAAGAACAAAGATGGATGATAACTGAAGGACTAATAGAAGTGGCCAAAAAAAAAAAATCTATTAAAACTTGATCTTATTTGGGTGGGTGTTTCCATATGTATTTGCTGTAGTCCAATGCTTGAAGAGATGGAGGCCTGGGGAGAAAAAACAGTAGGGGTGATATTGGTGAAGGGTAAGGTAGACTCAGATCTTTTGAACTGGTGAGTATTTCGTAGGCCTGGGAATTTTAATAACTGGTAATACAACTTTTATCTGTGATATTTTTCCTTCCGGGGAAGGTATTCCCCCGACTTGAAGCAAGGGTCAGATCTTAATGTGTTGTTTTCTTTATCATTTGGCTTCTGGCCTTAGACATGAAACTGTTGAATAGTAGGTAGTGACTTGGATTATAAAGACTGTGATAAAACTGGCTTGTGATTCACTTCTTGTTCAAGATCCCTTGAAAGCTGCTCCATTCATAAGTTCATTAGAGGGAATGCCATAGCTTGGGAAAACTGCTTTCTACAGAGGCATTCTCATTTTATGGTTATTTCTGATGCTGTTGGTAGTACTAATAATAGTTCCTGTGTCTGTTGAGTGCTTGTTATGGACCAGGTATCCTATTAAGTGCTTTCCACATATTAATATATCTTATTTAAATCCTTCTAACAACTCTGAGATGTAGATATCATTTTATCTGGTGCATTTTGTAGTTGAGGAATCTGTTTCCTTCTCTTAAATTCTGGGAAGGTACTTAACTTGCCTGTTTGGGTCTGAATTCTTTCCTGTAGAAGAAGAAATCAACAACATGAAGATTGAACTGGAGAAGTATGGGATTCAGATGCCAGCCTTCAGCAAGATCGGGGGCATCCTGGCAAATGAGCTGTCTGTGGATGAAGCAGCATGTAAGAAATGGGAGATTTTGTGGGTTCAGGTGGCGCTGCGGCTACTTCTTTCAATGATTGATACTATCATGGTGGTCTTGGACATTAGGAATTTTGCTAACAAGTGTAGGTCAGTAGATACAGTTTAAAATCTTGCTATACAGTTGTCTGTGCTGTCATTATTTGGACACATGTGAGTGATTTGATTAAAAGCACTAGAAAGTGAATCTTACATTTCAGTGCCTTTTAAAAAAAATTGGCCTCTTTTTATTGATATTTTATTGATTTATTTTTCATCCATCTTTTATTCTTCAGCCTCTGTGGGCCTCCCATTGCAGGGGCCCCTCCCGTTGCAGAGCATCTGCTCTGGGTACATGCACTCCAGAGTGCTGGCTTGTAATTGAACACAGCAGTCCAGCCACTCCAGGGCACGTGAGATCTTCGCAGGCCAGGGATCGAACCGGTGCCCCTTGCACTTCAAGGTGGACTCTTTACCCACTGGACCACCTGGGAAGCCCTCAGTGCCTTTTTTATTAGTGTTTTATCTTCTGATGGTGCTTATGCAATGATTAAGGGTGAACATTTCTATAACAAATGCTCAGATACTCTTTGCGAAATCTCTTATGAATGTTTTCCTCATCAGATTCCAGACTGAGCATTCCAGGCAGGGATCATAGGCAGAACTGTAGCTTTGTGGGTCAGGGAAAAGACTGGACTCACAAGATCTGGGGAATCCTTGAGGCCCTCTGTCTAGGAAAAGCAGCGCTGGGCAGTTGCCATGTTTGAATGTGTCATGTCCATCATTTATATAACCTCAGCATTCCATGTTTTGAATTTCTTTTTTCAGTACATGCGGCTGTTATTGCCATCAACGAAGCTATTGACCACAGAGTTCCAGCTGACACGTTCACAGCTTTGAAAAACCCCAATGCCATGCTTGTGAACCTTGAAGAATCCTTGGCCTCCACTTACCAGGATGTACTTTACCAGGCCAAGCAGGACAAAATGGCCAATGCTAAAAACAGGGTAAAGATGGAACATTTGCTCTCTCTAACTGACTTAGATTCTTTGATTATTGGGTAGGGCTCCATTTTAAAAAGCAGTTTTATTAAGGTATTAATTCATGTATAATGAAACCCATCCATGTGAAGTGTATGTACAGTCTGGTGGGTTTTGACAAGTGTACACAGATATGTGATCATCACCCCAAAAGTTCCCCTTTGCAGTCAACCTTGACTGCCTCCTGCTTCCCATCCCTTCCAGTCAGTTTTCTGTCACTTTAGCTCACTTTTTTCTAGAACTTTACATAAATGAAATGGAGTTATCCAGTATGTAGTCTTTTGGTATTATATTTTGGCGTCTACTGTCTTCTTGAATTTTGTGCAAACCTATGAGAGTTCCCTGAGATCTAGTCTGAGGCAAGGATGCAGGCTCCCGAATGAGCAGAGCAGGGTTCACCAGTGCCTCCTCCTGCCTGTTCTGAGAGAACCCCCTGAGCTTGATATTTGCAAGTGGGTCTCCTTTCTGTGCTTTTGGTTACAGTTGTGCATGGTTCTGCCTTATTCTTTATTAAGGACTTGAAGCCACACCCTTCCTTGCTCTTGGCTCTTTCGTGTGGGGGAGGAGCAAACATGGATTCCTGTGATTTTTCTAGAGACCTCAGCTAATGTAATTGCACTTTTTATCCATCTTCAGACAGAAAGCTCTGAGAGAGAAAGGGATGTTTATGAGGAGCTGCTCACTCAAGCTGAAATTCAAGGCAACATAAACAAAGTCAACAGTAAGTATGTCTCCTGTCAGGCCCCTAAAGGATGTACCAGGGTAATGTGGTTGTGGATCTGTTCTTGGACCAATGGCAGGGTTTAAGTTTATTTTAGACATTTGTGGATATGCTTAGGAGCTATTGCTTATTTACGGTCCTTTGTGTTCATGTGTCTTCTCTTTGGGCTACCCTTGTCCTCAGGCAACCCCCTCAACTCCTCCCCCCCAGACACACACACACAGACACACACAGACACACACAGACACACACACACACACTCACCTGGGATAACTCATAGACTGTCTGGCTGTAGTTTCACTCTTCCCCCCCTGTGTTAGAAATCTGAAGAGGGATTTTATTTTCCTGTTTTTAAAGTAATAATAGTTTTTTTTTTTTTTTTTTTTCTGTTAAAGAGCAATACAAGTTACCCAGAACTAAACAAAAAGACCCTTATCACCTAGAGTGATAACCACATTTCATCTTTTTAACATATCCTTCAAACCATGTATTTAAGCTAAACTGAGATTGTCCTAGTATGGATTTTTGTACATGTTACACGCTTTTGAAAAATTAATTTCTTGAAAGTGTTGTTTTCACTTTGTCACTCTCCTGCTAAAGACCGTGGCTCTTTAGCAGGAGAGGCTCACTACTTGTCAGACAGACCAACGGTGTTGTTTTCACTCTTAGTCACTCCCCTAATGGGGGCGGTTGGTATTATTTTGGCGTCTACTGTCTTCTTGAATTTTGTGCAAACCTATGAGAGTTCCCTGAGATCTAGTCTGAGGCAAGGATGCAGGCTCCCGAATGAGCAGAGCAGGGTTCACCAGTGCCTCCTCCTGCCTGTTCTGAGAGAACCCCCTGAGCTTGATATTTGCAAGTGGGTCTCCTTTCTGTGCTTTTGGTTACAGTTGTGCATGGTTCTGCCTTATTCTTTATTAAGGACTTGAAGCCACACCCTTCCTTGCTCTTGGCTCTTTCGTGTGGGGGAGGAGCAAACATGGATTCCTGTGATTTTTCTAGAGACCTCAGCTAATGTAATTGCACTTTTTATCCATCTTCAGACAGAAAGCTCTGAGAGAGAAAGGGATGTTTATGAGGAGCTGCTCACTCAAGCTGAAATTCAAGGCAACATAAACAAAGTCAACAGTAAGTATGTCTCCTGTCAGGCCCCTAAAGGATGTACCAGGGTAATGTGGTTGTGGATCTGTTCTTGGACCAATGGCAGGGTTTAAGTTTATTTTAGACATTTGTGGATATGCTTAGGAGCTATTGCTTATTTACGGTCCTTTGTGTTCATGTGTCTTCTCTTTGGGCTACCCTTGTCCTCAGGCAACCCCCTCAACTCCTCCCCCCCAGACACACACACACAGACACACACAGACACACACAGACACACACACACACACTCACCTGGGATAACTCATAGACTGTCTGGCTGTAGTTTCACTCTTCCCCCCCTGTGTTAGAAATCTGAAGAGGGATTTTATTTTCCTGTTTTTAAAGTAATAATAGTTTTTTTTTTTTTTTTTTTCTGTTAAAGAGCAATACAAGTTACCCAGAACTAAACAAAAAGACCCTTATCACCTAGAGTGATAACCACATTTCATCTTTTTAACATATCCTTCAAACCATGTATTTAAGCTAAACTGAGATTGTCCTAGTATGGATTTTTGTACATGTTACACGCTTTTGAAAAATTAATTTCTTGAAAGTGTTGTTTTCACTTTGTCACTCTCCTGCTAAAGACCGTGGCTCTTTAGCAGGAGAGGCTCACACTACTTGTCAGACAGACCACTGTTCTCTAGCCTGGTGGATTTCTTCATGTGGTGTTCCATGTGTCCAACTCTCTGTAGAAACTCACATGCCCGGTCGTCTCCCATGTTCAATGTGTTCATTCCATGACTCATGAAGAGCGGCTGGGGAGTTGTTTGGGCCTGGGATTTGATCTCTTACCCTCGTATTAATAGGTGTGGGAATTGGGCACCTGTGGCATAGAATCATTATACAAATGGTGAGGTAATGTATGTAAATTGCCTGGTATTTAGTAAGCACTGAGTATATCATCATCAGTATTGTTAATCACATAACCTCCCCACTGTAATGCTCTCCCGCCGCATCTCTTACCTCATCCAGATCATTCAAGATTCAGCTCAGTTCTCACCTCAACGCCTCTCCTGGCTCGCAGTATACCTGCCTTTCATATCTCCTATAGCATCTATATGCTAACCCACACGATTTTGTGTTTAACTATGGATTGTTTTAATTGCTTGTTTTTTGTTTCTGACATCTTTATAAACTTAAGGTTGAGTTTACTTACAAGTTCTGCTTCTTTTCAAATCCTCATAATTCCTAGCATAGGGCTAGTGTCACCGAAAGACTGAAAAAAACCTTGTTTGATTCGACCAAAATTGATCTTATTTTGATGAAGATAATAATAAGAGGAGGAGGAGTATTCGGTGTCTTCTCTGTTCCTTTGGCGATCCTAATTTCTCACTTGAACTAATGGAAGGGATTAACTCTGAATAACTGGAGAGGATTCATAGCTTCTACCACCTCCATATGGCAGAGAGTCTGTGTATTCTGTTCCGTTCTGCTTCATTTAGGATAATCACTTTCTTTTTTTTTTTTTGGATAATCACTTTCTGTACAGAGCTGTAGTAGTCACGTATTGGGTGGTTGGTTGTGCTGTACTGTTCAGATACCACCTCAGCAGCAAGGTTAAGCCAGAATGTCCTTGTACTTAGTGCTCTGTGTAAGAAGACAGTCCAGCAGGTTTCCTACTGTGTACACCTCTTAAAAGACGCTTTTATTTATTGAGGGATTTTTTTCTAATATGTTGTTTGGAGCTTTATGGCCTTTATCGCTATTCCTGGCTAATTATGTCAGAGTCAGTTATAAACTCATAAGGAAAGAAGTGTATAGAAGTGTATGTCTGTATTTCAGAAGTGTTCCATGTCACGTGGTCAGAGAAGCAAAGTAGTAAAAATTCCCCCAGACAGCTTTCAATATCACCAAGCAGGTAGACAGTCAAGTGAATAATTTCAGGTCAGCTTGGCCTGGCCAATTCAGTCAGTAATTTCAAGGGAACCAAAGCCGTGTGAACAAGAGTTATAAAGAATAATAGCTTTTTCTCAAGGTTTGTACATGACCCTTGCCCAGGGTTCTTAAGGTAAATAAGAAGGTGAGAATAAGGTAGAATTCCTGATAGGGGGACCATCTTTTCCTAAGAGTAGGGAAAGTCAGAGACAAGGGAAAGTTGAAAGACAGGGGAACTTTAGGTTCCAGGAATTATCTTAATATAATTATAGATAAGATTCCTTCCCTAGGGCTTGAGAATGAGCCATCAACAACTGCCCCAGAAGAAAGCTGCAGGCCAAATAGTTAAAAAGAGAATTTTTATTTTTTTTGTTAAGTAGGATAAGGAAGATTATAGTTAGATTCACCTTGTTTTTGGCAATCTTTATAAACTTAAGGTTGAGTTTACTTACAAGTTCTGCTTCTTTTCAAATCCTCATAATTCCTAGCATAGGGCTAGTGTCACCGAAGACTGAAAACCTTGTTTGATTCACCAAAATTGATCTTATTTTGATGAAGATAATAATAAGAGGAGGAGGAGTATTCGGTGTCTTCTCTGTTCCTTTGGCGATCCTAATTTCTCACTTGAACTAATGGAAGGGATTAACTCTGAATAACTGGAGAGGATTCATAGCTTCTACCACCTCCATATGGCAGAGAGTCTGTGTATTCTGTTCCGTTCTGCTTCATTTAGGATAATCACTTTCTTTTTTTTTTTTTGGATAATCACTTTCTGTACAGAGCTGTAGTAGTCACGTATTGGGTGGTTGGTTGTGCTGTACTGTTCAGATACCACCTCAGCAGCAAGGTTAAGCCAGAATGTCCTTGTACTTAGTGCTCTGTGTAAGAAGACAGTCCAGCAGGTTTCCTACTGTGTACACCTCTTAAAAGACGCTTTTATTTATTGAGGGATTTTTCTCTAATATGTTGTTTGGAGCTTTATGGCCTTTATCGCTATTCCTGGCTAATTATGTCAGAGTCAGTTATAAACTCATAAGGAAAGAAGTGTATAGAAGTGTATGTCTGTATTTCAGAAGTGTTCCATGTCACGTGGTCAGAGAAGCAAAGTAGTAAAAATTCCCCCAGACAGCTTTCAATATCACCAAGCAGGTAGACAGTCAAGTGAATAATTTCAGGTCAGCTTGGCCTGGCCAATTCAGTCAGTAATTTCAAGGGAACCAAAGCCGTGTGAACAAGAGTTATAAAGAATAATAGCTTTTTCTCAAGGTTTGTACATGACCCTTGCCCAGGGTTCTTAAGGTAAATAAGAAGGTGAGAATAAGGTAGAATTCCTGATAGGGGGACCATCTTTTCCTAAGAGTAGGGAAAGTCAGAGACAAGGGAAAGTTGAAAGACAGGGGAACTTTAGGTTCCAGGAATTATCTTAATATAATTATAGATAAGATTCCTTCCCTAGGGCTTGAGAATGAGCCATCAACAACTGCCCCAGAAGAAAGCTGCAGGCCAAATAGTTAAAAATGAGAATAAGTTTTTATTTTTTTGTTAAGTAGGATAAGGAAGATTATAGTTAGATTATTAAAGCCTAGTCAGAGAAAGTGTTTAAATAATGTTCTAAACCAGTGGTCCTTTTGGGCACCAAGACCAGTTTCGCTGAAGGTGATTTTTCCAAGAACCAGGGTGCTGGTGGAGGGGGAATGGTTTCAGGATGATTTAAGCACACTGCATTTCTTGTGCACTTTATTATTATTATGCCAGCTCACCTCAGATCATCAGGCATTAGATCCTGGAGTTTGGGGCCCCCTGTTCTTAACTTGATAAGTATTAGTAAGCATCTGTTTAAATATTTACATATTTAGGTAAGTGGTAAGTTTACATTTCCAGCAAAAGCATAATTAACTAGATGCCTTTGTAGAGAGATCATCTGAGAGTCTGCCTAACCTCCCTAGAGGAAGCCTGGCTGTGACCTAGGTCGGTTTTGTTTTCTGTCCCCCACGACTACAGAAGCTTCCTGAGGATGGGGACAGCCTGTCTGTCTGGTTCGTGGCTGTGTTTACAGCAGATGTATGCTCCGTGTGGTTGGAAAATGCTTGGCTGGTTGGCTAGTGGCCACGTAGACCTGCAGCATGATTCAAGGAGCTGCTCCCCTCCTCTGTGTGTGACCAAATCATAGGGGAGAACGTTGGGAAGATGGGAATGGTCTCTTAGGAATCTAGCCTTTCATCCTTGTATAAACCCTTGATGTTTTTTATTACTTCTAGTTTGAGACTTTGTTTTCTCTTAGACTGTTTTCTTTATAAACACCTTACATTAATTTTCTCTCTGTCTCTCTTTTTTTTTAACTAAGGAAAATAGTTAAAACAGATTAGTACTGTTACTAATACTAATGTTCCGTAGTATTTTGATTTTCATTATTCTATTATTGATTTGTTTTACAACTTTGGTGATAAAATTAGGTGTTCATCCCTGGCTAGGGCATGGGGAAGAGAACTCTGTTTTTACTTCTAAAAATAGGAAAGCTAGAAATAATACAACAATTATAATTTTCCAGGCGCTGGCAAATCAGAAAATCCAGTAGCTTCTCAAATCAGAAAATGCATTATTTTTACTTTTACCTTAATACTGTATTTATTTTACAGTATGCAAAGTACTTTCACGTGCATGAATTCATTTAATCTCATGAGGAATCTTAGGAGGAAGGTATCTTTGTTATCATTTTCAGGTGAAAGGAAATGTGCATTTTTACTGTCAGGTAAATTTTTTTTTTTTAATTTATTTTTGGCTATTCTGGGTTTTCACTGCTGCTAAAGACTCTTTTCTAGTTGTACTAAGTGGGGGCTACTCTCTAGTTGAGGTGAGCAGGTTTCTTGTTGTGGTGACTTCTCTTGTTGTGGAACTCAGGCTTTAGGGCACATGGGCTTCAATAGTTGTGGCCCATGGGCTCAATAGTTGCGGCTCCAAGGCTCTAGAGCACAGGTCAATAGTTGCGGCTCCGTGGCTTTAGAACACAGGCTCAGGGGTTGAGGCTTACGGGATTAGTTGCTCCGCAGCATATGGGATCTTCCCAGACCAGGAGTCAAACCCATGTCTCCTGCATTGGCAAGTGAACTCTTCCTGGCTGTGACCTAGGTCGGTTTTGTTTTCTGTCCCCCACGACTACAGAAGCTTCCTGAGGATGGGGACAGCCTGTCTGTCTGGTTCGTGGCTGTGTTTACAGCAGATGTATGCTCCGTGTGGTTGGAAAATGCTTGGCTGGTTGGCTAGTGGCCACGTAGACCTGCAGCATGATTCAAGGAGCTGCTCCCCTCCTCTGTGTGTGACCAAATCATAGGGGAGAACGTTGGGAAGATGGGAATGGTCTCTTAGGAATCTAGCCTTTCATCCTTGTATAAACCCTTGATGTTTTTTATTACTTCTAGTTTGAGACTTTGTTTTCTCTTAGACTGTTTTCTTTATAAACACCTTACATTAATTTTCTCTCTGTCTCTCTTTTTTTTTAACTAAGGAAAATAGTTAAAACAGATTAGTACTGTTACTAATACTAATGTTCCGTAGTATTTTGATTTTCATTATTCTATTATTGATTTGTTTTACAACTTTGGTGATAAAATTAGGTGTTCATCCCTGGCTAGGGCATGGGGAAGAGAACTCTGTTTTTACTTCTAAAAATAGGAAAGCTAGAAATAATACAACAATTATAATTTTCCAGGCGCTGGCAAATCAGAAAATCCAGTAGCTTCTCAAATCAGAAAATGCATTATTTTTACTTTTACCTTAATACTGTATTTATTTTACAGTATGCAAAGTACTTTCACGTGCATGAATTCATTTAATCTCATGAGGAATCTTAGGAGGAAGGTATCTTTGTTATCATTTTCAGGTGAAAGGAAATGTGCATTTTTACTGTCAGGTAAATTTTTTTTTTTTAATTTATTTTTGGCTATTCTGGGTTTTCACTGCTGCTAAAGACTCTTTTCTAGTTGTACTAAGTGGGGGCTACTCTCTAGTTGAGGTGAGCAGGTTTCTTGTTGTGGTGACTTCTCTTGTTGTGGAACTCAGGCTTTAGGGCACATGGGCTTCAATAGTTGTGGCCCATGGGCTCAATAGTTGCGGCTCCAAGGCTCTAGAGCACAGGTCAATAGTTGCGGCTCCGTGGCTTTAGAACACAGGCTCAGGGGTTGAGGCTTACGGGATTAGTTGCTCCGCAGCATATGGGATCTTCCCAGACCAGGAGTCAAACCCATGTCTCCTGCATTGGCAAGTGAACTCTTCACTACTGAGCTACCAGGGAAGCCCCGGCAGGTAATGTGTTAATGACCTTGTGTGACAACAGGTTCTGTGACTGGAAGTAGAGACCATTGAGGCGGTACAGAGAGCTCTTTCCACTCGACGTGGTGGACCAGCCTCAGTGTCTAGGCACCACTTGAGGCAAAGTGCTTTCAGGAGATGCCAGGATGATGGGGAGATCCAGAATGATGCTGTATAAGAAATAATGGAAGGAACCAAGGCTCTTTAGTTGGAAGTAGGCCGTCACAGGGAAGGGGTACTGGATTTACTCAAGTATCAGTTCTATGGTGAGAGCTTTCACAATTTTGTTTTGTTTTTAAACACAGTTGTCCAGAGATGTGGTAAATTGCAGTAGGGGACTCTCCAGTGTAGTGATTTAGTCTGAATAATGACCTGGCAGTTCAGAGGGAATGTAGGCATGTATGGTTGGTGCCTCTTACATTTCTGCTCCTTTTGGTGCCAAACTGTCTACATCTAGACAGTTTGTAAGTAGGCCTGGGGTGTGGTTTGGGAATCCATCATTTCCCAACACCCTGGGACCCTTTGAGCTTGGTGACTATAAAGTTCTCTTTTACTTTCCAAAGCGTAATGCTTCTGTGATGCTACAGCATAAAGGTGATCTAATTGTATTTTCCTAGTCTGGAACTGTGGAGAAGGAAATGGCAATCCACTCCAGTGTTCTTGCCTAGAAAATCCCATGAACAGAAAGGCCTGGTAGGCTATAGTCCGTGGGATCTCAAATATATATATATATATATAGGTGCTTCCCTGGTGACTCAGTAGTAAAGAATCTGCCTGCACTGCAGGAGACCTGGGTTTGACCCCTGGGTTTGGAAGATCCCCCTGGAGGAGGGCATGGCCACCCACTCCAGTATTCTTTCCTGGAGGATCCCATGGACAGAGGAGCCTGGTGGGCTGTAGTCCATGGGGTCATGGAGTTAGACAGGACTGAGTGACTGAGTCTGAAACTGAGATTGGTTTTTGGGGAAGGAAAAATAGTCCTGGTTATGATATTAACATAATTTTGTCTTAAGCTTTTGCCTTTTTTCCCCTCCTCAGTGCTTGCTGCGTTAGCGAATATAGACCTGGCTTTGGAGCAGGGGTCTGCAGCAGCCTTGTTCAAGACCCTGCAGTCGCCTGCGCTGGGCCTGCGGGCGCTGCAGCAGCAGAACAGCGACTGGTACCTCAAGCAGCTGCTGAGTGACAGACAGCAGAAGAGACAGGTAACGGCGTCTCAAGCCACCGCCACCTGCTAGGCTGGCCGTCCACCCACGGGAATCTCTCGGTCTTGTAAAGATATCTAGGGGCCTGCCCCCAACCCCGTGTAACTTTTCCTCCTGTTTATGAATTAGGCTGTTTACTATCCTAAGGTAATATTCATTTTGTCTTCAGCTCTTTTTCATTCTTACAGTTGTAAATTCCCTCTTAAATAAACATCACCCACTGTCTGAATCTTACCACACCTTCGCCTAAAGTCCCTTAAACTCTCAACTTTAAGCCATTAGAGGTGGCCCTTCTTAGATGGCTCAGGGGTAAAGAACCTGCCAGCAATGCAGGAGTCGCAGGTTTGATTCCTGGGTGGGAAAGATCCCCTGGAGGAGGGCATGGCCACCCACTCCAGTATTCTTTCCTGGAGGATCCCATGGACAGAGGAGCCTGGTGGGCTGTAGTCCATGGGGTCATGGAGTTAGACAGGACTGAGTGACTGAGTCTGAAACTGAGATTGGTTTTTGGGGAAGGAAAAATAGTCCTGGTTATGATATTAACATAATTTTGTCTTAAGCTTTTGCCTTTTTTCCCCTCCTCAGTGCTTGCTGCGTTAGCGAATATAGACCTGGCTTTGGAGCAGGGGTCTGCAGCAGCCTTGTTCAAGACCCTGCAGTCGCCTGCGCTGGGCCTGCGGGCGCTGCAGCAGCAGAACAGCGACTGGTACCTCAAGCAGCTGCTGAGTGACAGACAGCAGAAGAGACAGGTAACGGCGTCTCAAGCCACCGCCACCTGCTAGGCTGGCCGTCCACCCACGGGAATCTCTCGGTCTTGTAAAGATATCTAGGGGCCTGCCCCCAACCCCGTGTAACTTTTCCTCCTGTTTATGAATTAGGCTGTTTACTATCCTAAGGTAATATTCATTTTGTCTTCAGCTCTTTTTCATTCTTACAGTTGTAAATTCCCTCTTAAATAAACATCACCCACTGTCTGAATCTTACCACACCTTCGCCTAAAGTCCCTTAAACTCTCAACTTTAAGCCATTAGAGGTGGCCCTTCTTAGATGGCTCAGGGGTAAAGAACCTGCCAGCAATGCAGGAGTCGCAGGTTTGATTCCTGGGTGGGAAAGATCCCCTGGAGGAGGACATGGAAACCTACTCCAGTCTTCTTGCCTGGGAAATCCTATGGACTGAGGAGCCTGGCAGGCTGCAGTTGACGTGGTCACAAGAGAGTTGGACGTGACTCAGTGACTGAACAATAACAACAAAAGCTGTTGGGGAGAATCTGAAATTTTATATTCTTCAGGAATTTCTACTTAAAAAGAGAAAACCTAGCTCATGAGTTTCATCTGGCCAACACTGGGAAAGCATTTAATATTGCACTAAAAGTACTCTGTGGGATTGTACTTTATATGTTTTTTTTTTCTTAGTACAAATACAAGGAGCTCTTTTTTTTTTTGGTTTTGCTAAATAAGGGCTAGTATACATTTTCTAAATTCTCAGCACTGGCCAGAGGAAGTAGCACTAATGTGCTAATGTTCCTTTAAAGACTTTATCTTGGAACATTTAGATACATTTTATGAAATATTCTTTTAAACGTGCTGGCGTCAGGAAAGTCGCTCTCCCCCAGATTTGACAAGGGCTTTTGACTCTAGCTCAGGCTTCTACTTGGGCTGTGTATAGCCTGAAGCTGTCTCTTGTGTCTGTGGCTCAGGGTCCCCGGTGACTGCAGTTGAGGTGGGAGGACCGGGAGGTCTGAAGCACAGGCAGGAAACATCTTTATTTGAGTGTCCTCTGCTTTCCTCAGGGTGGTCAGGCCGAGCCGCTGCAAAAGGAGGAGCTCCAGTCTGGAGTGGATGCTGCAAACGCTGCTGCCCAGCAGTACCAGAGACGTAAGAGGCCCCTCAGCTGCGTGTCCCCTGAGATACTAAGTTGGGGGCAGGGTGTTGAGAGTAGATTCTGCCGCTCCTAACCCCACCCTAGACCTACTAGCTGCAGTCACCTACCAGGCACTTTTGGGGGTAGTAGGGTTCCTCCAGGTTTAAACGTAGAACCAGAGTTGGGCTTCCCTGGTGGACCAGTGGGTAAAGAGTCTGCCTTGCAGTGCAAGGGGCTCCAGTTCGTTCCCTTGCCTGGGAAGATCCCACATGCCTCGGAGTGGCTGGACCAGTGTGTCCAATTACAAGCCAGCGCTCCGGAGCACATGTACCCAGAGCCAGTGCTCTGCAGTGAGAGAGGCCACTGCAATGGGAGGCCCATACATGCCAAAGAGTAAAAAAGATGGATGAAAATAAATATAAATAAATGAGGCATGATGGGGGGTGAGGGGGAGTAGAACTAGAGTCAGTGTAGGCTCACTTTGGCTATAAGCATGTGCTTATCTGGTGTTGGTTGGGGCTTCCCTGGTGGCTCCACAGTAAAGAATCCATCTACCAATATGGGAGACGCATGTTTGATCGTTTAATCCCTGGGTGGGGAAGATCCCTGGAAGAGGAAATGGCCACCCACTCCAGTATTCTTGCCTGAGAGATCCCATGGATGGAGGAGCCTGGTGGGCTACAGTCTATGGGGTCGCACAAAGTTGGACACGAGTAAGCGACTGAACAACAACTTTGCCAGGCTCTTCCCACTGTAGGATGTTTTAGGTAGTGTGTAGTGGCAGGTAGGATGAGTTGGAGTAGAAGGAAGACGGGGGTGAGGAGAAGAGGAGGCTGATTTTTAAAAACGAATTTACCGAGATGTGGCTCACATACCATACAGTCCACCCTCAGACCAAAGAGGCCGCTTTCTCAAGGTGTAAGTTCCACTTCAGACATCATGGCTGATAGTTGAGCTGCAGAAAATGACTGCTGTGAAAACTGGCATCTACTCCTCCTTGGAGCTCTCAGAGCCAGCTGCCTTTCTGACCTCCTGTTTTCTCCCCAGGGTTGGCGGCAGTGGCGGCGATCAACGCCGCCATCCAAACGGGCGTGGCCGAGAAGACGGTCATGGAGCTCATGAACCCTGAAGCCCAGCTGCCCCAGGTGTATCCATTTGCCGCTGATCTTTACCAGAAGGAACTGGCTACCCTGCAGCAGCAAAGTCCTGAGGTGAGTTCCCCAAATCTGTGCTGCTCGTGAGAGGAACAGAGTGGACGTGAATTTAATACCTGCTTCCAGGTGTAGTTAGGCCGAGCCTTTTTTTGTTTATTTACCGGAAACTTAGACTCTTGTGGTTTTATTAAACATCTGAACCCCGAGTCTTCCAGGAGGTCCTTCCTTACTCTTTCCCCTCCGGTCTGTACAGCACAGCCTCATGCACCCTGAGCTCTCTGTTGCGCTGGAGATGCTGTCTTCTGTGGCGCTGATCAACAGGGCGCTGGAATCGGGAGACATGAACACAGTGTGGAAACAGCTGAGCAGCTCGGTGACGGGCCTCACCAACATAGAGGAGGAAAACTGCCAGAGGTGGGTGCCCGCCTGCTGGGCTGACGGTCAGGGAGCCGTCGCTTCTGTCTTTTCTGAGCCAACACACTTATTTTCTCTGCAGCCATCGTGACTTCTGTGTGGTCGTCTTTTCTTTTCCCCCCCGTTTCGATTCATTTTATTATGCTAAAGGATTTGTAGTAAATTACAGATACAAGAACATTCCACTCCTAAATGTGTTATAACTATGCTTATTTAAAACAATGAGAATATTTATCATGTAGTAACACTCCAGCAGATCAACAGTACTTTAGTGTTTTCTAAACCTAGTCTGTATTCATACTTCTCTTGTTCCCCAACAAGAACAAGACTTTTTGACTGGTTTGTTTAAACCAGGATCTGATCCATATCGCATCCTTTTGATATCTTTCATTTATTTTTAAAATTTATTTATTTTTAATTGAAGGATAATTGCTTTGCAGTATTATGTTGGTTTCTGACATTCATCAACAGGAATCAGCCATAGGTACACTTGCATCCCCTCCCTCTTGAACCCCACCACCCCAGCTTTGGTAGTTTTTCGTCTGGCATTATCCCTTTCCTTACAGCAATGACTCATTAAAGAGTCGGAGCCAGCTGTCTCTCAGCTGTCCCATCTCCAGTTTTGGTTGCTTCCTAATATTCAGTTTATTCCTGTAAATTGGAAATCAGGCCTAAAGGCTTTCAGGATTCCATGAAGTATTTTTGGTGACGTATGTATCATACTTTCTTCTGTCAAGAGTCATTTAGTACCTGCTGGTCCCCACCATCAGAGATATTAAGATTGGCTCCTGGATGAGGGTGTCTGCTCACCCCTTCACTGTATTTTATTTTTCTCCCTTATCTCCAGAACATGATCTTTTTTGTACATTTTACACTATCAGAATGTCCAGTTCCCCATTAACCATTCACTTCATATATTTTTTTAACCCCAACTGATAATCTTTACCTAACGCCATATTTTGGACAAGAGTTGCTAAATGGTGGTTTCATGATCTGTCATTCCTTCTGTGTTTAGTAGCTCATGTGTGGCCTTGTTTTCTTATCCTCAGAGGGATTGTTGGAACTGCTGCCTCCGATTCCATAGTTAATTGTACCTGGAAATTAGAACGTGTAATATAAGTATTCTTAATATAGATGTAAGAACTAGTGAGATCTTTGCATTTTTGCATGCAGGGTGACTCCTTGGTCCCAGAGCTAACCTGTAGAATACATCAAACTCTTGGGGTTCTTTAGTCGTCTCCTTGGATCCTGTGCCTCATGATTTCCCACTCCTATCAACAGAAATAATCTGGCAGGTCCCTTTTCTAACAGCACTTCTTATCTTTTGTCATGGGAATGGGGCAGGTATCTCGATGAGCTGATGAAGCTGAAAGCTCAGGCGCGAGCCCAAAACAATCAATTCATTACGTGGAATGACATCCAGGCTTCTGTGGACCATGTGAACCTGGTGGTGCAGGAGGAACACGAGAGTGAGTGTCTTCTCCTCGTCCCCAGATCATGTCCCAGTCACATAGATAAGTGTGTAAAGAGAACTGAATCATGTCCCAGTCACATAGATAAGTGTGTAATTGAAGCTTTTCAGGAGCTGAATTGCACGGGAGCTCTTACGAAATGCTGTTATAACAAGTAGTTCTGACACCACCTGGAGTTAGATCATATGGCACAGGTTGTCCTCCTAGGACACCTCTCACTTCAGACACCAGCCTGAATCCTGGAGTCTCCAGGTCACCACACTTCTGAAAAGTATATATTCAGAGGTCCCCTCCAGGCCCTCAGGTTCAGTAATTGACTAGAATGGCTCACAGAACTCAGGAAGGCACTGTCCTTGTGGTTCTAGTTTTATTGTACAGAATACAAATTGGGACCAATAAAAAGAAGAGACCAATGGGGCGATTCTGAACTTCTGTGTCCTGAGGGTGTGTTGCCCCTTCAGCCCATCAGATGTGTGTGACAGCCAGGGAAGCCCACCTGAGCTTTGAATATCCAGAGGTTTTACTGGGATTTCTCCCATTAACCATTTCACTTAAATATATTTTTTTAACCCCAACTGATAATCTTTACCTAACGCCATATTTTGGACAAGAGTTGCTAAATGGTGGTTTCATGATCTGTCATTCCTTCTGTGTTTAGTAGCTCATGTGTGGCCTTGTTTTCTTATCCTCAGAGGGATTGTTGGAACTGCTGCCTCCGATTCCATAGTTAATTGTACCTGGAAATTAGAACGTGTAATATAAGTATTCTTAATATAGATGTAAGAACTAGTGAGATCTTTGCATTTTTGCATGCAGGGTGACTCCTTGGTCCCAGAGCTAACCTGTAGAATACATCAAACTCTTGGGGTTCTTTAGTCGTCTCCTTGGATCCTGTGCCTCATGATTTCCCACTCCTATCAACAGAAATAATCTGGCAGGTCCCTTTTCTAACAGCACTTCTTATCTTTTGTCATGGGAATGGGGCAGGTATCTCGATGAGCTGATGAAGCTGAAAGCTCAGGCGCGAGCCCAAAACAATCAATTCATTACGTGGAATGACATCCAGGCTTCTGTGGACCATGTGAACCTGGTGGTGCAGGAGGAACACGAGAGTGAGTGTCTTCTCCTCGTCCCCAGATCATGTCCCAGTCACATAGATAAGTGTGTAAAGAGAACTGAATCATGTCCCAGTCACATAGATAAGTGTGTAATTGAAGCTTTTCAGGAGCTGAATTGCACGGGAGCTCTTACGAAATGCTGTTATAACAAGTAGTTCTGACACCACCTGGAGTTAGATCATATGGCACAGGTTGTCCTCCTAGGACACCTCTCACTTCAGACACCAGCCTGAATCCTGGAGTCTCCAGGTCACCACACTTCTGAAAAGTATATATTCAGAGGTCCCCTCCAGGCCCTCAGGTTCAGTAATTGACTAGAATGGCTCACAGAACTCAGGAAGGCACTGTCCTTGTGGTTCTAGTTTTATTGTACAGAATACAAATTGGGACCAATAAAAAGAAGAGACCAATGGGGCGATTCTGAACTTCTGTGTCCTGAGGGTGTGTTGCCCCTTCAGCCCATCAGATGTGTGTGACAGCCAGGGAAGCCCACCTGAGCTTTGAATATCCAGAGGTTTTACTGGGATTTCATTACTTATAATTGATTGGTTGAATTATAGCAAAGTAGTGGTAGAGTAAATTGAATTCAATTTCCAGTCTGCTTGCCCTCCCTAGAATAAGTGGGCTGATGTTCTGAGATCCTGTGGCTCAAGCCCCAACCTTTCAGTCGCTTGGTTGGTCTTTGTAGGGGCCCACCAGGGATCACTTGGTTGGCATAAACTCAAGTGTGATCTTAGGGGCTTACCATGAATAGCAAAGGCCCTCCTGTCACCTAGGAAATTCCAAGGGCTTAGAGCTTCCTTCCCAGAAATCAGGGACAAAGACCAGCCAAATTTTTTATTATACATCAGAGTCTTTATAAAAGTAGTCCAGCTGGATGAGGTACTTCAGCAGTGAATCTTTCTGTTTTTAATTAGTGTTTCCTGTGAGAGCAATTCAGTGATTTAGTGGGAAGAGCCTTGCCTCGGAGCAGGATGTCCTGAGCCCTAATTCTCTATCTGCCACTTGTTTGCCGTGTGATCCTGGAGATCCTAAGACTTATCTTATTTTCTATAAAAATGTTGAAATTGGGGACTTTGTAAAGATCCCTTGAGCCCTTGACTTTTTGTGACTCAAGAATGGTTTTGATCACACACTGGAGCATACTTGAAAGCTATCCCTATAAAGCTAGTTTTGTCCTATCACTCTTCAGTTAGATCAATTAAAAATAAAACAAAAAGACTTGATGTTTCAACAGGAAAATGAATGTAAGGGAGTTTGCTTAGATGAAAAAAAGCCCCACTAAGTTTAAAGGAAGAAAATTTAAATGTTGCTTAATCTATGGATGGCACATGGTAGTTTGACTCGTGGTAACTCTTGGGTAGAGGACTTATGGTTACTTAGCTTGTTGAAAGACTGGTTTATTTGTATAATTTCTTAATTAAAAAAACAACCTTCTGTCCATTCCTGCTTAGGGATTTTAGCCATTGGTTTGATTAACGAAGCCCTGGATGAAGGCGATGCCCAGAAGACCCTGCAGGCCCTGCAGATTCCTGCAGCGAAGCTCGAGGGGGTCCTAGCAGAGGTGGCCCAGCATTACCAGGACACACTGATCAGAGCAAAGAGAGAGAAGGCCCAGGTGAGCAACACTCAACTGTTCCTCTCTGTTCAGAGAACGTCATCTGTCCTAGAGCCGAGATCGAGGGAGGGCCATTTTATTGTAAAGAGTGACTCTTTCCATGGGTGCCTTTGGTTCAGAGCAGTGGAGAAGCATACACTGTTAAGTCATAGACTCTGCCTTCCAGAAGCTTATGTTATTTACACATTGGTTTGTTTATTATTGTTTGTTTTATGGTTGTAGATACACCTCTTATGTCTCTTTATGTAAATTCTCTGTTGAATTATAAGATGCAGGAACACTTTTAAGTATATGTTTGTATAAACGTTCAGAAGTGAGCATACCTGTGTAATTGGTGCTCATATTATAAAAAGCATTAGAAGAAATCTCCTGATCTTCCCTTCCATCCTTGTTCACTCCCCACAGCATGGTGATAGCCAGCATCCTGATTTCTAACCCCACAGGTGACTTTTGTCTGGTTTGTAACTGTATTGTAAGCAAGACCATACGTTATACAATCTTTTGTCTCTGACATTTTGCCCCACATGCTGTTAAAGTTCGTCCATCTGGTTGCATGTAGCAGTAGGTGGTTCATTCTCAGTGTTGTGTACTATTCTGTTTTGTGGTTTTATATTTTGCTGTTGGTGAATTTTTGGTTGTTTCTCATTTACTATTGCAAAGAGTGCTTCTGTGAATATTCTAGTACATGTCTTTTGGTAAATGTATATGTGCATTTCCATCAGGTATACATTTAGCAGTGGGATTGTGAGTCATTAGGGAATGCATATGTTAAGTTTCAGTAAATAGTGCCTTAAAGTTCTTTTTTTTTTTTTTAAATAATAGCTTTATTGAGATAAAATTCACATACCGTACTGCTTACTGTTTTAAACTGTACATTTCAGTGGTCTTTCATCTATTCACAGAATTGTGCAGCCATCACCAGAGTCAATTTTACAACATTTTCATCCCCCTAAAAAGAAACGAGGGACCTGGGGTTTTGCCATTTAAAATTTGAAGGCGATGCCCAGAAGACCCGGGGTCAAAGCGAAGCTCGAGGTCCTAGCAGAGGTGGCCCAGCATTACCAGGACACACTGATCAGAGCAAAGAGAGAGAAGGCCCAGGTGAGCAACACTCAACTGTTCCTCTCTGTTCAGAGAACGTCATCTGTCCTAGAGCCGAGATCGAGGGAGGGCCATTTTATTGTAAAGAGTGACTCTTTCCATGGGTGCCTTTGGTTCAGAGCAGTGGAGAAGCATACACTGTTAAGTCATAGACTCTGCCTTCCAGAAGCTTATGTTATTTACACATTGGTTTGTTTATTATTGTTTGTTTTATGGTTGTAGATACACCTCTTATGTCTCTTTATGTAAATTCTCTGTTGAATTATAAGATGCAGGAACACTTTTAAGTATATGTTTGTATAAAGGGTTCAGAAGTGCGCATACCTGTGTAATTGGTGCTCATATTATAAAAAGCATTAGAAGAAATCTCCTGATCTTCCCTTCCATCCTTGTTCACTCCCCACAGCATGGTGATAGCCAGCATCCTGATTTCTAACCCCACAGGTGACTTTTGTCTGGTTTGTAACTGTATTGTAAGCAAGACCATACGTTATACAATCTTTTGTCTCTGACATTTTGCCCCACATGCTGTTAAAGTTCGTCCATCTGGTTGCATGTAGCAGTAGGTGGTTCATTCTCAGTGTTGTGTACTATTCTGTTTTGTGGTTTTATATTTTGCTGTTGGTGAATTTTTGGTTGTTTCTCATTTACTATTGCAAAGAGTGCTTCTGTGAATATTCTAGTACATGTCTTTTGGTAAATGTATATGTGCATTTCCATCAGGTATACATTTAGCAGTGGGATTGTGAGTCATTAGGGAATGCATATGTTAAGTTTCAGTAAATAGTGCCTTAAAGTTCTTTTTTTTTTTTTTAAATAATAGCTTTATTGAGATAAAATTCACATACCGTACTGCTTACTGTTTTAAACTGTACATTTCAGTGGTCTTTCATCTATTCACAGAATTGTGCAGCCATCACCAGAGTCAATTTTACAACATTTTCATCCCCCTAAAAAGAAACCCGAGGGACTTCCCTGGTGGTCCAGTGACTGAGATTCTGAGCTCCCAATGCAAGGGGGGCTCAATCCCTGGTCGGGGAACTAGATCCCACATGCCTTAACTAAAAGATCCCGTGTGCTGCAACTAAGACCCAGCACAGTCAAATAAATACATAAATATTTTCTTAAAAAAAGAAAGGAACTTGGTACCCATTAGTAGTCTCCTTGTTTCCTTCATTTCTCCAGCTCTAGGTACCCATCAGTCTACTTTCTGTCTGTGGATTTGTCAGTTCTGGACATTTCGTGTAAATGGGGTCATCAGTACAGTGTGTGGTCCTTTGTGGCCGGCTTCTTTCACTTAGCTGGATTTATTTATCCAAGCTATAGCATGCACTAGTATTTTCTTTTTACTGTTGAGTAATATTCCGTTGTATGGCTGTATCACATTTTATTTATCTATTTGTAAGTCGACGGTTGTGTTTCTACTTTGTGACTGTTACGGATGCTGCTGCTGTGAATACGTTTTCCAAAGTAACTGTTGTACAAACCCACCTTTTAAGAAGTTTGTCTTGCCTCTCAGCTAGTCTGTTGTGGAAATGATGAGATTTACACCCTTTTTAGTCCTCTTGCTAAAGGAAGTCACGATGTGTTTCGTAGGCCCTCAGATGTTTGTTTTGTGACTAAGGTGTAATGACCATCTGTTTGTCTGAATTGTGGTTCATCTCCTTTTAAGTTCTTTTAACCAGAGCTGTGCTGAAGATCACAGCTTTGTTTTCTGACTTAGAAGATCCCTGCAGTGAGGTTCTTGCAGCAGGCAGAAGAGTTAAAAGAAATTTCTTGATTCAGGATGTCAGATTCTTCATGGGAAGCCAAAAGTAGTCAAACAGACCAGGGCTTTTGTATAATTAGAGCTGTTGTATGCTGACACCCTGGCAGTGCAGGAGCTATGGATAATAAAAAATAATAGCTTTATTGAGAAAAACACTGTACTGCTTACTGTTTTAAACTGTACATTTCAGTGGTCTTTCATCTATTCACAGAATTGTGCAGCCATCACCAGAGTCAATTTTACAACATTTTCATCCCCCTAAAAAGAAACCCGAGGGACTTCCCTGGTGGTCCAGTGACTGAGATTCTGAGCTCCCAATGCAAGGGGGGCTCAATCCCTGGTCGGGGAACTAGATCCCACATGCCTTAACTAAAAGATCCCGTGTGCTGCAACTAAGACCCAGCACAGTCAAATAAATACATAAATATTTTCTTAAAAAAAGAAAGGAACTTGGTACCCATTAGTAGTCTCCTTGTTTCCTTCATTTCTCCAGCTCTAGGTACCCATCAGTCTACTTTCTGTCTGTGGATTTGTCAGTTCTGGACATTTCGTGTAAATGGGGTCATCAGTACAGTGTGTGGTCCTTTGTGGCCGGCTTCTTTCACTTAGCTGGATTTATTTATCCAAGCTATAGCATGCACTAGTATTTTCTTTTTACTGTTGAGTAATATTCCGTTGTATGGCTGTATCACATTTTATTTATCTATTTGTAAGTCGACGGTTGTGTTTCTACTTTGTGACTGTTACGGATGCTGCTGCTGTGAATACGTTTTCCAAAGTAACTGTTGTACAAACCCACCTTTTAAGAAGTTTGTCTTGCCTCTCAGCTAGTCTGTTGTGGAAATGATGAGATTTACACCCTTTTTAGTCCTCTTGCTAAAGGAAGTCACGATGTGTTTCGTAGGCCCTCAGATGTTTGTTTTGTGACTAAGGTGTAATGACCATCTGTTTGTCTGAATTGTGGTTCATCTCCTTTTAAGTTCTTTTAACCAGAGCTGTGCTGAAGATCACAGCTTTGTTTTCTGACTTAGAAGATCCCTGCAGTGAGGTTCTTGCAGCAGGCAGAAGAGTTAAAAGAAATTTCTTGATTCAGGATGTCAGATTCTTCATGGGAAGCCAAAAGTAGTCAAACAGACCAGGGCTTTTGTATAATTAGAGCTGTTGTATGCTGACACCCTGGCAGTGCAGGAGCTATGGATAATAAAAAAAATAAAGTTAAGAGATCTGATTTAGTCCACTGCCTGTATTTTTAGTTTTGAAAATTATTTGTGTAGGTCGCATTGGGTCTACTTTGCTGCGTGGACTTTTTCTCTAGTTGTCAAAAGTAGGGGCTAGTCTGCTTTTCTTGTTGTGGAACACAGACTCCGTGGCATGCGGGCTTCAGTAATTGTAGCACACAGGCTTTGTTGGCGTCTGGGATCAGGACCAGGGATCTAACTGGGGATCCATGCATTGGCAGGTGAATTCTCAACCACTGGACCGCCAGGGAAGCTCCATAATATAACGTTGACAGATCTCCTTGATTTTGTTGTCAAGAGAGTAGGTGACATTACTGTGTCCTAAGTGTGTACAGGTTACAAGTATTGGGTTCATTTTAAGATGGTCCTTATTGTGCATGTCAGTTGATCCTGTGTGGAGGCTTTGATTGCAACTCCCAGGAAATTTTGTAGCCAGAAATCGAGACAGAGGCATTACCTGGTTTTACTTTCTCTGGTGAGAAGCTTTGGCTATAGGAAGCTGTAAATGGAGGTCTGTCTTTGATATCAGTTTATTGGATCAGAGCTTCCCAATCTTGACCGATCACTAGAACACTTGAAAGGTCATTTTTAAAGTACAGATTCCTAAGCTTTAACTCTGTGTCTACAGTGCTAGAGTTCTGAACCTCTAGCACAGGCTGGTGATGGCTATGTTGTTTCTTGCTGCCTTATTAGTCCTGAAGGAGTCTTATATCTAAGAGGAGGAGTGGACTTTGGAAGAATGAGCTAGGTCTGGTCCATGTCTAAAAAAGGCAAGCCGACTGAGGATGTAAGTTGTACCTGCTATCATCATATAATGGGCCTCACTGCTCCTTTTGCTTGGGTCATGGGAATTAAACTTTTCAAGGATGTGACTAGAGTTTGAAGCATTTCCTTTTGCTGTGGAATAACTTTCCAGAGTCCATCAAAGGCAGAGGAAGGGGAGAGTTATAGGAAAATTTACTTCACACTGCCAGGTTCAGCTGGGTAGACTGTACTTTAGGTATAATTGTATTTTTTAGCTTCAGCTTAGCTTTTAAGTTCCTCTTGGGAGTGGTTTTAAAAATAACCATCTGAGTTCCAAATTTAGCAAGCATAAGAGCTTAATTTAAATTTGGTCTGTTTTTCTTGTATTATCTTTGTGTCTGGTTTTGGTATCAGAGTAATAACGGTCTCATAGAATGAATTGAGTAGTGTTCCTTCCTCTTTTATGCTTTAGAAGAGTTTGTGAAGGATTGATGTTAGTTCTTTAAACATTTGTGAGGATTCACTGGTGAAGCTGTATAGTCCTGAATTTTTGGTGTGGATTTATTTTTGTAGGATAGGTTTTGATTTTTTACTGATTCTTTATTTGTCATAGCTCTGCTCAGATTTTCTTCAAGCGACATAATTGCCTCTTTCTCCCTGCCTTCAGGGAATTCCATTATGCATACACCTTCACTTTACTTAAATTCCTCTAGTGACTTTCATTTCAGTTATTGTATTTTTCAGCTCCATAATTTAATCTGTTTCTTTATACACACACACACACACACACACACACACACACACACACACACACACACACACAGTGTATGTGTTTGTCACTCAGTCGTGTCTGACTCGTTGCGACCCTGTGGACTGTAGCCCACCAGGCTCTTCTGTTCATGGAATTTTCTAGGCAAAAATGCTGAAGTAGGCTGCCATTTCCTTTTCCCTGGGATCTTCTCAACCCATATATACACATACATTCTCTCTCTTATATATACTTGTTTGGTGAGACATTATTCTCATACTTTCCTTTAATTGTTTGAACAAACTTTAGAAGCTGATTTAAACTTTTGTCTACTAGATTGTCTGTTTTTTTTTCCTCTTTGGACCATGCTTTCTTGTTTCTTTACGTGTCTTGTAATTTTTGGTTAAAAGTTAGACATTTTAATAATATAATAGGGCAGCTTTGGAAATCAGATTCTGCCCCCTCCTTGGGATTTATTGTTGTACATGTTCATTTCTTTTGGTGTTTGCTTAGTGATTTTCAGTTCTTTCAAGTCCATATCCTTTGTCATGTGTGTCCACTGAAGTAGGGGTCAGCTAATGATCAGACAAAAATTTCCTTGAATAAATCTGCCCTCTTTGTGTATGTTGAGCTTAATTCCTCTTGGGAGTTTTTAAAATATCCATCTGAGTTCCAAATTTAGCAATCATAAGAGCTTAATTTAAATTTGGTCTGTTTTTCTTGTATTATCTTTGTGTCTGGTTTTGGTATCAGAGTAATAACGGTCTCATAGAATGAATTGAGTAGTGTTCCTTCCTCTTTTATGCTTTAGAAGAGTTTGTGAAGGATTGATGTTAGTTCTTTAAACATTTGTGAGGATTCACTGGTGAAGCTGTATAGTCCTGAATTTTTGGTGTGGATTTATTTTTGTAGGATAGGTTTTGATTTTTTACTGATTCTTTATTTGTCATAGCTCTGCTCAGATTTTCTTCAAGCGACATAATTGCCTCTTTCTCCCTGCCTTCAGGGAATTCCATTATGCATACACCTTCACTTTACTTAAATTCCTCTAGTGACTTTCATTTCAGTTATTGTATTTTTCAGCTCCATAATTTAATCTGTTTCTTTATACACACACGTACACACGCACACAGACACACACACACACACACACACACACACACACAGTGTATGTGTTTGTCACTCAGTCGTGTCTGACTCGTTGCGACCCTGTGGACTGTAGCCCACCAGGCTCTTCTGTTCATGGAATTTTCTAGGCAAAAATGCTGAAGTAGGCTGCCATTTCCTTTTCCCTGGGATCTTCTCAACCCATATATACACATACATTCTCTCTCTTATATATACTTGTTTGGTGAGACATTATTCTCATACTTTCCTTTAATTGTTTGAACAAACTTTAGAAGCTGATTTAAACTTTTGTCTACTAGATTGTCTGTTTTTTTTTCCTCTTTGGACCATGCTTTCTTGTTTCTTTACGTGTCTTGTAATTTTTGGTTAAAAGTTAGACATTTTAATAATATAATAGGGCAGCTTTGGAAATCAGATTCTGCCCCCTCCTTGGGATTTATTGTTGTACATGTTCATTTCTTTTGGTGTTTGCTTAGTGATTTTCAGTTCTTTCAAGTCCATATCCTTTGTCATGTGTGTCCACTGAAGTAGGGGTCAGCTAATGATCAGACAAAAATTTCCTTGAATACCTAGAACCAGTAAAGCTCCCAGCCTTTGCTGAGGGGCTTTGTGTATGTTGGGCCATGCCTTCAACACTAAGCCAGGCAGTTTAAATTTCACTTTAGCCTTCACTTCATGCTTGTCCAGAGCCTTGTGGTCAACCAGAGCTCAGAGCTGACAGTCTTATTGGATCTTTTTTGAGCAGGTGTACAGCCCACACATGCATTGTCACCTTCTAGATCCCCCTCCCAGGAATTTGTTAGAACTTCTCAAAGCTCTCTGTGGACATGTCATTCTCTAGCTTTTCCTTTGAAGTTCCTTTTTTTTTTTTTTTTCCCCTGTGCCCTGTGGGATCTCAGTTGCCTGACCAAGGTTTGAACTCTGGCCCTTGGCAGTGATAGCATGGTGTCCTAACCACTGGACAGGCGAGGAAGTCGCTCCACTTAAGCTCTTCGATTAGCCTATTATTTGCTCTTGTGTTTATCCACTGCGGACATCTCTAATGGGAAGCAGTCACCTCTTTCTGTTTTGGATGGACACCCCAGAAAGGCTGTCTGCATTGGGCAAGCTCTGAGTCAGGCCAAATGAAGAGAACGTTGCTGTGGTCTTCTAGGGAACTATTTAATGTGTCAGCTGATGGCAGTTCTCTGGGAAGGTAGATTTGAAGGAGGAAGATGTGAACGGGACGGGGGTGGACGGGGTGGGCAGAGCGCATATGGAAATAAATCCACTTAAAATGCCACAGGCCTCCCTCTTCCTCCTGAGACCCAGCTCTTCTTCTTGAATAAACGCTCTCTGACTCCTGTAAGTCTCTGGTTAGTTTTTTAAAAAGTTGATTCTGATGATTTTTGTGGTGTTTCTGTTGTGTTTATGTAGAGAGGATATTCGGAGGTTCTTCCTCCACCATTGTTCCTGTGCCACTTGTCTCTTCGTTTAAATTCTGTGCCTTAGGAATGCTTGCTAAAAGTAGACTCCTGGTCATTGGGTTAGTATTGTTTGAATGCCAAGGCATGATGTTCGTGATGCTTAAAGCCCAGCTTCTCCATACCGCAGTGCCAAGTCGAATCTTGGAGGCAGTTTTGAGTGAAATAGACAAGAAAGCTTATCCTTTGTCATGTGTGTCCACTGAAGTAGGGGTCAGCTAATGATCAGACAAAAATTTCCTTGAATACCTAGAACCAGTAAAGCTCCCAGCCTTTGCTGAGGGGCTTTGTGTATGTTGGGCCATGCCTTCAACACTAAGCCAGGCAGTTTAAATTTCACTTTAGCCTTCACTTCATGCTTGTCCAGAGCCTTGTGGTCAACCAGAGCTCAGAGCTGACAGTCTTATTGGATCTTTTTTGAGCAGGTGTACAGCCCACACATGCATTGTCACCTTCTAGATCCCCCTCCCAGGAATTTGTTAGAACTTCTCAAAGCTCTCTGTGGACATGTCATTCTCTAGCTTTTCCTTTGAAGTTCCTTTTTTTTTTTTTTTTCCCCTGTGCCCTGTGGGATCTCAGTTGCCTGACCAAGGTTTGAACTCTGGCCCTTGGCAGTGATAGCATGGTGTCCTAACCACTGGACAGGCGAGGAAGTCGCTCCACTTAAGCTCTTCGATTAGCCTATTATTTGCTCTTGTGTTTATCCACTGCGCCGGACATCTCTAATGGGAAGCAGTCACCTCTTTCTGTTTTGGATGGACACCCCAGAAAGGCTGTCTGCATTGGGCAAGCTCTGAGTCAGGCCAAATGAAGAGAACGTTGCTGTGGTCTTCTAGGGAACTATTTAATGTGTCAGCTGATGGCAGTTCTCTGGGAAGGTAGATTTGAAGGAGGAAGATGTGAACGGGACGGGGGTGGACGGGGTGGGCAGAGCGCATATGGAAATAAATCCACTTAAAATGCCACAGGCCTCCCTCTTCCTCCTGAGACCCAGCTCTTCTTCTTGAATAAACGCTCTCTGACTCCTGTAAGTCTCTGGTTAGTTTTTTAAAAAGTTGATTCTGATGATTTTTGTGGTGTTTCTGTTGTGTTTATGTAGAGAGGATATTCGGAGGTTCTTCCTCCACCATTGTTCCTGTGCCACTTGTCTCTTCGTTTAAATTCTGTGCCTTAGGAATGCTTGCTAAAAGTAGACTCCTGGTCATTGGGTTAGTATTGTTTGAATGCCAAGGCATGATGTTCGTGATGCTTAAAGCCCAGCTTCTCCATACCGCAGTGCCAAGTCGAATCTTGGAGGCAGTTTTGAGTGAAATAGACAAGAAAAGCTTCGTTACTTTGCTTGGCAAAGGGGGACAGCTTGCCTTGGAAAGCTGCATGACTCCCCTTGGAGAAGACTGATGGGTTGAGAGGTTTTATAGAGTGATGGGTAAGTGGTGAGGTAAGTAGGAGTCAACATCATCAGCCTGCAGGTCCAGCTGGTCTGGGGTCTGTAGGCTTGTGGGCAGCCTACCAAACTCAGGGAAGGTCATGGATGCTGAACAAAGGCTGCTTCCTCTAAGAAATGGGGTACACAGAAAGACCTTGTGCCCAGGAGCCCAGTGGGCCCTGCCTCGGTATCATTAGGGATTTTCAAGTAACTCATTTTATAATTATAAAGATGAATGATGTTTAAGTCTTACTTCTCTTCCCCCACCCCACAGTCAGGGTATACACAGACGTGTATACGTGCATGTAGCTAAAAACCAGCTGGTGTGCACTACCACAGCTGCACTAGTTGTTAGAATATCGAATACTTTTGTTTGGTCTAGTGCTCCTGTCCCAGCTCTCCCAAATATGTGGCACCCCCAGTTCTAGCTCATTCCCCGGATGTCCACTGGGCAACTAGAGGAGTTATACCTACCACCAAGGGGCCGTAAGAAGATCAATACGTAAACCTCTAAGGCTCCACTTTGATCAGTGCTTGTGTTAATAAATATGTTGTGTAGGTTCATGTATGTGTGTTTCTGTGTGTGTATGGTATGTATGGAATGGTTTATATCTATATGTGTGTACATGTATATATATCATGGTTTATATATATGATGAACATTAAGACATGACATATTACACATATGTGTCTACAGTATGTGATGCATTTATGAATATTTTATCAATCCTGACACATGCATCCATACCACATATATCAGGAGAGACTTAAAGAGGTTTTAAGGGGTGAGAAGTGACCTTTGCAAGTGTCTGTGTTTGTGCTTTCCATCCGTCTACACACATGTGATAACTCTTTCCTCTCTCTTCCCTTTCCTTTCCCTGTGTCTTGTGGCTTCCCTGCCCACTTTTACTTCCAGTCATTGCCCACTCCTCCTTGAATTCTTACTTCCGGTCCCTGGTTCTCTACCTCTTCTAAAGTACAGTTGGGTGCTCTTCTAAGTGTAGTCAGAGCTGTTATGTCAGTGTATTTTATATGGCATTTTCACATTAAATCAGTTTCATCTCAGTATTCTTCTTAGTATCTTGTTCAGGATTTTAACTCTGTGCTGAGTGGTTTGAAATAATCCTTAGAGCAGACTCTCACAGGAGGTTGTTGGGTTTTGTCATCTGACTTGATCTAATTGGAGCTGCGAGGTCCTGTTCTTCCCTTATACTGGGTTGGTGGGATATGCCATCTGGCTTGCCTCCTGCAGTTGGGGTGTTTCTAGCTCATTCCCCCCGACCCAACCGAGACACAGATCCAATGTTTTTGTTCTTTTTTCCTTTCACACTATAGGTCTGTCGCTTTTTTCTTCGGGGTTATGTATGGAAGTGCTTGTTTGAATCTTTCTGCTTCAGTCTGCGTGGGGCAGAGAAGACAGAACTCTAGATGGTCAGAATTTTTTGATAAGCTGCGCCTTTGTCCAGATGCAAGGACGTCTGTGCCAAGCCTTCCAGATTTGCTTAGAATAGATTCTGCACAGAGAAAACTGATGTGCGATTAGCCTAAAAGTGAACCCCCAGATGGCCTGGTTCTGGGGCAGCACCTGATTTTAGGGTGCAAGGATTTTCATGCTGCTTCTCTTAGAGACAACATCCTCAGCTGTCCAGCTCGTGACTTCTCAGTTGTCACTGACTCAGTGTATTGTCTCATATTGAAACTATTGCTTAGCATTGCCAGTATTTATTCATAGGACTCTCAGGAATTGTGTGTGGCCATTTTCTATTCTAAGTAATAGAAACTCAGTGGTAGGAAACAGCTGGGCTTCTCTGTTGTTTGGTGACTTATTTTTGCATTCTCTTTATTTTATTCTCTTTATTGGGTTACTCTCCTTATTTCCCTAGACTATGAGCTTCTTAACATTGAGACAGTGCCTAGGATTATAAGCTCAGCACTTAACATCCTTCAGTTAAATCATCTTTCTAAAGCTCTGTCTGCCTCAGCGAAATCACTACTTTGGATTTTGCCTTTATTTGGGCTACACACATGTGATAACTCTTTCCTCTCTCTTCCCTTTCCTTTCCCTGTGTCTTGTGGCTTCCCTGCCCACTTTTACTTCCAGTCATTGCCCACTCCTCCTTGAATTCTTACTTCCGGTCCCTGGTTCTCTACCTCTTCTAAAGTACAGTTGGGTGCTCTTCTAAGTGTAGTCAGAGCTGTTATGTCAGTGTATTTTATATGGCATTTTCACATTAAATCAGTTTCATCTCAGTATTCTTCTTAGTATCTTGTTCAGGATTTTAACTCTGTGCTGAGTGGTTTGAAATAATCCTTAGAGCAGACTCTCACAGGAGGTTGTTGGGTTTTGTCATCTGACTTGATCTAATTGAGCTCGAGGTCCTGTTCTTCCCTTATACTGGGTTGGTGGGATATGCCATCTGGCTTGCCTCCTGCAGTTGGGGTGTTTCTAGCTCATTCCCCCCGACCCAACCGAGACACAGATCCAATGTTTTTGTTCTTTTTTCCTTTCACACTATAGGTCTGTCGCTTTTTTCTTCGGGGTTATGTATGGAAGTGCTTGTTTGAATCTTTCTGCTTCAGTCTGCGTGGGGCAGAGAAGACAGAACTCTAGATGGTCAGAATTTTTTGATAAGCTGCGCCTTTGTCCAGATGCAAGGACGTCTGTGCCAAGCCTTCCAGATTTGCTTAGAATAGATTCTGCACAGAGAAAACTGATGTGCGATTAGCCTAAAAGTGAACCCCCAGATGGCCTGGTTCTGGGGCAGCACCTGATTTTAGGGTGCAAGGATTTTCATGCTGCTTCTCTTAGAGACAACATCCTCAGCTGTCCAGCTCGTGACTTCTCAGTTGTCACTGACTCAGTGTATTGTCTCATATTGAAACTATTGCTTAGCATTGCCAGTATTTATTCATAGGACTCTCAGGAATTGTGTGTGGCCATTTTCTATTCTAAGTAATAGAAACTCAGTGGTAGGAAACAGCTGGGCTTCTCTGTTGTTTGGTGACTTATTTTTGCATTCTCTTTATTTTATTCTCTTTATTGGGTTACTCTCCTTATTTCCCTAGACTATGAGCTTCTTAACATTGAGACAGTGCCTAGGATTATAAGCTCAGCACTTAACATCCTTCAGTTAAATCATCTTTCTAAAGCTCTGTCTGCCTCAGCGAGAAATCACTACTTTGGATTTCAGATGCCTTCATTTGGCCTCACTCTGTCACCGATGCACTTCATAAACTTTAGGGATTTGTGACCGCTTGGCTTTGCTGCCTGAGATACTGTGTCTCTCACTAATAATGCAGGAAGAATGCCATGCCTCCTCAGTGGTTTGTCGTTTCTTCAGCTGTTGGGCCCGCTGAAGGCAGTGACCCTTTCCATTTTGCCCCAAAGCCATTGATCCTGCTTCATCTAACATACAGACTTACTGACCCCCAGCTGCCTCCTTAGTGCCTTGGCAAATTATATTTACATCAAGCAGTCCTGAAGGATTTTTGAGCTACTATTTATCCCAACTGCTATTAGCTCAAGCTTCAGGAGTAGTTACTTTCATTGGGTCTGCCAAGATTGTCTCAAACACGACTCTCTGAGCTTGGTCACTTTAAGACCCATGGTGCCTCTCCTAGAAAGAGAAAAAAAACAAAAAAACAAAAAAAAAGCCAGGTCTGTTTGATCTCTCTATCTGATGTTCAGTTCAGACTACACTGTGGGCTGGAGAGACTCTTGCTGGCCACACCGAGTAAATGAATCGCCATTATCAAGTGTCTGTGTGAATATATATCTTTAATTTTCCAGCAACTGATTTAACTTTCAGGTTTTAGAATACAAGCCGATGATAAGATTGAATTGCCCATAGTGACTCCTGGCTTTACATGTGATCAAGCCTTGATAGCCTTAAAAACAGTGGTCCTAGAGAATACAGTGTTGTTGTTCAGTTGCTAAGGCATATCTGACTCTGTGCGACCCTGAGGGCTGTAGCCCACCAGGCTCCTCTGTTCATGGAATGCTTCAGGCAAGAATACTGGATTGGGTTGCCATTTCCTTCTTCAGGGCATCTTCCCAGTACAGGGATCGAACCTGTATCTCAGTTCTTTACCACCAAATCAACCAGGAAAGCCCAAAGAATGCATAGAGAATGTTAACTCCTTCTGAATATTGCTGGCAAAGGAAGCTTTCTTAAAAAAAAAAAAAAAAAAAAAAAGTACTGAATGTTCAAATACAGGCCGTGGTCTTTGTCACAGTGTTTTAAGTCCCTGGGTCCTTTCCCAGTTTGGAGCTCTTGCCCTTTCTAGCTGCTCTTGTCCTCCTGAACGACTTGAATTCATCTTCCTCTGTCTGTCACCTGTATCTGAGTACTTCTCTTGTTGCCTTCTTGGGATGACCAGCTTCTTCCGTTGACTGTTCCATGTGTCTGGTATATTGGAAGCTTCTCACTGTCTCATTGAGTCTCAGAAACCACCGTCCTGGCATGCATGCTGATTTCATGATGCTAATATCATTTTGCTCTTAATGATTTGTAGGAAACCCAGGATGAGTCTGCGGTGTTATGGTTGGATGAAATTCAGGGTGGAATCTGGCGGTCCAACAAAGACACCCAGGAAGCACAAAGGTGTACGTATCAGCTGTTTTATTTCTCTTCTGGTGGAAAGTGGGTGTTTGGGGGTGACAAGGTGCTCTGTAGCTCAGTAGTCAGCTTGACCAGGATAGGTAGACGGGGAGTTCCCTGGATGCCTAGTGGTTAGGACTCAGCACTTCCACTGCAGAGGTCTGGGTTCAGTCCCTAATTGGGGAATCATCCCACCTGTTGAGTGGTGTGGCCAAAATGAAAGAGATAGTTGAAGGGGGGACATTTGCTCAGCTAGTCCAGTGACCGTTCTCTCCTGGGACAGTCGCCTTAGGGATCTTTGCCATCAATGAAGCAGTGGAGAAAGGTGATGTTGGCAAAACACTGGGCACTTTGCGCTCCCCTGACGTTGGCTTGTATGGCGTCATCCCCGAGTGCGGAGAAACTTACCAGAGTGACCTTGCTGAAGCCAAGAGGAAAAAACTGGCAGCAGGTGAGTTATGGGTCAATCAGGATGTGCCCTTAAAGGAAGAGCTTGAGGGAGAGGAAAGGGACAAGGCATAGGGAAAGGCACTGCAGAAGTACTGCGTGGGGACCCAAGGAGATAGTATTCCTGTTTTGGAAAGTAATGCTTTTTCTTCCCCTTAAAGATGGCTAATGCTAAAAAGGTCAATTTTCTGAAACTGTTTCTTTCATAGGGTATTAGTAGGTCTGATTACCTAAGCCTATGGAATATTTAAAAGTAGTTCATCTGTAGAAAGGAGGGAATAAAGATTTTTTTATCCCATTTCTTGGCCTTGTTTTTTTATGATGAGCTAGAGAGGCCAAATGGTTGCAAGTCTTTTTATCAGAATAGCTTTCTGACACACACAGTCTTATTTCAGTTCGGGCTTTGAAAGGAACGGAGGCGATCACGGTCAGGTTTTCTCCCTCTGGACGTCATAGGTATTTCCTTTTTATGATGTGGACAGAGAAGAGTGAAATTAGACAGTACAAGGTCTTAATGTAAGAGGGTCCTGGGAATCCCTCTTTGCTCTCACTGCCCCAAGGGACAGGTTTTGGGAATGCCATGACCAGAATGATCGCATGTCTGTGGGAAGGGTGGCCCCGGGCTGCTCTGATCTTTCCTTTGTGTCCTGCCAGGAGACAATAGCAGCAAGTGGGTGAAGCACTGGGTGAAAGGTGGATACTATTATTACCACAACCTGGAGACCCAGGAGGGAGGATGGGATGAGCCCCCAGACTTCGTGCAGAATTCCATGCAGCTCTCCAGGGAGGAGATCCAGGTGGGTCACATTTCTTCACAAAAGAAAAGCACCTGTATTTTAAAGGCAGTACTTTGTAGGAGGAACAAGGTGTATGGTCAGAAGCCCTAGACTAAAATTAAGGCCACAGAACGAATTTAGTTTGGAGTAATTTTTTCCTAGCGGGAGTGCCTCAAGCCTAAAAATTAGTTAAACCTGTGAATTATAGAATTTAGTCAGATGAATGGGTGCATTTTAAAGAAAACTTGGATGATCCAGCAAAGAAGAAAAATGAAAAGTTGATGTGACTTCTCCTTAAATGCAACTGCTCTTAATCTTTCCCAATTTATATACTTAATCTCTTTCCTGACTGTTCTACAAACTCCAAGCTTTATTAGAATATAACCTTCACTTTCACTTTCATAAAGTTAGCATTTCTTTTTTTTTTTTAAAGCAGCTTTTAAAACACTTCTTTTCCATCTCATGTGTCTTTGCTGGTGCTGTTCATTGCTAGAATTTCTCCGTTCATTCAACACTGTCTGAACACCTCCTTACATGTACCAGACACTCGTCTGAGTGTCAGAGGTGTAGTCCTGAACAAAACCAAGTCCCTGCTGTCGTGAGATGTCCCTCCCCTGCCATCTGTATCTGTCTGAATTCCACCCACCCAGGCACACCCATCTCGTCTCACTTTCTCTGTGTAGCCTAGGTCAGTCTCCAGCATTTGGTGTGTATGTGCATCAGCGTGGGTCCTGGTGGCGTGAAGACTGTCTCTGGGGTGTGTGTACCACCAGGGATCCTGGTGACATAGTGTGTGTGCATCACATCCTGGTGGTATGAATTCTGACTCCGTGGGTCTCACATGAGGCCTGGGAAGAATCCAGCATTTCTCACCAGCTCCTGGGGGATGCCAGTGCTACTGGTTTGAGGATGTACTTTTAAGTATCACCTACATACATAATCATGTCTTTCTTGTCTTTAAAGGAAAAAAAAAAAAGACAAATTTGATCCTAGAAGTTTTCTGATTTGGCTTTGCCTGTAAATTCATACTCTGTTCTTGCTAAATGCCTTCAGGTTAGTCTGACCTTCACGAATTCATCCTCCATAACCATTCACGTCTTAGCTTGCAGCAATCCAGCCTTTATTTTGGTAAAGCACTTGCTTTAGAATGTACCAGTAGCCTTTTAAGTGCCAAATTCAGTGAGGAGGTGTGATCTCAGCATAGATGACCTCTCAGTGTGTTCCCTTCCTTAAACCCTCAACTCTAGATTTCTGCAGCGCTGTGCTCCTCTGGCCCTGCCTCTGAGGGTCCCTTCTTAATCTCTCACTCCTTTCCTCTCCTCAGCCTCTACTAGCGTTATATCTGCATTCCGTCAGCCCCCTTCTTTTCCTCTGTACAGTCTTCCTCAGTGATCTTGTTCAACCGTTGCATGTGTGCTTGCAAACCTGAATCTTGTTCCCAGAGACTCACCGCCGCCTTTGTCCTCCTCACCACCAGCTTCGCCTTTCTGTCTGCAGTCGGGAAGTCCAGCAGATGCCTCGGCACAGTTTGACAGGAAAATCAGGGCTGACACAGTGTATCAGGGCTTTTGTTTTTCTCACATAAAATAATCCTGGAGTGGAGCAGTTTGGGGAAGGTGTGGTGGCTCCACAATCTCGACTGTGCCAGGGTCTTTCTGTCTATCTGCCATTCTCAGGGTCCCCTTGTCATCCAGAAGGGTGGCAGGCAGGAAATAGGCAGGAGAGGAGAGCAGATGGACTTAATGCCAGCTGTCTCTCTCTCTTAAGGAGCTTTCCTTCTTTCCTTCCCAAAGCTCTTACCAAGCTGCCACATCCCACGAGCTGTCTCTAGCTCAGATAAAGTCTTTTTACTGTTTATTTTGACTGTCCACGAAACATGTGGGATCTTAGTTCCCTGGTCAGGGATCGAACCCAATTCCCCTGCACTGGAAGCACAGAGTCCTAACCACTGGGCCACCAAGGAGGTCCTCATGTTGTCTTTTCACTGCACACACTGTCGCCCAGGAAAGAAAAAAATCAAAGCTCTGATACCTAGGACAAGTGGGAGTGTGATTTTGTAGGGATACAGGTGTTCCCAGTCATCATTCTCAGCATCCTGCCATCCCCAGGGTGACCCACGGCCATTCTTACCTGGATCGTATGGCCACGCATTCTACTTCACCTGCTTGCACAAACTTGCCAGCTGCTGCTTTTCTAAAACTACATCTGATGATTTTATTTCTGTTTGAAAGTTTACTGGTTCTCCAGTGGTGGTAGTAACAGTCCAGACATGCTAGGATGCTTCTCCAGACCATCCGTAGTCTTTCCACTCCTCCCGAGAGGCCCTCTGCTATGGCATTCCAGGGGCTCTGGGCCTTGGTGGCACCTCTCTGTCCACTTGTCAATAAGACCGCAGATCACCAAGCACAGTTCCTGGCATGGTTGGTGTTAGGTATGTGAGTGAGTAAAGGAAATAGTACATGAGGTCAAAGAAAGTCACGTTTTTATTTATAATTGTTTTGAGGGCTGTGAGGACAACTTGGCCTTGAAAAATAGACCGGAAGTCTTCATTCCTGTCTCTTGGCTAAAGATCTAGTATGCGGGCTTCCCTGGTGGCTCAGTGGTAAAGAATGCACCTGCCAATGCAGGCAACTTGGGTTTGATCCCTCGTCCAGTAAGGTCTCTCATGCTGCGAGGCCTCCAAGCCCATGCACCGCAACTACAGAAACCCGCATTCTGGAGCCTGTGCTCTGCAAGAGAAACCGCTGCAATGAGAAGCCTGTGCACTGCAGCTAGAGAGTAGCCTCCACCCATTGCTGCTAGAGAAAGCCTGTGTGCAGCAATGAAGACCCAGTGCAGCCCAAGAACAAAAATAAATGAATAAACAAATAACATTATTAAAATAAAATAACCACACCAATTTTTTAAAAAAAATCTATGGACTTCCCTGGTGGTCCAGTGGCTAAGACTGGCTCCCAGTGCAGGGGGCCTGGGTTCAATCCCTGGTCAGGGAACTAGATCCCACATGCTACAACGTAACAGTTCACATGCTGTGGCTAAGACCTGGTTCAGCCAAATAAATAAAAGGTTAAAAAAAAAAAACCTAGTATAGAACTGACAAGCCGTGAGCATTAACTTGTGTCCTGCGGATGACATCTTGTTAAAAACTATGTGTACGTCTTCTCACATGACCGATGATTTTTCAGAGTTCCATCTCCGGGGTGACCGCTGCGTACAACCGGGAACAGCTTTGGCTGGCCAACGAAGGCTTGATCACCAGGCTGCAGGCTTGCTGCCGGGGATACTTAGTCCGGCAGGAGTTCCGATCCAGGATGAATTTCCTGAAGAAGCAGATCCCGGCCATCACCTGCATCCAGGTATTTCAGAGATTCCCCACACACAGACAGCAAGGGGGCTCTCAGAGCAGGGCTGATGGACAGTCGGCACCTGTGGTTGAGGTCTTGAGTGGGGTTTTTGCCTCCCGACCTCTTAGTCTGGCCCTTCTTCTGACCATCCCTTCCTCTACCATCACTGTAATCAGCGTGGTGGCATGATGCTCAGTGCTGAGCGTGGTCGCAGTTCCCTCTGGGCACCTGATTATCTCCTAAGACTTGTTTTGTGTGAGATTTGAAGGTTAAGAGAAGCAACTGTGATTCTGCTTCAATGATAGAGAAACTCAGAAAGATTCTGGGTTAGGAGTTCAGCTCCAGTATGGCCGGGTAGTGGTGAACCCCTCTCTGAGTTGGTGTCCTCCTCTGGAAGTGGGGATGCTCATGTTCATCTCACTGTCCTCACTGGTTGGTTGTAAGGAGCCAGCGAGAGCGTCTATGTGGACACCCTTTGAGAGGCGTGCAGCACTGGGCTCCCATCTGGGAGGTGGCTGTTTGCTAGATGGTCTGCTGGAGCACCTGGTGGAGGCAAAGCCCAGGCTGTCCTTCTCCCATCCCTGGTGGGTGTGGTCCTTTTTAAAGCCACCTCATGAATTGCACTCGGGTGAAACTTTCACTTCCTCTGACCCTTGGGAACTGACACAGCCACTGTGACATTTGGGTTTCAGTCGCAGTGGAGAGGATACAAGCAGAAGAAGGCGTATCAAGACCGCCTGGCTTACCTGCGCTCCCACAAGGATGAAGTTATAAAGGTACATAGGCTGGCAGGGCTTCTCATCAGCGTGGCGCATGAGTGTGACACGTGCGTAGACAAAGGGCTTTCCTAATTCCCAGGACCCCTCTTCCTTCTCCACAGATCCAGTCCCTGGCGAGGATGCACCAAGCTCGTAAGCGCTATAGAGAACGCCTGCAGTATTTCCGAGACCATGTGCGTAGCCCTTGAGTGAGAAGCACCATTAGAATCAACTTTGCTGTGTTTTGTGCTGGACGGATGAACTGAGACATCTCTTCTTTTCTGTCCCTTAGATAAACGACATTATCAAAATCCAGGCTTTTATCCGGGCAAACAAAGCTCGTGATGACTACAAGACTCTCAGTGAGTAACTATGGCTCAGCAGAGAGGAGTTGAGGCAGTGGCTGAGAGCCATCGGGTTCTGGGTATTCTCCACGGATCTCTTTTCTTGTCCTGCAGGCAAGGCGTGGTGGCATGATGCTCAGTGCTGAGCGTGGTCGCAGTTCCCTCTGGGCACCTGATTATCTCCTAAGACTTGTTTTGTGTGAGATTTGAAGGTTAAGAGAAGCAACTGTGATTCTGCTTCAATGATAGAGAAACTCAGAAAGATTCTGGGTTAGGAGTTCAGCTCCAGTATGGCCGGGTAGTGGTAAACCCCCTCTCTGAGTTGGTGTCCTCCTCTGGAAGTGGGGATGCTCATGTTCATCTCACTGTCCTCACTGGTTGGTTGTAAGGAGCCAGCGAGAGCGTCTATGTGGACACCCTTTGAGAGGCGTGCAGCACTGGGCTCCCATCTGGGAGGTGGCTGTTTGCTAGATGGTCTGCTGGAGCACCTGGTGGAGGCAAAGCCCAGGCTGTCCTTCTCCCATCCCTGGTGGGTGTGGTCCTTTTTAAAGCCACCTCATGAATTGCACTCGGGTGAAACTTTCACTTCCTCTGACCCTTGGGAACTGACACAGCCACTGTGACATTTGGGTTTCAGTCGCAGTGGAGAGGATACAAGCAGAAGAAGGCGTATCAAGACCGCCTGGCTTACCTGCGCTCCCACAAGGATGAAGTTATAAAGGTACATAGGCTGGCAGGGCTTCTCATCAGCGTGGCGCATGAGTGTGACACGTGCGTAGACAAAGGGCTTTCCTAATTCCCAGGACCCCTCTTCCTTCTCCACAGATCCAGTCCCTGGCGAGGATGCACCAAGCTCGTAAGCGCTATAGAGAACGCCTGCAGTATTTCCGAGACCATGTGCGTAGCCCTTGAGTGAGAAGCACCATTAGAATCAACTTTGCTGTGTTTTGTGCTGGACGGATGAACTGAGACATCTCTTCTTTTCTGTCCCTTAGATAAACGACATTATCAAAATCCAGGCTTTTATCCGGGCAAACAAAGCTCGTGATGACTACAAGACTCTCAGTGAGTAACTATGGCTCAGCAGAGAGGAGTTGAGGCAGTGGCTGAGAGCCATCGGGTTCTGGGTATTCTCCACGGATCTCTTTTCTTGTCCTGCAGGCAAGGCTTGGGGGGCAGGGTGCTGCTGTGACTGAAGCCCCTTTGTTAACCCGTGGCTTGGTGTCTTGTTGCTTGCCGTATTTGTCTCCCACCTAACAATGTAGCCACAGCATGAGCAGAAGGACTGTGCTTGATGGATGTCTGTGCACATCTCAGGAATAAACAAATATCTTAACGTGTAAATAGAGCTTTTTTTATGTATGTAAGACAATGTGGATGCTTTCTAGACACAGAACTACTTCTGGGACCACCATTCCTCATCTGACACATGCTTTCTTTCCGTCAGTCAATGCTGAGGATCCCCCAATGATCGTGGTCCGGAAATTTGTCCACCTGCTCGACCAAAGTGACCAGGATTTTCAGGAGGAGCTCGATCTCATGAAGATGCGGGAAGAGGTTATCACCCTCATCCGTTCTAACCAGCAACTGGAGAATGACCTCAATCTCATGGATATCAAAATTGGACTGCTGGTGAAAAATAAAATTACGCTGCAGGTATGGTCCAGTGCCAGCCAGGGCCTTGTAGCACACTGTCCTGCTTGGTACCCCTGCCTCTCTCCTTTGTGATTTGCAGGGCTGGCTTCCTTCTCAATGACTGCAGTGCAATTTCTTTTATGTTATATAAGAAATTAAATGATTTAACCACATAGTTTTAAATAGGGAAGAGTAGGGACTCTACTCTGGTGGTGCCGTGGCTAAGGCTGTGCAGTGCCAGTGCATTGAGGCCCAGGTTGCATCCCTGGTCAGGGAACTAGATCCTGCACGCCACAACTAAGACCTGAGGCAACCAAATTAATAAAAATAATTTTTTTTAAAAAAATAGGAAAGCATAGGGTTTCCATGGTCGCTCAGTGGTAAAGAGTTCGCCTGCCAGTGCAGGAGGCACGGGTTTGATCCCTGATCTGGGAAGAGCCCACATGCTGCAGAGCAACTAAGCCCTTGAGCCACAACTGTGGAGCCCATGTGCCACAACTCCTGAAGCCCGTGTACCCTAGAGCTCGAGTTCCACAACAAGAGAAGTCACTGCAAAAAGAAGCTTGCTCAGTGAGTAACTATGCTGGGGGGGCGGGAGAGCCATCGGGTTCTGGGTATTCTCCACGGATCTCTTTTCTTGTCCTGCAGGCAAGGCTTGGGGGGCAGGGTGCTGCTGTGACTGAAGCCCCTTTGTTAACCCGTGGCTTGGTGTCTTGTTGCTTGCCGTTTGTCTCCCACCTAACAATGTAGCCACAGCATGAGCAGAAGGACTGTGCTTGATGGATGTCTGTGCACATCTCAGGAATAAACAAATATCTTAACGTGTAAATAGAGCTTTTTTTATGTATGTAAGACAATGTGGATGCTTTCTAGACACAGAACTACTTCTGGGACCACCATTCCTCATCTGACACATGCTTTCTTTCCGTCAGTCAATGCTGAGGATCCCCCAATGATCGTGGTCCGGAAATTTGTCCACCTGCTCGACCAAAGTGACCAGGATTTTCAGGAGGAGCTCGATCTCATGAAGATGCGGGAAGAGGTTATCACCCTCATCCGTTCTAACCAGCAACTGGAGAATGACCTCAATCTCATGGATATCAAAATTGGACTGCTGGTGAAAAATAAAATTACGCTGCAGGTATGGTCCAGTGCCAGCCAGGGCCTTGTAGCACACTGTCCTGCTTGGTACCCCTGCCTCTCTCCTTTGTGATTTGCAGGGCTGGCTTCCTTCTCAATGACTGCAGTGCAATTTCTTTTATGTTATATAAGAAATTAAATGATTTAACCACATAGTTTTAAATAGGGAAGAGTAGGGACTCTACTCTGGTGGTGCCGTGGCTAAGGCTGTGCAGTGCCAGTGCATTGAGGCCCAGGTTGCATCCCTGGTCAGGGAACTAGATCCTGCACGCCACAACTAAGACCTGAGGCAACCAAATTAATAAAAATAATTTTTTTTAAAAAAATAGGAAAGCATAGGGTTTCCATGGTCGCTCAGTGGTAAAGAGTTCGCCTGCCAGTGCAGGAGGCACGGGTTTGATCCCTGATCTGGGAAGAGCCCACATGCTGCAGAGCAACTAAGCCCTTGAGCCACAACTGTGGAGCCCATGTGCCACAACTCCTGAAGCCCGTGTACCCTAGAGCTCGAGTTCCACAACAAGAGAAGTCACTGCAAAAAGAAGCTTGCTCACCTCTACTGGAGAGTAGACCTCACTCCCTGCAACCAGAGAAGAACCTGCAGCAGCAGTGAAAACCTAGAATAGCTGAAAATAAATAAATAAATAAATAAGAGACATTCCTTACTAATTCAAAAATTATAAAAAAACAAGAAATAGGAAAGCATAAAGATGATCCCATCACTCCGCCACGCTAGCAATCATTTTGTATCCTACATTTTTATTTAATGTATATGATAAGATACACTCTATATGATGTCATCACAAATATTATTTTTAATGGAAGTATAATAATTCATCAGGAAATAATCTGAAAAGTGACAGGTTGCGCAGTCATGTTTGACTCTTTGCAACCCCATGGATAAGCCATGGAATTCTCCACACAAGAATACTGGAGTGGGGCTTCCCTGGTGGTCCAGTGGGTAAGGAGTCCGCCTTGCAGTTCAAGGCATACCGGTTCGATCCCTGGCCCAGGAAGATCCCACGTTCTGTGGAGTGGCTAGACTGGTGTGTCCAATTATGAACCAGTGCTCTGGAGCACACGCACCCAGAGCCAGTGCTCTGCAACGAGAGAGGCCACTGCAATGGGAGACCCCCACAGACCAAAGAATAAAGATGGATGAAAATAAATAAATAAATAAAACTTAAAAAAAAAAAAAGACTGGAGTGGATAGCCTTTCCCTTCTTCAGGGAATCTTCCCAACCCAGGAATTGAACCCTGGTCTCCCTGATTGCAGGCAGATTCTTTACCAGCTGAGCCGCCAGGGAAGCCCTGGAAGTCTGAGTTACCTCTTTTGTAGACTATTTGCCATTTTCAGCATTACAGAATAACACTGCACTTAATGTTTCAATGTGTACTTAGCTCTTATTGTATGTAAGACTGTAAGGTAGTTTCATAGAAGTCAGTTTCCTGAATCAGTGGACATTTTTATGCATCAAGTTCTTTATCGGAAAATGAGAGTATGAGTAGACTTGATTGATGTACTGAAAATAGGATGCAATGTAGTGGTTCTAGAGGCTTCCCGGGTGGCTCAGTGGTAAAGAATCACCTGCCCATGTAGAAGATGCGGATTTGATCCCTGAGTCAGGAAGATCCCCTAGAGAAATCAAATGGCAACCCACTCCAGTATTACTGCATGGAGAATCCCACAGACAGAGGAGCCTGCTGGGCTACAGTCCGTGGAATTGCAAAAGAGTTGGGCACGACTTAACTGCAACAGCAACAGCACACAGTTGTGAACCTGAACATGTAATGGAACCTGTCAGTACAGTAGGCCTTCAGGAAAGGTATTAGGTGCTAAAAGTCCTTTCCATAATGCCCAGTGTTTCACCTCTGAAAGCTTTTTGGCTTAATGTGTATGTGTTTGTTTATAGGATGTGGTTTCCCACAGTAAAAAACTTACCAAAAAAAATAAGGAACAGTTGTCTGATATGATGATGCTAAATAAACAGAAGGGAGGTCTCAAGGCTTTGAGCAAGGAGAAGAGAGAGAAGTTGGAAGCATATCAACACTTGTTTTATTTACTCCAGGTGAGTGGCTCCTGGAATCAGTGTTCCAAAATTTAGCCAACTTTTCCTCAAGAAAACCTGACGCAGGGATCTCTGTGGAAGTCTTTCCGATTTCCACGGAGAGGTGAGCAAAGGGCTTGTCTTACTTTTATCATTCAGGTACATTGTGATCCTTCAGGCTGAAAAGTGTTGACCATTTGTAGCAGCCTTCATGTTCATGGGTCTCACTTATCCCTTGGCTTTGTTTCAGACCAACCCCACCTACCTGGCGAAGCTGATCTTTCAGATGCCCCAGAACAAGTCCACCAAGTTCATGGACTCTGTGATCTTCACCCTCTACAACTACGCCTCCAACCAGCGAGAGGAGTACCTGCTCCTGCGGCTCTTCAAGACAGCCCTGCAGGAGGAGATCAAGTACGGACGCACTTCTGCAGGGCCGGGCACCCCACCCCAGCAGCACCCATACTCCCAGATGGAGATCCAGGCCTGCCAGAGCCTTTTCTCGAGACTGTGATGTGTAGGAAGTCCTTACCCTAAAGAACCTTTTATAATATAGTAGTATACATTATAGAGCTTTCCTGGTGGCTCAGCGAGAAACTACCCACCTGCCAATGCAGGAGTCACAGGTTTTGATCCCTGGGTCATGAAGATCCCCTGGAGGAGGGCATGGCAGCCCACTCCAGTATTCTTGCCTGGAGAATCCCTTGGACAGAGGAGCCTGGTGGGCTACAGTCCATGAGGTCGCAAAGAGTCAGGCACGATTGAAGTGACTCTTTAGACATGCATACTATACACCATATAAACTAATCATATCCATGTAATATAAACGAATATGCTGATTATTAACTAATATAAACATTACTATAAAGTATTGCTGTTTCTGAGGAGATGATAGAATAAGAGATTTGCTAAATTAGTTTTAGAAACATTCTGTCTGAAGATAGAATTTTTAAAAAGCTGACTCAAGCATGAAGCTTTCCCACCTTAAGCTAATAAAAGACCCGGTCCTGTCCCCATGATAGAGTCTGCAACAGACAGGTGAGGTGTTCAGACGAGAGTCAGGGAACATTTCTAGAGAAGGAGCATGAACCCCTCTGCTTCCAGCTATTTCTGTTTTCAGGAGACGAGGTCTTTAAGTAGGAGTGCTCTGAGAGTTGGTAGATGTGTGATTAGTCTGAACTGAATTTGTGTCTTAACATTCTCCAGGTCGAAAGTAGATCAGATTCAGGAGATTGTGACGGGAAATCCTACAGTTATTAAGATGGTTGTAAGTTTCAACCGTGGTGCCCGGGGCCAGAACGCGCTCAGACAGATCTTAGCCCCAGTGGTGAAGGAGATCATGGATGACAAGACCCTCAACATCAAAACTGACCCCGTGGATATTTACAAGTCATGGGTTAATCAGATGGAGTCCCAGACAGGAGAGGCGAGGTATGATCACCACAGCACCTTCGCTTTATTTTCTCGTCTTTTTTTTTCCCATGATTTTCTCTCTCTTCTTAAAGCAGTTAACATTCTTTGATTTATAAAGTAGTAATTGTTCAGTTTTTCCGTAGAAGTCCCTTCTTTAGGTAGTTAAACTGGTCACTTATTCTTTTATTTAACAAATATTTATTGAGTACTTGTGAAGTACCGGACACTGTGTTTATACACATATAATAATATGATAATAGGGATATTTGCAGCAGTCCAGTGGTTAAGACTTCGCCTTCCAATGTGAAAGGTGCAGGTTTGATCCCTGGTCGAGGAACTAAGATCCCACGCACCTCGTGACCAAATAAACAAAACATAAAACAAGCTGTATTGGAACACATTCGATAAAGACTTTAAAATGGCCTATAGATTTTTAAAAAATCTTTTAAAAAGATAGGATAACAAATGAGGCAGTAATGATTGAAACAGACACGCCTCCTGCCCTCTCACACAGCTCATTGCATGGGAGAGAGGACACACAGGTACATAGAGATGAAGTTGTGAACTGAGGGGGAGTGAAGTTGTGTAGGGAGCTGTAGCGAAGCATACAAAAGGAACGAACTTAGGCTGGGATGAGCCTCTCTGAGCAGGGGAAGCATCGGGTGGGGAGGCAGGAGAACGCGATGGGGCAGCCTTGCTAAGAGCCAGATGCAGAGCTGTCTCCCAGAACTTGCTCAGACTCATGTTCATTGACTCAATGATGCCCTCCAACCGTCTTGTCCTCTGTCGTCCCCTTCTCTTGCCCTCCATCTTTCCCAGCCTCCGGATCTTTTCGAGTGAATCAGCTCTTCATATCAGGTGACCAAAGTATTGGAGTTTCAGCTTCAGCATCAGTCTTTCCAATGAATAGTCAGGCTTGATTTCATTTAGGATTGACTGGTTTGATCTCCTTTCTGTCCAAGGGACTCTCAGGAGTCTTCTGATCTCCGGTGCTCAGCCTTCTTTATGGTCCAACTCTCATGCATACATGACTACTGGGAAAACCATAGTTTTAACTATAAGGACCTTTGTCGGCAAAGTGGTGTCTCTGCTTTTTAATATGCTGTCTAGGTTTGTCGTAGTTTTCCTTCCCAGAAGCAGGTGTTTTCTAATTTCATTGACTACACTCACTGTCCACAGTGATTTTGGAGCGCAAGAAAATAAAGTCTGTCAGTGCTTCTGCTTTTCCACCTTCTACTTTTTCATGACGTGAGGTCTAACATACAAGGGGTTCAATATTTATTGAGTACTTGTGAAGTACCGGACACTGTGTTTATACACATATAATAATATGATAATAGGGATATTTGCAGCAGTCCAGTGGTTAAGACTTCGCCTTCCAATGTGAAAGGTGCAGGTTTGATCCCTGGTCGAGGAACTAAGATCCCACGCACCTCGTGACCAAATAAACAAAACATAAAACAAGCTGTATTGGAACACATTCGATAAAGACTTTAAAATGGCCTATAGATTTTTAAAAAATCTTTTAAAAAGATAGGATAACAAATGAGGCAGTAATGATTGAAACAGACACGCCTCCTGCCCTCTCACACAGCTCATTGCATGGGAGAGAGGACACACAGGTACATAGAGATGAAGTTGTGAACTGAGGGGGAGTGAAGTTGTGTAGGGAGCTGTAGCGAAGCATACAAAAGGAACGAACTTAGGCTGGGATGAGCCTCTCTGAGCAGGGGAAGCATCGGGTGGGGAGGCAGGAGAACGCGATGGGGCAGCCTTGCTAAGAGCCAGATGCAGAGCTGTCTCCCAGAACTTGCTCAGACTCATGTTCATTGACTCAATGATGCCCTCCAACCGTCTTGTCCTCTGTCGTCCCCTTCTCTTGCCCTCCATCTTTCCCAGCCTCCGGATCTTTTCGAGTGAATCAGCTCTTCATATCAGGTGACCAAAGTATTGGAGTTTCAGCTTCAGCATCAGTCTTTCCAATGAATAGTCAGGCTTGATTTCATTTAGGATTGACTGGTTTGATCTCCTTTCTGTCCAAGGGACTCTCAGGAGTCTTCTGATCTCCGGTGCTCAGCCTTCTTTATGGTCCAACTCTCATGCATACATGACTACTGGGAAAACCATAGTTTTAACTATAAGGACCTTTGTCGGCAAAGTGGTGTCTCTGCTTTTTAATATGCTGTCTAGGTTTGTCGTAGTTTTCCTTCCCAGAAGCAGGTGTTTTCTAATTTCATTGACTACACTCACTGTCCACAGTGATTTTGGAGCGCAAGAAAATAAAGTCTGTCAGTGCTTCTGCTTTTCCACCTTCTACTTTTTCATGACGTGAGGTCTAACATACAAGGGGTTCATTTATGCTTTCCCAGCAAACTGCCTTATGACGTGACCCCAGAGCAGGCCCTGGCTCATGAGGAAGTCAGGACGCGGCTAGACAACTCCATCCGAAACATGCGGGCCGTGACAGACAAGTTCCTGGCGGCCATCATCAGCTCTGTGGACAAGATCCCGTGAGTGTTGCTTGCTGTGGCCCCTGGTAGACCCCAGCACTCGTGGCCTCCTGCTCCCCATCCTTCTCACCACGTTTTGTCCATCCCACAGTTACGGGATGCGATTCATTGCCAAAGTGCTGAAGGATTCCTTACACGAGAAGTTCCCTGATGCCGGTGAGGATGAGCTGCTGAAGGTAAGACCGCAGGCTGGCATGTTCTTGCCCTTGCAATAATAGCCCGTGGAGGAAAAAGTCCCCAGACCAAGCCTGGCCTTAGACCTTTGTTTGTTGTCGTTGCTCAGTCGTGTCTGACTCTTTTGCAACCCTATGGACTGTAGCCCATCAGGCTCATGTATCCCTGTGATTCTCCAGGCAAGAATACTGGAATGGGTTGCCATGTCCTTCTCTAGGATTAAGCCTGACGATAGACCTTTAGTAGTAAGGACCTCAGCATAGCTCTTTTGTCAGTAGCTCGCCATGGAGCATGAGGTTTTGAAAGTGACTGTAATAGTAAAATGATACCTCTCTTAGTTCCTGTATAGTTCCTATGTTGTTTGAATGGCACACAGATAACCAACAAAGTAGAGAAGATGGGTTTTCCTGTCTTGAGTCCATTTCTTTGAGTCCAATCTTTGTGCTGAAGAGCTGCTCCCTCTGCTGGTGGCCAGGTGAATGATACAAGCTCCGTTATTTCCACTAAGACTGTTGCTGGTAACTCTTTCTTACTCAGCTATGCTCCCTCTTTTTTATTTATTTTTTTCTTTCTCCCTTAATCTGAACGCTTTTTTCTTCTCTCCTAGTTCTCTGCTTTCCTACAGTGAGGCCTCGATTCTAGACTTTCTGTTCAGGTGAATTAATTTTCTTTTTTCTGAACGAATCTCTAGGGGAAAGGCTGTGACTGTCCTTGACTCCTTCTGTAAGAGGAGAGATGCGTTTTGAGTGACTTTGATTTCAGAGGTGTGAACTTGTCCGCCTTTGACGTCCTCAGCGTGAGGGTGGTGGGGGCTGGGCCCATGGCGCTAGGTCGTGTTCAGGGATTTGTTTCCGCCTCTTAGAATGAAAGCCCATCTCCATGGTGATGAAGGGTGCCTGTGGTTGATAGCAGCTTAATTTGCTGCTGTGATAGGTGGACAGAGAAAGCCCTGAAACGCTCACCAACAGACGTCAGGTCCACCATGTTTACCTTCGGAATCTGCTCTTTCCCTGGAGCAATTGTCAGTTCTGTCATCCTTTTCTTTTTTTCTGCACCCAATTGAGGGTTGTTTGGTCACTTTAGTTTCAGGCCTTGCGAAAAAGTGTGTGTGTGTGTGTGTGTGCGCTTATGTAGCATAGTGTTTATTTTTTCTCTCAGGACCACATTTTCTGGTTTTCTTTGCTAGCCAGCTCATTTTGTGGCTTCCTTGCTGGAATGGCTCTTCATACCCATTTCTTTTTCCTCTGTCCTCAGATTATTGGCAATTTGCTTTACTACCGATACATGAATCCAGCCATTGTCGCTCCTGATGCCTTTGACATCATCGACCTGTCGGCAGGAGGCCAGCTCACCACAGACCAACGCCGCAACCTCGGCTCCATTGCCAAGATGCTCCAGCATGCGGCATCCAACAAGATGTTCCTGGGTGATAATGCTCATCTGAGCATCATTAATGAATACCTTTCCCAGTCCTACCAGAAGTTCAGGTGAGAGGAAAGGGACAGGGCACTTGAAAGACCCTCTGGACATGCTTCTTAACTCTTACGGGTAAATACAGGAGTAAATACCACACCCAGCAGTTCCCTGGACTATAGTATCCTAGCACACATGCCAAATGGGCTCAGAGTTCCAGGAGATGATGAAGAGGAGGTTTGAGCTGTTACCTTCTCTGGGAGTCCAGTGGTTGAGAATCGCCAGCCAGCACTGGGGGCACAGTTTGATCCCTGGTCCAGGAAGATCCCACATGCTGCGGAGCAATTAAGCCCATGCCTCACAACTACTGAACCTGAGTGCATAGAGAAAACCCAGGAGTAGCGACAAAGATCCAGTGCTGCCAAAATATAAAGTAAACATACGTAACATTTAAAAAATATTTTTAAAACATTCTTTAAAATGTGTTGCTATGAAATAGACAGTACTTAACATAGAAATAATATCCATATTAGGCACATGTTACCTTGTCATCAGAGAAGAATTGGAGAGTGTTTTTAATATCTGTAAGTTAATCATTCGGTCATGAGTTCAGGGCATTGTCTTCGAGAGTTGGTTCTGCTAGAGACACGGGTGTTTGAGAATCGTCTTTAAACTACATTTGAGTGGTTCCTGCAGGCAGAACTGAAATGAAGGGGAGGGAGAGCCAACGTCCCTGAGCTATAAGGCACAACAAACAGGCAGCAGTCTCTGTCAAGTCGACCGCCTTGCCTGGCTTCTGTTTCAGCTCTGCCCCCGGGGTCTGTGGGGTGTCCTTTGTTAGCTCCTCACATGTGTGCCACTTGTCAGGGCCTGGCTCCTGTGTTTCTTTTCAGACGGTTTTTCCAAAGTGCCTGCGATGTCCCGGAACTTCAGGATAAATTCAATGTGGATGAGTACTCCGACCTAGTGACCCTTACCAAGCCGGTGATCTACATTTCCATCGGTGAGATCATCAACACCCACACGGTGAGTGTCCTCCTCCAGGAGCTTCATCCTGCCACCCTGTCTCCGCTGCCATCTTGGGCAGCTGCCACTGTCTCTGGAGGCAGGAATCTCCCATCCTTTGATCTGACTGACATCGCCTCTGCCTTGTGGTTTATCTTCCTTCGCTTCTTATTCTGAACATTCTCGAAGCGATCTCCAGACTACCTGCATCAGCATCACCTGGGCTGAAGCGAAGTTTCCTGAACCCCACCTCAAGCTAGCTGAACCCGAACCCCCTTGGGTGGGCTTCAGGGTCTCCATCGTGACCCTTGACTTTGTGACTGGATAGAATACTGTTTTTTTTTTTTTCACCCTGCCCCTCTGTGTTACTTGAATACCAACTTTTTCCTCTGTGTCCCTTCTGAGTGATTTTTCCTTGGGTGCTTTCCCCGTCCCCCCGCATTTTTATAATTCATTCCCTTTCCACTTGTGGGGCATATAGAACAGGAAAGGAGGACGCAAAATGAAATTTCAGGGGCTCTTATTTCTGATGACATCACCATAGCATTGTAAGGCTTTGCTAGGTTAATAATAATGTTGATCCAATGCACTTTTCTCTGAATTAAAAAGAATACTGTATACCAGAAGCTTTAAAGCAAAGGAGCATTTGAACTGGTTGTAAGGGACACTGATGACTTGGGTGTTGAGAGTCCATTCGGTCATGAGTTCAGGGCATTGTCTTGAGAGTTGGTTCTGCTAGAGACACGGGTGTTTGAGAATCGCTTTAAACTACATTTGAGTGGTTCCTGCAGGCAGAACTGAAATGAAGGGGAGGGAGAGCCAACGTCCCTGAGCTATAAGGCACAACAAACAGGCAGCAGTCTCTGTCAAGTCGACCGCCTTGCCTGGCTTCTGTTTCAGCTCTGCCCCCGGGGTCTGTGGGGTGTCCTTTGTTAGCTCCTCACATGTGTGCCACTTGTCAGGGCCTGGCTCCTGTGTTTCTTTTCAGACGGTTTTTCCAAAGTGCCTGCGATGTCCCGGAACTTCAGGATAAATTCAATGTGGATGAGTACTCCGACCTAGTGACCCTTACCAAGCCGGTGATCTACATTTCCATCGGTGAGATCATCAACACCCACACGGTGAGTGTCCTCCTCCAGGAGCTTCATCCTGCCACCCTGTCTCCGCTGCCATCTTGGGCCGCTGCCACTGTCTCTGGAGGCAGGAATCTCCCCATCCTTTGATCTGACTGACATCGCCTCTGCCTTGTGGTTTATCTTCCTTCGCTTCTTATTCTGAACATTCTCGAAGCGATCTCCAGACTACCTGCATCAGCATCACCTGGGCTGAAGCGAAGTTTCCTGAACCCCACCTCAAGCTAGCTGAACCCGAACCCCCTTGGGTGGGCTTCAGGGTCTCCATCGTGACCCTTGACTTTGTGACTGGATAGAATACTGTTTTTTTTTTTTTCACCCTGCCCCTCTGTGTTACTTGAATACCAACTTTTTCCTCTGTGTCCCTTCTGAGTGATTTTTCCTTGGGTGCTTTCCCCGTCCCCCCGCATTTTTATAATTCATTCCCTTTCCACTTTGGGGGCATATAGAACAGGAAAGGAGGACGCAAAATGAAATTTCAGGGGCTCTTATTTCTGATGACATCACCATAGCATTGTAAGGCTTTGCTAGGTTAATAATAATGTTGATCCAATGCACTTTTCTCTGAATTAAAAAGAATACTGTATACCAGAAGCTTTAAGCAAAGGCATGAATGTGAGTCATTTGAACTGGTTGTAAGGGACACTGATGACTTGGGTGTTGAGATCTGTGAACTTCCTTGTTCTTCTCTAGGGTACGTTTAAATCCTTTATATCTGTAAGGCTGAGAGAGTACCAGCATTTCCTCTTCCTACGTCATAGCATCTGTCATTCCTCACAGGCCATGCTCTGTATATCTGTATATCATGTTGTGTATTTGGGTCCTTTGTTGAGGATTAGTTTTTTAGTTCTTAGAACATGGAAGTTTTGTTCTCTGACTTCTTTTGTGTCATGTGGGTATTATGGCCTTGTGGGTGGGGCTAGGGGCCGGTGGGTTGCAAGTGCGAATGGAATTGACTCCTGGATGCTGGACGCAGCTCCTGTTAGACCACCAAGACGCCATCGCCCCGGAGCACAACGATCCGATCCATGAGCTGCTGGACGACCTTGGCGAGGTGCCCACCATCGAGTCCCTCATAGGTAAGGTTCTGACCTAACTACCCAGAGGCCGAGACAGGAAGCGGGCAGGGACGTTGTCTCCTCCTCTGTTTCCACACCTTTCAGGCTTCAAATACACATCAGGAGAGAGATCTGATGTGATCCCTGTCTGTTAGGAACTGAAGCCCAGTGGAAGGGATCATTTTAAATGCTTAGGTATAACACATATCTGAGGACAAGATGGTTGGCTAGCATCACGAACTTGATAGATACGAGTTTGAGCAAACTCCAAGAGATGGTGAAGGACAGGGAAGCCCAGAGAAAAAAAAACTGAGCGAATTTCCCCCCCTTGGGTGGGCTTCAGGGTCTCCATCGTGACCCTTGACTTTGTGACTGGATAGAATACTGTTTTTTTTTTTTTCACCCTGCCCCTCTGTGTTACTTGAATACCAACTTTTTCCTCTGTGTCCCTTCTGAGTGATTTTTCCTTGGGTGCTTTCCCCGTCCCCGCATTTTTATAATTCATTCCCTTTCCACTTTGGGGCATATAGAACAGGAAAGGAGGACGAAATGAAATTTCAGGGGCTCTTATTTCTGATGACATCACCATAGCATTGTAAGGCTTTGCTAGGTTAATAATAATGTTGATCCAATGCACTTTTCTCTGAATTAAAAAGAATACTGTATACCAGAAGCTTTAAGCAAAGGCATGAATGTGAGTCATTTGAACTGGTTGTAAGGGACACTGATGACTTGGGTGTTGAGATCTGTGAACTTCCTTGTTCTTCTCTAGGGTACGTTTAAATCCTTTATATCTGTAAGGCTGAGAGAGTACCAGCATTTCCTCTTCCTACGTCATAGCATCTGTCATTCCTCACAGGCCATGCTCTGTATATCTGTATATCATGTTGTGTATTTGGGTCCTTTGTTGAGGATTAGTTTTTTAGTTCTTAGAACATGGAAGTTTTGTTCTCTGACTTCTTTTGTGTCATGTGGGTATTATGGCCTTGTGGGTGGGGCTAGGGGCCGGTGGGTTGCAAGTGCGAATGGAATTGACTCCTGGATGCTGGACGCAGCTCCTGTTAGACCACCAAGACGCCATCGCCCCGGAGCACAACGATCCGATCCATGAGCTGCTGGACGACCTTGGCGAGGTGCCCACCATCGAGTCCCTCATAGGTAAGGTTCTGACCTAACTACCCAGAGGCCGAGACAGGAAGCGGGCAGGGGACGTTGTCTCCTCCTCTGTTTCCACACCTTTCAGGCTTCAAATACACATCAGGAGAGAGATCTGATGTGATCCCTGTCTGTTAGGAACTGAAGCCCAGTGGAAGGGATCATTTTAAATGCTTAGGTATAACACATATCTGAGGACAAGATGGTTGGCTAGCATCACGAACTTGATAGATACGAGTTTGAGCAAACTCCAAGAGATGGTGAAGGACAGGGAAGCCTGGTGTGCAGTCCATGGGATCACAAAGAGTGGGACACGACTTAGCGACTGAACAACAGCAAAAATATGTGTAATCATGTAACTAGAAATGATAAGTCCTGTAAAGGAAATGAACCAGGTATTTTGAGAGAGAACTATTACAGTGTTGAAATTGTCATTTATTAAGTTATTTTATTAGGGACCCTTTGCTTTGATTATCATTCAGCATAATATTTGATTTCTCAGTGAAGGGTGTCCTTGCTGTGGGGTACGTATTGGCTGATTCAACTATCTTCCTAAACTTGGAATATCTTTTACTTGAATTATCATCTCCTCTCCATTGTTTTTTCGTTATATCAATTTTTCTTCTACGCTCCCAAAACTTTAGGAGAAGGCGCCGGCAATTTAAATGATCCAAATAAGGAGGCACTGGCTAAAACGGAAGTATCTCTCACACTGACCAACAAGTTCGATGTGCCTGGAGATGAGAATGCAGAAATGGACGCTCGGACCATCTTACTGAAGTGAGGGTTGGAAGGAGGAGGAGTGGAGTGGCTGTAGCCCAGTGGTCATGTCTGTCCCTTGGTCTTGCTGAATGAGTCTGTTCATACCTAAAGTGACCTTAGCCGTTTAAGCCAATACAGTTCTGGTCACCTCATGTCTTATGCTTGCCATAGACTTATTTGTTAATAAGATGCTAGAATGCATTGCCCTCTCTGAAATCCTGGCCTTGAAGCCCTTGTGTCATTGCTGCTTGAGTAAGCCTGGGGCTTCATGTGCCAGCATCCGGGCCACCCAATGGCACTCTGGGAGGTGGTATCTATTCTGCTCCTGTTGAGGTCCCTTCAAGAGGAAGCAGGACACCTACTGATGTTTAAATGCCTCCTGCATCTCCTTTCAGCACAAAACGCTTAATAGTGGATGTCATCCGGTTCCAGCCAGGAGAGACCTTGACTGAAATCCTAGAAACTCCAGCCACCAGTGAACAGGTAAAGCTTGGGGTTTGCCATGTACCACAAAAGGATGGACAGGTGCTCCTGTGTCAGGCATGTGACAGAACAGAGGTGGAGGGACCCAGATGTCGAGAGGTGGTTGCTGGGAGGTGGGCCTGGATGGGACTGGCGGTTAGTAGCATTGAGGGCTTCTTGAGAAAGCTGTTGGTTCTGAAATCCAGAGGTAGATGTTTCTGGGGCACAGAGCTCACTGGGCACTTGCATGCAGTCTGTGTGTGTGTGTGTGTGTGTGTGTGTGTGTGTGTGTGCTTTAATTTAACCTGGGGCAGAATCAGTGAATCTGCCCAGTGATTTATTGAATATTGTATAGTTAGGATTTTTTTTATTTTGTCCTCTTTTATTATTTATTTATTTATATATTTTCATCCATCTTTATTCTTTTGCCTGTGTGGGCCTCCCATTATAGTGGCCTCTCTTGTCACAGAGCACCAGCTCTGAGTGCATGCGCTCCAGAGCACTCGCTCGTAATTGGACACACTGGTCCAGCTGTTCAGCGACATGTGGGATCTTCCTGGGCCAGGGATTGAACCGGTGCCCCTTGCACTGCAAGGCGGACTCCTTACCCACTGGACCACCAGGGAAGCCCTATAGTTAGGCTTTTTAAATTTTATTTATTTGTTTTTTGTTGTACTGGGTCTTCGTTGCTGCAGGAGGGCAAAAGGTGATCTTTGAGGCTTTGAGAGGGAACAGTTATACAGAAAGGACCGTGGTACCTTTGAGGCACCAGCCCATGCTTAGGACAAAGAAGATGTATGGAGAAAACCATCAAGGCAAGAGCTAAGAGAAGGCACTGGATTTGGGGCGAGAGGAATGGGGATGAGGATTGGGGATGAGAAGGCAGACAGCTAGCAGAGAGCTGAAAGAAGGGACCAGCAGGTGTGGGTCGTTTGTTGGGTGGGGACACAACAGACAGATGTTGGTTGGTGACTAGGAGAGAGACCAGATACAAGAAGGGTCTATTGACCGGTGTTGGCAACACATTTGAAAGCAGAGGGCAGGCTTGAGCGTGGTTCAGTTAGGACAAGGTGGCAGAAAGAGTTAGGCAGAATTCACGGAGCACGGGCGTTGCATTGGTGTGGTTATAACATTCATTACGCCGGGTTTCAAATAAAATGAAATGGTCTGCATATCCCATGTGGGATAGGGGGAAAAAATGAGGGATTTTGTACCCAGTAGAGTCCAGTCTCCTGATAATATCTCAGAGTCCAGGAAAGAAGCCCACATCTCAGGACTTCTCTGATGTTCCAGTGGTTAAAACTTTCCCTTCCAATGCAGAGGGTGTGGGTTCAATCCCTGGTCAGGGAATTAAGATCCCACATGCCTCACAGCCAAAAATCTGAAACATAAACTAGAAATAATATTGTGACAAATTCAATAAAGACTTTAAAAAATGGTCCACATCAAAAAAAAAAAAAAAACCTTAAAAAGAAAAAAAAAGGCAGCCAACGACTTCATAGATGTTTCTCTTCTAAGTGAAAGGAGAGCTTACCTCTGTTTCCTGCAGGTTCTTTGTCACTGGTCTGGGGGTTGGGGGGTAAATTTGTTCTCCTCTGTTTCTGGAACAGAGTGTAGATTCAGGTGCAGGTTAGTGTGGAGGCCTTGCCACAAATCTCTTCTCGCTCCAGGAAGCGGAGCATCAGAGGGCCATGCAGAGACGTGCCATCCGAGACGCCAAGACTCCTGATAAGATGAAGAAGTCCAAAACCATAAAGGAGGACAGCAGCCTCAGTCTGCAGGAGAAGAAGGAGAAGATCCAGTCAGGCTTGAAGAAGCTCACGGAGCTCGGCACCGTGGACCCAAAGAACAGATACCAGGAACTGATTAACGACATTGCAAGGGTACGGCGCTTGGGGGACGGCAGCAGCCTGGCCGTGTTTACAGCTGTCCCGGAGGCTGGCGGGGAGACGGTGGCTGTTCTGGTGACAACAGACCTTCCATCCATGACCAATTCGGGTCCTCCCCTCGGGAATCGTTTCTGACTTCAGCATGAGGTCCTATCCTGCCCTCGGGTGGCTTATTCCATGGCCTAAAGTAGTAGGGAGGACATCCTTATTAGAGCTTCCTGTCTCTGTTGGTCTTTTGGCCTTAAAGAATTCCTCTGCATCTTTTTTACTGGTAACTGTGAGACAGGAATTCACATCGTGTCAATCATCACATCATCACACATGGTTTGTGTGAATCCTCTCAAGTGAGGGGCTTTGTGCAGTCTTAGGCATCGATGGTCTTCTACTGGGGCACTCAGATCACACACACACTTGGAAGCTCGGTTCCTGTTACATTAAAACTGTCTTTTCCTCCTTCTCCTGACAATGTATTTAAGATGTTTAAATGAGTTTTGTAAGGTGATCCTGAGAATGTTGAAGATCTGAAAAAGTAGCCCATTTTTCCTGCCTCTAGAAAATAAAATGGGGGACAAACTGGATGAGGCCTGAATGTCTTTGTTAATTTTTGAGCGTAAAACGGCTGCATATCAAGGGTATGTGGTCAGGCAAGGCTGAGTTAAGTACCGCTGAGTTCTAGTGTTAATGATTTAAGAGGCACATGATGTCATTATCTTTGTAATTTTAATCATTTCGTCTCAGGATATTCGGAATCAGCGGAGATACCGACAGAGGAGGAAGGCTGAACTGGTGAAGCTGCAGCAGACGTATGCGGCCCTGAACTCTAAGGCCACCTTTTATGGAGAGCAAGTGGATTACTATAAAAGCTACATCAAGACCTGTCTGGATAACTTAGCCAGCAAGGGCAAGTGAGTATTTTTGTAAAGAATTGATGCCAGGGGAAAAAGAAGTAGAGGCAACTGAGGTGACATTGGAGACTTTTTTCCTACAACACACTGGATCTGTTTATTGCATCAGTTCTTCATTTGTCTTCTAATTGTTTGTATTGTTTCTTAGTTCCAGTTTTTTTCCTTTTATTTTTATTTTGCTTTTGCATCATTTTGTTGCTTATAGCTGTATATAATCCCAAATCTGTCATAGGTATATCTTTGACCTCTCCCACCTGCGCCTTCCCCCCTTAGGTTGTTGCCTAGCTCCCATGTAAGAGCCCTTAGTTCCACAGTGCATTCACAATGGCTGTCTCTTTTACATATGATAATGTAGGCTTCCATGTTACTCTTCCAAGCCTGTCACCCACTCTTCCTTCTCCCCAATGTCCATAGGTCTGTTCTTTATGTTGGTTTCTCCACCACTGCTTTGTGTGTGTATTTATCAGTACCATCTTATTAAACTCCATATATGTGTGTTAGTATACTGTGAGACAGGAATTCACATCGTGTCAATCATCACATCATCACACATGGTTTGTGTGAATCCTCTCAAGTGAGGGGCTTTGTGCAGTCTTAGGCATCGATGGTCTTCTACTGGGGCACTCAGATCACACACACACTTGGAAGCTCGGTTCCTGTTACATTAAAACTGTCTTTTCCTCCTTCTCCTGACAATGTATTTAAGATGTTTAAATGAGTTTTGTAAGGTGATCCTGAGAATGTTGAAGATCTGAAAAAGTAGCCCATTTTTCCTGCCTCTAGAAAATAAAATGGGGGACAAACTGGATGAGGCCTGAATGTCTTTGTTAATTTTTGAGCGTAAAACGGCTGCATATCAAGGGTATGTGGTCAGGCAAGGCTGAGTTAAGTACCGCTGAGTTCTAGTGTTAATGATTTAAGAGGCACATGATGTCATTATCTTTGTAATTTTAATCATTTCGTCTCAGGATATTCGGAATCAGCGGAGATACCGACAGAGGAGGAAGGCTGAACTGGTGAAGCTGCAGCAGACGTATGCGGCCCTGAACTCTAAGGCCACCTTTTATGGAGAGCAAGTGGATTACTATAAAAGCTACATCAAGACCTGTCTGGATAACTTAGCCAGCAAGGGCAAGTGAGTATTTTTGTAAAGAATTGATGCCAGGGGAAAAAGAAGTAGAGGCAACTGAGGTGACATTGGAGACTTTTTTCCTACAACACACTGGATCTGTTTATTGCATCAGTTCTTCATTTGTCTTCTAATTGTTTGTATTGTTTCTTAGTTCCAGTTTTTTTCCTTTTATTTTTATTTTGCTTTTGCATCATTTTGTTGCTTATAGCTGTATATAATCCCAAATCTGTCATAGGTATATCTTTGACCTCTCCCACCTGCGCCTTCCCCCCTTAGGTTGTTGCCTAGCTCCCATGTAAGAGCCCTTAGTTCCACAGTGCATTCACAATGGCTGTCTCTTTTACATATGATAATGTAGGCTTCCATGTTACTCTTCCAAGCCTGTCACCCACTCTTCCTTCTCCCCAATGTCCATAGGTCTGTTCTTTATGTTGGTTTCTCCACCACTGCTTTGTGTGTGTATTTATCAGTACCATCTTATTAAACTCCATATATGTGTGTTAGTATACTGTATTTGTGCTTTGCTTTTTGACTTACTTCACTTAGTATAATGGGTTCTAGATTCATCCGCCTCATTAGGACTGATTGTTTAGCATTTCTTTTTACGGCTGAGAAATACTCTGTTGTATATATGTACTAGAGTTTCTTTATCCATTCATTCAACGATGGACATCTAGGTTGCTTCCATATTCTAACTATTGTACAGAGTGTTGCAGTGAACATTGGGGCACAGGTGTCTCTTTCAATTTTGATTTCATCAGGGTATAAGCCTAATAGTGGAATTTCTGGGTCATATGGTGCTTCTATTCTTAGTTTTTTAAGGAATCTCTGTACTGTCTTCCATAGTGGTGGTATCAATTTACATTCCCACCAACAATGCAAGAGTGTTCCCTTTTCTCTGCACCCTCTCCAGCATTTATTATCTGTATATTTTTTGATGGTGACCATTCTGACTAGTATGAGGTGATATCTCATTATAGTTTTTTTTTTTAATTAATTAATCAGTTTATTTATTTTTGGCTGTTCTAGATTTTCACTGCTCCACAGGCTCTTCGCTAGTTGCAGGGAATGGGTTGTACTCTTTAGCTGAGGTGAGCAGGCTTCTTGTTACAGTGACTTCTCTTGTAGAGCTCGGGCTCTAGGGTGCATGGGCTTTAGTAGTTGCGCCACAAGGGCTCAATAGTGGCTCATGGGCTTAGTTGCTCTGCAGCATGTGGGATCTTCCCGGATCAGGAATTGAACTCGTGTCTCTTGCATTGGCAGGCAAACTCTTAACCACTGAGCTACCAGGGAAACCCTCATTGTAGTTTTGATTTGCATTTCTCTAATAATAAGTGACATTGAGGATCTTTTCATGTGTTTTTTGGCCATCTGTATGTCTTCTTTGGAGAGTTGTCTTTCAGGTCTTTTTCCCATTTTTTGATTGGGTTGTTTTTTCGGTGTTGGAGTTATCCGAGCTGCTTGTATATTTTGGAAATTAATTCTTTGTCAGTTGTTTCATTTGCTGTTATTTTCTCCCATTCGGTGGGTTGTCTGTTCACTTTGTTTGTAGTTTCTTTTGCTGTGCAAAAGCTTTTAAGCTTTATTAGGTCCCACATGTCATTTTTGTTTTTATTTCTGTTATTCTAGAGGGTGTGTCCTAGAAGATCTTGCTTTGATATATATCATTGAGTGTTTTGCCTATATTCTCCTCTAAGAGTTTTAGGCTTTCTCGTCTTACATTTAGATCTTTAAACCATTTTGAATTTATCTTTGTGTATGGTGTCAGGAAATGTTCCAACTTCATTTTTTTGCATGTAGCTGTCCAGTTTTCCCAGCACCATTTGTTGAAGAGGCTGTCTTGGTCCCATTTTATATTTTTGCCTCCTTTGTCCAAAATAAGTTACCTATAGGTGCGTGGGTTTATCTCTGGGTTCTCTATTTTGTTCCATTGGTCTATATTTCTGTTTTTGTGCCAGAACCATACTATCTTGATGACCGTTGCTTTGTAGTATAGTCTGAAGTTAGGGAGGCTAATCCCTCCAGCTCCATTCTTCTCTATCAGGAATGGTTTGGCTATCAAGGGTCTTTTGTGTTTCCATATGAACTGTGCTATTTTTTGGTCTAGTTCTGTGAAGAATGTCATTGGTAATTTGATAAGGATCGTATTAAATCTGTAGATGACATTTGGTAGTATGGTCATTTTCACAGTATTGATTTTTTCCGACTCAGGAACATGGAATATCTCTCCATCTGTTTATGTCATCTTTGATTTCTTTCATATGTGTCTTGTAATTTTCAGTGTACAGTTCTTTTGTCTCTTTAGGTAAGTTTATTGCTAGATAGTTTATTCTTTCTTAGTTCCATTTGATATGTGTGCATGTGTGCCAAGTTGCTTTAGTTGTATCCAACTCTTTGTGACCCCATGGACTGTAGCCAGCCATGCTCCTCTGTCCATGGGATTCTCCAGGCAAGAATGCTGGAGTGGGCTGCCATTTACTCCTCCAGGGGATCTTCCCGACCCAAGGACTGAACTCGAGTCTCTTACATATTCTACATTGACAGGCAGGTTCTTTACCACTAGTGCCACCTGGGAAGCCCTCCATTTGCTACTGTATGATGCAAATAAATAGTGTATGGAGCATTTCATGGATGCTTATTTCTAAAACAGCTCATGTTCCAAAATATCTTTTTGGCCTTAGAAATGAAAGAACCTTGGAAAGGGATCATTTCGTAGTCCCCAAACCAGGATATGCCTCAAAGCTCACTTAAAGGAACATGATTAGCAGTTTGAGTCTCTGGGCTTAGTACTTCCTGAGCACAGGCTCCCACACCATGACTTTTTTCCAGCTGCCAAGGAGGAACTGATGCACGCTCCTTGGTGCTGGCCACAAACCATCAGCCTGCCTAATTTTCAGAAAGGGAAATTGAACATCTGGAGAACTGAAGTGGTTAAGCACAGGTTCTGCTTACCAGAAGGGTCTGTTTGTCGTTTACTCCTAAGTTTTCATCTTGACAGTTTTCAAAGCCAAGAACAATTCCATGAAAAGAATGATATGCACCCCCGTACCTTTCACCTATTGATAGACTCACCTGTATTTATCCCATCACCTTCCCTCAACCTCAGCCTGCTTACTCTTCTGTTCTGTGCTTTTTCTCTTCCTCCCTCGAAGACTTCCTAAAGTGAGAGGCATGAAAATCTGGCCCCTGTAACCCAGCTCGTGGAGTTGGTACCCATGTCCTTTTGAAATGTCCCCATCACTCTGAGCACTTCTCGACTTGGCGGCATAAGATGTTTCTGGTTCAGTTTGCCCTTTTCCCTCCCCAGGCTCAGAATTAGCAATTTCTCCAAGCATCCCTGGTTCCTTTGAATTAAAAGTGGTATTTAGAAACCCAAATCTAGGCACTAGATGTGTTCATTGCCACAGGCATTATTGTTTTAGGCGTTCTAAGCAACCAGAGCCTAGCTAGGTTCTCATTTCCTTTTTAGTGGCTGTGTGGTATTCTGTTGTATCTGCAGCTGCTCAGTCAGTGCTCTGTCCATGGGATTCTCCAGGCAAGAATGCTGGAGTGGGCTGCCATTTACTCCTCCAGGGGATCTTCCCGACCCAAGGACTGAACTCGAGTCTCTTACATATTCTACATTGACAGGCAGGTTCTTTACCACTAGTGCCACCTGGGAAGCCCTCCATTTGCTACTGTATGATGCAAATAAATAGTGTATGGAGCATTTCATGGATGCTTATTTCTAAAACAGCTCATGTTCCAAAATATCTTTTTGGCCTTAGAAATGAAAGAACCTTGGAAAGGGATCATTTCGTAGTCCCCAAACCAGGATATGCCTCAAAGCTCACTTAAAGGAACATGATTAGCAGTTTGAGTCTCTGGGCTTAGTACTTCCTGAGCACAGGCTCCCACACCATGACTTTTTTCCAGCTGCCAAGGAGGAACTGATGCACGCTCCTTGGTGCTGGCCACAAACCATCAGCCTGCCTAATTTTCAGAAAGGGAAATTGAACATCTGGAGAACTGAAGTGGTTAAGCACAGGTTCTGCTTACCAGAAGGGTCTGTTTGTCGTTTACTCCTAAGTTTTCATCTTGACAGTTTTCAAAGCCAAGAACAATTCCATGAAAAGAATGATATGCACCCCGTACCTTTCACCTATTGATAGACTCACCTGTATTTATCCCATCACCTTCCCTCAACCTCAGCCTGCTTACTCTTCTGTTCTGTGCTTTTTCTCTTCCTCCCTCGAAGACTTCCTAAAGTGAGAGGCATGAAAATCGGGCCCCCTGTAACCCAGCTCGTGGAGTTGGTACCCATGTCCTTTTGAAATGTCCCCATCACTCTGAGCACTTCTCGACTTGGCGGCATAAGATGTTTCTGGTTCAGTTTGCCCTTTTCCCTCCCCAGGCTCAGAATTAGCAATTTCTCCAAGCATCCCTGGTTCCTTTGAATTAAAAGTGGTATTTAGAAACCCAAATCTAGGCACTAGATGTGTTCATTGCCACAGGCATTATTGTTTTAGGCGTTCTAAGCAACCAGAGCCTAGCTAGGTTCTCATTTCCTTTTTAGTGGCTGTGTGGTATTCTGTTGTATCTGCAGCTGCTCAGTCAGTGCTCTATCGCTAGACCTTTACGTTGTTTCCAGGTATTATAAACAATTTTGCAACAAATAGCCTCTGGTACATATGTCATTTTGCAAATGCAGGCGTATTTTTTTAAGATAAATGTTTAGGAATGTAATTACTGGATTAAAAGACTTGTGCAGTTGTGATTTTGAGCAGTATTTCTGTTGCCAGCCATAGGGATGGTTACCTTCCACACAACTACCAGCATTTCTTCCACCATTTCTGTTTCTTGAGACCCCTCTGCCGAGAGTCCCAGACCCTGTCCTCCTGCATCTCTGTTCTTGCCTTGATTATCCCAACGGCCTGCTGACATCTGTTTCTTTTTCCTTGCTCCCATTCCTCTGTAACTGCTATGCTGACTTAAATGCATCTAAAAATTACGTATTCTAAGGTATTTTTATTTTTCTCTGCACTGCCAAGGGAGCAACTCCCTCAGGATTCACTTCCATATAGTTCCCTTCCATGTAGTTTCCTAAAGTATAAATCCTAGCATTTTGTATGTCATTTTAAAATCGGTTTGTTACTTATACTTGTGTATGGCAGGTTTGTTTTCTGATCTATCCTTGAGTGGCCAACAAAGATTCATCCTAGATAGTAACTTATATAGAAACTGACTTAATGTGATTTTCACAGGGTCTCCAAAAAGCCTAGGGAAATGAAAGGAAAGAAAAGCAAAAAGATCTCTCTCAAATACACAGCAGCAAGACTACATGAAAAAGGAGTTCTTCTGGAAATTGAGGACCTGCAAGTGAATCAGTGAGTATTTAGTTTTTAACTTTGTTTTGTATATTGATTTTTTAAAAAATTTCTCTTTATCTTATTGACTTTATTTCTCTTATCTGGATAATTATTTTTATATTTTATGTGTGTTTATAATTGATTCATTAGAATAGTTATGTGCAGTTCTGGAAATCTGAGGGTACACACTATGATCACTTGGGAGAACAACTTACTCCCACCTTCTCCTGGTGCCGTGCAACTCCTGGGCATGTAGCGTGCTGAGCATGAGTGGTGCCGTAAATATTTTCAGTACTTGGAGTTTGTCTCTGGTGGTACTTAGTCCATTTATATCTACAGCTCCTGCTCCTTTCAGAAAACCTCCTCACTTGTTTCTTTTTGTTCTGACTCCCCCTTTTGTTTACATACCTTTTCCAGTCTTCAAACATGTTTGTATTCAGATGTCTGTCTTTTCCTCCCCCTCTTGGCCTGGGTTCCTCTTGACTCTCCTCTCGTCATCAGGCTTCAGCAGTAGCCACATGGAAGGCCAGGAGGACTCCCGACATCCCCCCTTCAGAGGTCCCTGTGTCCTTCCTCAGTGAGTTCTCTCTCAGTAGGAGGCACGGGCTCCCAGGAAGGGTGGCTGCTCTTGTTGCCAGATCCCAAAGCAGGTGGTGCTTAGTGCCACAATTGCACGGCACCCCACCTGCGGAAACACTTCACACCTTTATTTTAGAACTGCCTTTTCATTCTTGACGACTGTGCTCACCTCTTCTCCGCATATCACAGGATCTTTTTATGGGAACAGAAATATCCTACCCTCTCGCTGTTGTGTTTCAACAGGTTTAAAAACGTTATCTTCGAAATCCTAGCATTTTGTATGTCATTTTAAAATCGGTTTGTTACTTATACTTGTGTATGGCAGGTTTGTTTTCTGATCTATCCTTGAGTGGCCAACAAAGATTCATCCTAGATAGTAACTTATATAGAAACTGACTTAATGTGATTTTCACAGGGTCTCCAAAAAGCCTAGGGAAATGAAAGGAAAGAAAAGCAAAAAGATCTCTCTCAAATACACAGCAGCAAGACTACATGAAAAAGGAGTTCTTCTGGAAATTGAGGACCTGCAAGTGAATCAGTGAGTATTTAGTTTTTAACTTTGTTTTGTATATTGATTTTTTAAAAAATTTCTCTTTATCTTATTGACTTTATTTCTCTTATCTGGATAATTATTTTTATATTTTATGTGTGTTTATAATTGATTCATTAGAATAGTTATGTGCAGTTCTGGAAATCTGAGGGTACACACTATGATCACTTGGGAGAACAACTTACTCCCACCTTCTCCTGGTGCCGTGCAACTCCTGGGCATGTAGCGTGCTGAGCATGAGTGGTGCCGTAAATATTTTCAGTACTTGGAGTTTGTCTCTGGTGGTACTTAGTCCATTTATATCTACAGCTCCTGCTCCTTTCAGAAAACCTCCTCACTTGTTTCTTTTTGTTCTGACTCCCCCTTTTGTTTACATACCTTTTCCAGTCTTCAAACATGTTTGTATTCAGATGTCTGTCTTTTCCTCCCCCTCTTGGCCTGGGTTCCTCTTGACTCTCCTCTCGTCATCAGGCTTCAGCAGTAGCCACATGGAAGGCCAGGAGGACTCCCGACATCCCCCCTTCAGAGGTCCCTGTGTCCTTCCTCAGTGAGTTCTCTCTCAGTAGGAGGCACGGGCTCCCAGGAAGGGTGGCTGCTCTTGTTGCCAGATCCCAAAGCAGGTGGTGCTTAGTGCCACAATTGCACGGCACCCCACCTGCGGAAACACTTCACACCTTTATTTTAGAACTGCCTTTTCATTCTTGACGACTGTGCTCACCTCTTCTCCGCATATCACAGGATCTTTTTATGGGAACAGAAATATCCTACCCTCTCGCTGTTGTGTTTCAACAGGTTTAAAAACGTTATCTTTGAAATCGGTCCAACTGAAGAAGTTGGCGACTTCGAAGTGAAAGCCAAGTTCATGGGAGTTCAAATGGAGACGTTTATGTTACATTATCAGGTGGGTCTCCAACAGGAAAATGCCAACCGCACTGCGAATGAAGTAGCTGTGTTCTTGTCAGCATAGGAGAGTGGAGAAAGAGCAGACCTGTGTGAGAAAAACTGCCCGCACTCAGCAGCGAGCTGAGGAGTTCTGTGGGTCTGATTTGATCTGTTCAGGCTGGAGAGCTTTGTGTGTGTGTGCGTGTGCGTGTGTGCATTAGTCACTTACTTGTGTCCGACTCTTTATGACCTCATGGACTGTAGCCCACCAGACTTCTCTGTCCATAGGATTCTCCAGGCAAGAATACCAGAGTGGGTTGGCATGACCTTCTCCAGGGGATCTTCCTGACCCAGGGATCAAGCCTGGGTCTCCCATGTTGCATGCAAGCTCTTTACTTTTGCAGAAGTGTGAACCTGCAGAGAGCATATCTGAAGCCTCCATGTAGGGTTGCCACTAAATTGAGCTGACACCTTGGGCTTGAACAAAATGCTTAGGTACAGATCTTGACAGCACAGAACTGCAAACCTTCTCAGTAGCTCAAACCTCCCCCATTCCGCTGTCATTTTGACTTGATCAAGGGGCTTAAAGGTGTACAAGATATGTGTAAACTTGCATCTGTGTAAACTGAATCCCACTTTATTTACATTTTGAGAAATTTTTTTTTAAGAGAAGACAAATTTTTACTGAATTTGAGTTAATATATAGGGATCACAGAAATGAGCTTCCCTGGTGGCTCAGATGGTAAGAATCCACTTGCAATGCAGGAGACCTGGATTCAGTCTCTAGGTCAGGAAGATCCCCTGGAAAAGGGAATGGTAAAACCCACTCCAGTATTCTAGCCTGGAGAATTCCATGGATGGAGGAGCCTGGTGGGCTACAGTCCATGAATTGTAAAGACTTGGACATGACTGACTTTAACACTCACTGGTGGAACAAATAGCAAATGATAGTGTGAGTTATACCAGAATGAAAGGAAGATATGACGGGCCTGGGTTTCCAGTCTGAAACTGTTATGCAATATGATTTTTGGTTTTTTGGCTGCACTACATGACTTTGGGATCTTCGTTCCCTCACCAGGGATTAAGCCTAGGCCCACCTGCAGTGGGCAAGACCTGGGTTCGATTCCTGGGTTTGGAAGATCCCCTGGAGAAGGGAACAGCTACCCATTCCAGTGTTCTTGCCTGGAGAATTCCATGGCTTGTCCATGGATTGCAAAGGATCAGACATGACTGAGTAATTTTCACACATATAATGTACTTCAGCTTTGCAGAACACACAGTAGCATAAAAAACATTTAGTCCTCTCTTCCGCCTTGCATTCAGGATAGAAAAGCTCTGTCATTTGAAAAGGAAATGAGGACTCTAGTAGACAGTGTTGCGATGACATTACTGGCCTTATCCTGTGTTCGGTGGTTAGTATATCTCACCATGAGCTGAAACACCACCACCTTCTCCAGGCGACACATCACTTAGATGAACTGGGTCTCCCATGTAGCAAGCTCTTTACTTTTGCAGAAGTGTGAACCTGCAGAGAGCATATCTGAAGCCTCCATGTAGGGTTGCCACTAAATTGAGCTGACACCTTGGGCTTGAACAAAATGCTTAGGTACAGATCTTGACAGCACAGAACTGCAAACCTTCTCAGTAGCTCAAACCTCCCCCATTCCGCTGTCATTTTGACTTGATCAAGGGGCTTAAAGGTGTACAAGATATGTGTAAACTTGCATCTGTGTAAACTGAATCCCACTTTATTTACATTTTGAGAAATTTTTTTTTAAGAGAAGACAAATTTTTACTGAATTTGAGTTAATATATAGGGATCACAGAAATGAGCTTCCCTGGTGGCTCAGATGGTAAGAATCCACTTGCAATGCAGGAGACCTGGATTCAGTCTCTAGGTCAGGAAGATCCCCTGGAAAAGGGAATGGTAAAACCCACTCCAGTATTCTAGCCTGGAGAATTCCATGGATGGAGGAGCCTGGTGGGCTACAGTCCATGAATTGTAAAGACTTGGACATGACTGACTTTAACACTCACTGGTGGAACAAATAGCAAATGATAGTGTGAGTTATACCAGAATGAAAGGAAGATATGACGGGCCTGGGTTTCCAGTCTGAAACTGTTATGCAATATGATTTTTGGTTTTTTGGCTGCACTACATGACTTTGGGATCTTCGTTCCCTCACCAGGGATTAAGCCTAGGCCCACCTGCAGTGGGCAAGACCTGGGTTCGATTCCTGGGTTTGGAAGATCCCCTGGAGAAGGGAACAGCTACCCATTCCAGTGTTCTTGCCTGGAGAATTCCATGGCTTGTCCATGGATTGCAAAGGATCAGACATGACTGAGTAATTTTCACACATATAATGTACTTCAGCTTTGCAGAACACACAGTAGCATAAAAAACATTTAGTCCTCTCTTCCGCCTTGCATTCAGGATAGAAAAGCTCTGTCATTTGAAAAGGAAATGAGGACTCTAGTAGACAGTGTTGCGATGACATTACTGGCCTTATCCTGTGTTCGGTGGTTAGTATATCTCACCATGAGCTGAAACACCACCACCTTCTCCAGGCGACACATCACTTAGATGAACTGGGCCTCAGCAGGCAGTTCCATAGCTGGAGACTTGTGTCTTACCCCAGCTCACATCTGGTGCCCAAAGCATGCTTCGCCCCTTCTGGATCCCTCCCCACATGTGTCCCTCCTTTTCTTGTTCTGCGGACTGGATTGACCGTCAGAATGTTCTTTTGAACAGGACCTGCTGCAGCTGCAGTATGAAGGCGTCGCAGTCATGAAGTTATTTGACAGAGCTAAAGTCAACGTCAACCTCCTCATTTTCCTTCTCAACAAGAAATTCTATGAGAAGTGAGGGAGCATCTGCTTCCAGCCCGGAGGATGAAGAAGGAAGTGCCCAGCAGCTGCCTTTGTGGGGTCCTTCTTTACTCCAGGGAAACAAAGACCCAGCCCACACATTGCCTCGGTCTTGGTATCGCCCCCTGGCTCCAGCAGTTTAACTCCTCCTGCTCAGTGGGCCGTTGGTCGCCCTTTCTTCATAGTGAAATTGTATTTCCGGCTCAGTCCAACCCTTCTTGTTCCTTCCTTTTTTTTCTGTCAGGGAAGAGTGGGAGGTCTCCTGAACTCTCCCATGTGGTGACGGTCTTAGAGGCTGCATTACTGTATTGTCAGCTTTGGTGTTTGTTTCGTGAGCAATAGGGATGGTGGCATTTGAATACTTGCTGATTAGGGGTGGAAGCCAGTAGCACCAATAATGTGCAGACTTAGAAGACACACAGTTAAAATCTTAGGTTATCCATAGTCTTTAGGTTGTCATTTAAAAGTGAAGTTCCTTTCTATTTCTGTTCCATCAGTAAAATCAAAGGCTCTGGGAGGCATTGGTTCTCTTCCGTTCTGTCTTCCTTTATGGGCGGGAGCTAACAGAAATCACTGTTCTATATTCAAGGGAAGCATCTCTAGAAAGAGGGGGATGTTGTTTTTAAATTTGACTATTAAATTTGGACTGTTCTATCTGTGCAGCTTTCTCATCAATGGATGGAAGAGTCCCACTGATAAAATTACGCTATTTAGGTAAATCCGGAACGGTCTGAGCAACTGCTTGTTTGTGTTGATGCAAAGACTGACCAGTTTCAAGCAGACAGTCCACTCCATCCCTGTGGCAAAGGAATGGGTTGGCTCTAGTGTAGAATGTAATTGTTTTCAAAACTGCTTTATACCTTAAGAGTGCCTTATAAAAGTGTAGATTTATTCCTTAAAATGGGCGTGATAGAAATTTTAAAGATTTATTGTAACGCTTCAAAAGCCTTTAGAATACTGTAAGAAAAGGGTTTGGTTTTTTTTTTTTTTAATTGGCTTATCTGTATATCTGGACTTTAAAATTTTTCTTATATCTAAAACACTAGGGTTTATCTGCAGGGTTGCAGAGAGTATCCTGCCTTAAACAGACTGAAACAAAACCAAACAAAAGCAGCCAAGTGATGTTAACATGTGATATTAGAACCTTTTTTTTTTTTACCAGCTGCAGTATGAAGGGGGCAGTCATGAAGTTATTTGACAGAGCTAAAGTCAACGCCAACCTCCTCATTTTCCTTCTCAACAAGAAATTCTATGAGAAGTGAGGGAGCTCTGCTTCCAGCCCGGAGGATGAAGAAGGAAGTGCCCAGCAGCTGCCTTTGTGGGGTCCTTCTTTCCCCAGGGAAACAAAGACCCAGCCCACACATTGCCTCGGTCTTGGTATCGCCCCCTGGCTCCAGCAGTTTAACTCCTCCTGCTCAGTGGGCCGTTGGTCCCCCTTTCTTCATAGTGAAATTGTATTTCCGGCTCAGTCCAACCCTTCTTGTTCCTTCCTTTTTTCTGTCGGGGAAGAGTGGGAGGTCTCCTGAACTCTCCCATGTGGTGACGGTCTTAGAGGCTGCATTACTGTATTGTCAGCTTTGGTGTTTGTTTCGTGAGCAATAGGGATGGTGGCATTTGAATACTTGCTGATTAGGGGTGGAAGCCAGTAGCACCAATAATGTGCAGACTTAGAAGACACACAGTTAAAATCTTAGGTTATCCATAGTCTTTAGGTTGTCATTTAAAAGTGAAGTTCCTTTCTATTTCTGTTCCATCAGTAAAATCAAAGGCTCTGGGAGGCATTGGTTCTCTTCCGTTCTGTCTTCCTTTATGGGCGGGAGCTAACAGAAATCACTGTTCTATATTCAAGGGAAGCATCTCTAGAAAGAGGGGGATGTTGTTTTTAAATTTGACTATTAAATTTGGACTGTTCTATCTGTGCAGCTTTCTCATCAATGGATGGAAGAGTCCCACTGATAAAATTACGCTATTTAGGTAAATCCGGAACGGTCTGAGCAACTGCTTGTTTGTGTTGATGCAAAGACTGACCAGTTTCAAGCAGACAGTCCACTCCATCCCTGTGGCAAAGGAATGGGTTGGCTCTAGTGTAGAATGTAATTGTTTTCAAAACTGCTTTATACCTTAAGAGTGCCTTATAAAAGTGTAGATTTATTCCTTAAAATGGGCGTGATAGAAATTTTAAAGATTTATTGTAACGCTTCAAAAGCCTTTAGAATACTGTAAGAAAAGGGTTTGGTTGTGTTTTTTTAAATTTGGCTTATCTGTATATCTGGACTTTAAAATTTTTCTTATATCTAAAACACTAGGGTTTATCTGCAGGGTTGCAGAGAGTATCCTGCCTTAAACAGACTGAAACAAAACCAAACAAAAGCAGCCAAGTGATGTTAACATGTGATATTAGAACTGTTTTTACCTATTTTTGTCTTTTCTCTTGCTGCCTACACTGTACCTTTATTTTATGAACTCGAATTTTTAAATTTAGTCACAAACAATCCAGTGCTAAACATTGAGGTCATGGAACTTTTGTTCGTAGATGAAAAGTCATATACTTTAAAAAAAAAAAAAAAGTCTTTTTATCCAGGAAAATATATTGAAATCATTTCTGAGCCTCATTTTCTCTGAAGTTTTGGTTCAGTGTTCCTTTATCGTAAAAACATAAACTAATAGTTAACAATTTACTGATGTATATTTAAAGCCAATAAACTGTTTCATTAATAACAAATCATGTGGTGTCCCGATGACAAATGTCAAGTGTTGGAAGTGTGTTTTTCATGTTCGACTGTTTACTTGGTCAGGTCCACAGGTGCAGGTAACAGCCGTATGCATTCTGCACACCCCAGACAGCCCACAGGCAGGTGTAGAGATGAGGTGTGGGCTGCCACAGAAGGAGTTGCCCTACCTTGACCTTGTTTTTTTTCGTATTTTCCAAGACGGGTTTTTTAGTACATATTTTCCTCAGATTACAAGAAGATGCCATTCTAAGTGGCATTGCTTCAAAACTGAGACCCACCCAAATGTCCCACCCTTTTACCTTAAAAAATGATTTACACCAGGCCCCCCAAAACCACCTCCTGACAGACAATGAGCAAAGTCCACAATTCTTTGACAACTCTTTTCAGTGATCTGTTAGGAGTAGAGTTCCCTTGACACAGCCTATAAATCAAAATGGCACAAACCACACCTCAAGAATTTTGATGGTAACTCTACAGAATTATGGTGTTAATAGCATTGAGGATGTCCCAACAAACTCAAGTCATGGCCTTGAATCCTTGTAACTCTTTTGAATTTTAATTTATTAGCCATAGCCATCTGTGTCCCAGCTTTCTCCTCCTTTGACTTTCTTTTTTTTTTTTTTTTTTTTTTAAAGATTTATTTTGGGCGGGGGTCGGGTTGGGGCGGGCCACTTCCATTGGTCTTTCATTTCTCTGTGTTCATCCGTCTTTGTTCTTTGGCTCCTGTGGGCCTCCCATCGCGGTGGCGTCTGTCGTTGCAGAGCGCCGGCTCTGGGCGCATGCGCTCCAGAGCTCCGGCTTGGTAATTGGACACATCAGTCCAGCCGCTCCCGCGGCACGTGGGATCTTCCCAGGCCAGGGCTCGAACCGGCGCCCCTTGCACTGCAAGGCGGTGTCCTTACCCACTGGACCACCAGGGGAAGCCCCTCCTTTGACTTTCTCTTCAACCAGCCATCATGACATTTACCATGAATTTCCTTCTGCAAGAATTTGGACTGCCCATCAGATTGTTGCTGCACACAATTGCCTCTGTATCTCTGTTTATGAAATAAAAGGTCATTTGTTTGTTTTTGAGTTGATTTTCCTAAGTTGCATTGTTAGCACTTCCTGCAAAACTGTTTTAACTAGAGTGAGATTTAATAATTGAAAACCACAACAGAAAACAATGCCTTCAGAGTCTTTTTGAAGGACCAAACACAAGTCAGCTATTTTTAACGTGTGAGTTTAGCCTTTTTAAATGTAAAATGCTTTAAGTAGCTTCAACATAATTGGGTGGGGCAAGGTGGAGAATTAGCATAATGTCACATAGTTCATTTTTAAGAAAAAAAATCATCCAGGGACTTCCTGTTGGTTCAGTTCTCCCAGTGTCTGGGACGCAGGTTCAATCCCTGGTCAGGGAACTAGCTCCCACATGTCACAGCTAAGCGTCCATGACCACAACTAAGACCCAGCACAGCCTAAATAAATATATTTTTTAAATCATCCAAAATTTTTTTTGATCATTATTGGTGAACATTTCAATGTCACTTAGTTCTGATAAGCTAATGGCTGGAAGTTTAAAATTATAGCAGCATTAAAAGTTGTTTTCTGATAGTAGCATCCTAGCTTACAATATGTCCTTCAGGAGACTTCTGTGTAACATACAAGTCACCAGGAAAGGCTTGGGGACATTAGTTATGGAAAAAGTAAACAGCTGCAAAGGGAAGGAAAAATAGCTTCCTTTTAAGTAACATCCCAAGGAGCAGCCTTACTTATAAAATACAAATATAAGGGCTCCTCTAGTGTCTCAGTGGTAAATAATCCCGTGCCAGTGCAGGAGATACAAGTTCAATTCCTGGTCTGGGAAGAGCTCACATGCCATGGGGCAACTAAGCCCGTGGACCACAACTACTGAGCCTGTGCGCTAGAGCTTGTGTTCTGCAACAAGAGAAGCGACCATGATGAAAAGCCCCTGCACTGCAACTAGAGAAAGCCCACATTGTAATGAAGACCCAGCACAGCCAAAAAGAAAGAAATTTATATTAAAAAATACAAATTGCATGGAAGATGGAAGCACCCTGTTATATATAAATTGGGGCCAGGCTCTATTGGAACAAGTACTCTTGTGCCTGTGTAAAGCAAAGAGAATCAGAAAACAACACCCGTCCAAACATTTAACTTTTGTCATCCAAGCTTTTTCTGTTTAAGTTGTAAAGTGGGAGCTTCCTTGGTGGAGAATGGTAAAGAATATGCCTGCCTATCCAGGAGACACAGGTTCAGTCCTTGGTCTGAGAGGATCCCGTATGCTGTGGAGCAACTAAGCCCATGCACAACTACTGAGCCCATAAGCTGTATCTCTGAAAATCGCGTGTCCTAGAACCCACGCTCCACATAAGAGAATAATTGCTCCTCCACTGCAGTGGGCAGCCTGCGCCTAGTGAGCAGCCTGAGTAGCCCTGGCTCATTCCAACTAGAGAAAAGTCCACCCAGCAATGAAGACCCCGTACAGCCACCCCTCTTCCCTTTTTGACTTAGAGATAACTTACTTAACCTAATATGCTAAATATGCTTTGGGAAAGAAGAGATACTTTAATACTCCTTTTGTAGTAAAATTTTAAAACTTTTTAGTTTTTATTTTTAACTTAGTTCTGATAAGCTAATGGCTGGAAGTTTAAAATTATAGCAGCATTAAAAGTTGTTTTCTGATAGTAGCATCCTAGCTTACAATATGTCCTTCAGGAGACTTCTGTGTAACATACAAGTCACCAGGAAAGGCTTGGGGACATTAGTTATGGAAAAAGTAAACAGCTGCAAAGGGAAGGAAAAATAGCTTCCTTTTAAGTAACATCCCAAGGAGCAGCCTTACTTATAAAATACAAATATAAGGGCTCCTCTAGTGTCTCAGTGGTAAATAATCCCGTGCCAGTGCAGGAGATACAAGTTCAATTCCTGGTCTGGGAAGAGCTCACATGCCATGGGGCAACTAAGCCCGTGGACCACAACTACTGAGCCTGTGCGCTAGAGCTTGTGTTCTGCAACAAGAGAAGCGACCATGATGAAAAGCCCCTGCACTGCAACTAGAGAAAGCCCACATTGTAATGAAGACCCAGCACAGCCAAAAAGAAAGAAATTTATATTAAAAAATACAAATTGCATGGAAGATGGAAGCACCCTGTTATATATAAATTGGGGCCAGGCTCTATTGGAACAAGTACTCTTGTGCCTGTGTAAAGCAAAGAGAATCAGAAAACAACACCCGTCCAAACATTTAACTTTTGTCATCCAAGCTTTTTCTGTTTAAGTTGTAAAGTGGGAGCTTCCTTGGTGGAGAATGGTAAAGAATATGCCTGCCTATCCAGGAGACACAGGTTCAGTCCTTGGTCTGAGAGGATCCCGTATGCTGTGGAGCAACTAAGCCCATGCACAACTACTGAGCCCATAAGCTGTATCTCTGAAAATCGCGTGTCCTAGAACCCACGCTCCACATAAGAGAATAATTGCTCCTCCACTGCAGTGGGCAGCCTGCGCCTAGTGAGCAGCCTGAGTAGCCCTGGCTCATTCCAACTAGAGAAAAGTCCACCCAGCAATGAAGACCCCGTACAGCCACCCCTCTTCCCTTTTTGACTTAGAGATAACTTACTTAACCTAATATGCTAAATATGCTTTGGGAAAGAAGAGATACTTTAATACTCCTTTTGTAGTAAAATTTTAAAACTTTTTTTAGTTTTTATTTTTTAACACCAAAAACATCTTTATTGGGGTATAGGAATTAACAATGTTGTGATAGTTTCAGGTGAACAGTGAAGGGACTCAGCTGTACATAGACACGTACCATTCTCCCCCAGACTTCGTCTCATCTGGGCTAGTACATAACATTGAGCAACATTCCATGTGCTATATAATAGATTTTTGTTGGTTATCCATTTCAAACACAGCAGTGTGTACATGACTCCCAAAGTCCCCAACCATTCCCTCCTCCCTACAAGCATGAGTTCGTTTTCTAAGTCAGCGAGTCTCTTTCTGTTTTGTAAATAAGTTCATTTGTATCATTTCTTTTTAGAATCCACATAAAAGGGATGTCATATAATATTTCTCCTTCTCTGTCTGACTTACTTCACTCAGTATGACACTCTCTAGATCCATCCATATTGCTGCAAATGGTCTTATTTCATTCTTTTTAAGTAATATTCTATTGTATATACATACCACATCTTTATCCAGTCCTCTGTCGATGGACATTTAGGTTGTTTCCATATCTTGGCTATTGTAAACAGTGCTGCAATGAGAATTGGAGTGAATGTATCTCTTCAGGCCATGTTTTTCTCTGGATAAATGCCCAGGAGTGGGATTGCAGGGTCCTATGGTAGCTCTATGTTCAGTTTTTTAAGGAACCTCCACACAGTTCTCCGTAGTGGCTGTACCAATTTACATTCCCACCAACAGTGCAGGAGGGTTCCCTTCTCTCCACACCCTGTCCAACATTTGTTGTTTGTGGACTTTTTGATGATAGCCCTCCTGACTGGTGTGAGGTGCTATCTCATTGTAGTTTTAATTTGCATATCTCTAATAACTAGTGATGTCGAACATATTTTCATGTGCCTGTTGGCCATCTGCATGTCCTCTTTAGAGAAATGTCTATTCAGGTCTCCTGCCCACTCTTTGAGTGGGTTGTTTGCTTTTGATGCTATTGTCATAAGCTGTTTGTAAATTCTGGAGATGAATCCCTTATCTGTCACATCACTTGCAAATATTTTCTCCCAGTCTGTGGGTGGTCTTTTTGTTTTGAAATTCTTTAAACTGTTGTTATGGGGAAAAAAAAAAAGTCCAATGTCTAGACAGACACAATGGTATAATGAACTCCCACGTGTACATGGTCTCACCTCAACAATTCCCAACACTTTCATCTCTACCTTCGCCCACTGCCCCTTGGGTTATTTTGACAAATCCCAGATACAGTATCATTTCAACCACAGATGCTTTGATATGTGTCTCCCCACTGTGTTTCTCAACAGGGGGCAATTGTCCCACCATGAGACACTTGACAGTATTTGGAGATACTCTTTGCTGTTTTTACTAAGGGAGCGCTGCTATATCTAGTGGGTAGAGGTGAGGGTTGCTGCTCATGCATGTCTTACCATGCAGAGAACAGGCGCCTCAACAGAAAATGAGCTGGTCCAAAATGCCTGGAGAACCCAGGGTGAGAAATCCCATTCTTACTCTTAAAAAAAATAGAACTCCAGTAAACAATAAAATTGAAAAAAAAATTAATTAATTAAAAAGAAAAAATATATATACTAAAAAAAAGCTCCAAAGAAAACCTCCAGCCACTATCACACCTAAAAAATAAACTTGAGATACTGAATATTCAGTCAGTGCTTGTATTTCCCCAGATATCTGATAACTGCTTAAACATTTCATATATCTGAATCAGCTGCCAAACAAGATTCCCACATTACACTTAACAGATAGGTCTCCTAATTTCCTTAATCTATGGATTCTATCTTTATTTATTTTATTTTGGGGTACTCTGAGCCTTGGTTGCTCTGTTCAGGCTTTCTCCAGAGGCAGAGAGCAGGGGCTGCTCTCTAGTTGCGGTGTGCAGGCTTCCCCTCACAGTGGCTTCTCTTGTTGCAGAGTGCAGGCTCTAGGGCACGCGGCTCAGTAGTTGTGGTGCACAGGCTTAGTTGCCCTGTGGCATGGGGACCAGGGCCAGGAATTAATCCTGGACCAGGGACTGAACCAGTGTCCCCTGCCTTGCAAGGGAGGTTCTTAACCACTGGACCATCAGGGAGGTCTCTCTCTCTCTCTCTGTCTCTCTCTTTAAAAAATCTTATAACATATTGTATTGAGTTGGCCAAAAATTTCATTCCGGTTTTTCCACCAAATGGTATGGGAAAACCCTAATGAATTTTTTGGCCAATCCAATACTTGACATTGATCTTACAGAATTTCTATACTCTGGGGATTTCTTATTACATCCTGGTGGATCAGACTGTTTCAACCTTTTGGTAAGGATATTTCAGAATTCCTATTACACTGTGTGTACGTGCTGAGTCACTTCAACTGTGTCCGATTCTTTACAGCCCTATGGACTGTAGCCCGGCAGGCTCCAGGCAAGAATACTGGAGTGGGTTGCCATGCCCTCCTCAAGGAATTCTGACCCAGGGATTGAACCCACGACTCTTATATCTCCTGAACTGGAGATATAAGAGTCAGGTTCTTTACCACTAGCACCACCTGGGAAGCCCCGTGGGAGAAGAGTATTTGGAGAATATAGTCTGGGTGCTAGGAGCCCTCATCACTCTTAGATTGGTTATTGTTTCTAAGTGTTTTCAATAGAAAGAGTTTTTAAAAGAACATTTCCTGAGTTCATGTGTTTCTTTCTTTCTTTCTTTTTTTAAATTTTGGCCTCTTTTATTGGTTTTTCAATTAATTAATTTATTTTTCATCCATCTTTACTCTTTGGCCTGCGTGGGCCTCCCATTGCAGTGGCCTCCCTTGCTGCAGAGCTGTGGGTGCATGCCCTCCAGAGCACTGGTTTGTAATTGGACAGATGGGTCCAGCCACTCCGTGGCACATGGGATCTTCCTGGGCCATCTTTATTTATTTTATTTTGGTATTGGACTCTGGCTTCTCTGTTCAGGCTTTCTCCAGAGGCAGAGAGCAGGGGCTGCTCTCTAGTTGCGGTGTGCAGGCTTCCCCTCACAGTGGCTTCTCTTGTTGCAGAGTGCAGGCTCTAGGGCACGCGGCTCAGTAGTTGTGGTGCACAGGCTTAGTTGCCCTGTGGCATGGGGACCAGGGCCAGGAATTAATCCTGGACCAGGGACTGAACCAGTGTCCCCTGCCTTGCAAGGGAGGTTCTTAACCACTGGACCATCAGGGAGGTCTCTCTCTCTCTCTCTGTCTCTCTCTTTAAAAAATCTTATAACATATTGTATTGAGTTGGCCAAAAATTTCATTCCGGTTTTTCCACCAAATGGTATGGGAAAACCCTAATGAATTTTTTGGCCAATCCAATACTTGACATTGATCTTACAGAATTTCTATACTCTGGGGATTTCTTATTACATCCTGGTGGATCAGACTGTTTCAACCTTTTGGTAAGGATATTTCAGAATTCCTATTACACTGTGTGTACGTGCTGAGTCACTTCAACTGTGTCCGATTCTTTACAGCCCTATGGACTGTAGCCCGGCAGGCTCCAGGCAAGAATACTGGAGTGGGTTGCCATGCCCTCCTCAAGGAATTCTGACCCAGGGATTGAACCCACGACTCTTATATCTCCTGAACTGGAGATATAAGAGTCAGGTTCTTTACCACTAGCACCACCTGGGAAGCCCCGTGGGAGAAGAGTATTTGGAGAATATAGTCTGGGTGCTAGGAGCCCTCATCACTCTTAGATTGGTTATTGTTTCTAAGTGTTTTCAATAGAAAGAGTTTTTAAAAGAACATTTCCTGAGTTCATGTGTTTCTTTCTTTCTTTCTTTTTTTAAATTTTGGCCTCTTTTATTGGTTTTTCAATTAATTAATTTATTTTTCATCCATCTTTACTCTTTGGCCTGCGTGGGCCTCCCATTGCAGTGGCCTCCCTTGCTGCAGAGCTGTGGGTGCATGCCCTCCAGAGCACTGGTTTGTAATTGGACAGATGGGTCCAGCCACTCCGTGGCACATGGGATCTTCCTGGGCCAGGGATCGAACCTGTGCCCCTTGCACTGCAAGGCGGACTCTTTACCCACTGGACCACCAGAGAAGCCCCATTTGTTTCTTTTAATAAAATGTTTTTATCTTAATGTGTACAGCTCTATGAAAAAAAAAATAATGATTAGTAGAATTTACCAATTCCATTGTGTAAACACCTTCGCATAGCTGATTTCCATCTTGATGCCATTGGTCACTGAATGCAGCACTGGGGAGGAGTGGTTTTGTTTTGGCCACATCACATGTCCTGCAGGATCTTAAGTTCCCCAACCAGGGATTGAGCCTCCACCCCTTGCAGTAGAAGCACAGAGTCTTCACCACAGGACATCCAGGGAAGTCCCTAAAACTGGGAAAAGATGCTAACAGTCGACTCTCATGAGCTCTCTTGATTTTATTCCAAGAGTAATAGGGAGCAATGGATGGATTTTAAAGAAGAGAAATGAATGACCAGACCTAGGCCTTGGAAATGTGAAGGATGGATGGGGATACGGAGGCAAGGCTCTGGGTTATGCTACCTCCTGTTTGTCCCTCCAGATCCATTCTCCACCTTCCACTCTCGACTGTGCCCTGGGAAGCTGGCTGCGTAGATAGCATCACCATCTCCCTCCAGCTTCTGGTTGGGTTTGGCCAATGGCATGCCCCCCAAGGAGAGCAGAGGTCCGAAATAAGGTGAAAAGAATAAATGAAGTGAGAGTGCTAATCACTCAGTCATGTCCAACCCTTCTGCAACCCCAGGGACTGTAGTCCCCTAGGCTTCTCTGTCCATGGCATTCTCTAGGCAAGAATACTGGGGTGGGTTGTCATTCCCTTCTCCAGGACATCTTGAATTGTAGGGAGTGAAACTGGGTCTCCTGAATTGTAGGCAGATTCTTTACTATCTGCGCCACAAGGGAAGCCCAAAATAAGGTGAGGTTAAGATTTATTCTTCCAGGTCACTGTGAATTGACTCCTCTCCCCACCAAAGGCCAGAGTTCCTCTTGCGCTGCTCTCTGCAGATAGTCACCTTCTACCTAATGCAGTAAGCAATCCTTTCTCTGGTCCCCTCAGGCTCTGAGAGCTAAATTCCTGCTGTAACTAGCCCCAGGGAGTCCTGCCTTATTCATAAACCTTGCCCTGTTTCTTTATTAACTTTTCTTCCAATTCCCAGTTGAAGTTGCTGTCTGTTTCCTGCTGAGACACTGACTTATACACAAGAGCACCAAGTAAGGCCTCTATTAGTGAGAGAAGGTGTGGCCTGAACTGGATAGTGGTTGTTAGGAGGAAGAGGGGTTCGGTAAATTCTAGAGTTGTTTGGGAATCAGGGTTGACTTACTGGATGTTGGAAGAGTGGAACCTTGTGGAACATTGGGCCAGCAAAGCATTCTGTGATCATTTGGGAAGTGCTGTCGGCCATCATTCTATTTGGAAGTCACAACACACATAAATATATTAAAAATACCCAAACTGGGACTTCCCTGGTGGTGCAGTGGTTAAGAATCTGCCTTCCAAATATATGTAGATTATTTTCAAATATCTTTTGATGTTTATTTCTAATGTAATTCCACACAGATAAGAGAACAGACTCTACAATCTCAATACTTTTAGACTATGAAAGTTTTTCACCTTGTTTTATGCCTTGATATCTCCCACTGTCTCCTAGTTTATAGTCTCTGGGAACTTGAATAGAATATGTGTCCTGTGATTGTGTGAAAACTGTATAAATCTCTTTATAAATTTTTTTAAATTTTATTTTTAACACCAAAAACATTTTGTATTGGGGTATAGCCAATTAACAGTGCCGTGATAGTTTCAAGTGAACAATAAAGGGACTCAATCATACATAAACATGTTGAATTGGTTCACAGTGCTTTTCAAGTCTACTGTATCCTTCTACATTTGTCTATTCATTCTATTAATTTTGAGAAAATTGTGACATATTGAATTGTAGGGAGTGAAACTGGGTCTCCTGAATTGTAGGCAGATTCTTTACTATCTGCGCCACAAGGGAAGCCCAAAATAAGGTGAGGTTAAGATTTATTCTTCCAGGTCACTGTGAATTGACTCCTCTCCCCACCAAAGGCCAGAGTTCCTCTTGCGCTGCTCTCTGCAGATAGTCACCTTCTACCTAATGCAGTAAGCAATCCTTTCTCTGGTCCCCTCAGGCTCTGAGAGCTAAATTCCTGCTGTAACTAGCCCCAGGGAGTCCTGCCTTATTCATAAACCTTGCCCTGTTTCTTTATTAACTTTTCTTCCAATTCCCAGTTGAAGTTGCTGTCTGTTTCCTGCTGAGACACTGACTTATACACAAGAGCACCAAGTAAGGCCTCTATTAGTGAGAGAAGGTGTGGCCTGAACTGGATAGTGGTTGTTAGGAGGAAGAGGGGTTCGGTAAATTCTAGAGTTGTTTGGGAATCAGGGTTGACTTACTGGATGTTGGAAGAGTGGAACCTTGTGGAACATTGGGCCAGCAAAGCATTCTGTGATCATTTGGGAAGTGCTGTCGGCCATCATTCTATTTGGAAGTCACAACACACATAAATATATTAAAAATACCCAAACTGGGACTTCCCTGGTGGTGCAGTGGTTAAGAATCTGCCTTCCAAATATATGTAGATTATTTTCAAATATCTTTTGATGTTTATTTCTAATGTAATTCCACACAGATAAGAGAACAGACTCTACAATCTCAATACTTTTAGACTATGAAAGTTTTTCACCTTGTTTTATGCCTTGATATCTCCCACTGTCTCCTAGTTTATAGTCTCTGGGAACTTGAATAGAATATGTGTCCTGTGATTGTGTGAAAACTGTATAAATCTCTTTATAAATTTTTTTAAATTTTATTTTTAACACCAAAAACATTTTGTATTGGGGTATAGCCAATTAACAGTGCCGTGATAGTTTCAAGTGAACAATAAAGGGACTCAATCATACATAAACATGTTGAATTGGTTCACAGTGCTTTTCAAGTCTACTGTATCCTTCTACATTTGTCTATTCATTCTATTAATTTTGAGAGTGTGATATTGAAAGTCCAATTAAAAGTCTTATCCACTTAAAAAATTAATTGTACTATATATAGTGGAACAACATGTAACTTTGTTCTGTATTTTGCAAGTCTCCTGTAAATATGTTATAAAACATTCATAATTTAAAAAAAAAGAATCTGCCTTCCAAGGCACAGGATGCATATTTGATCCCTGGTCAGGGAACTAAGATCCCACCTACCCACACATAAGGCACTGCTCTGCAACGAAGGGCCTGTATGCCACAAAGATCCCACATGCTACAACTAAGACCAAATGTAGTCATAAATAAATAAATATTTTAGAAATAATAAAACAAACAAAAAGTTTGAGAAATCCCATAGTCAAGAGATCAGCTCCCCACTCCGAGGTTTCAGGAATCCCCTCTTAGCCATCTATGAAACTCATGCTTCATGAAACACACATTGTGAAATCCTGGAGAAGGAGGAGGCTAGAATAGAACCTGGCTTTAAACTTTCAATAACTGCTAAATATCATGTAGGAAACAAAAAATCAAAAATGAATATTTGTTGGTCACATTTGCTGAAGAATTTGGATTCCATTTAAAAATTTGAGTTTGTGAAACTATTTGGCCTTAAGTTGCAGTTATTTAGTCTGAAATTGGCCCCTAAATCTGCAAAAATGTATACTTGATAAGCTTACTATACTTTCTCAGTCACTGGTCTTCGGAGAAACAGATTCCCAGTTCCTACAAGTACAAAGACACCTAAGGTCTGGGAAGGAGTGGTAATGTAATTCCACACAGATAAGAGAACAGACTCTACAATCTCAATACTTTTAGACTATGAAAGTTTTTCACCTTGTTTTATGCCTTGATATCTCCCACTGTCTCCTAGTTTATAGTCTCTGGGAACTTGAATAGAATATGTGTCCTGTGATTGTGTGAAAACTGTATAAATCTCTTTATAAATTTTTTTAAATTTTATTTTTAACACCAAAAACATTTTGTATTGGGGTATAGCCAATTAACAGTGCCGTGATAGTTTCAAGTGAACAATAAAGGGACTCAATCATACATAAACATGTTGAATTGGTTCACAGTGCTTTTCAAGTCTACTGTATCCTTCTACATTTGTCTATTCATTCTATTAATTTTGAGAGTGTGATATTGAAAGTCCAATTAAAAGTCTTATCCACTTAAAAAATTAATTGTACTATATATAGTGGAACAACATGTAACTTTGTTCTGTATTTTGCAAGTCTCCTGTAAATATGTTATAAAACATTCATAATTTAAAAAAAAAGAATCTGCCTTCCAAGGCACAGGATGCATATTTGATCCCTGGTCAGGGAACTAAGATCCCACCTACCCACACATAAGGCACTGCTCTGCAACGAAGGGCCTGTATGCCACAAAGATCCCACATGCTACAACTAAGACCAAATGTAGTCATAAATAAATAAATATTTTAGAAATAATAAAACAAACAAAAAGTTTGAGAAATCCCATAGTCAAGAGATCAGCTCCCCACTCCGAGGTTTCAGGAATCCCCTCTTAGCCATCTATGAAACTCATGCTTCATGAAACACACATTGTGAAATCCTGGAGAAGGAGGAGGCTAGAATAGAACCTGGCTTTAAACTTTCAATAACTGCTAAATATCATGTAGGAAACAAAAAATCAAAAATGAATATTTGTTGGTCACATTTGCTGAAGAATTTGGATTCCATTTAAAAATTTGAGTTTGTGAAACTATTTGGCCTTAAGTTGCAGTTATTTAGTCTGAAATTGGCCCCTAAATCTGCAAAAATGTATACTTGATAAGCTTACTATACTTTCTCAGTCACTGGTCTTCGGAGAAACAGATTCCCAGTTCCTACAAGTACAAAGACACCTAGGTCTGGGAAGAGGGGAAGAATCTGGAGATAAGACTTCCCTAGTGGCTCAGTGGTAAAGAATCCACCTGCCAATGCAGGAGTTGCGGGTTCAGTACCTGGGCCTGGAAGATCCCCTGGAGAAGGAAATGGCAACCCACTCTAGTATTCTTGCCTGGGGAACTCCGTGGACAGTGGAACCTGGAGGGCTATAGTCCATGGGTTGCAAACTCAGAGATGACTTAGCAACTAAGCAGCACCAGGGGTTGAATAGGCCCACAATTGAAAGGATGGTATAATAGGAGTCAAAGGGTAATTTCTCTCCTAAAAAGCCAACTCAAAAAGACTAGCTTGAAAAATTAAAAAAACCAATGCCCAAACACCCTTTTCCACTAAAACAAACCAGGACTGCTTGGAGACATGAATGGTTCTGGGACTGGGAAGAAAAAGTACAAGATGGTCAGAATAACTTGTGTCAGAAAGAAAAAAATACTAAAAAAATGGCTAGGAGTATATTAGAAGAACACAGAAGCCAGATTAAAGGTTAACACTGGGATAATTTAGATGTAATAATCATAATGGGCTATTGAACCCATTATTCAATGCCTATTGAATAAAATAAGAATTCATAAGCCTATTCTGCTATAAACAAATAAACAGGGAAAAGGCAAGAATCATCAATGAGTGCTAAAACTAGTTCATTGAGTAACAAAATATTTATATGATCTCAGGCTGTCTCCCTCCAAAGTCCTACTGATTATTTATTTTCTTTTTTAAAATTTTTATCCCATAGATTATTAATGGAAAAAATAGAAACTTTATAGTGTATAAACCCAGCAGGCAACATTTTAACTAAATGCTCCAAACTTCACATCAGTAATGGGACAGGGTGACATCCTGTGCCTCCTGATTGGTAAACTGAGAATGCAACATTGCTTCTGGGCTACTCCTACCAAAATGCATAATCTGAAACTAATCACGAGGACATACAAGACCAACCCTAATGAAGGGACATTCCATAAAATAACTGGGCTGTCACTTCAAAAATTTTCAAAGCCAAGAAAGACAAAAACTAACAACCTTCCAGATTAAAGGATACTAAAGTGGACTTCCCTAGTGGTCCAGTGGCTAAGACTCTGTGTTCCTAATGAAGAAGGCCGGGGTTCAATCCCCGGTTGGGGTTCTAGGTCCCACATGCCACAACTTAAGATCCCACATGCCCAGAGAAGAGGGAGGATCAAAGATTCTGCATGCTACAACAAAACCTGGTGCAGTCAAATAAATAAGTAAAAATATATTTAAAAAAGAATAATAAGATGCTTCTAAAAAAAGTTTTAAGAAAAATGGATACTAAAGAGACTTGACAACTGGATATTAAGAGCAGTCCTAGATTTTCTTTTGCTATAATCATGTATTGGGATAGTCTGCTAAATTTTTAAATAATATCTACAGATAATATAATAGTTTGATATCAAAGTTAATTTCCTGATTTTGATAGACTGTAGTTACATAAGAAACTATTCTTGTTTTTATGAAATAAACACCCAAATATTTAGGGACTGCGAGAATAACTAAAGAAATGGTCAGAATAACTTGTGTCAGAAAGAAAAAAATACTAAAAAAATGGCTAGGAGTATATTAGAAGAACACAGAAGCCAGATTAAAGGTTAACACTGGGATAATTTAGATGTAATAATCATAATGGGCTATTGAACCCATTATTCAATGCCTATTGAATAAAATAAGAATTCATAAGCCTATTCTGCTATAAACAAATAAACAGGGAAAAGGCAAGAATCATCAATGAGTGCTAAAACTAGTTCATTGAGTAACAAAATATTTATATGATCTCAGGCTGTCTCCCTCCAAAGTCCTACTGATTATTTATTTTCTTTTTTAAAATTTTTATCCCATAGATTATTAATGGAAAAAATAGAAACTTTATAGTGTATAAACCCAGCAGGCAACATTTTAACTAAATGCTCCAAACTTCACATCAGTAATGGGACAGGGTGACATCCTGTGCCTCCTGATTGGTAAACTGAGAATGCAACATTGCTTCTGGGCTACTCCTACCAAAATGCATAATCTGAAACTAATCACGAGGACATACAAGACCAACCCTAATGAAGGGACATTCCATAAAATAACTGGGCTGTCACTTCAAAAATTTTCAAAGCCAAGAAAGACAAAAACTAACAACCTTCCAGATTAAAGGATACTAAAGTGGACTTCCCTAGTGGTCCAGTGGCTAAGACTCTGTGTTCCTAATGAAGAAGGCCGGGGTTCAATCCCCGGTTGGGGTTCTAGGTCCCACATGCCACAACTTAAGATCCCACATGCCCAGAGAAGAGGGAGGATCAAAGATTCTGCATGCTACAACAAAACCTGGTGCAGTCAAATAAATAAGTAAAAATATATTTAAAAAAGAATAATAAGATGCTTCTAAAAAAAGTTTTAAGAAAAATGGATACTAAAGAGACTTGACAACTGGATATTAAGAGCAGTCCTAGATTTTCTTTTGCTATAATCATGTATTGGGATAGTCTGCTAAATTTTTAAATAATATCTACAGATAATATAATAGTTTGATATCAAAGTTAATTTCCTGATTTTGATAGACTGTAGTTACATAAGAAACTATTCTTGTTTTTATGAAATAAACACCGAAATATTTAGGGATGAAGGGGCATTGTATCAACTTACTCTCAAATGTGCATCTATACAGAAAAATAAATAATAAAATCTTAATATTTGGGAAAGTGGGTAAAGAGTAGGTGAGAATTCTTTACAAAACTGCAACTTTTCTGTGAATCTGAAATTATAAAAACGTTAGAATTAAAGAAAAAAAAAATGAAGATCTTTACCAAAGTGCATCAGGAATGATTTTGGCTGCAAGAAATGGGAAACAGACTTCCAGTGATTTCAACATAGAGGGATATCTTTGTTTCACAGAAGTCTGGATGAAAACAGTTGTGACTGTTGGTTTAGCTACTCACAATGCTGGCCCTGATCAGACTGTTTTCTGTCTTCCTGAATGAGGAATTTGTTTTTAACACTTTCTCTTTTCATGGCTGCAAGATGGTGTCCATAGCTCCAGGCATCACATTTGTAATCCAGGTACAAAGAGGATAGGGCCTGGCTGCAGCTGAATAGTTCCTTTTATCTGAAAACCAAAGTCTCTCAGAAAGCTCCCCAACTGACTTTCCCTTAAGTCTCAATAACCAAACTGGCCATGTGGCTAGGCCCATCAGTGAGGGAGCCTGGGAGGAGGCATCTGCCTTTCTGGGCTCTGAAAAGGGAGAGCTGGGGGAGGTTTGCCAAGGGGGTGATTTTTTTCCACTTGAAAATTATAGCCCATACTAATTCTTTGATTCATTCTTTTTTTATATTTATTTATTTCCATCTTTTTAATAACACTATTGACCTGGCTGCACCAGGCCTTCATGGCTGTGTGCAAACTCTTAGTTGTGGCATGTGAGCTCTTAGTTGCAGCAGGTAGGATCTATTTCCCTGACCAGGGATCAAACCCAGGTTCCCCCCCTGCATTGGGAGCACGAGCCCACCAGAGAAGTCCTTGTGATTTCTTTCTTAATGGCAGCATTTCTTAAGGTTTGACCCATAAATCACCTATATCCAAATCGACTTCTATGATTTTGGTTTTCTATGGGCCCTGACCATTCCTGGCATCCTGGCTGGTTACAAATACAAATACAAATACAAATACAAATACAAATACAAATACGAATCCACAGAGTGGGAGAAAATCATAGCAAATGAAACAACAGACAAAGAATTCATCTCCAAAATCTACAAGAAACTCAGACAACTCAGCACCGGAAAAATGAACAACCCAATCAAAAAATGGGAAAAGGACCTAAACAGACACCTCTCCAAAGAGGTCATCCAGATGGCCCCAAAACACATGAAACAATGCTCAACTTCACTAATAATTAGAGAAATGCAAATCAAAACTACAATGAGATATCACCTCACACCCGTCAGAATGGCCATCATCCACAAATCGACAGACAATAAATACTGGAGAGGGTGCGGAGAAAAGGGAACACTCCTGCATTGCTGGTGGGAATGTAAATTGATACAGCCTCTATGGAAGAAAGTATGGAGATTTCTTAAAAAACTAAAAATAGAAGCACCATATGACCCAGCAATCCCACTCTTAGGCTTATAGCCTGATGAAATCAAATCTGAAATAAGCACCTGTACCCCAGTGTTCATTGCAGCTGTCTATACAATAGCTAGAACATGGAAGCAACCTAGATGCCCATCGATGAACGAATGGATCCAAAAGCTCTGGTACATATATAGAATGGAATACTACACAGCTGTAAAGAGAAATGCAGAAGAATCAGCCCTAATGAGGTGGCTGAATCTAGAATGTATCATAAAAAGTGAAGTCAGAAAGAGAAGGACAAATACAGTATATTAACACATATATATGGAATCTAGTAGGATGGTGATGATGGCACACGCAGTGAAGCGACGGAAAGACAGACATGGACAGTGGACATATGGACATTGTGGAGAGTGGGAGGCATAAAGGAAGTAGCATGAAGGCCTGTACTATCATGAGTGAAGAAAATAGCTGTGGTCATTGCTCTGTGAGAAAAGGAGATCCTGCAGGGGTGCTGTGTGATGGTCGGGAGGGGTGGGAAGGGGGGGATATACGTATGACTAATCTGGGAACATACGTATCTGTAAACAACAAACCTCTGTAAAAGTTAAAAGTAAAATAAAAGTTAAGAAAAAAAAAGGAAAAAAAACCCACCAAATACAAATAAATATGCCACAAATACAAAGCTTCGGTCGTTTCTTGCTGGGCCATTCCTCAGGGTTGGATTTGAAGGGAGCAAAGTGAAGGGATGAAGCAATGCCTTCTTCTGAATCAAAGAGGATTAATCTCCTGTGACAGAACCCACTGCATGTGCAGACATCCGTCTAGGCCCTTCTTTCTTTTTCTTGTTATTAATTATTTTTATTTTACTTTTTGCTTTTAGAGAGTTTTGTTGTTTACTGGGATATGTATAATCCCAGATTAGTCATATGTATATCCCTGACCCCTCTCTCCTCCACTCCTTTCTCTTTTTTTTTTGTTAAGACATATATATATATATATATATATATATATATATATTGGCCACTTCTATTAATCTTTCATTTCCATCTTTGTTCTTTGGTCTATGTGGGCCTCCCATCGCAGTTGCTTCTCTTCGCTGCAGAGCGCTGGCTCATAATTGGACACATGGCTCCAGCTGCTCCATGGCACGTGGGATCTTCCCGGGCCAGGGACTGAACTGGTGCCCCTTGCACTGCAAGGTGAACTCTTTACCCACTGCACCACCAGGGAAGCCCCCTTTCTTTTTTAATTAAAAAAATATTCATTTATTTTTGTCTGTGCTGGGTTTTGTCACTGTGTGGGCTCTTCTGTAGTTGCAGCAGACGTGGGCTACTCTCTAGTTGCTGTGTGTGGGCTTATCATTGCAGTGGCTTCTCTTGTTGCAGAGCATGGGCTCTAAGGCACAGGCTCAGTAGCTGTGGCACATGGGCTTAGTTGCTCTGTGGCATGTGGGATCTTCCTGGGCCAGAGATGGAATCTGTGTCTTCTACCCTGGCAGGTGGATTCTTTACTACTGAGCCTCCAGGAAAGCTTTTTCTGGGCTCTTTGGCATCATCCCTGTGGGACTTGGTGGGCAAGGTGAATTAACACGTAAATGATGCTCATGATGTTTGGTGTCTCTCACCCGAGAATCTCATGCCTCCTGCCAGCGTCCATGAAGTAGTAACAGGTTGATGTATTAGTATGCTAATCTGGGAACATACGTATCTGTAAACAACAAACCTCTGTAAAAGTTAAAAGTAAAATAAAAGTTAAGAAAAAAAAAGGAAAAAAAACCCACCAAATACAAATAAATATGCCACAAATACAAAGCTTCGGTCGTTTCTTGCTGGGCCATTCCTCAGGGTTGGATTTGAAGGGAGCAAAGTGAAGGGATGAAGCAATGCCTTCTTCTGAATCAAAGAGGATTAATCTCCTGTGACAGAACCCACTGCATGTGCAGACATCCGTCTAGGCCCTTCTTTCTTTTTCTTGTTATTAATTATTTTTATTTTACTTTTTGCTTTTAGAGAGTTTTGTTGTTTACTGGGATATGTATAATCCCAGATTAGTCATATGTATATCCCTGACCCCTCTCTCCTCCACTCCTTTCTCTTTTTTTTTTGTTAAGACATATATATATATATATATATATATATATATATTGGCCACTTCTATTAATCTTTCATTTCCATCTTTGTTCTTTGGTCTATGTGGGCCTCCCATCGCAGTTGCTTCTCTTCGCTGCAGAGCGCTGGCTCATAATTGGACACATGGCTCCAGCTGCTCCATGGCACGTGGGATCTTCCCGGGCCAGGGACTGAACTGGTGCCCCTTGCACTGCAAGGTGAACTCTTTACCCACTGCACCACCAGGGAAGCCCCCTTTCTTTTTTAATTAAAAAAATATTCATTTATTTTTGTCTGTGCTGGGTTTTGTCACTGTGTGGGCTCTTCTGTAGTTGCAGCAGACGTGGGCTACTCTCTAGTTGCTGTGTGTGGGCTTATCATTGCAGTGGCTTCTCTTGTTGCAGAGCATGGGCTCTAAGGCACAGGCTCAGTAGCTGTGGCACATGGGCTTAGTTGCTCTGTGGCATGTGGGATCTTCCTGGGCCAGAGATGGAATCTGTGTCTTCTACCCTGGCAGGTGGATTCTTTACTACTGAGCCTCCAGGAAAGCTTTTTCTGGGCTCTTTGGCATCATCCCTGTGGGACTTGGTGGGCAAGGTGAATTAACACGTAAATGATGCTCATGATGTTTGGTGTCTCTCACCCGAGAATCTCATGCCTCCTGCCAGCGTCCATGAAGTAGTAACAGGTTGATGTATTAGTATGTAAGCAGGGCAAAATCCGAGCCAGAAAGGGTAAACTCTACCACAGGCAAAGCTAACAAGGAGGTTCAACTCTCTCTGGCTGGGCTCTGGGAAGACGGATGGGGAAGCCCCTTGAGAAGCCAAAAACTTGGCCGTTACATGGGTTTAAGGTCTGAATTTACAGTCTCTATGTAATAAACTTCTCATGTCTCCTAACTGATTCCCATGCAGCTATGGGACAAAACAAAACAACATTTGAGTCATATTCCCACTACCCAAGATGCCCATGGGGTATAATCGAGCCCTCCTAAAGATGAAAGCATAGTTAAAGACATAGTTAAAGTTAGTTAAAGACATCGGGAAACAAGCCATCATAAACAAGAGCCAGCAGATACACAAAGAGGGTTAGGGCTTGGGGCTCCTCAAACTTGAAATAATAGAGCCACGTGCTGAAAGAGAATATAAAATCAGTATAGCTAAAAGCATAGAAGAAGTAATAAAAGGATAAGAAAAGAACAGAACTCAGTAAAGACTAGTGCATCTTCAGTCGTGCCGGACTCTTTGCGACCCCATGGACCATAGCCTGCCAGGTTCCTCTGTCCATGGGATTATCCAGGCAAGAATACTGGAGTGGGCTGCCATTTCCTCCTCCAGGGGATCTTCTTAATGCAGAGACAGAATCCATGTTTCCTGTGTTGCAGCCAGATTCTTTACTGCTGAGCCAACAGTGAAAAAAGAAGAGGCAGATTTGAAAAGGAACTCAATGGAGTGTGTAAATTGGAAAACAGTTCTTTTTTTGGCGGGGGTGGGGGGGGGATAGTTCTTAAGGAAGAAAAAACCCAAATGGATAGGTTATACAACAGATTAGACATGGCTGAAAAGAAAAGTCAGTAAAGTGGAAGACAGATCAGATAAAATTACCTAGAATGTAGCACAAAAAATAAAAAGTAGAAAATAAGCTGTCTGTTGCACATGGGCTCTGGCACATCTGTGGGCATGTGGGATCTTGGCTGGTGCTTCTACCCTGGCAGGTGGATTCTTTACTACTGAGCCTCCAGGAAAGCTTTCTGGGCTCTTTGGCATCATCTGTGGGACTTGGTGGGCAAGGTGAATTAACACGTAAATGATGCTCATGATGTTTGGTGTCTCTCACCCGAGAATCTCATGCCTCCTGCCAGCGTCCATGAAGTAGTAACAGGTTGATGTATTAGTATGTAAGCAGGGCAAAATCCGAGCCAGAAAGGGTAAACTCTACCACAGGCAAAGCTAACAAGGAGGTTCAACTCTCTCTGGCTGGGCTCTGGGAAGACGGATGGGGAAGCCCCTTGAGAAGCCAAAAACTTGGCCGTTACATGGGTTTAAGGTCTGAATTTACAGTCTCTATGTAATAAACTTCTCATGTCTCCTAACTGATTCCCATGCAGCTATGGGACAAAACAAAACAACATTTGAGTCATATTCCCACTACCCAAGATGCCCATGGGGTATAATCGAGCCCTCCTAAAGATGAAAGCATAGTTAAAGACATAGTTAAAGTTAGTTAAAGACATCGGGAAACAAGCCATCATAAACAAGAGCCAGCAGATACACAAAGAGGGTTAGGGCTTGGGGCTCCTCAAACTTGAAATAATAGAGCCACGTGCTGAAAGAGAATATAAAATCAGTATAGCTAAAAGCATAGAAGAAGTAATAAAAGGATAAGAAAAGAACAGAACTCAGTAAAGACTAGTGCATCTTCAGTCGTGCCGGACTCTTTGCGACCCCATGGACCATAGCCTGCCAGGTTCCTCTGTCCATGGGATTATCCAGGCAAGAATACTGGAGTGGGCTGCCATTTCCTCCTCCAGGGGATCTTCTTAATGCAGAGACAGAATCCATGTTTCCTGTGTTGCAGCCAGATTCTTTACTGCTGAGCCAACAGTGAAAAAAGAAGAGGCAGATTTGAAAAGGAACTCAATGGAGTGTGTAAATTGGAAAACAGTTCTTTTTTTGGCGGGGGTGGGGGCGGGGGGGATAGTTCTTAAGGAAGAAAAAACCCAAATGGATAGGTTATACAACAGATTAGACATGGCTGAAAAGAAAAGTCAGTAAAGTGGAAGACAGATCAGATAAAATTACCTAGAATGTAGCACAAAAAATAAAAAGTAGAAAATACAAAAGGGAGGGTAAAAAGACATGAAGAATAGAATGAAAATGTTCAATATGCATCTACCTAGTCTTCTACAGGGAAATAACAAGTCTGAAGAAGAAGCAGTGTTTAAAGAGATTTTAGAAAAATTCCTAGAACGTTTGGAAGACATACAGCAGAGTCTTCCAAAAGTAACAGGCCTCAGGTGAGATCTCAGAGCAGGCGGCATCAGCATCGCCTGAGAACTTCTTAAAAATACAAATTCTTCCCACCGTCCAAGACATACGGAGTCAGCAGTTCAGAGGTTTCTGAACTCAGAGAAGAATTTCAGACCCAGCATGTGCTTAGCAACCTTGTTTTAAGAAGCTCCCCAGTGATTCTAATGAACACGGCAGTCTGAGAACCACTGTTCTATCGTAATAGAATCCCAAGTTTTAGTTGCATTTGTGTCTGCCCTGTATCTAGGTGTGGCCATGTTGCTAAGTTGCCTTTCATGGAATGGATATAGAAGGAAGTTCACGTAGCAGCTTGTGAGACCCTTCCTTAAAGAGACAGAGTGCAGGCGCCCTTCTCCCTTTCAGTTTACCCTCTTGTGTATTTCTGCTTAGCATGGGGACACTACCATCTAGCTTTATGACAGTGAGGATATGAATGGCAGAGCCACTATGGAACCTTGGCTTTTACACAAGAGAGAAATAAAATTTCATATTGTTTAGGGTTACCTTTGGGGAAGGTTTTCTGTTACAGCTAAATCTAACTGTACATGATAGATATTTGGATTGAAATATACTGAGTTCCAAACAAGATAAATAAAACAAACCAAAAAATCCATTATCTTGACATACTGTTACGAAACTTCAAAGTAACCCAGGAGGGGAGACAGATTCTCTGTAAAAGAAAAAAAGGTACTCAGAGTTCTGAGTTTGACCTGAAAATAACCGATACTCACACATGATGACATATTCTATAACAATTTTTATAAAGAATGAAAAGGTATGAGAAAAATTTAGATAACAGGGATCAGCAAACTATAGTCAGTGGGCTAAATCGGCCCACTGTCCACTGTTGTCAGTAGTTTTATTAGAATGCAGTCGTGTCCACTGACTCATGTGTTGTCTATGGCTGCTTTCACAATACACTGGTAAAAGTGAGTAGTTACAAGAAGACAAGGCCAGATGATCTGCAAAACCTAAAAAATTTGCACTCTGACCCTTTACAGCAAACAAATGCTACATCTCAGTGAGTGTAGATGCCCAGTTTTTCTTCTGTTCCTCTTAGACGATGCTCAAGTGGTGATAGCAATGGTCAACAGACCTGAGGAGCTTCAAAATAACCCACTCCCCAAGGAGCTTCAAAATAAGTTTCAAAATAAAGCTCCCTGGTGATCCAGTGGTTAAGAATCTGCCTGCCAATATACGAGACACGGGTTTGATCCTTGGTCTGGGAAGATTCCACATGCCATGGGGCCACTAAGTCCGTGGACCACAACTACTGAAGCTTGTGCTCCACTAGAGAAGTCATCACAATGAGAAGCCTGTACCCTGCAACTACAGAGTAATTCCTGCTCGCCGAAACTAGGGAACACCTGTGCACAGAAACAAAGACCCACTGCAGCCATAAATAAATAAAATTCCTTAAAAAGAAAAAACTCCCAGTTTTAAATTATACCCCTGCCAGAGCAGCCATATCAGCTCTTGGAAACAACTTAGGTTATGTTGTTAGCACATTGGGAAATAATTTTGCTAGTCTGGAAACCGGGTCAACCTGGGTCCTGGTTGTGGGTTCACGATCCTGAAATTCTTAGTGTGTCTAACACAAACAATCTCTCCTTGTCTGTGCCTTTGCTTTTAATGTTTTTTTTTTAACCCTCCCCTCACTTCAACATATAACTTTAAACTTTTCTCCAGTTAGGGGCTTTCCGGTAGCAAACCTAGACATGCCCCCTACTTCAGGGATGAAACGGTAATTGACAAAGCAGAACATAAAAAGCTGGGACTGAAACGCCTGAGAACCAGGGAAAAAGGAAAATCTAATGAGAGGCAAGATGATTTACATTAAGGAACTTCAGAAAGAGGCCCAGAGGCATCTGAAGAGGGGAGGGATAGAACTAAAACTACAAATATTGGTTTAAATTGTGTCCAAGGAGCAGTCAGACGCCCAGATCTGTCCCCAGCTGCTCAAACCAAGGTGATGACACCTTTCCACTGTGGCTATAGATGGGAGGTAACTGGGGAAATAGAGCCAGAGATGTTCTGGACTCAGGGTGAGGCCAAGACAAAGTTGCGAGTGAGGTGTCATCTGAAAACAGCAATTAAGTGCAAGTCAGCACATCAGATAGGGAGATCCTTAGCTCTTTCTCAACATGACTCTCAGAATGGCAGCAGCTCATTTATACTTCTGGATAGTCAACTGGAAGATTCTCTAGGCAGGAGAAGCAGACCTGCTCAAGAGAAAAAAAAATAACAAAACGAATTTTAAAATCTCCCCAGTGGGGGCTTCCCTGGTGGTCCAGTGTGGGAGAGAGATTCGAGAGGGAGGGGACGTATGTACACACATAGCAGACTCACTTCATTGTATCACAGAAATGAACACAATACCATGACGCGATTATACTCCAATAAAAATAAAAGGCAAAAATCTCCCCAAACTCTAGGGATATTGTTATTTGAGGGACATGCATTGAAGATTCTGGGTCTCTGTTCCAGTGAGTTCTCTAGCCAAAAAGGCTCACAGGTGCACAGAGCTTCCTGTCGGTTGTTTAAAAATAATTGGTATTTGCACTTCCTTATTTTTTCCTGATTTTACTAGTAATACATACTCATCTCTAAAATTGTGTGTAATTTAGAAATGTGTGAAGTGGAAGATCATTTTCCCAGGAGTCCCTCCTCCTCAAAGACAACTGTTGTTCACTGTATCTTGATAGGTTTACAAAATCTTTCCTATTTCAGTGTAACAGGTCCTGGTTTGATTCCTGTAACAAGGCCTGAACAACTGGGCTTGAAACAAAAATTGATGCTTATTTCTCAGCCATGGTCTAGTCTAGAAGTAGCTTAGAGCTAATACTGTGGTTCTGCAGGGCTAGGAACCCAGGGTCCGTTGCTATTTGCTACCATTGTTCGTCGTTTCTAACACTGTTTTTATCTAACGGTCTAGGACAGCTGCTCTACTTAGTTACCACATCCATATTCCAGCCAGTGAGAAGAGGAGAAGGTCTTTCTCCTTTTCATTTAAATTGTGTCCAAGGAGCATCAGAGTCTGTCCCCAGCTGCTCAAACCAAGGTGATGACACCTTTCCACTGTGGCTATAGAAACTAAAGAGCCAGAGATGTTCTGGACTCAGGGTGAGGCCAAGACAAAGTTGCGAGTGAGGTGTCATCTGAAAACAGCAATTAAGTGCAAGTCAGCACATCAGATAGGGAGATCCTTAGCTCTTTCTCAACATGACTCTCAGAATGGCAGCAGCTCATTTATACTTCTGGATAGTCAACTGGAAGATTCTCTAGGCAGGAGAAGCAGACCTGCTCAAGAGAAAAAAAAATAACAAAACGAATTTTAAAATCTCCCCAGTGGGGGCTTCCCTGGTGGTCCAGTGTGGGAGAGAGATTCGAGAGGGAGGGGACGTATGTACACACATAGCAGACTCACTTCATTGTATCACAGAAATGAACACAATACCATGACGCGATTATACTCCAATAAAAATAAAAGGCAAAAATCTCCCCAAACTCTAGGGATATTGTTATTTGAGGGACATGCATTGAAGATTCTGGGTCTCTGTTCCAGTGAGTTCTCTAGCCAAAAAGGCTCACAGGTGCACAGAGCTTCCTGTCGGTTGTTTAAAAATAATTGGTATTTGCACTTCCTTATTTTTTCCTGATTTTACTAGTAATACATACTCATCTCTAAAATTGTGTGTAATTTAGAAATGTGTGAAGTGGAAGATCATTTTCCCAGGAGTCCCTCCTCCTCAAAGACAACTGTTGTTCACTGTATCTTGATAGGTTTACAAAATCTTTCCTATTTCAGTGTAACAGGTCCTGGTTTGATTCCTGTAACAAGGCCTGAACAACTGGGCTTGAAACAAAAATTGATGCTTATTTCTCAGCCATGGTCTAGTCTAGAAGTAGCTTAGAGCTAATACTGTGGTTCTGCAGGGCTAGGAACCCAGGGTCCGTTGCTATTTGCTACCATTGTTCGTCGTTTCTAACACTGTTTTTATCTAACGGTCTAGGACAGCTGCTCTACTTAGTTACCACATCCATATTCCAGCCAGTGAGAAGAGGGAGAAGGTCTTTCTCCTTTTCATTTAAGGGCGTGATTTCCAAGTTGCCTGTATTTCTTCTGCTGACATATGTTAACAGTCACACGGCCAGGCCTATTCACAAGGGAGAAAGGGAAATTAGCTGATTTTAGCTGGGCAATGATGCACGCAGTCAGAGTCCAGAATTTCTTTTAATAAAGGAAGGAGAGCAGAATGAATATTGGGAGAATACTTAGCAATCTCTGCTACAGAATATTTTAAACAATTTATTTAAAAACAGTTTAATTTCCAGAAATAAGGTGTCTCTACCCAGTTAGTGTCTCTGTCTTAATTATGAATGGAGTCAAGGGTCACCAGAGGTTTGAGGGAAGCCTCTAGATGGAGACCAAAATGAACAAACTGAAAAAAAAAAAAAAAGACCTCAGACAAAACAGAGACAGACAATATAAGGGGGAGAATATGTAAAAACAGAAATAATCTATAATTAATAGCACACCCAGGAAATGAGTATAGGATGCTATTTTAAAAGAAACATTCAGAAATCCGGAAAGAACATTTATAAATTAAAAATACAATCACAGAAATAAAAGTTCAACAGAGAGGAAAGAGAAAATTGAAAGACAAACCTGAAAAAAAATTAGGAAATAGAATAACAACAAAAGATAAAGAAATAGAAAACAGGAGAGAAAAAGATGAGAAAACTAGAAAAGCAATCTAGGAGATCTATTAACTAACTAACCAACTGAATTTCCATAAAGAAAAAAAGTATTAAAAAGAAAAGACAATTTCCCAGAACTGGAGATTATGAGTCTCCAGTTTCCTAACTAACTAACCAACTGTATCTTGATAGGTTTACAAAATCTTTCCTATTTCAGTGTAACAGGTCCTGGTTTGATTCCTGTAACAAGGCCTGAACAACTGGGCTTGAAACAAAAATTGATGCTTATTTCTCAGCCATGGTCTAGTCTAGAAGTAGCTTAGAGCTAATACTGTGGTTCTGCAGGGCTAGGAACCCAGGGTCCGTTGCTATTTGCTACCATTGTTCGTCGTTTCTAACACTGTTTTTATCTAACGGTCTAGGACAGCTGCTCTACTTAGTTACCACATCCATATTCCAGCCAGTGAGAAGAGGGAGAAGGTCTTTCTCCTTTTCATTTAAGAGCGTGATTTCCAAGTTGCCTGTATTTCTTCTGCTGACATATGTTAACAGTCACACGGCCAGGCCTATTCACAAGGGAGAAAGGGAAATTAGCTGATTTTAGCTGGGCAATGATGCACGCAGTCAGAGTCCAGAATTTCTTTTAATAAAGGAAGGAGAGCAGAATGAATATTGGGAGAATACTTAGCAATCTCTGCTACAGAATATTTTAAACAATTTATTTAAAAACAGTTTAATTTCCAGAAATAAGGTGTCTCTACCCAGTTAGTGTCTCTGTCTTAATTATGAATGGAGTCAAGGGTCACCAGAGGTTTGAGGGAAGCCTCTAGATGGAGACCAAAATGAACAAACTGAAAAAAAAAAAAAAAGACCTCAGACAAAACAGAGACAGACAATATAAGGGGGAGAATATGTAAAAACAGAAATAATCTATAATTAATAGCACACCCAGGAAATGAGTATAGGATGCTATTTTAAAAGAAACATTCAGAAATCCGGAAAGAACATTTATAAATTAAAAATACAATCACAGAAATAAAAGTTCAACAGAGAGGAAAGAGAAAATTGAAAGACAAACCTGAAAAAAAATTAGGAAATAGAATAACAACAAAAGATAAAGAAATAGAAAACAGGAGAGAAAAAGATGAGAAAACTAGAAAAGCAATCTAGGAGATCTATTAACTAACTAACCAACTGAATTTCCATAAAGAAAAAAAGTATTAAAAAGAAAAGACAATTTCCCAGAACTGGAGATTATGAGTCTCCAGTTTCCACATACATACCTAATTCTAGCGCAGTGAGCAACAATAAAAACTTCCCACCAAGACGCATTATCATAAAATATCAGAACACTAAACCTTCAGAGAATGGGGAGGTAAAAATAAATAAACAATAATAGCCCTCAAAAAGCAGGTCACCTACAAAGGAAAGGGAAACAGAATGTGAGTGGACTTCCCAACAGCAACAGTGGAAGTGAGAAAACACTGAAGCAATGCATTCAAAGAAATAAATGCAAAGGATTTCCGATGAAGAAGACTATTCTTAGCCAAAATACCAATCAAGTCTGAGGGAAAAATAAAAACAACTGCATACCCACAAAGCCTCAGGATTTGATCTTTTTTTTTTTTTTTTTAAAGATTTATTTATTTATTTATTTTGGGCAGGGGTCAGGTTGGGGAGGGAGGGGAGCGGGCGGGCCACTTCTATTGGTCTTTCATTTCTCCATTTTCATCCGTCTTTGTTCTTTGGCTCCTGTGGGCCTCCCATCGTGGCGGCATCTGTCGCTACAGAGCACCGGCTGTGGGCGCATGCGCTCCAGAGCTCCGGCTCGGTAATTGGACACATCGGTCCAACCGCTCCGCGGCACGTGGGATCTTCCCAGGCCAGGGATCGAACCGGCGCCCCTTGCACTGCAAGGCGGTGTCCTTACCCACTGGACCACCAGGGGAAGCCCGGATTTGATCTTTTATGTATTCGTTCCCAGGGAACTATTGAAGAATGTCCTCCACTGTCTTGGATTAGTATGTGAAGCAAGAGGACAACTTGGGATGCAGGAGGCAGAGGGCAAAAGACAGGAGATGAAGGGAACTCTCAAGATGATGGGAGGAGAGCCACAGAGAGCAAGTGTGGAGAGCAATTAGTCCAGGCTGGAGCAGGAAGGCCAAGGGCTCCAGGAGAGAAGTTCCCTCCAAAGCTGACCATTCATGGGTTCAATAATGTCTGTTATAGTTCAGGGAACTTGAGAAAGAAGACCAGAGGGACCAGAGGTGAGGGTGGGGTGGGGGATAGGGCTGAACATCCAAATACTGTAAATCAGAGTTTGAGAAAGGATTCTTAATGAGTCAAGAGAATTCTAGACAAATAAAAAGCAAAGGCAGTTTTTAACTAAAAAAGAAACTGTAAAAATGGAACTATTGTGCATTGTGTAAACACTTAATATTGACCTACCCAAAATCATCATGTATTAATGACTACATTGAAAGAATGGGGGCAGAGAAAGTAATATTTTTGTTGGTGGAACAAAATGAGCCAAAGCATCCTTTCCCATACTAGAAAATGAATTAATATCTAAAATTGAAAAATCATCCCAAAACAGCAGGAAAAATTGATTTACAAGGAACCTGGGAATTCCTTGGGAAAATTGCATGCCTTGTAAAACTATTGTTAAAAAATTCACGTGTATTTATTTGGTTAAAAAATTAAATGGAGGGCTTCCCTGTTCCCGTGGGTAAAGAGTCCACCTTGCAGTGCAAGGGGCACTGGTTCGATCCCTGGCCTGGGAAGATCCCACATGCTGCAGTGTCTAATTACGAGCCAGTGCTCTGGAGCACGTGCGCCCAGAGCCAGGACTCTGCAACGAGAGAGGACACTGCAACGGGAGGCCCACACAAGCCAAAGAATAAAGACGGATGAAAATAAATACACAAAAAAATCAATAAAAGAGGCCAAAATTAAAAAAAAATAAATAGAAAGTGATTAACCATAACAAGAATAGAAGTGAGATGACTATCTTCCAAATTAGATAAGGGCAATACGGAAATAAAAAAAAAACCCAGTCATTTAGGGCTTCCTAGGTGGTCCAGTGGTTAAGAATCCACCTGTCAATGCAGGAAACACTGGTGCAATCCGTGACCCAGGAAGATTCCACACGCCATGGGGCAACTAAGCCCGTGCTCCACAACTACTGAAGTCACACGCCTAGAGCCCATGCTCCACAACAAGATAAGCCATTGCCATGAGAAGCTGGCACATAGCAACAAAGACCCAGCGCAGCCATAAGTAAATTAAAAAGTTATTAAAAATCAGTCATTTTACTGCAGTAGAATCCATGTCTGATGAATCCCTGCGTTGGTGAATTGGTGGATGAAAATGGAGAATTTAGCTCAACACCCATTCCAGTGCCCTGCCATGCCTCCCTATATTCAGAAGCAGAAAGGCATGTCCTTAAACGGTATTGCAGCTAGGATTCCAGAGGCAGTTTTGGTACTTCCAATTCAACTTTGTTTCTTACATTATTTGTGAGGTGGAAGTGAAGCTGAGCCTGTGTATGTGCTGTCTCTGTTGGCGAGTACTATTGTATTTTTCTATGGTGGCTTCAGGGTTCAGGACGTGGCAAATGTAGTTACAGCCCTTAAAATTCAGAAGGTGGCTTCTGGATTTGAGAAGAAGCAACGGCTCTTTTGTTGGTCTGGCTCTGCAGCCTGTCTCCCCAGGTCATTCCTGAATCTTTCAACCTGGAATCTGCTTCCTCAGCCCTTCAAACGAGTCCTTAAGCCATTTCATGTGGCTTAGTTGCTCAGAAGTGTCTGACTCTGTGTGACCCCGTGGACTGTAGCGCACCAGGCTCCTCTGTCCATGGGATTCTAGAAGGGATCTTCCCATCCCAGGGCTCAAACCCAGGTCTTCCACATTGCAGGCAAATTCTTTACCGTCAGAGTCACCAGGGGAGCCCAAGCCATTTTATACCCTATGGTAAATCCTTTTGGACTTAACCATCTGGGATGAACTCTGTTCTTTGAAACTGAAACTAGAAAATGTAACAAGAAAGCAGAAATATAAAGAAAAAGCATGATAAACATTACAAAATAAAACAGAAGAAACAAATACAGTGATAATGAATAAATCAAGCTAACTTCTAGCTAATAGATACGTTTCTTACACTTTCTAAAAAAAATCTATGAAACACATGAAAAATAGAGTGAAATACTACACAGGAATTAAACGCATCGACACAAAAGAACTTCAAAAGCAATGGTAAATAAAAAAAAGTTGCATGGGGTTATTTAGCATGACGTCGTCTTTGTAAAATTTAAAAACCCAAAATTGGTATTCCATATGCACTGGGTAGACCCATAGGTCGTATGTCATAAAAGTGTTAAAACATGAACGCGAATGGCAGGCACCCATTTAAGCCTTAGAGACCCCCTCTGGGGAGGATGGAGAAAGGATAAGGGTGGGGTTTTAGTTGTGTCTGATTTTCTATTCGGTTAATAAATACCAAGTAAGCGAAGCAAAATGTTTTGATACATTTTATCTTGATAGGCGAGGGCGTGGGCGGTGCTACCATCATTTTCTGCCCTCTCCTGCGAGTCCCTAATGGTTCCTAACTAAGAAAACGCAGACGCCCTCTCAGGGGCTTCCGGGACATCTTTACACACATCCCCATCTCTACGGAGAGGAGCTTCGGGGGCCACAGCAGAGGGAGAAAACCGCGGAGGCTGACAAGCGGCTGGAGCTGGAGTTCGCCAAGAGGCCACGGATGCTCAGAAAGAGCCTGGAACAGGAGCCGGGGCTGGGGAGCCAGAGAGGGCCCACGGATGAGAAGAAGCAACGGCTCTTTTGTTGGTCTGGCTCTGCAGCCTGTCTTCCAGGTCATTCCTGAATCTTTCAACCTGGAATCTGCTTCCTCAGCCCTTCAAACGAGTCCTTAAGCCATTTCATGTGGCTTAGTTGCTCAGAAGTGTCTGACTCTGTGTGACCCCGTGGACTGTAGCGCACCAGGCTCCTCTGTCCATGGGATTCTAGAAGGGATCTTCCCATCCCAGGGCTCAAACCCAGGTCTTCCACATTGCAGGCAAATTCTTTACCGTCAGAGTCACCAGGGGAGCCCAAGCCATTTTATACCCTATGGTAAATCCTTTTGGACTTAACCATCTGGGATGAACTCTGTTCTTTGAAACTGAAACTAGAAAATGTAACAAGAAAGCAGAAATATAAAGAAAAAGCATGATAAACATTACAAAATAAAACAGAAGAAACAAATACAGTGATAATGAATAAATCAAGCTAACTTCTAGCTAATAGATACGTTTCTTACACTTTCTAAAAAAAATCTATGAAACACATGAAAAATAGAGAGAAATACTACACAGGAATTAAGCATCGACACAAAAGAACTTCAAAAGCAATGGTAAATAAAAAAAAGTTGCATGGGGTTATTTAGCATGACGTCGTCTTTGTAAAATTTAAAAACCCAAAATTGGTATTCCATATGCACTGGGTAGACCCATAGGTCGTATGTCATAAAAGTGTTAAAACATGAACGCGAATGGCAGGCACCCATTTAAGCCTTAGAGACCCCCTCTGGGGAGGATGGAGAAAGGATAAGGGTGGGGTTTTAGTTGTGTCTGATTTTCTATTCGGTTAATAAATACCAAGTAAGCGAAGCAAAATGTTTTGATACATTTTATCTTGATAGGCGAGGGCGTGGGCGGTGCTACCATCATTTTCTGCCCTCTCCTGCGAGTCCCTAATGGTTCCTAACTAAGAAAACGCAGACGCCCTCTCAGGGGCTTCCGGGACATCTTTACACACATCCCCATCTCTACGGAGAGGAGCTTCGGGGGCCACAGCAGAGGGAGAAAACCGCGGAGGCTGACAAGCGGCTGGAGCTGGAGTTCGCCAAGAGGCCACGGATGCTCAGAAAGAGCCTGGAACAGGAGCCGGGGCTGGGGAGCCAAGAGGAGGGCCCCGGGCGGGGATGGTGTCTCCAATTCAGACGACTCGGGAGAAAGTGTGAGAAACGGACATGCAGATTTTAGTAACTTGTTTGCTTGGGTGGGCCTGAGCGGACGGTCCGCGACTCCGATCGAGGGAGGAAGCGGGCTGGGAGGCGGAGGACGGAGGACAGACGTTGGGCCCCACCGTGCGGGAACGCAGGGAGAGGATTGCTCAAGCGCAGGGCGCCCAGTGTTCGCCCCGCGAAGGAAGTCGTTGTGCCCAGAGGGGCGGACGGGCGAGCAGGGTGTTCGGTCGCGTCTAAAACCGTAGCGCCGATCCCCAGGCCGGGCTGTCTCGACCCGGGAGCGCTTCGGTACCGTGGTACCCTAGCCGCTCCCGCCCGTCGGACCCGCTCCGCCCTGCGGCCTCGGGGGCTCCGCGGGAAGGCGTTTCGGACGCCGGGGAGCCCTCCGGCGGCGGGCGCGGGCGCGGGGCCGGGCGGGGGCCGGGCGGCGGGCGGGGCCGGGCGGCGGGCGGGCCGCGCAGGGGGCGGAGCCGGGCGCGCGGGGGCGGGCCTCGGCGCGCTCCCGGCCGCTCGCGGGCGGTGGGGCCGCGGCGGCTCCTCTGCCGGGTCGCGCCGGAGGACGGGCTTCGGGCGGCGGCCGGGGCGGCCTGCGGACGGACGGGTGGGCCGAGACGCAGGCCCCGCGCCCGCCGTCTCCCCTCCTGCCCGCGCCGGGCCCGCGCCATGGCCGCCTCGCCGGGCTCCGGCAGCGCCAACCCGCGGAAGTTCAGTGAGAAGATCGCGCTGCACACGCAGCGGCAGGCCGAGGAGACGCGGGCCTTCGAGCAGCTCATGACCGACCTCACCCTGTCGCGGGTGAGGGCCCGGGGCGCGCGGGCGGGGCGGCGGCGGGGAGGCCGCGGGGCCGAGGCGCCTGCGGGGCCAGGCGGGGGCCCGGGAGCGGGGCCGGGGAAGCCCGGGAGCGGGGCCGGCGCGGCCGCGGCCTCGGCGCGGGCCCGCCTTCCGACCCCCGCCGGCCGTCTGCGCTCGCCGTGGAGGGGAGAGGGTCGCGGGGCCGGCTGTGCGCGGACCGGGGAAGGGGCCGAGCCCGGGAAGGCGGGCCGCCGAGGCAGGGCGGCCGAAGGCGGAGGGCGATCGCCAGCCCCGGGAGGAAATCACAAACAGCTCGGAGGCGGGAGGTGCGGCTTCTCGCCGCTGCGAACATCCACCGCCCGCTAGCCCTCGCGGACGGCCCGGCGGGGGCGGGCCCGGGGCTCCCACCCACTCCCTCGGGGAGAGCGCCGAGCACTCGGGGCCGGCCCCGGGCAGCTTGAGGGGTCCGTCTGGGGTATCGACCTGGGGCTCGGTGTTGAGTGTGGGGCTTTGCTGCTCCCCGCCCGGGGAGGTGGTGTATCGATCCGATGTGCGGTGTTGATCGCCGGATGTTTCATGCGAACTGGGAAAGTGCACCGCGTTGCTGGGGACCGAGGAGAGTCCAGGAGGACCGAGGAAGGCGCCGGCCGCGACAAACACTCGGCGAGGTTAAGTGTCTGTCTGTGGAGGCAGTGGAGGATGGAGAGCCAACGCGAGTGCCTGCGCGGGGCTGCGGAGGAGGGTCAGCGTGAGCGGGGTAGACCTTGAGGATCCTGAATGCTGACCTTGAAGGACCATCAGGTGGATGGGGGAGGATACGCAGGCCCGGGGGCGGCGTGGGGGGCAACCCGGAGGAGAGCCTAGTCGAGTCCCAAACGGGTGATCCCTGGGTCGCCCAGCTGCAGGTGCGTTCGTTTTGGGCCAGCAGTGTTTGGGAAAACTTCTTGAATCTCTTGCCAGAATTGGGAGGTTTTTCATAGAAGTCAAAGGGATTTTAATATAAACTCGACATGTCTTTTCCCCTCTATTTTAGGTGTATATTTATATACATTTAAAAATGGAAGAACTGGTAACATCCTGATTCCCATGTGACAGCCACTGGCTGGAGTTGGGTGGTGGCTGCACTCCCTCGAGCGGATCGCCCATTCTCTGGCTGGCCGCAGTTCACACCACACCCACACCCTGTCCTGATCCCCCACGACTGAACCTAGGTCTCACTTGCCACTTATCATAGTTATGATGGTGTTTTCTTTGAGCAAAGTTAAAGGGAAAGAGAAATGTTCCTTATACTTACTTTTCTATCACGATAAGAAGAAATACATGTAGATAAAAACGACGGAGAATTTCAGGAATCTTTTTTTTTTCCTCCTCATGTCTCAACTGGCTTCACTCATTTATTACCTTCCTGGTGTCCACAGGCATTACATTTGTGACCTTGGTTGTATTCTGGGATGAGCATGTCAGGTCAGCTTATTTCTCTTCCTCTGCTCTTGTCTCATTGCCACAAAAATTTGGAGCAACGGACCAAAGGATGTACAATAACTGAGGAGTTACAGCTCAGTTCAGCTCGAGCAGGCAGATCTTTTATGAGACAGATCCTCCCAAGACACGGGAGCAGGGTGACCCCAAAGGGGTCCACCTCATCCTCCTTCCTGATCCTTTTTTGGCTTCCCCCGTTCATCCTTCCAATCTCCTCCTTTTGGTATGGTGTGTGCAAAGTAGGGCTTCTACCCACCACCATCAAAGAAAGAGAATGCAAATAGGGCATGTGCTCAAGGCCATTGATAATTGTAAGTTACATAACAGCAGGCTGTGTTGTTATATCCATAATTCAGTCTGTTATAATTGGATGTAGAATATTCATGAGCCCTTACTGGGCTCCTAACTGCCTGAGGTTGCTTGGGGAAGCCCCTGTGCTGATTCTGGATCCACCATTTGCCTAGGGCGCATGCGCGGGAGCTGAGACGTTTCTGTGGTTATTTTGTAGCCTATCTATGAGCCCTTCTGAGTGTGTCTGTGCTGGAGTCTAGAGCTTGCGTCCTTGCTCATGTGTAGCTTCCTACCTAACAAGCGTGACAAACTCATCACATAGAGAATAACTTGGGTGAAAGCTGAGGATTAATGCTGGGGCCTGTGTTATTTAAATACATAAATTTTACATGTACAGATACGTGCATTCTATACATCTCTATATCTAGAGTTTCTCTGCTCACCCAATTCATGAATCCTATTTAAAGTATCTCAGACAAATGAAACCATGAGTAATGTACAGACTCTTTCAAAGGCAAAAAATCTTCACAGGTCCTGTGTTCACTGAAGTGAGTCAGATGTGTTACTTAAATGTGTTCAGACGTAAACTTGTATATAAGGTCCTTGCTTTAACTGAAATCCAACTTTTAATGAAAACACAGGTACCAAATAAATTCTGTTACAAATGCAGTAAATTCTGACGGACATTAGGTTAATGGGATCGATGCTGTTTTGCTGAACTGAATGGAGGCTCTCAGTGTGGATCCAGTGCTAAGCCCTGTAGCTCAGGTGATCTCGAGTTTGGTGAGCCTCATCAGCTGTGCCCTATGTGATCATTTGGTTCGGCCACCACTTCTCTCAGTTATGATTGCTATAAAATGATGAGATCATTTTGCCTTTCACCTTGTACAGGGCATTATTCACAAATTAATTCTGCCTATGTTCTTTTCTACTGTCCACCAGTTGCAAGTAAAATAATGAATGCTCCTTGGCCCCACTGTGTACCCAAAGGCAAATGATAACTCTGAATTTGCCTAGTAATTTTTGCTTATTTAATAATTTAAGGGTAACTTTCGTAATGAAATCACAAAAATGAAGCCTTCTCGTAGAGAAGTCTTAGATCCCTAAGCATGTGTCTGAACTTTCGAGGGTACAAAGTGCTCAGATGGAAAAAAATCTGTCCAGTCAGTTATCAAGAACCTGATGGCAGTGTTACTAACTTTCCATTACCAGCCCATGGCAGGCATGCTAGTGGATGGAACAGGCATTGCTAATCAACCTAGGGACTCTTTCCGTTCTGGGTCTGTGTTGGGCTTTGTATCTTTCTCCATATAATCAAAATCAGTCAGAGTCAGTCGTTCAGCGTTGGAGTTAAATCCTATTTGTTTAGTTGGTGAGTAGTTATGACCCTTCTGAGTGTGTCTGTGCTGGAGTCTAGAGCTTGCGTCCTTGCTCATGTGTAGCTTCCTACCTAACAAGCGTGACAAACTCATCACATAGAGAATAACTTGGGTGAAAGCTGAGGATTAATGCTGGGGCCTGTGTTATTTAAATACATAAATTTTACATGTACAGATACGTGCATTCTATACATCTCTATATCTAGAGTTTCTCTGCTCACCCAATTCATGAATCCTATTTAAAGTATCTCAGACAAATGAAACCATGAGTAATGTACAGACTCTTTCAAAGGCAAAAAATCTTCACAGGTCCTGTGTTCACTGAAGTGAGTCAGATGTGTTACTTAAATGTGTTCAGACGTAAACTTGTATATAAGGTCCTTGCTTTAACTGAAATCCAACTTTTAATGAAAACACAGGTACCAAATAAATTCTGTTACAAATGCAGTAAATTCTGACGGACATTAGGTTAATGGGATCGATGCTGTTTTGCTGAACTGAATGGAGGCTCTCAGTGTGGATCCAGTGCTAAGCCCTGTAGCTCAGGTGATCTCGAGTTTGGTGAGCCTCATCAGCTGTGCCCTATGTGATCATTTGGTTCGGCCACCACTTCTCTCAGTTATGATTGCTATAAAATGATGAGATCATTTTGCCTTTCACCTTGTACAGGGCATTATTCACAAATTAATTCTGCCTATGTTCTTTTCTACTGTCCACCAGTTGCAAGTAAAATAATGAATGCTCCTTGGCCCCACTGTGTACCCAAAGGCAAATGATAACTCTGAATTTGCCTAGTAATTTTTGCTTATTTAATAATTTAAGGGTAACTTTCGTAATGAAATCACAAAAATGAAGCCTTCTCGTAGAGAAGTCTTAGATCCCTAAGCATGTGTCTGAACTTTCGAGGGTACAAAGTGCTCAGATGGAAAAAAATCTGTCCAGTCAGTTATCAAGAACCTGATGGCAGTGTTACTAACTTTCCATTACCAGCCCATGGCAGGCATGCTAGTGGATGGAACAGGCATTGCTAATCAACCTAGGGACTCTTTCCGTTCTGGGTCTGTGTTGGGCTTTGTATCTTTCTCCATATAATCAAAATCAGTCAGAGTCAGTCGTTCAGCGTTGGAGTTAAATCCTATTTGTTTAGTTGGTGGGGTAGATTAGATTATGGAGAATTTTTCACTCTAGCTTTAGGGGTTCAGCCTTATCAGGAATCTTTTTGAGAAGAGAATGCTGGGAGGATCAATTCAGTGGTGATGGTGAAGAGAAGACAGTGGAGGCAGATATGCCTGAAATGAGGCTGTTCCTTTGTTCATTCATTAATTTTGGGGTATATGAGTTCCCAATGTGGTGGGGGAAGTACTGGGTGGAGTGAAAGGTGAGGATGGGGGTGGGGTGACGGGAATGAAGACCCGGTGCCTTGCTTCAAAGGTCTTGTTAATTTGTTTAGCAAAAGTCGTTTAGGTCTCTAGTGTGTGCCGACAGTTAGGATTGCCCCTGGGGATACCGTGGCGTCTCCTCGTAGATGGTAGGGATATCATGGAAGACATTCATTGGACAAGTCAGCAGACATTTTGATGAATATTACGAAAGGGGAACCGTGGGGAGCGTATGGTAGGGAGTCCTCACCTCTCTGGTGGCATAAAGAGTTAATGGCAGCAGAGAAGGCCTGTGAGGGTATATGCTTGCTTGTTGAGGGAGGCAGAATGTTTTAGGCCCAAGGGACCGATGTACAGCAAGGGGATGAGGAGGGTAATTGGAGTTGAGGCATTCATGGGAGATTTGGGACTTGATCCTAAGGATAATGGAAAGTCATTGAAGGGGTTGAACCAGGAGAGATTTGCATTTGAAAAGAATGCCTCTAGCTCCAGAATGTAGGATAGATCAGAGGATGGTCTCTGGGAAGTGGTTTGGAGTCTAGGAGATGTGATGGTGGCAGACAAGATGCAGAGAGGTGGACAGATTGACACTTAAGAGGTAGAAAGGACCAGCTTGGTGAATGGATGAGGGAGGCAAGGGAGGAGGACGGCTTGAGATTGATCCCCAGCTTCCAGACTTGAGCTGCTTCAGGGCTTCCCTGGTGGCTCAGATGGTAAAGAGATGGCCTGCTATGCAGGAGAGCTGGGTTTGATCCCTGGGTTGGGAGGATCCCTTGGAGAAGGAAATGGCTGTCTACTCCAGTATTCTTGCCTGGGAAGTCCCATGGAGAGAGAAGCCTGGCGGGCTACAGTCTATGGGTTTGCAAAGACTGAGGGACTAACACTTTCACTTCACTTCTGTTAAGAGAGGGAGTGCTAGGGCTTCCCTGGTGGTCCAGTGGGTAAGGACACCGCCTTGCAGTGCGAGGGGTGCTGGTTCGATCCCTGGCCTGGGAAGATCCCATGTGCCGTGGAGCGGCTGGACTAATATGTCCAATCACCGAGCTGGAGCTCTGGAGCACGTGCGCCCAGAGCCGGCGCTCTGCAGCGAGCGAGGCCACTGCGATGGGAGGCCCACACGGGCCGAAGAACAAAGATGGATGGAAATAAATAAATGAAAGATCAATAGAAGTGGCTCCCCCCACCCCCCGCCACCCGCCAAGAAAAAAGTTAAAGAAAAAAAGAAAAAAAAAGAGGGAGTGCTGGCAGGAGAGTGATAGGAGACGCTGAGCTTGAGGTGGAAGAGTTGAGATGGGCCAGCAGACAGTGGTTCACATGGTCCTGGAGCTCAGGAAGGACGTCTTCAGTTGGGCGGACTCTTCCGCGTATAGCAGCAGGAGTAGATTTTGCTGCCTTAGAAGCATTTCTAGAACAGATATTGCAAATTGGTAGCCTAAATTCTAATTTGGCCCTCTGATGTACTTTTTTTTTTTTTCCGAGGGAGGCCCCAAATGCTTTTTTTTCCTTTTTAAAATTAGGGCCAACAATGAATATTGATGTTTTTACATTAAAATCAGGACTCTTGCTTCTTTTGAGAAAACAAGATAATCTAACAACACTTACTGTCCATTTCTGGATGATAGCTGAATGGCAGTTGTCCCCCTAGACCGGGTTTGGACGTGGTCTTCAGTTTGCTGGAGTCTCCCTCACTCCCTGTGGTTTCCTCACAAGGGATTCTAGCCCTCTTGGCTTACTTATCTTTCATACTTGGCACACACACACTTTTGAGTTTGTAACCCTTGCTATAGTATAAAATGTACAAAGAGCCTAGGAGAAGCCCAAGGAGCAGCACCCTAAAGGAAGGGTAGGAGAGGAGGGCAGGAGGAGAAGGACTGACAAGGATGAGATGCTTGATGGCATCACTGACTCCATGGACGTGAGTTTGAGCAAACCTGGGAGATGGTAAAGGACAAGGAAGCCCTGGTGTGCTGCCATCCATGGGGTCACACAGAGTAGGACACAACTTAGCCACTGAACCACACATAGAAGGAGGCGCCAGCAAAGAAGAATGACAAGGAAACAGAGAGGGAGGAGAAAAGCCAGGAGAATTATGGTTAAGAGAAGGAAATGTGGACCAGCTGAGCCTGGTGCTGCTGGCTTGATGCAATGTGATAAGGATGCATCCTTTGGTGTAGTCGTGTGGAGGTCATTGGTGACCTTGGTGAGAGCCACTGCATCCACAGCATGCTGGGTCAGGGGGAAGGAGGTTGGGCGGGGAGGAGCCTGGGAAGCACTGAGGGCTTCAATGGAGGAAATGAGAACCAGATTGGGAACCTGTTCAAGAAGTCTGGTTTCGAAGGACAACTGGTAATGTTGAGAAACCACGGGATAAATAGCGCATCAACCTGGAGGGTTCATTTTGCTTGAATATTTGGGAAGAACTATGACTTATGGGCTTCCCAGGTGGCACAGTGGTAAAGAACCCACCTGCCAGCGCAGGAGATGCAAGTGATGTGGGTTGGATCCCTGGCTTGGGAAGATTCCCTGGAGAAGGGAATGGCTACCCACTCCAGTGTTCTTGCCTGGGAAATTCCAGTCATAGGAGCCTGGCGGGCTATAGTCCATGGGATTACAAAAAATCAGACATGACTGAACATGAATGCACGTTGCTTTTATATTAAAACAAACAAAAGATATCTAATGGTATAGGGAGGCCTCAGAGAGGAATAGAGAGAGGAGACGAGAAAGATTAGATGTGGGCTGAACATGGGGTGTTATCTCTTTGCCAGGCACTGTCTTGATCACTTTCCATTGATTATCTCATGTAGTTCTTGCAGTAACCGTATGGACTGTGGGTCTGGAGTGTTCCTTATTTTGCAGGAGATGTAAGGTTGCATGGCTGGTTAGAGACGGAGCTAGGGTTTGAGTATGGTGGTTACCCTGAATGTCTCTATTTTCTTTCTTCACTGAATTGCTATGACACTTTTGTCAGAAGTAAATTGGCTATATATATGTGGGTCTATTTTTGGGTTCTCTCCTGTTTCTGTTCATCTGTTCATCTTTCTTTTGAACAGTAGCATGCTGACTGGATTATGATAGCTTTATAATCAGTCTAAAATGAGCTAACAAGACTTCTGTCTTTCATGTTCTTAAAATTGCTTTGGCTACTATAGGTCATTCATACAGTCATACATTTTAGAATTGTCAGTTTTGGGAAAAGGCCTGCTGGGATTTTGTTTGGGATTGTTGACTCTTGATAAGACTTTTCAAAAGGAGAATTATGGTTAAGAGAAGGAAATGTGGACCAGCTGAGCCTGGTGCTGCTGGCTTGATGCAATGTGATAAGGATGCATCCTTTGGTGTAGTCGTGTGGAGGTCATTGGTGACCTTGGTGAGAGCCACTGCATCCACAGCATGCTGGGTCAGGGGGAAGGAGGTTGGGCGGGGAGGAGCCTGGGAAGCACTGAGGGCTTCAATGGAGGAAATGAGAACCAGATTGGGAACCTGTTCAAGAAGTCTGGTTTCGAAGGACAACTGGTAATGTTGAGAAACCACGGGATAAATAGCGCATCAACCTGGAGGGTTCATTTTGCTTGAATATTTGGGAAGAACTATGACTTATGGGCTTCCCAGGTGGCACAGTGGTAAAGAACCCACCTGCCAGCGCAGGAGATGCAAGTGATGTGGGTTGGATCCCTGGCTTGGGAAGATTCCCTGGAGAAGGGAATGGCTACCCACTCCAGTGTTCTTGCCTGGGAAATTCCAGTCATAGGAGCCTGGCGGGCTATAGTCCATGGGATTACAAAAAATCAGACATGACTGAACATGAATGCACGTTGCTTTTATATTAAAACAAACAAAAGATATCTAATGGTATAGGGAGGCCTCAGAGGAATAGAGAGAGGAGACGAGAAAGATTAGATGTGGGCTGAACATGGGGTGTTATCTCTTTGCCAGGCACTGTCTTGATCACTTTCCATTGATTATCTCATGTAGTTCTTGCAGTAACCGTATGGACTGTGGGTCTGGAGTGTTCCTTATTTTGCAGGAGATGTAAGGTTGCATGGCTGGTTAGAGACGGAGCTAGGGTTTGAGTATGGTGGTTACCCTGAATGTCTCTATTTTCTTTCTTCACTGAATTGCTATGACACTTTTGTCAGAAGTAAATTGGCTATATATATGTGGGTCTATTTTTGGGTTCTCTCCTGTTTCTGTTCATCTGTTCATCTTTCTTTTGAACAGTAGCATGCTGACTGGATTATGATAGCTTTATAATCAGTCTAAAATGAGCTAACAAGACTTCTGTCTTTCATGTTCTTAAAAATTGCTTTGGCTACTATAGGTCATTCATACAGTCATACATTTTAGAATTGTCAGTTTTTGGGAAAAGGCCTGCTGGGATTTTGTTTGGGATTGTTGACTCTTGATAAGACTTTTTCAAAAAGGAATTAGTGAAACTTTGATCTCATTTCATATAGACATTGGAGGAAATTACACTAAAGTACATGACTAAAAAAAAACGATAACCAATGTACTATATAGCACAGGGAACTCAGCTTAATATTCCATAATAGTCTAAATGGGAAAAGAATTTGAAGAAGAACAGATATATGTATACATGAATCACTTTGCTGTACATCTGATAACATTGTAAATCAACTATAGTTGAATTTTAAATAAAAATTTTAAAACCTTTAAAAAAAATGGGAAAAAAATGTGTGTGCTTATAGGTTAAAAGTTGCTGACTCAAGGTACCAGGTGAGACCGGTAAGGAAAATGAATGGAGGAGTCAGGAACGAGATGGTAAATGGTAGCGGTCTCAAGCCATAGTGGAGGGTAACAGGGTACAGTGAGGACTTGGGCAAACTGGAGAACCTAAGCCCTGTCTAAGAGGATGGCTACTTCTCAGCTCCATGCCTTCTTGCCATGCAAGAACATGGGTGTAGTGCTTGTCCGATCTTTCAGTCACAGGAAAATGGAAATACAGATTATTGTGCCTTCTTGCAGTTTTAAAATTTAAAACATTGAGTGGGCAGTACCCTGTGGGTCAAACAGAACTCTCTAGGCCAACCGTGTTCTATGGCTTGCCAGTCCATGACCTCTGCCATAGGCTAATCATTCTTTGATCCTCGTTTTCCTCATTAGTAAGCATGATGGTATTGAAGACCATCTGTAAGGTTCTTTCTAGCTCAGTGGTTCTCAGTTTCAGGAGAGGAGAGCATCAGGATTCCTCAGGGGCTTAGGAGGTGGTTGAGAATATCAGCACTAATGATGTTTTGAGCAGTTGTCCAGACCTTTACATGTCCACACCACTGGCATGTCTGTCCTCTGACTTAATACTTCCACCATCTTTGTGATGTAGATGGCAGAGGGATTTGGGCAACTGCATGGGAGCGCCGGGTTATGATGTCAGGCCTTCACATTCCAAATCCAGTGCTCTTCCTCCTATAGCGCAGCCAACTCTGAAGACTCTAGAAATGGGCCCTTTGGTAGAGCCAGAAGATATGGGAGATGGGGAAGGCCCTCGAACTCAGCTGAAGGCTAATCTCTAGCTAGATTTAGAACCTGGCTTGCTTTAAGAGTCAACGGTTTGGGTAAGAGTTGAAGCCTTTGTGAGAACTCCCTGAGGGCAGGGACTTTGGCACATGTTCATCTTGGTAAGCAGTTACCTGACACATAGTTTAATATTTTTATGTGAGTGATTAAGTGGATGGGCTGGTAGAAGAAGGAATCAAAGGCTTTCGGTTGAGGGGGCTGAGAATTTTGTCTAGCGAACCTCAAGGTTGGAGTCAAGTGCTTCCGGTTGAGAATGTTAAAATCAAAAGCTGAGACTTGATGCTGATAATGTAGCTGATAGATGGAAAAAGCTCCCCATGGCTTCCTTCTTGTCTTTGACTCAGATCTGGGTTTTGATTAATAGATTATTACCGGGGCTTCCCCTGGTGGTCCAGTGGGTAAGGACACCGCCTTGCAGTGCAAGGGGCGCCGGTTCGATCCCTGGCCTGGGAAGATCCCACGTGCCCCGGAGCGGCTGGACTCATGTGTCCAATTGCTGAGCAGGAGCTCTGGAGCGCATGCGCCCAGAGCCGGTGCTCTGCGACGACAGACACCACCGCGATGGGAGGCCCACAGAAGCCAAAGAACAAAGACGGATGAAAACAGAGAAATGAAAGACCAATAAAAGTGGCCCGCCCGCTCCCCTCCCTCCCCAACCCGACCCCTGCCCAAAATAAATAAATAAATAAATCCTAAAAAAAAAAAATTATTACCATTTCTCCATGCCATATGTTTGAGAAATCATGTACTATGGATATAGTGAAGGTAAGGCTGCCAAAAGCATTTTTGTCCCTTTAAAACTTCCAGACAGAGACAAATCCTTATCTTTGGAGATGTATCTTGAAATACGTAATGCTCGGCTGTCTGGATTGCTTTCAGTGTAGTGTAATGGGTAATGGAGGAGGTACAGATGAATCAGGGTTGGACATTGATCACCTTTGAAACTAGGAGATGAAGAGATGGGGTTTGATTATATTCATCTCTATCTTGTATGCATTTGAAAATTTTCATAATAAATATAAAAACAAAAATCCAGAGTGCTTCATAGGTTCAGTGGTGCTTTTGGTCACTTATCCCTGAGCATGTGAATAGTATGACCATTGGAGAAGAAATGGACCAAAGAAGAGTAGTGTGGCAGAAATAAGAATGTGGGTTTTGGCCTTCCCTGGTAGCTCAGTGGTGAAGAGTTCTCTTGCCAATGCAGGAGACACGGGTTTGATCCCTGAGCCAGGAAGATTCCCTTGCTGCAGGGCAACTAAACCCATGAGCCACAACAATTGAGCCTGTGCTCTAGAGCCTTGGAGCTGCACCTATGGAGGGCCTTGTGCATGCCCTAGAGCCTTAAAAAATTTCAACGTTGAGGGGCTGAGAATTTTGTCTAGCGAACCTCAAGGTTGGAGTCAAGTGCTTCCGGTTGAGAATGTTAAAATCAAAAGCTGAGACTTGATGCTGATAATGTAGCTGATAGATGGAAAAAGCTCCCCATGGCTTCCTTCTTGTCTTTGACTCAGATCTGGGTTTTGATTAATAGATTATTACCGGGGCTTCCCCTGGTGGTCCAGTGGGTAAGGACACCGCCTTGCAGTGCAAGGGGCGCCGGTTCGATCCCTGGCCTGGGAAGATCCCACGTGCCCCGGAGCGGCTGGACTCATGTGTCCAATTGCTGAGCAGGAGCTCTGGAGCGCATGCGCCCAGAGCCGGTGCTCTGCGACGACAGACACCACCGCGATGGGAGGCCCACAGAAGCCAAAGAACAAAGACGGATGAAAACAGAGAAATGAAAGACCAATAAAAGTGGCCCGCCCGCTCCCCTCCCTCCCCAACCCGACCCCTGCCCAAAATAAATAAATAAATAAATCCTAAAAAAAAATTATTACCATTTCTCCATGCCATATGTTTGAGAAATCATGTACTATGGATATAGTGAAGGTAAGGCTGCCAAAAGCATTTTTGTCCCTTTAAAACTTCCAGACAGAGACAAATCCTTATCTTTGGAGATGTATCTTGAAATACGTAATGCTCGGCTGTCTGGATTGCTTTCAGTGTAGTGTAATGGGTAATGGAGGAGGTACAGATGAATCAGGGTTGGACATTGATCACCTTTGAAACTAGGAGATGAAGAGATGGGGTTTGATTATATTCATCTCTATCTTGTATGCATTTGAAAATTTTCATAATAAATATAAAAACAAAAATCCAGAGTGCTTCATAGGTTCAGTGGTGCTTTTGGTCACTTATCCCTGAGCATGTGAATAGTATGACCATTGGAGAAGAAATGGACCAAAGAAGAGTAGTGTGGCAGAAATAAGAATGTGGGTTTTGGCCTTCCCTGGTAGCTCAGTGGTGAAGAGTTCTCTTGCCAATGCAGGAGACACGGGTTTGATCCCTGAGCCAGGAAGATTCCCTTGCTGCAGGGCAACTAAACCCATGAGCCACAACAATTGAGCCTGTGCTCTAGAGCCTTGGAGCTGCACCTATGGAGCCCTTGTGCTGCAACTATTGAAGCCTGCATGCCCTAGAGCCTGAGTTCCACAACAAGAGAAGTCACTGCAACAAGAAACCTGCTCACCTCAACTATAGAGTAGCCCCCACTCCCTGCAACTAGAGGAGAGCCTGTGGCAGCAGTCGTGAAAACCCAGAATAGCCAAAAATAAATAAATAAATAAAATTTGTTAAAAAAAAAAAAAAAAAAGGAAAGAATGTGGGTTTTGAGTTTGCCACAGCTCAGCCTCCTCCGGCTCTGTGAGCATGGGCAGGTCCCTAAGTCTGGGTCTCCAGGTTCAGAAAAGCAGGGCTTCATGCTCACCCTCGGTTTGTTGAGAGGGTAAAGGAGAGAGTGGGCAGAGTGTCTGAGGACAGCATTCAGCTCATCTTAGCGGCGCATACTTGATAGTCATTATGATGAGAGTCTTTTTTTGTAGAAGGAGAGAGTAATGAAAGGGTGAAATTCTGCTTAAGGGTTCCCAGCTACCCCTTCTTCCCTCCATGAATTCAAGTGCCAAGGGTTATATAACCACAGAGGTAATTTATTATTTTAGAAAAAAGAACTCTCAAAGACCAAATTGGACCACTCTGGAGTTTACAAGAACTGTAACCAGTTTATTGCCGTTTGAAAAAATGAAGCAAGAAAGAACTTAGAGAAGAAAAGCATATTAAAACAGTGGGGTACCCTTTTATACCTGTTGAATTGGCCTCCTTCTGTCCTCCAACTAATGATAATACCCCGTGTTAAGGATTTTTTGGTGAAAGGGTTTTCCCATGTATACATTGGTATACCCTCTGGGAAAACATTTTGGCAGTGTCATCAAAAGACCCAAACCCAGAGACTTCGGTTTTCCCAAAAAGTATGCATTGCAATAAATATAAACAAAAATCCAGAGTGCTTCATAGGTTCAGTGGTGCTTTTGGTCACTTATCCCTGAGCATGTGAATAGTATGACCATTGGAGAAGAAATGGACCAAAGAAGAGTAGTGTGGCAGAAATAAGAATGTGGGTTTTGGCCTTCCCTGGTAGCTCAGTGGTGAAGAGTTCTCTTGCCAATGCAGGAGACACGGGTTTGATCCCTGAGCCAGGAAGATTCCCTTGCTGCAGGGCAACTAAACCCATGAGCCACAACAATTGAGCCTGTGCTCTAGAGCCTTGGAGCTGCACCTATGGAGCCCTTGTGCTGCAACTATTGAAGCCTGCATGCCCTAGAGCCTGAGTTCCACAACAAGAGAAGTCACTGCAACAAGAAACCTGCTCACCTCAACTATAGAGTAGCCCCCACTCCCTGCAACTAGAGGAGAGCCTGTGGCAGCAGTCGTGAAAACCCAGAATAGCCAAAAAAAATAAATAAATAAATCTTTAAAAAAAAAAAAAAGGAAAGAATGTGGGTTTTGAGTTTGCCACAGCTCAGCCTCCTCCGGCTCTGTGAGCATGGGCAGGTCCCTAAGTCTGGGTCTCCAGGTTCAGAAAAGCAGGGCTTCATGCTCACCCTCGGTTTGTTGAGAGGGTAAAGGAGAGAGTGGGCAGAGTGTCTGAGGACAGCATTCAGCTCATCTTAGCGGCGCATACTTGATAGTCATTATGATGAGAGTCTTTTTTTGTAGAAGGAGAGAGTAATGAAAGGGTGAAATTCTGCTTAAGGGTTCCCAGCTACCCCTTCTTCCCTCCATGAATTCAAGTGCCAAGGGTTATATAACCACAGAGGTAATTTATTATTTTAGAAAAAAGAACTCTCAAAGACCAAATTGGACCACTCTGGAGTTTACAAGAACTGTAACCAGTTTATTGCCGTTTGAAAAAATGAAGCAAGAAAGAACTTAGAGAAGAAAAGCATATTAAAACAGTGGGGTACCCTTTTATACCTGTTGAATTGGCCTCCTTCTGTCCTCCAACTAATGATAATACCCCGTGTTAAGGATTTTTTGGTGAAAGGGTTTTCCCATGTATACATTGGTATACCCTCTGGGAAAACATTTTGGCAGTGTCATCAAAAGACCCAAACCCAGAGACTTCGTAATTGCTCCTTGGAATGAATTCTAAGGAAGTAATTCCAAAGAAGAAATGTAACCATTTAAAATACTTAAGTAACAAAGAAAAAGAGCTGTGATGGAAGCATGCAAACTTGTATCTGTGTTCCGATCACCACTGTGCAGTTTTTTTTTTTTCTTTTAATTTTGGTTGTGCTGGGTCTTCTTTGGGGGCATGAAGGTTTTTTCTAGTTGCAGCGAGGGCTCAGTTTCCCCTGCAGCATGAGCTTAGTTACCCGACCAGGGATCAAACTTGTGTCCCCTCCACTAGAAGGCAATTTTTTTTTAAACATTTTAATTTTATTTATTTATTTTCTTCCATCTTTATTCTTCCACTTGTGTGGGCCGCCCATTGCAGCGGCTTCTCTCACTGCAGATCGCAGGCTCTGGGCGCATGCGCTCCAGAGTGCTGGCTGGTAATTGGACACACTGGCCCAGCTGCTCTGTGGCACGTGGGATCTTCCCAGGCGAGGGATTGAACTGATGCCTCTTGCACTGCAAGGCGGACTCTTTACCCACTGGCCCACCAGGGAAGCCCCGAAGGCAAATTCTTAACCATTGGATCACCAGAGAAGTCCCTGTGCAGTTATTACACGTGAAAGGAAATAGAGACTGGAAAAGAATGTGGAGAAGGGAAAATAGTATGTTAGATTCATGGGCTTGTTTTTTTTTTTTAAATTCTTTTATTGCTGTTAAAGGCTGTACCTGCATGCCCCCACACACCTACACTCAAAGACCATACAAGAGGACCTCAGTGTCCTGGCTGGGACGTTTAGAATGTGGATAGATTCCTTCCCAACAAGCTGCTGCTTAGTCACTTCAGTAGTGTCCAACTCTGTGTGACCCTATGGATTGCAGTCTGCCAGTCTCCTCCATCCATAGGATTCTCCAGGCAAGAATACTGGAGTGGGTTGCCACGCCCTCCTCCAGGGGATCTTCCCAATCCAGGGATGGAACCTAGGTCTCTTGCATTACAGGCAGATTCCTCACCACTGAGCCATCAGGGAAACCCCATATATATATTTGAGACCTCTATAGCTCACCAGGCTTTTCCATCCATGGAATTTTCCAGGCAAGAATACTGGAGTGGGTTGCTATTTCCTTCTCCCCTTTCTCAACATAGATTAATCAAAATCCAGAAAACCCCCAAAGCCCAAAGGTTGCAAGTAGAGAAGAACTCTAAACCAAGACTTTCACTCTTGAACCATTTTGCCGCACAGCACCGTACTTTGATGCTTCTTTCAGATTTTTGCTGTCATCTCTCAGCAGCTTTGAAATCTCTCTGTCCCCAGGTTCAGTTTCAGAAGCTGCAGCAGCTGCGCCTGACCCAGTACCACGGAGGATCCCTGCCCAACGTGAGCCAGCTGCGGAGCAGTGCCCCGGAGTCTCAGGTACCTGAGGTGCTTATTTGCCTCACGGCTTGTGAGATCCCAGCTCCCCCGCTGGGATCGAACCCTGGACCCTCAGCAGAGAAAGCGGAGTCCTAGCCACTAGGATACCAGGGAAGTCCCAGTACTTACTATACATTCTTTGAGCTGGGTGGGGTGTAAAAAGAGGCAAAAATTTTTCTTGAAAGGATTATATCTCAATTTGGCTTAGACATACAGTTCAGTGTTCTTCTGGGAGGTCCATTGTTATTCTTTTCTTTCTAATTTCTGCAGTGTATGACTGTGTTATTTCATAAATGCTCTAAGGCAGCAGTGTCCAGCAGAAACACACTGTGGGCCACATATGTCATTTAAACATTTGGAGTAACCCTGTTAAAGAGAAAGAAATCCGTGTAATTCATTTTAATGTTTACATAATTTACCCACTCCTACACTCAAAGACCATACAAGAGGACCTCAGTGTCCTGGCTGGGACGTTTAGAATGTGGATAGATTCCTTCCCAACAAGCTGCTGCTTAGTCACTTCAGTAGTGTCCAACTCTGTGTGACCCTATGGATTGCAGTCTGCCAGTCTCCTCCATCCATAGGATTCTCCAGGCAAGAATACTGGAGTGGGTTGCCACGCCCTCCTCCAGGGGATCTTCCCAATCCAGGGATGGAACCTAGGTCTCTTGCATTACAGGCAGATTCCTCACCACTGAGCCATCAGGGAAACCCCATATATATATTTGAGACCTCTATAGCTCACCAGGCTTTTCCATCCATGGAATTTTCCAGGCAAGAATACTGGAGTGGGTTGCTATTTCCTTCTCCCCTTTCTCAACATAGATTAATCAAAATCCAGAAAACCCCCAAAGCCCAAAGGTTGCAAGTAGAGAAGAACTCTAAACCAAGACTTTCACTCTTGAACCATTTTGCCGCACAGCACCGTACTTTGATGCTTCTTTCAGATTTTTGCTGTCATCTCTCAGCAGCTTTGAAATCTCTCTGTCCCCAGGTTCAGTTTCAGAAGCTGCAGCAGCTGCGCCTGACCCAGTACCACGGAGGATCCCTGCCCAACGTGAGCCAGCTGCGGAGCAGTGCCCCGGAGTCTCAGGTACCTGAGGTGCTTATTTGCCTCACGGCTTGTGAGATCCCAGCTCCCCCGCTGGGATCGAACCCTGGACCCTCAGCAGAGAAAGCGGAGTCCTAGCCACTAGGATACCAGGGAAGTCCCAGTACTTACTATACATTCTTTGAGCTGGGTGGGGTGTAAAAAGAGGCAAAAATTTTTCTTGAAAGGATTATATCTCAATTTGGCTTAGACATACAGTTCAGTGTTCTTCTGGGAGGTCCATTGTTATTCTTTTCTTTCTAATTTCTGCAGTGTATGACTGTGTTATTTCATAAATGCTCTAAGGCAGCAGTGTCCAGCAGAAACACACTGTGGGCCACATATGTCATTTAAACATTTGGAGTAACCCTGTTAAAGAGAAAGAAATCCGTGTAATTCATTTTAATGTTTACATAATTTAAACAATTATTTGACCCAGTCTATCCAAAATAGTATTATTTCAACATATCATCAGTATTAAAAGTGAATGAGATAGTTCTTTTTTTTTTTTAAATTCAGTCTGTGAAATCTCATGAGTATTTTGCACATAAAGCACCTCTTAATTTGTACCTGTTACGTTTCACCATCACGTGGCTGATTTCCGCCATGTTGGACAGGGCAGATCTATAGCACAGATAAGTGGTCAATATTTCATTTAGATGAGTCATGTCACAGAGTGCTTTCATCATTCCTATTGGTTAAGAGCCTGGTTCAGAGCCATGTGGAATCAGTGATTTAGGCAATCGCATATGATACACTGTTGTTAAGATCTGAATTAGATTTAGATATCCAGTTCTCTGAAAAATTAATACTGATATTCTCATTACACAACTTAAGATTTTGTGTTAAATTTTAACTATAAACTTTAAGATGAAGTATAACTTTATTCATTTGGATGCCTCTCCATTTTAAACATCCTATCTTCTTTCTCTGTTATGAAGTCTGGTTCACTTGTTTGATGACACCCCAGAAAGCAGAAGTAATTTAACTTAAATGGAGACTTATGTTGACAGTACTGATAGGAACTCTTAAATACAGTGTGGTCAGAAAAAGTACTGTATGAATCTGTTTACACCTTAGTACACGGGTGTCTTTAGTATAATGACTTTGGAATCTCACTATAATACTGCCTGTGCTAGAAACCTGCCTCTACATTCAAGCTGTCTTACATGTTGGCCTGTTGGGTCATTCAGTATCCAAGTAAGGCTGATCTGTGCTTTATGCTGGAGTTTATGCTTCAAAAAATAGAAGCTGTCGAGGGGTGCTGGATGTGAGCCCCGACTTTGAGATGCTTTCCTGTCAACTTTGGAGGAGAACAGAGTGAACTGTGGTGTCTCTTCTGCTTTATTGTTATTCTTTTCTTTCTAATTTCTGCAGTGTATGACTGTGTTATTTCATAAATGCTCTAAGGCAGCAGTGTCCAGCAGAAACACACTGTGGGCCACATATGTCATTTAAACATTTGGAGTAACCCTGTTAAAGAGAAAGAAATCCGTGTAATTCATTTTAATGTTTACATAATTTAAACAATTATTTGACCCAGTCTATCCAAAATAGTATTATTTCAACATATCATCAGTATTAAAAGTGAATGAGATAGTTCTTTTTTTTTTTTAAATTCAGTCTGTGAAATCTCATGAGTATTTTGCACATAAAGCACCTCTTAATTTGTACCTGTTACGTTTCACCATCACGTGGCTGATTTCCGCCATGTTGGACAGGGCAGATCTATAGCACAGATAAGTGGTCAATATTTCATTTAGATGAGTCATGTCACAGAGTGCTTTCATCATTCCTATTGGTTAAGAGCCTGGTTCAGAGCCATGTGGAATCAGTGATTTAGGCAATCGCATATGATACACTGTTGTTAAGATCTGAATTAGATTTAGATATCCAGTTCTCTGAAAAATTAATACTGATATTCTCATTACACAACTTAAGATTTTGTGTTAAATTTTAACTATAAACTTTAAGATGAAGTATAACTTTATTCATTTGGATGCCTCTCCATTTTAAACATCCTATCTTCTTTCTCTGTTATGAAGTCTGGTTCACTTGTTTGATGACACCCCAGAAAGCAGAAGTAATTTAACTTAAATGGAGACTTATGTTGACAGTACTGATAGGAACTCTTAAATACAGTGTGGTCAGAAAAAGTACTGTATGAATCTGTTTACACCTTAGTACACGGGTGTCTTTAGTATAATGACTTTGGAATCTCACTATAATACTGCCTGTGCTAGAAACCTGCCTCTACATTCAAGCTGTCTTACATGTTGGCCTGTTGGGTCATTCAGTATCCAAGTAAGGCTGATCTGTGCTTTATGCTGGAGTTTATGCTTCAAAAAATAGAAGCTGTCGAGGGGTGCTGGATGTGAGCCCCGACTTTGAGATGCTTTCCTGTCAACTTTGGAGGAGAACAGAGTGAACTGTGGTGTCTCTTCTGCTTTATTGGGGATGAAGGGATGAAGGGACAGCTGCTGGGCTTCCCAGGAGTCTTTCTTGAAGTCATTTCTAAACTTTGAAACAATCACAAACTTTTAGAAAGTTGGAATTACAGTAAAAATAACTACATTTTTCCTCTTGAGAATAAGTCGCTGACCCAAATACTTGACTGAGTATTTCCCACCAGCAAGGCTGTTGTTCTCCCTAGCCTGAGAAGAGGCATCAAATCAGGCAGTTAACAGTGGTGCGTTGATACCGTTTGATGAGATCGGGCACCTTCAGAGTGGTATGGCTGTGGACACATTATTGCCATTTGATCCCGAGACCCCATTCAGGTTCCCCCAGATATCCCATTACTGTCCTCAACAGCAAAAGGATCCCGTTCAGAGCACATACACGGTCTTTGTGTCTGTCCTAGGTCGCTTTAGTCGTGTCTGACTCTGACTCTGTGACCCCGTGGACTGTAGCCTGCCAGGCTCTGTCCGTGGGATTCTCCAGGCAAGAATACTGGAGGGCTTCCCCTGGTGGTCCAGTGGGTAAGGACACCGCCTTGCAGCGCAAGGGGCGCTGGTTCGATCCCTGGCCTGGGAAGATCCCACGTGCCGCAGAGCGGCTGGACCGATGTGTCCAATTACCAAGCCAGAGCTCTGCAACGACAGACGCCACCGCGATGGGAGGCCCACAGGAGCCAAAGAACAAAGACGGATGAAAATAGAGAAAGACCAATAGAAGTGGCCCGCCCGCTCCCCTCCCTCCCCAACCCGACCCCCGCCCAAAAATAAATAAATAAATCTTTAAAAAAAAAAAAAAAGAATACTGGAGTGGGTTGCCATTTCCTTCTCTGGGGGTCTTCCCAGCTCAGGGCTTGAACCCATGTCTCTTAGGTCTTTGACAGGTGGGTTCTCTACCGCTAGCACCCAACCTGGGAAGTCCCACATTGTCCTTAGTCCCTTTCAGAACAATTTTGCCATCTTTCATTTTTGACATTAAAGGAAATCATTTTGGATTTATATGACCTTGCAACTTCTGAGGATCACAAGCCAGTTCTTCCGCAGAATAACCCACAGTTGGGGTTCTGATGTTTCTTCAAGATTAGAGGCAGATTATGCATCTCCGGCATGAATAGGCAAAAGTGATTCTGCTATTATAGCCAGTGAAGCAGGTAATTTTCCATTTTCATGATGTTCCCTTGTATCACTTGATTCAGGTGGTATTTGTCAGTCTTCATTCTAAAGTTACTCTTCTCCTTTGTCATTAACATGTATTTTGTGAGGAGATAATTTTTCCAGATTCTCATCAAACTTTCAATTTATACATTTATTTATTTCTATATTCTTATATGGTTTTGTGATTTCTTATTTTAGTCCATGGGTTATAATCTTTAACTGTTATTGGTATTTTGATCAACATTTTCTCTGATCAGGCCCATAGGAGCCCCTCCCCAGAAGTCTTTTCAAACTGAGAAAAAAAGGGTATCTGAGAAGCATGAATTGTTTTCTTAATCAAACAGTTGAAGTGTACTTTATATACAGACAAGTTGGGAGTGGAGGCTGCTCTCTAGTTGCAGTGCGCGAGCTTCTCATTGCATTGGTTTCCCTTGTGGAGCACCGGCTCTAGGTGCACAGGCTTCAGTAGTGGCTACATGTGGGCTCAGTAGTTTTGGCTCCTGGGCTCTGGAGACAGGCTCAATAGTTGTGGTGCATAGGTTCAGGTGCTCCGCAGCATGTGGGATATTCCCAGCTCAGGGACTGAACCCTTGTCTGCCGCAGTGGCAGGCGGATTCTTTACCACTGAGCCAACCAGGGAAGCCCGGTTGTCAGTAGCTGGTTCTTTCTGTTGCTGAGGAGTATTCCACTGGAGGGAGAGACTGTTAGTGTTTATCAATACATCACTTGGGGAGCATGTGGAGGGTTTTCTGCTTGGGGCAAGTGTGAATGAAGATATTCACATTCAGTCTTCGTGTAAACAGCTAGTAGTGGAAATGCTGGATCAAACGTAAGTATACATTTAGCTTTGTGAGAAACTGCCAAACGGCTGTACAAAGTGGCCATACCATTTCACATTCCTGCCCAGGACTTTGCACTCTCTCCAGCCCTTGGTATTTCATTTGGCTAAAAAAAATGTGGTTAAAAAACACAACGTAAAGTTCATCATCTTCACCATTTTCAGGGTACAGTTGAATAGGCAAAAGTGATTCTGCTATTATAGCCAGTGAAGCAGGTAATTTTCCATTTTCATGATGTTCCCTTGTATCACTTGATTCAGGTGGTATTTGTCAGTCTTCATTCTAAAGTTACTCTTCTCCTTTGTCATTAACATGTATTTTGTGAGGAGATAATTTTTCCAGATTCTCATCAAACTTTCAATTTATACATTTATTTATTTCTATATTCTTATATGGTTTTGTGATTTCTTATTTTAGTCCATGGGTTATAATCTTTAACTGTTATTGGTATTTTGATCAACATTTTCTCTGATCAGGCCCATAGGAGCCCCTCCCCAGAAGTCTTTTCAAACTGAGAAAAAAAGGGTATCTGAGAAGCATGAATTGTTTTCTTAATCAAACAGTTGAAGTGTACTTTATATACAGACAAGTTGGGAGTGGAGGCTGCTCTCTAGTTGCAGTGCGCGAGCTTCTCATTGCTTTGGGTTTTCCCCTTGTGGAGCACCGGCTCTAGGTGCACAGGCTTCAGTAGTGGCTACATGTGGGCTCAGTAGTTTTGGCTCCTGGGCTCTGGAGACAGGCTCAATAGTTGTGGTGCATAGGTTCAGGTGCTCCGCAGCATGTGGGATATTCCCAGCTCAGGGACTGAACCCTTGTCTGCCGCAGTGGCAGGCGGATTCTTTACCACTGAGCCAACCAGGGAAGCCCGGTTGTCAGTAGCTGGTTCTTTCTGTTGCTGAGGAGTATTCCACTGGAGGGAGAGACTGTTAGTGTTTATCAATACATCACTTGGGGAGCATGTGGAGGGTTTTCTGCTTGGGGCAAGTGTGAATGAAGATATTCACATTCAGTCTTCGTGTAAACAGCTAGTAGTGGAAATGCTGGATCAAACGTAAGTATACATTTAGCTTTGTGAGAAACTGCCAAACGGCTGTACAAAGTGGCCATACCATTTCACATTCCTGCCCAGGACTTTGCACTCTCTCCAGCCCTTGGTATTTCATTTGGCTAAAAAAAAAAATGTGGTTAAAAAAACACAACGTAAAGTTCATCATCTTCACCATTTTTCAGGGTACAGTTGAGTAGTGGTAAGCATGCTCATGTTGTCCTTGCAGCCAATCTCTGTAACGTTTTCATCTTATAAAACTGAAACTCCATAGCCATTAAACAACAGCTGCCTGCTCCCTCATTCCCTAGCCTCTGGCAACCACTGTTCCACTTTCTGTCTCTATGAATCTGAGTACCCTAGGTACATTATGTAAGTAGAATCATACAATACTTGTCTTTTTGTGACTGGTTCATTTAGCATAACACCCTTGAGGCTCATCCATATTGCAACATGTGACAGGATTTCCTTCCTGTTCAAGGCTGAATAATACTTCATTGTATATATATGCCACATTTTGTTTATCCATTCATCCACTGATGGACACTTGGGCTGCTTTCACATCTTGGTTATTATGAATAACGCTACTATGAACATGGGTGTGCAAACATCTCTTTGAGATCCTGCTTTGAATTGTTTTTGATACATACCCAGAAGTGGGATTGCTAGATCATATGGCAGTTCTGTTTTTGATGGCTTGAGGAAAACCCATGCTGTTTTCCACAGTGGCTGCACCATTTTACATTCCTTCCAACAGTGTACAAAGGTTCCAGTTTCTCCTCATTGTTGTCATTATTGCTGTTATTATTATTTTCTGTCTTTTGTTGTTTATTTTTAATAGTAGTCTCCTGATGGGTGTGAGGTGGTGGTGTATCAGTTTTTAAAAGTTTGGTCATGCTACTGCATGTGTCATGGTGTCTCATTGTGGTTTTAATCTGCATTGTCCTAATGACTTATGCTATTGAGCATCTTTTTGTGTACTTGTTTACCACTCTTATCTTGTCTTTGAAGAAGTGACTGTTTAAATCTTTAGCCCAGTTTTAAAAAGGAGTTGTTCTTTTTCTTTTATTGTTGAGTAGTGAGAGTTCTTTATATGTTTTGGATACTTTTTCTTCAACAGATATGTATTTGACAAATATTTGATCCCAGTCTGTGGCTTATCTTAATTTTCTAAAAGTTTTGAAGAGCAGAAGTTTTACACTTGGGCTTCCCTGGTGGTCCAGTGGGTAAGGACACCGCCTTGCAGTGCAAGGGGTGCCAGCTCGATCCCTGGCCTGGGAAGATCCCACGTGCCGTGGAGCAGCTGGACCAGTGTGTCCAACTACAGACCAGGGATCGAACCTGGGGCCCCTGCATTGGAGTGCAGAGTCTAAGTCACCAGACCACCAAGGAAACCCCACATTGGCACTTTGTTGACAATCAAATGACTGTATATGTGTAACTCTGTTTTTGCACTCCATCTTCTCTTCCACTGGACTCTGTGTCTATCATTTTGCTAATATCACACAGTTTTGATTGCTCTGCCTTTACAGGAAGGTAAAGGTAGAATCACATAGCAGGAATCACACAGCAGGAGTCCTTCCACTTTGGTCTTTTTTTTTCACTTTGTTCTTTATCAGAGTTACTTTTGCTAATTTTAGTTCCTTTGCTTATCCATAAAATCTTAGACTCAGCTTACTAACTTCTACAAAAAGCCCGGCTGGAATTTTTGTTTGTTTGGTTTTATTATTTTATTTTATTTTACAGAGTTTTGTTGTTTACTGCCCCATATCCAGCTGGGATTTTACTTATTTATTTATTTATTTATTTTTGGCGGGGGTCGGGTTGGGGAGGGAGGGGAGCAGGCGGGCCACTTCTATTGGTCTTTCTCTATTTTCATCCGTCTTTGTTCTTTGGCTCCTGCTGGCCTCCCATCGCGGTGGTGTCTGTTGTCGCAGAGCGCCAGCTCTGGGCACATGCGCTCCAGAGCTCTGGCTCGGTGATTGGACACATCGGTCCAGCTGCTCCGCGGCACGTGGGATCTTCCCAGGCCAGGGATCAAACTGGCGCCCCTTGCACTGCAAGGCGGTGTCCTTATCCACTGGACCACCAGGGGAAGCCCTCCAGCTGGGATTTTAAATGGAATTTTGTTCGATCTGTAATGAGACTGGGGAGAATTGATGTTTTAATACTGGATCTTCTAATCCATGAACATGGTACAGAAGCAGAGATTCTTCCTCACCTCCCTATCATGCCTCTTTTTAATTTATATTTGTTTTTCATCCATCTTTTATTCTTTGGCATGTGTGGGCCTCCCACTGCAGAACACCGGCTCTGGGCACATGCACTCCAGAGCGCTGGCTTGTAATTGGACACACTGGTCCAGCTGCTCTGCGGTATGTGGGATCCTCCTGGGCCAGGGATTAAATTGGTGCCCCTTGCACTGCAAGGTGGACTCTGCCCACTGGACCACTAAGGAAGCCCAGAAACAGAGATTCTTGATTCATGGTAAATTGCTTATAATTATTTATTTATACATAATCCACTTCCTTTTTGTTAATAGATCCTTTTGGAGTTTACAAAATGTTTTCACATCTACTGTTCTACTTGATCTTTAATACATTAGTTGGTAAGCACAGTACTATATTAATACTGGTTAAAGACTAATTTTCTGTCCTAACAGAGAATCTGACAGTATACTCTTTTAAACATCTAACACACTGGGCCATTATTTGGAGAACACAGACTTATCAGATGAGTAAACCAAAGTAATGTTTTCGGGCTTCCTTCTGATCGTCTTCAGCAAGGGGCAGGTCATCAGTCGGGAGTGGTTAGGGTACAGCCCTTCTACTTCTGGGCAGGGCCTGGCGTGTGCACATTGAAGGGAGAGAGAAGCACTGGGCGTTGTCTTCTTTCTGAGGGTGAAGGGTGTCTCTCTGGTCAGAGGAGGGCCAGCGTTTTCTGGCGTGTTCCAACCCGTGTGACAGCCAGGGCGCCATTGGCTGTGCAGCCTGAGTGTCAGGCAACTGCAGACGGGAACCGAGGGCCTCTCTCTGTATAGTGCCGTCTGGATGCAGCTGTGTGTTTCCTGGCCTTCACATAACTCAGCTAGTCCTTTCAAATTGTGTCACTAAAAACTAATTACACTTTTAGTATTTCTGACTCCTCCAGTTAGAAAAAGTTGGGTCATCTTGCTTATAACTGAGAGTTTATAAGATCTAACTAATTTGGAGGTCAGTCTGGTGGCCAAAGGGAGAAAACCTTGTTACAGGCACTACAGCCTTGGCCAGATGCAGAGTGTGGTTTTTCTAAGATCCACGCCAGTACGTGCAGGTACAATGAGGCCCAGAGTTGGCGTCACACAAGTACGGAGGAAAAGCTGGACGTGCAAGTTGAGTCTTCCATTCCTACTTTGATTTTAATGGCTTTTCTTTGCTGCATTTCCTTGAAAATTTTTATAAGATTATTTCAAAAATGATTGACCAAAGATATATTGGTTGAATTCAAACAAATGGAAAATGTAAGTAGCAATGTTAACCTCGAAATACCACTAAGAGTAGCCACCGTTTGTTGAGTGTGAGCCTTGTGCCAGCCACAGCAGTAAGCTCTCTACACAGATTATTTAGTTTTCACAAAAAACTCACTGGAGTTGGTCTGTGTATTTGGTAGTTGTCATAGCATTATTTGAGTTGTATATGATAAGAGAACATAGCAACAAGTTACAGGTCTGAAATAGGAAGTTTATACTTACCACTTTCGACTTCCTTATCTTTTTTTTTTTTTTCCACTGTGCTCTTCCCATTCTCCCCACCCCGCCAAGACCTGTGCTGTCCAGTGTGGTTGTCACTAGCCATATTTAAATCTTTGATTAAGGGGAAATAAAATAAAATACAACGAAAGATTCAGCTTCTCGGTTACACAAGCCACCCGTGAAGTCTCGGAAGGCGCCCGCAGGGGTGCCGCCGCTGTGGTTGGCTCTCGCTAGGTTGAGGCTTCCCAAGCCCCTGTCCACCCAGGGCTTTCAGACCATCTGCCCTCCCTCCTTTCCTTCATTAGCCCCTCAGACTGCTGTGTCTCGGCTAAAGTGCTTGTTTGAATTACAAGTGTTTCAGGGGAATTCCCATTGGTTAGGACCCTGCACTTTCACTGCCCAGGGCCCAAGTTCCATTCCTGGTCGGGGAACTAGGATCCCGCAAGCTGAATGATGAGACCAAATATAAATAAACAGAAAGAAAAATACCATATGATATCACTTATGTGTGGAATCTAAAATATGGCACAAATGAGCTTATTTACAAAACAGAAACAAACTCACAGGCACAGAAAATAAGCTTATGGTTACCAAAGGGAGAGGAAGTGGGGGAAAGATAAATTAGGAGTGTGGGACTAACAGATAGAATATACTATATATAAAGTAGATAAACGACTGGATCCTACTGTACAGCATGGAGGATGACTGTATTTAGTGTCTAATAGGCCATAATGAAGAAGAATATGAAAAAAATAAAGCGCGTAAGAGTGTAACTGAATAATTTTACTGTATACTAGAAACTTAATGCAACGTTGTAAATCAGCTGTATTTCAGTTAAAAAAACAGAAACTTTTAGCCTTCTCCGAGGCATGCACATTTCAAAAGAGGATGCCCGAGAAAAATCTCCCCTCTCCAGTTGGCAGGCTTCCACACAGTAGATGGTGGAGGCTGGCTTGAAAGGCTGTGGGGAAGGGCTTGTCCTTAAATCAGGGTGTGGATGCACACACCACACACTCACACACACACAGACACGTGCTGGGGGACATCCGGATGAACAGACCACCTGGGTGGGCTTTGGGTTCTGCTGCCCGCCTCCTCTAAGAGAGGATTCACCCCTCTTCTTTTTCACTTCTCACTGATCGATAATCAATAAATACATTCAAAAATTTCTTGCACCCACTGTGGCAGCAGAAACATTTTTGTATGAAACACAGGAGGCAGGGAAGTATGAGTGAGTCTGGTCCTCCACAGAAGACCGTGGCCCAGTTGGTGCTGGTGGGACACTCTCCACGTTGGCCCTGAGGTCGGGTCGCCTGTGTCCGGCCGCTGCCCCTCACTGAAGGAGGGCTGCTCTGCCTTTGTTCTGTGATCATGGAATCTCAGAGTCCATCCCAGAATAGCTATGGCTTGAGTCATGGATGAGAGTCTCCATAGAGACCTTAGAACAGCCTCTCTCGTGCCTGCTGTTGTCTGTTAGTCTCCTCCTTCTGTCTTCCTCTACCTTTGGCTCCCTCCCTAAGTAACCTGCAAGGTGAACTTGCCCCGAACCTCTGCTTCCTTCCTCCTGGTCCTGGGCAGGAGGCGGCTGTGGTGTGTGCAGAGTGTGGCTTGGGGGTCCAAGCTGGCTCCGCTGCTCTTTTGATCTGTGATGCTGGGCTTTCCCTCAGCCTTTCTCAACCTTTCTTTCTTTCTTTTTTTTTTTGGTGTATAAAATCAAGATAGTAATAATTATCCACAAGATAATCTGAGATCGTGGGAGGCATGGCAGCGTGCACCGAGGGATTTGGGAGCTAGAGTGAGTTAAGGGAACTAGGGTGCGTTAAGGGAACTAGGGTGCAAAGATAACTCTTCCTTCCCAAGCCGTTGACTAAATTATGTTTATGTATGCTCATTCATCATAGTTTGTGGCTTCTGTGCCATAGTCATCTGCTCAGAACTTAAAAGTGAGAGAGAATTTCGTTCCCAAGGTCATAAACCATAACCAGCCCTGCTCTTGGGCACAGCGTGCTCTCTTTCAGCCCTGAAATAATACCCTTTTATCCAAATGCTATTAGGTACTGATAGATAGGGCAGTGGCCTTGGGCTTCTGCGTGAGACTCAGAAGACCACATTCACAGATTATTTTATCATACGTTATTTTCAGGAAAGATTTTTCGCTGATTATGAGTATCTAGTTTATGGTATGTCTTAGTGCTGCTTCCAGCAAATGATAGTTTTTTGAATTTGTTCCTAAATCCTATTTAGGAAACTGTACCCTCCAAACTGGGTGCACTTTGCAGCTGTAATTTTTTTCCCACAATCTGCCTCTGTGCTTGATTTGCTCCCTGGTTTGCTTTTGACTTCCAATAAGATGTTCTCTTCTGCCCAAGGAAACAGTGAGCAGCCCAGAAAGCGAGGGGCTTACTTAATAGCTTTGGAATGTGCCTCTGTCCCAAAATAGGAACTGTGACCAAGAATACGGTTGTCATATTTTTAATTCAGATTTGAGTAGTGCTTCCCCCTCCCCTTTTTCTCTAACCATACATGTTAAGTAGAAAACTTAACAGAATGAAAGAGAAAAGTAGGCAACTCATGAATCTCTAGTCACACACAATAGAGGTCTTTGATAGTAAACGAAGGGCAAGGAAATACTGGCCCCACACCCTGAATCCGGAACATCTGCATCCATGAGAACTGGAACGAGAGACCTGGAATGTGGCCACATTCAGTTTGCTGTTCACGTGCTCCCAACTGCTCATGAAATGGAGGGTAAAGAGGAGCATGGATACTCCAGATCGTGTATTCCATTAATTTAAATTTTTCTTATGCCAGAAAATACTGGAGAGGTGGAAACTTCTCCTGAGAAGTTGGGTAAAAGCAGGTGTCTGCTTGAAAGGAAATGCTTTAAGGACTTAAGTTCAACAGTGAAATCCATTTTGTTGTTGTTCAGTTGCTAAGTTGTGTCTGATTCTCTGTGGCCCCATGAACTGCAGCATGCCAGGCTTCCCTGTCCTTCACCGTCTCCTGGAGTTTGCTCAGACTCATGTCCGTTGAGTCAATGATGCCATCCAACCATCTCATCCTCTGTTGCCCCCTTCTCCTCCTGCCCTCCATCTTTCCCAGCGTCGGGGTCTTTTCCAGTGAGTTGGCTCTTCACATCAGGTGGCCACAGTATTGGAGTTTCAGCTTTAGCATCCATCCTTCCAGTGGATATTCAGGGTTGATTTCTTTTAGGACTACTGGTTTGATGGCCTTGCTGTCCAAGGGACTCTCAAGTCCTTTCCAGCACCAGAGCTTGGAAGTATTTTGCTTTAGAATAGCCGCTTTAGTGTCACACAGAAGCTGCCTGGTAGGATGGCCAAAACGTTTAGACTCTTGAGTTCAAATCCTGCCTCTACCACTTTCCAGCCAGGTGACATGGGACAAATCACTAACATCTCAGCCTCAGCTTTGTCACCTGTAGAGTCAGGATGATGACAGTGCCCATGTTAGAGTTTCGTTGTGAGGAATAGATGAGTTAATACATAGAACACTCTTGTACAGTGCCTGGCACAAGGTGAGTCTGTTGGAGTCTTTCCTCTTGTTACTGGCTTTGTTCCTACCCCTCACGCTAACCCTGCCACTCCCACCACTGTAATTACTTCTCCCGCCTCATCTGTGGCCACCCTGTGGCCACTGCTACCTCTAGGGCTTTGGTGTCTGCCTGGCTTGAGCTCTAGCTCTGCCACTGATTGAGTCTGAAAGCCTCTGTGTCTGCATTTGTAAGAGAGTGGTGTTAATAATGTCCTTTCCAGAGTCCTGGTATAGATGACCCCGGGGTGATGTGTGCAGGGCTTGTTGCTGTCTTGCTGTTACTGCAGCAGCTTACAGCTGAGGTGTTACCCACAAAGTGCTGAGCTCCACAGTGAGTTGTGGCCCGAGCAATCTGTTCTTATTACTGAGTTGCCAGCACTTGAGAATTATTTTTGAAAGGAAATGCTTTAAGGACTTAAGTTCAACAGTGAAATCCATTTTGTTGTTGTTCAGTTGCTAAGTTGTGTCTGATTCTCTGTGGCCCCATGAACTGCAGCATGCCAGGCTTCCCTGTCCTTCACCGTCTCCTGGAGTTTGCTCAGACTCATGTCCGTTGAGTCAATGATGCCATCCAACCATCTCATCCTCTGTTGCCCCCTTCTCCTCCTGCCCTCCATCTTTCCCAGCGTCGGGGTCTTTTCCAGTGAGTTGGCTCTTCACATCAGGTGGCCACAGTATTGGAGTTTCAGCTTTAGCATCCATCCTTCCAGTGGATATTCAGGGTTGATTTCTTTTAGGACTACTGGTTTGATGGCCTTGCTGTCCAAGGGACTCTCAAGTCCTTTCCAGCACCAGAGCTTGGAAGTATTTTGCTTTAGAATAGCCGCTTTAGTGTCACACAGAAGCTGCCTGGTAGGATGGCCAAAACGTTTAGACTCTTGAGTTCAAATCCTGCCTCTACCACTTTCCAGCCAGGTGACATGGGACAAATCACTAACATCTCAGCCTCAGCTTTGTCACCTGTAGAGTCAGGATGATGACAGTGCCCATGTTAGAGTTTCGTTGTGAGGAATAGATGAGTTAATACATAGAACACTCTTGTACAGTGCCTGGCACAAGGTGAGTCTGTTGGAGTCTTTCCTCTTGTTACTGGCTTTGTTCCTACCCCTCACGCTAACCCTGCCACTCCCACCACTGTAATTACTTCTCCCGCCTCATCTGTGGCCACCCTGTGGCCACTGCTACCTCTAGGGCTTTGGTGTCTGCCTGGCTTGAGCTCTAGCTCTGCCACTGATTGAGTCTGAAAGCCTCTGTGTCTGCATTTGTAAGAGAGTGGTGTTAATAATGTCCTTTCCAGAGTCCTGGTATAGATGACCCCGGGGTGATGTGTGCAGGGCTTGTTGCTGTCTTGCTGTTACTGCAGCAGCTTACAGCTGAGGTGTTACCCACAAAGTGCTGAGCTCCACAGTGAGTTGTGGCCCGAGCAATCTGTTCTTATTACTGAGTTGCCAGCACTTGAGAATTATTTTTGAAAGGTAATTGGAACTAAATTAAGGTTGTCCCCACATAGTGTTGCTATTTCGTTCCATACTGAGAAGTGGGTGAGCACCTGGAGGTGGGGGACACCCTGGGTACCCCTATGAGAGCGCCTGTCCTGCATTTGAAAGTTAAGAGCTCTGTGTGAGGCAGAAAGCAGGCAAGAGAGCCGCTGGTCAGCTGGCCTGCCAGGGTCCTGTCCACAGTCTTTCACGTTCATGCTCCTCCCCAGGGCAAACCCCTGTTTCTGCTGCTTGTTAGACCAAAGCGCCGCCCTCCCCAAACCCAGCCATTTTTATTCTGTCCAAACATGTGTGTGTGTCTGTGTGTGTGTGTGTCTGTGTGTGCATGCACACGCATGCTCAGTCCTGTCTGACTCTTGGAGACCCCATGCACTGTAGCCCACTGGGCTCCTCTGTCTACGGGATTCTCCAGGCAAGAATATGGTAGTGGGTTGCCATCTCCTCCTCCAGCCAAACATGTGTAGATACCAAGAAAATACTTGTTTGGATTCTGAAAATCGCTTTCCTTGTACATTAAACACCTACTATGACTTGCCCTGACTTTACCCAAGTGTTGACTGAGTGCCTGTTAACAGTCAGTGATTATTGGGCTTATGAAGATAACTCAGAGAATGTCCACTTAAGAAGCTTATAATCAAGTTTGAGAGGCAGGTTGTGTACACAAGAACTGCAGCAGAGAAACATTGGCTTATTTAGTTTCCATTTTTAAACTTTTATATTCAGGAAAAGTAATGCATTGTATTTTTTTTTTACTATCACAGTTATCTTAATTCTTTGTTGTTTATCATAAAAGTGATATATACTCATTGTATAATATATGGAAAATATGTAAAAAATGAAAAAGGAACAGAAATTAGTTTCCATTGTTAATATCATTGGGGGGTTTTAGCTCTAGCTCTGCCACTGATTGAGTCTGAAAGCCTCTGTGTCTGCATTTGTAAGAGAGTGGTGTTAATAATGTCCTTTCCAGAGTCCTGGTATAGATGACCCCGGGGTGATGTGTGCAGGGCTTGTTGCTGTCTTGCTGTTACTGCAGCAGCTTACAGCTGAGGTGTTACCCACAAAGTGCTGAGCTCCACAGTGAGTTGTGGCCCGAGCAATCTGTTCTTATTACTGAGTTGCCAGCACTTGAGAATTATTTTTGAAAGGTAATTGGAACTAAATTAAGGTTGTCCCCACATAGTGTTGCTATTTCGTTCCATACTGAGAAGTGGGTGAGCACCTGGAGGTGGGGGACACCCTGGGTACCCCTATGAGAGCGCCTGTCCTGCATTTGAAAGTTAAGAGCTCTGTGTGAGGCAGAAAGCAGGCAAGAGAGCCGCTGGTCAGCTGGCCTGCCAGGGTCCTGTCCACAGTCTTTCACGTTCATGCTCCTCCCCAGGGCAAACCCCTGTTTCTGCTGCTTGTTAGACCAAAGCGCCGCCCTCCCCAAACCCAGCCATTTTTATTCTGTCCAAACATGTGTGTGTGTCTGTGTGTGTGTGTGTCTGTGTGTGCATGCACACGCATGCTCAGTCCTGTCTGACTCTTGGAGACCCCATGCACTGTAGCCCACTGGGCTCCTCTGTCTACGGGATTCTCCAGGCAAGAATATGGTAGTGGGTTGCCATCTCCTCCTCCAGCCAAACATGTGTAGATACCAAGAAAATACTTGTTTGGATTCTGAAAATCGCTTTCCTTGTACATTAAACACCTACTATGACTTGCCCTGACTTTACCCAAGTGTTGACTGAGTGCCTGTTAACAGTCAGTGATTATTGGGCTTATGAAGATAACTCAGAGAATGTCCACTTAAGAAGCTTATAATCAAGTTTGAGAGGCAGGTTGTGTACACAAGAACTGCAGCAGAGAAACATTGGCTTATTTAGTTTCCATTTTTAAACTTTTATATTCAGGAAAAGTAATGCATTGTATTTTTTTTTTACTATCACAGTTATCTTAATTCTTTGTTGTTTATCATAAAAGTGATATATACTCATTGTATAATATATGGAAAATATGTAAAAAATGAAAAAGGAACAGAAAAAATTATCTGTATTTCATCTTTATCTGTACTAGAAGTAACCATCTGAATGTTTTTAGTTATTTTTCATGCATCTTTTATAGGTGGTATCATTCTCTATATAGGTATTTGTATCCTTTAAGAAAATTTCAGTCATTATGTAATCATTATCCCTAAGTTATTAATATACTTTATAAGTATAATTTTAATAGCCAAATAATATTCCATCACAAATGACTTATAACTTATAACCAATTTCAGTATTTTTTGGTTGATTCTTATTTTTCTTCATTATACATCATACAGTAATAAACATCTTTGTGTGTGAGTCATCTTGTTTCTGAAACATCGATTCCCATAGGTAGAATTTTTTAATGAGTAGAAATATTTGTAGAGTTATTAATACATGTGGCTTTTTGCTGGGCTTCCCTGGTGGCTCAGTAGGTAAAGAATCAGCCTGCTAGTGCAGGAGAAGTAGGTTCGATCCCTGGACTTGGAATATCCCCTGGAGAAGGAAATGGTAACCCACTCCAGTATTCTTGCCTTGTAAATCCCATGGACAGAGGAGCCTGGTGGGCTACAATCCATGGGGTCACAGAGTCAGACATGACTGTTTTGTAAGTATGAAAGATATTTAACCTAACAGAAGTTTTGACTCTGATTTGAGTATTTATTGCCTTAGCCTGAATGTTTATTACCCTATCTCCTTAGCCTTTGCAGATCTAACATCTCGGTTGATTATTCAAGAATGACTCGAAAGGGATGAAAGAAAACTATATGTATATATATCTTTTAATATATATATATATCTGAATCACTTTGCTGTACACCAGGAACTAATACAGCACAGCATAGTTAATCAGCTGTATTTCAGTTTAAAAGAAAAAGTAAAAAAAGAAAGAAAGAAAGAATGAAATGACTCCAAAGTTTATGACATAAGAAGTTTGCATATGTACTGAAGCACAAAACTTAATCATATGGGCCTTGGGAGCCATCAGTTGAGCCCCTTGCCTTGTGAGTGACCAAGGCTGGCTTAGCTCATGCTTCACTGTGGCTTCATGGTTCTTTATGCAACGTTTCTTGTGTATTGCTTTAAT